>CM041292.1:206120559-207375704 GCA_023052935.1 Piezodorus guildinii
TATTTGTTAGTAAAGAGAAAAATTATAGTGTTTTTTAATTAGTACATCGATAATAAAAATAAAAATATATAACTCTATCGTAATCCATTATTGTACTACTTAAAAATTAAGTTTTTACATTATTAATATGTTCAATATACTAACCTTATTTATTTTTCTTAAACAATTATAAGAACAACAATAAATAAAGTGTGTATATAGTTCTCTAATGCTTGTGTATATTTATATTTACACATACACTAGGTACATGGGTATATCAATGATATATTCTATTCAAGTTGTATTCTATCACAACCAGTATTAAATTGCTGGGTTTTTTTTTTTTTTTTTTTAGTGTTGTCCCAACTTTTGAAACATTAAATGTGATTTAAAGATTTAATGAACGAGATATAACTTATGTGATACCAGACGGCATGTTCTTAAAGTAGAACTTCTAAATCAGCGAAAGTGTTCAACTAACAAGTTCCAGAACTTGTTAGTTTTCTGTTTCAAAATACCATAAATACGTCGACCCGAAAATTCTCACGTGCCAGTTATTGTAGATAAATAAGCTAGAGGGACACAACTCTTAGATAATGCCACAGCCTCGAACTATATCGTTTCGAATTATTTAGATCACAGGCAATATTCCAACTATTTCAGTTCATTTAAATTTTTCGAAAGTTTTCTTGGTTATTAAGATGGATGATTTATACAAAAGCATTCGTACATAACGGTTTCCTTCTTCAGATTGACTTTTTTGTCGAGTTGTTAGGAGATAAAATAAATCAGGGCGTATTCATGTTTTGTGCGACTCAGTAGAAACTATGCCTACTATACCTCGAAAACAATTAAAGTAATACTAGTTTATTTATTTTAAATGATAAATAGTTCCATATTTCGAATCTTAGTTGTGAAATGCTGGAAGTTTTATCCTTAAGTACCTACATATGTTTATTATAAAATATAAGAGATTTACATAATTATTAATGCTCTCCACACACACACAGACACAAACACACACACACACACACAAATACACACACAAACAAACACACACACACACACATACACACACACACACACACACACACACACAGAGCTTTTTGCGGGACTTGGTCATTTGGACTCAGAAGACTCTAAAACGTGTATTTCCGTCGAAAACTGGAATTCGAAAATTTTAATCGCAATACTTTCCCTCACTATATATTTAATATATAGGTAAGTGAAAGTAAAAATTGATTATACTATTATCTAAAACTATCAGTTAGTTTTGTCAGCTTTTCATAATTGTTTATTAACTTTTTTTTACAAGCTTGTGTATAAAATAATTTTTTTTTTCTAAAATCTTCAGCTTTCCAACGGTATATTCTATCTATCTATATTACTGTTCTTAGGTTCAAAAAAAAAAAAAATTGCATTAAAAAAATATTTATGCAGTTTTCTACATTAGTTGAATATCGAATTAGTTCAACTTATATATTTACCTGTTTTTTAGCAATGATAACAAGACGATAAGATTATTTTTATAGAATCTACAAAATGATAGGTAGTTTAGAAGAAGAAAATTTAAAATATCGGCATTTAAGCCCCGTCAGACTATTTCATTTCCAATGAAACTTACATGATATTAAATCGCATTAAATTCTACATCAATATATAGAGTTTAATTAAAATTGTTAGAGTCGTTTTTGAGAAAATCGTAAAAAGGGGCAAAATGCATGTTATAGAGTGGCTATCTGGTGAGCTGATTTTGATGAAAAAGTTTCTGTAACATCAGCGTGTGTTGCCCGCACCAGATTTTTTCTAAAATCTTTAGCTTTCCATTGGTATGTTATACATCTATATTATTGTTCTTTTGTTCAAGAACACAAAAATTGCAATTAAATAATATTTCTGCTCTGTTCTTCTTGTTGGATATTATTAAATTCGTTCTACTTTTATATTTAGCCTTTCTTTATTAAATGTATATTATAATATGTAATATGTATGTATGTATATATTATAAAGACACGTATAAGAAAAAAAATCGGCTTCTAAGTCCTGTCAGTTTTTTCTCCTTTGGACTTGACATAAGGATTAGTTTGGCCCCTAAGCTAAAACATTTGAAAAAATCTGCTCAAACACAACTAAAACCGACTGCCAAATTAGGTTGTTTATCTAAAGGAGTAAAATTAGATCTCTTTAGGTTTAGGTTAGGTCTCGTGAAATAAAATGGATCTCGCCTGACTATGCTATTCCCACTCGCCCAAGGAGTCCTGTTCTCCATAACGTGTCGCCGAAGCCTGAGATGACGTATCCAGGGAAGGTGGCGCATTAAGGGTGTACTTTCCCAGCGGGAGAAAGTGGCTGTGTCATTAGCTACAGCAAGTCTCATCCGCTTCTTTGATCATCTCTCGATAGCTGTCCCCGTATTGTTGGGCTTCCTGTCCTCCAGCGGGATATGGTTGATTTTAAATTAGAACTTCTATGCACTCTTCATAATGCTTTTAAAGAACCGCCTGATAAAAAGAAAAAGCCGGGGAATCAATTTCTGTGCAACTGTTACCATTATCTTGTGCTACTCCTGGAAGTTTGGGTGGAATGAGTATATTCAGCGGCACCTCGGTTCTTGTTAGGTGGAATAAAAAAAAACTCAAAAAAGAGGATCAATTATGAATGTTTAATGATCCCATAAAACCTTAAGCTCTGTACTTCAATAAAATATTTTCGTAAAAATAAAACCATCCCTGTTCTTTTGAATATCCTTTATAGTACAACAAGTGAAAAGGTACATTAGCTAGCAGTGTGCATAAGAATATTAAGTTACAAACAAAGCATTCATTTGTTTGTTATATTTTATTATTTTGAAACTTATCCTCTATCGTTTGTGATACAAAGGGTAATATTATTCTTTATAAAATAAATGAAAACAAATACATCTGTCCTGGAAGTAACGTACCATGAATTTCCTAAAATAATCCAAAGTACCATACATCACCATATTAAATAGCATAACCTAACAACCATAAATTATTTCGATCGAAATTCTTTAACATACGTGTAACATATTATCTTATTTAAAAAAAAAAAAATTGAAACAATATTTTGCAATTAAATAATAACTACTAAAACATATTTCTTTTTATACATAAAAATATATAACTATGGAGTCCCTTCTACTAAATTTCCTTTAAACTCCTGAGTTGAGTATTTTACGCATATTCGTCTTGTATTGTACATTTTCTGATATATATACATGTGTTGGGATGAGTGACATTAAAACGAAATAAAAGACTGGGCTAACGTAGACTCGATCCCGTATCGAAAAGGGCCGGTCTTGAGTACTTAATCATTAAAAAAAAAAAAAAAAAAAAAAAGGGGTAATATTAAATAAGAAAATAAAATTGAAAGTAAACAAAATAAATAAAAGTTTAATAAAAAAAATATGAGGAAAATTTACAAAAAATATATAAAAACCATTTGATTTATAAAAAATAAAAAAAATCTTCTATTAACCTAACTGTAAAAAAAATAAGTTCTAAAATTGGGTTAGTAGGTTAGTCTTACTACTAATGGTACAAAAAAATGAATACATATAGTGAGAAAAAAATATATATAGGATAATTATCTGTCCATAAATTGTTTGGCTCTGCATGACGGGAGGCGATTCAGGAAGGACCGTGATCCGCTGGAAGGACGGCGATCCTCTGGAAGGATGGTTATCTTCAAAAAGATGAGACGAAGTCCTGATCGAAGATGGTTTGAACGCCTAACGAAAGAAGCGTGCTCTCTGCTTACTGGTGCGATCGGTACTGACTTGAGGGCAAGGGGGACACTGTTATCTGTCTAATCCCTAACTACACTTGAATATAAACACTAAAAGACGTAAATATAACATACAAACCAACAAAAGAAATATTTTCCTCATAAAAAAAACTATTTTTAATTTAATTTGATTTTTAAATTATAAACAAAATATAAGAGAAAAAAAATATAATGTTCAGGCTCAAACAACATGATATGAGATACATTTCTCTGCTTTTATCCCTTGTCTAACTCGTCTAATTAAGTGTACATACCAATGTACTTCTTTTACTGTATCTAAAAAAAAAAAAAAAGATTCGTTCTGTTTTACTGTTTTGTTTTTTTTTTTTTTTATTTAATCCGATTTAGTAGCTCTCAGATTTTTTAATTTTCTCTCTTAATGATTCTGTGTAAATCGAGAATTAACTTCTGAAATGATATTGCTTGCGGTTTAGACTTTCTACTTTTTCACATATGCTGGTGTATTATTAGTTATATTTTAATCTAAAAAACAAAACAAAATAAATACAACGAAAACGTAATAAATTCTTGTGCACTAAAAAGGGTCTTGGATTCAGTTTTAAACTGTACTTTTTTTTAGCCAACGGATGTGCTAGAAGCTGATCACACCCAAATGTCATGTATTTTCTATCGATGAGAGTGTCCTAATTAAAATAATTGAAAAATAATTCCTTGTGTTTCTAATATAAATATGGGAGTGCCGTGGTCTAGTGGATAGAGCACTATTCTACCTTTCTCGGATCCCTGTTTCGAATCCCGGCTGTGCCAGGATATTATTTATTCTGTTATTTCAGCTGTAAGGCGACCTAGGGAATGCAGACCCTCCTTGGGCACACCCAGTCTCTATAAAGGGGGTACCCTAAATTGGGGGAAAACCCTGGCAGCTGAGCGTGATCAAGGCCTCATTGCACAGCCCTTGGCCTAGAAACAATACGAATCTCGCTTTTTTTATTTTTAGCTCTATTTGCAACTCTCACAATAATAGTAAGAAAAAGCATATGTGAAAGTTTTATACATGTTAAGTTTGCCGCAGGAAAGGATTCACCCAGGACACGGCTAGGCTTAATTTAAAAAGTATCACTAATACTTTTAAGAACATTAAAGGCATCTTAGTTGCCATTGTATTCTTATTCTCAGGACCTATAACACATTGCCTGTTCTCCTGTAAATATTTATAAAAAATATACTTTTCCTGTTTGGCGATTCTTTGATTGCTTGATCACTATCCCATAGTTAATTATAAATTTATCTCTTCTTAAAGAAGTTTAATCGATTCCACACGCTGACTAGCCCCCTGCCTTCTAATCCTTTAAGAAGCTGGCGGCGAAGACAGAGGAGTTTTCTCCCTCGTAGGTGATTCGCTTTCCCATTTCCCAAGCACTTGTAGTTTTTCTACAGTTTCCACCCCCTGCCATTTCACTTTTTACAGTTTCCACCCCCTGCCATTTCACTTTCTTCATCCTTATCATCCTCCCTTGGTTGCGCAGTCACCTTAAGTCCATTCTCGTCAACCATTCGCACTTTTTTTTTTCTGTAATTTTTTTATAGCCGATTTAAGTAAAGAAATCATGAAATTAATTGATGTAGCGTAGTTTTCGAAAGATGAGTTGTTGTTTTTTCAAAGGTAATCAAACTAATTTGAAACACATTGATATTTAATATACCTAAATACTTAATGATAGTTCACTTTGTTTTTCCTTAATGTAATATATTAATTTAATGCTCAATATGATACTTTTAATAGATACATAAAGAGATAATTTAAACTTCTACACACCTTGTAACTTCTTATTCTGAAATTTGATTTGAAATTAATGTTCATCGTAAATCACTTCTTTTTACTTTCACTTACTATATATAGTAAAGGGAAGTATTGCGATCGTGAAAATTTTCGAATTCCAGTTTTCAACGGAAAACACGTTTTCCCCTGAGTCCAAATAACCAAGTCCCGCAAAAAGGTCTGTGTGTGTGTGTGTGTGTGTCTTGTGGTAACTCCCGGGCGGAAACGGTAAGTCCTATGAAACTGAAATTTCATATTTAAGACAACTATACGCCCGAGACGTGAACAAAACTTTTTTCATCAAAATGAGCCTACCAGAAGAGGCACTTTATACCATGCATTTTGCACCTTTTTTTGATTTTCTCAAAAACGGTTCCGACGATTTTGATTAAACTCCCTATATCAATGTAAAATTTAATGGGCTTTAATATCATGTAGGTTTTATTTAGATAAAAATGGTCTGACAGGGCTTAAATGCCGATATTTTAAATTGTCTTCCCCTAAAGTACCTTTAATTTTGTAGATTCAATAATAATAACTAGATTATCTTGTTAACGCTGATGAAAAACTGGTAAATATATAAATTGAATAAATTCGATACCCAACTAAAGGAGAAAACAGAAAAAATATTTTTTTAATGCAATTTTTCGTTTTTGAACATAAGAGCAGTAATATAACATGTATGATATACCGTTGGTAAGCTAAAGATTTTAGAAAAAATATCATCTGATACACAAGCTTTTAAAAGTTAATAGAGAGTGATGAAAAGAAGATAAAACTAACTGATTATTTTAGATAATAATATAATAGATTTTTTAATAAAACACATGTTTCTATAGAAATTTAATTTGATTAATTCCTTAATAATTTCACGTATTTTATTCTCTAACTGTATTTGAAAATCCTTTCATTGATTTTAAAAATTGAGGTAAGTGAAAGTCGTGTGTTGCCCGCACCAGATTTTTTTTTAATTGAAACGTTATTCTCCTAAACTGAACAAATCCATTTTGAAATCGTCGAATTTTATTTAATTTTGCGCATGTCTTTTTTATATCTGTAATTTGTTTATTTATTTGTATTGCCAGTTATTCTCAAATCTTTTCTAAATTTTATACTGGATAATAGAGACTAATACTGTTTTTTTTTTTGTTTTTTTTATTTGATATCTGAAAAATTACCAGAGGTAAGAGACATTTTGTGAGTGCTTCTTTTCTCCCGCGAATCTGACTTAAAATAGCTTTAAAACTTACAGTATTTGCCAGAAAAATATTTTATCCACGGTTTAATTCCAGGGAAGGGGCTCATCTGTGGTTTTGTGGCTGGCAGAACAGCCTTCTATCCCAACGGCGCAGGTTCATACCAAGCAGATCACCCTGGGGTTATTTAAAAGGACTTGTTTATTACGTCTTTCGGAGGGTTCGTAAAATTGTGGTACGGATGCTGTGCCATGTCAGGCGCTCACTCTACGAGTAGATCCCTTTCCTAATTCAACCTGGATAGCTAAAATTTAGGACTCCCATTGTCGTCACATTTGCATGGGGTGAACTTAAATTAATTTTTTAAAAAAATCAGGAAAGGGTAGAGAATAAATAGTAAAAAAAAAAAAATAAAAAAAAAAAAAATCTGTTGCGGGCAAAACACGACTTTCACTTACCTCCATTTTAAAAATCAATGAAATAATTTTTAAGAACAGTTAGAGATAAAAATACGTGAAACTATTAAAGAATTAATCAAATTTAATTTCTATAGAAACATGTGTTTTTATTAAAAAAATCTATTATATTATTATCTAAAATAATCACTTAGTTTTATCTTCTTTTCATCACTCTCTATTAACTTTTAAAATTTTGTGTATGAGATAATATTTTTTCTAAAACCTTTAGCTTTCCAACGGTATATCATACGTATCCAAACGTATATTACTGTTCTTATGTTCAAAAACGAAAAATTGCATTAAAAAAATATTGTTTCTGTTTTCTCCTTTAGTTGGGTATCGGATTCATTCAATTTATATATTTACCTGTTTTTCATCAGTGGTAACAAGATAATGTAATTATTTTTATAGAATCAACAAAATTAAAGGTACTTTAGAGAAATGAAATTTAAAATATCGGCATTTAAGCCCTATCAGACCATTTTAATCAAAATGAAACCTACATGACATTAAAGCCCATTAAATTGTATATAGCGAGTTTAATCAAAATCGTCGGAACCGTTTTCGAGAAAATCGAAAAAAGGTGCAAAATGCATGGTATAAAGTGGCTCTTCTGCTAAGCTCATTTTGATGAAAAAGGTTTCATAGGACTTACCGTTACACACACACACACACAGACCTTTTTGCGGGACTTGGTTATTTGACTCAGGGAACCCTAAAACGTGTATTTCCATTGAAAACTGGATATAGTAAGTGAAAGTAAAAATGATAATTTATTAGTCATAGCTTACATTATGTCATATGTTTATCACAGATTTGGATGTTTTAATTTATATGTTGCGGTGCAGAAAACCTGGCGACTGTGTGATCTCGATCATCTCTTAGCATGGCCGTTGGCCTAGAACAGTGGTTCCCAACAAGAATTTTCGCGGAACCCTTCATGCAATCAGTACAATTACCAAACACCCCTAAATAAAAAAAATCACGCGTTAGAAAATTGCAGTTATTTTCCAAAGTTACTAAGTTGATTTGAATCCCAAACTATACTAAAACATCTCCTTCCATAACGTTAAAAACAATTCTACATTTCAATTAAAAAATAAACTAGTAAATTGGTTTAAAAAAACTTAAATATTTTCTAAAATTACATTGTATAGTTCCTATTCCAAATCATTGTATTATTTTTAAGGACACCCACCAACAGAAACCTTAATTGTTGAAGTAATGATTAACGATTAAGTGACCGCAGTTGAAATAAATTGTTGAGATAGCCCAAGATGTAGGTAGACTTTTTTTTTTTTTTTTTTTATATATATTTTAATTTTTCCGACGTTTCGGCTAAAAATTGTGATCAACATCAGGGCATTACTTAGCCATGTCAAGCATAAACTGAGGAAAACCAAAAACATCAAGTCTAGCATTACCCAAGATGGTTTATTTATGCTTTATGACCCAAGCTCCAAGATCTGACCCAAATCCGCAAAACATTATTCCTCGTGAATTAGTAAAACTTATAAATACAATATATGTATCTATTTATCTGTTCTAGCTATTTTTGTAAAAAGCCTAGGCGTTTAAGGATTTTGTATTAAAGTAATTTAATACTATTTTTGAGTAGTACCGCGGACCTCCTGAACATGGAACTGACTCTATTGTACTGTGCCTCGAATACCTATATGTACCGCGGTACCTCCTGAACTGGAACTGACTCTATATGTACTGTGCTCGATACCTATATGTACCGCGGACCTCCTGAACATGGAACTGACTCTATATGTACTGTGCCGATACCTATATGTACCGCAGACCTCCTGAACATGAACTGACTCTATATGTACTGTACCCAATACCCGTAATGGGTTGTAGATTTACAGATTTTTTATTTATTTTTTTTTTTGGGGGGGAAGGGGCAAAATCATCGTTTGACTAAGGCATTTATTATATCAGACCTAGGGTCTAAATTTTTTAATCTCTCTCTCTCTCTCTCTCCATCTATATACCTCTCTCTATTCTTAGTCTAATTGGTTTAGCAAAGCATTCCTTTGACTCCTGAACCAGTTTGCCTCTGCGAAGGTCCACAGACTACCCTCTCTCCATTCTCCTTAAAGACCCCCCCTAAATGCTTTCAGTAGATACGATGCCTGACCAGCCCCCGACCTCCCGCCATGTACACAAGACGATGGACACTTCCTTTCCGGTCTCTGAGATGCCGGCCACCGTTTGATGGAAAGTCGTGAAGCAGCTGTCGGCGGGACGGTTAGAGGTTTCTCCCCATCTCAACAACGGCTCTTCTACTGATGGTTTGAGGTCAATCATTCTGAATAAACATCGGCTACTAATACATAATCAAGTACCAACTCCTTTACCAGTACCTGCTTGTATATCGTTTTGAATCAATAGCAATTGGTCAATCAGTAATTATAGCAGAATTATTTAAGTGTTGGGATGAGCGACTTTATAAAAAAAAAAAAACGTAAACTCGATCCCGTGCCAAAACAATAAGCACTTAAAAATTTAATAAAGAGTAAAAGAGGTAATATTTAATTGAAAATCTCGCCTTTGAAGGCTATACGGGAGTTCGGATAAATTCTGAGCTAAAGGCCCCTAACCGAGACGCGAACTAGAAATTATTTAGTTTTAAGTTGTGGTCCTCTGGCTGCTAAGCAACGCGCGCTAACCCACTCTGCCACCCCGTCCCCGGACATTTTAGAGTTATAAATCTGTTTTGTAATAAAACATTTAAACCAAGAAACTGTCTCACTCTGTTTTATTTTATAAAATTAAGAACTTTCATTGCTCGACATGATATTCATCTGAAAATTTAAATTGACGTGATTTATTTTCCAACTCATCATTACAAATCTTAATTGGGGAATATGAAATTCTTCCTTCATAATTTTAAATTCAATTCAATATGCCATTTATGGTAACACCGATTTATCAATAGTTACAGTATTTTTTATACCATAATAAAAACCCTTGATGTGTAACTGAATATCTCTAATTGATAAATGTTTTATTATTAAGGTAATATATTAATGACAGTGAATTTATGGAATTATATGACCACTTAAAAAAAAAGGTGAGGGGATTGTATTTGTAAGATGTTTAAATTATCATAAACAAAATAATTATCAAAATCAGACCGGTATTAACGAATTTGTCTTATCTGAATGCCTTTACTTGCTGGATTACTCAGTGAATATTCTCAAAGAAATAATAACAATTTTTCAAAAAAGTGAAATGGTTTCCATAAAGACATTCTTCTACTAAGAATCACGTTTTCCTCGAAATGAATTATAATTTAGATTTGGACTATTTTAAAGATTGTTGAGAAGTATTGGGAGTGCATTTTATGTATGTTTCATATAATCTAGTTCTGTGAATTCCAAATGTTAATACTTGTTATGAATATTGTTCAGTTAACGTTATACTTCTTTAGGCCCAGAGCTAGGAATGAGTTCTATTGTGTTGGGTTAAAACATTTTTTATGTTAAACAGTTTTGCAGTCTCTTCTGACGGGATATCCGGATGAGGATTTATTGTGATAGTTGTAAACATTTGCTTTCTTATTGTAAACTTGTTCGCTTTCTCGTACAGTTAGAGAAAGCCCGAGTTGCTATTTCATAACCGTAGCTAGGCCGTGTAATGTTCACGAACAATAATCCTAGTGTGTTAGTATCTCCTGCTCCTTTGTAGATCGTCTCTCGCGGTTTGTTCTTTGAAGAATGTTTCCTTTCGTCCTCTTTAGAATGCCTTATTGTCCTGAATCACAGATCTACCCTGGCACTGATAAGCGTTGAAACGCATCCTGAATATTTTATTGTTTATTCTAAGATTTTTTTTTCATAAGTAAGCTCAAGCCCCCGAGATCAGACAGCACAATCCTCCCATCGACGCTTCGGCCTACCTCTCGGACTGTTCAGCGCTAACCAAATTTTCGGAAACTGTTCTTTACTGAACCCAACTACTTTACACGCATATTTGAGTCGCCGCGAAGGTCTCATCTCAATTACACCGGCAGGTTACAAGCACCGTAATATTTATGTGTGTTATCTTCTAAATACTCCAGGGGCTTCATCTCTTTTAGGACCAAATATTTTACGTAGTACCATATTATCGAAAACCTTCAGGTGTTGTTCATCCTTCAAAGTAAGCGACCGCGTTTTACATCCGTATAGAATCGGTGCACACACGGCAAAATCACCAATTTAGGTGAACAATAGTATGGAATTTTCGAGTGCTTGAACTTTTTATTATTAGTTGATAAGACGCTTAATACAACTATTTTCCACCATAACGTGTTTACAAATAAATAGTTAATGAGGGAATCATTCCTGTTCACACAAGTGCCTAATAACCGGCAGCGGGATTATCTTTATTCGATGACCATTTATTATGCTCAAGGTGTGTATAGCGCGAAGTGTTATTGCTTTTAACAATGGACCTTGCTGAGACAGGTAATACATTATGTTTCCAAAATCGTTATTGAATATACATTGCAATCTACCTGTAGAGTTAATTTAGCAATTTGTAAATGAACGCCCCTATTCAATAACGAAAAACTATATAACCCAAAGTTACCCAAGGATTTGTTTCAGCAATCCTCGTATTTGAATGTTACGAAGAATTTTTGCGTTTTGGGTGATACATAATTTTTTTCAGACACAAACTCCGAATTCTATAATTTGAAGTTTCTTAAATGATATAAAATACATCTATAAGCAGGTTTAACCAACTCCGAGCCATAATTAGATTTTTGGTATTATTTTCCCCATATTTTGGGACTTCATACATAAAATGTAGGGAAGTTTTAGTTTTTATAATTGTTGTTCGTAATCTAGGGCACCAAAGGTTAAATATGGACAAGTTTCAGGATTTTGTCCGCCTAAATCGGTCATATAGGATCGCGGAGACTCAAATGGGCGAGTAAAGTTGTCGGGCTCGGTGAGGAACGGATTCCAAGAAAGTTGGTGTTCGCTGAATCGACTGGTAGGCGTCCGAAAGGTAGGCCGAAGCGTCGATGGGAGGATTGCATTAAGGCTGATCTCGGGGGTCTGGGCTTGACCGGCGAACATTGGACGGGTCTGTGCAGGCAAAGTTTGGTGGTTTCGGCATCGAACCTTCGGGTTCGGTAAGCCTTTTATTATTATTATAAATCGGTCATATATTCCAATGTACGTCGGGAGAACAATAGTTCTAAACTTTAAATTCTAAAAACCTAAAATTCAACCTTTAAGATTCTTGACTGAAACCGCTAGCTAAATAATTTCGCAACTGAATAATAACGCGCATTTTCCGCCTTTAACCGGGACTTTATATCCTCCTGGATTTAATTTTTTCTGGTTATCATAGAACCTAAATACTTAAATTTCTCTACGTGTTCAAAAGTATGCCCTGACATATCAATATCGCCTAGATCATCAGTGTATCTACGACTAATCATATATTTTGTCTTATTCATATTTATTTGTATAGTTTCCGGGTCTTCGCCAAGCTGTACCAAATCATCGGTGTTCCATAGCACCGGAATTTCACCACCCAGATTTAAACATTACTATGTACGCGTCACTTTTTCTATGACGTATTCTAATGCTAAATTAATAAAACAGGTGAAAGGGATTCACCATTGTATACGCTGGGCTATCCGTGAAAGAATAGTACTTCCAAGTGACAACTCAAAATTGAGGGTGGTTCTATTGAAATAAATAAGTGGACTGTATAGATTTAAAATAAATTAAAATAATGAAAGCAAACGACGAATCACAATACATTTAATACACTGAAATACATATAAACAAGATAAGAAACAAATTAACCTAATAAATTTATATAAGAAAAATTAACCTAATTATAATTAAACAGCTGTAAGAAAATGTAGGAAACAAAATAAACCTAATTAAAATATTGTAAAAATAGAAGAAACAAACTTAACTTAATTAATGCTCAAAGATGTAAAAAAAAATAGTTATCAAATTAAACAGTTTCTTGAATAAGAATTAAGAAATTAAATGTTCCATTAATGGATAAAGATAGGTTATATTCACGTAAAGATGTCCAGTTGAGTGTTGAAGAAAGCGACCGCAGGGCGGCTTGAACGAAGTCGTCTTGAGTATTGAAGAAAATTACCGCAGGGCGGCTTGGACGAAGTTCTCTTGGGTGTTGAAAATGACCGCAAGGCGGCTCTTCCAAGTTCCAAGGGGAACGATGAGAAGATGAAGAAATTCGTTTCCAAACGTTCAAACGTTGAGAGGAATCTTGGGTCTATATACGGCACATCTTCACCGCTCAGACGCTAGCTTAAGACTCGACTGGCACGAGGCAGTCAAAAAACAATTGAAGTACGATCGTCTTCTGTCTTTCTCTTCTACTGCTCTCGTTTAAAAACTTTTAATTATATTTAAAATAACTATTTTAAAAAGAAATTAAAAAATAAAGATTTAAACAAAAAAAATGATCTTATTATAAATATCATAAAAATTAAGAACTTATCATTTTTCGATTGAAAAACTATAAAAACCTTATCAGGCCGTAACATATGGCGTTAACAACCATGTTTCAAATCTTAATCGCATCTCAAACCTTTCGGAGTAATTATGACCGATTTCAACTTTATTAAATGTTTCGAACAAGCACATCGCTAAAAGGTTTACTAACTTTCTGAGTATTCTCTTTTTAATGACGATGTTATACAGCTTCTGTATTAGTAAAATATTTTATCAATAAAGCTTTCATAAGTAAAACGTTTCATAATACAAGGATCTTATTACGTTTTTTTTTTTTTTTTTTTTTTTTGTAATCAGTTTATAATATTGTTGACGTTTCGGTGTCTTTTTCCCATCATCGCATCGATACTATTTGTTGCATGTTATTTTTAAAGTCTAATTTTACTCTCCTTATCGGAGACTTTACATTCAAATTAATTTCTTATTTCTATATTTTTGTACTTTAGAGATAAAGAAAAGATCTGTTGTTGCATATATTATAAAAGTCTGCAGGACATGACTTCTCCATTAGAAAAACTCTCAAATTATACTTTGTATAACTCTTTATCCACTTAGATATTCATTTGTTGTATTTCCCCTGTCTTAATGAAAATTGATTATTAAACTATTGATCTGTGTTTAGATTAAATATTTAGAATAGTTTATTGGTGTTCTTGAAAGTTAAAAAAATTGTAATATATATATATTTACTTAAATATTCCTTTTTCCAATACTCTCTATCCTTTTTCCAAGCCTTTTTATTCTGGTTTGTTCCACAGAGTTGGTCTGGGCACTTTTGGTTTAATGAAAAAAAACAACACCTGAAGTGCCCAGAAACACAAATATTTACTGATGTTGAGTTAAAACACTTAGTGGTATTAAGAAATAGTAATTTTAAAATTATTGTTTATGATTTAGTTAATTTTTCATATAATGGGTGTGATGCGCCCGTGTTTTTATCTTCTTATAGTAATTGCCTATTGTTTGAGTGATGGGATTTTCGGAGCTGTTGGTACAAAGGAAAAAGTTGTGGGTCTGGGAGTATATACATAGTTTAATTGTTGCGAGATGTGAATCGTTTAGCATTTTTGTGTGTCTGAAGTTATCATTTATTATTCGCATGCGCAGATTTTGTATTCTTTATATTTTTTGTAATATATGTTTCTCCAGGAGAGACATAAATTATCAATTGCTCGAGCAATGTTGATCTGTTGTCCATTTTTAAAGGAGTATAGTTAGTTTCAAACATTAAGTATGCAATCAAAACTAATTGAAATAAAAAGAGATTCCAAAAAAAAAAAAAAAAAAAAATACTCGGCGGCTTTGGAGGGATATATTACTTTCAACGAGTGGAATCGTTGAGCAGTTTCTCATAAAAAGAAATTCGAATTCAGTGATTAGCAATATTATACCTACTTCTACACGATATAGATGTTATTAGTAGACTGAATTAATAACTCTCTACTGTACGTTCATTAAACAAAAAAATATCATCCTGAAAGAACAAGGGAAGCTGTAAACAAACTGTACTGTATCAATGAGTTAGCACCACTTAACAGTGCTATTCAAGCCAGAAACATTCTTCAATTGTGAATTTTTCTGTCCAAAACATATTTTTTTAGAAATTTAAATAGTATTTTAGAAATAATCGGTTGTTTAATCTCATATTGAACAATATACGGTGGCAACTCTCGTACTTCTTATTTTGACTTTCACTTACTTATATATAAAATATATAGTAAGGGGAAGTATTGTGATCCTGAAAATTTTCGATTAACAGTTTCCAACGGAAATAGACGTTTTAGGGTCTCCTGAGTCCAAATGACCAAGTCTCGCAAAAAGGTCTGTGTTTGTGTGTGTCCGTTTGTGGTACGTCTAGCACAAAAACTTAAAATCGTTTGTAACAGAAATTTCATATTTAAGACAGCTATACGCCCCGAGATGTTACAGCAACGTTTTTACTAAAATCGGCTGACCGGAAGTCCTACTTTATTCCTTGCATTTTGCACCTGTTTACAATTTTCTCGAAAACGGCTTTAACGATTTCAATTAAACTCGCTATGTCGATGTGAAATTTGATGGGTTTTAATATCATGTAGTTTTCATTTCGTTTGAAATTGTCTGACAGGGCTTAAATGCCGATATTTTTTAATTTCTTCCTCTAAAGTATAATGTAGGTTTCATACAATTAACGATGTCATCTGATTAGCATTGCTCAAAAACAGCTAAATATACAAGTTGAACGAATTTGATAACCAACTAATGAAGTAAAGAACAAAAAAATGTTTAAAGCAATTTTTGTGTTTTTGATTCTAAAAACAATAATATAGATATACCGTTGGAAAGATAAAAATTTTAAAAGAAATATTAGCTTATACACAAAATTGTAAAAGTTAACGGAGCGTGATGAAAAATCGTTTAAACAAACTGATTGTTGTAGAATAATAAATTAAACAATATAATAGATTATTTAATTAAACTCATGTTTCCATTCAAATTCGATCTAATTAATTCTTTAACAATTTATTTTCATCTCTAAATATATTTAAAAATTCTTCAATTGATTTTAACAATGGAGGTAAGTGAAAGTGTGTGTTGAGCACTCCAGATTCTTTTTCGCATATGGGACTCCGATATAAACCCTTAAATTATAAAATTATTATTGTTATTTATTTATTTTATTTTATTTTTTTTTATGAGGATTTAGAAAATGTACCCTGAATAACTGAGACAGGAAGCCTCAAAATAGTTTTACACTCATTTCTCCCTTTTGTTCAATTGGACTTATTCAATTGCAGATAAAGATAAATCTTTGGTACATGTCTCATGAGATGTTACAGCACTCCATTCTCTTTATCATATTCTCAGTGTTGTCCTCCACCTCATAGGTGTTAAAGATTCCAGGAACAGTGGCGTATGATTGAACTTTTCTGTTCTACCCTTCTTTTTTTAAGTTCATGTATATATTTGAATAAGAAATGTATTTAGTTATCAAAATCGGTGTGAACATTTTGTACTCTCGGTCACATTTAATTTGGTTGGAGCCCTAAGATAATGATATTTGACAACATTCATTCTATTTATCATTTCTCTTAACCCCTGATTTGGTAAACTTGTGATAAAGTAAAGAAGATGCAGAATACTAAAAAAAGTGTTTAAACAAAAGAGATCAGAGATCTCCTTCCTTAAAAAAAGTATGTCTATCAAATCAGAGAAATCACATATAATAATTTTTAATACCTCTTATTTTTTTTTTATTGTCATTTCATTGTTGTCTGATGAAAATCAATATTTGAAGAGAAAACATAAAGTAAATAGCACATCATTTGGTTCTTGTCGTATCAGTAAAAAGTAATGGGTAATCCAACCCGAACCTCTTGCAATCTTCTCATTGAGAGTAGTAATAATATAATAATTCAGACATCAGCTCTTCCACTACCTATTCAAATCAAAATCTTTTGTTTCATTGTAAAATATAGATATTTATATGTAGATTAGTGTGTTAATAATAACCGGTAAAGAAATAGGACTCGAATTAAATACCGATAACACGAAGTATATGATTAGTAGCAGAAACGGTTTCGATCTTGGTGATATTGATGTATCAGGTCATACTTTTGAACACGTAGAGAAATTCAAGTATTTAGGTTCAATTATAACTAGAAAAAATGAAATCCAGGAAGAAATAAAGTCCCGGTTAAAGGTGGGAAATGCGTGCTATTATTCAGTTGCTAAGTTACTTAGTTCGCGGCTTTTCTAAATATTATAAAAAACTTTAGTAAACTATTTTCCAACGGTTCTTTACGGATGTGAAACGTGGCCGCTTACTTAGAAGGATGAACAACGGCTTAAGGTTTTCGAAAAGAAAGTATTGCGTAAAATATTTGGTCCAAAGAGAGATGAGGCCACTGGGGAGTTTAGAAGGTTGCACAACGCGGAACTGCGGAACTTGCATCCTGTGAATATAATTGAGCTGATTGCATCGCGGAGACTCAAATGGGCGAGTAAAGTTGTTGGGCTCGATGACGAGCGGATTCCGAGAAAGTTGGTATTTGCTGATCCGACTGGTAGGCGTCCGAAAGGTAGGCCGAAGCGGAGATGGGAGGATTGCGTTAAGGCTGATCTCGGGAGCTTGGGCTTGAATGGTGAACATTGGACGAGTCTGTGTAGGCGGAATTTGGTGGTATCGGCATCGAACCTTCGGGTTCGCTAAGCCTATTATTATTATTATATGTAGATTATTATTATAGAACAGTAATTATAATTATGAATGGAATAATTGGAACTTTATCTTCTCTTTTATATTTTTATTTATTATAACATAAATAAAACTTCAATGACCTTTTGAGGTATTTCTTTGCCTCATCTTCAGATTATCAATTAAATATCTAAAATACTATTTAATATCATTAACATATCTACAACAATAACAAATAATACAAATTTTAAAATAATATTTATGTTTATAAGTTTGCTAAGAATTATAGATATATTGAATCGTTGATACCCTATTTTAAAAAGTAAGTAGACCATAAGACTTTTTTTTTTTTTTCATTGTTTTTTTATAAGGAAACTTGGTCCCAGAATAAAAAAATGTTTTCATTTGAAATAATTATAAAACTAAAATCGACAATGTCTGAATTTTTTATGTTTTTTTTTAACACCATTCCACAAGTCTTTTTATGTCCAAAACTTTTTATCTGTTATCTATAACCTGCATTATAACCTCCTAAGTAGATATAAGCTCATTTGCTTGCTTTTCTCCTCTATTTCAGATGTAAATGTTCTTACCCTTTATCTTTGGACTCCATTTTTATTTATTTAACGTAACTTTATGCTACTATGGCTAATCGGACGATGCTACAGTGGGAGTCCTAAATTTTGCCTATCCAGGTTTTATTAGGATAGGGATCTTTAACGAGTACCTGACATCGCACAGGTTCGGGACCACCTTTTAACGTCCCCTCTGAAGGACCACCTGCGGGTTTGAACCCTTGACCTTTGGCATAAGAGGCACTCTTTGGACTCCATCCCTATGATATTTTAAGATCATCACTTATTTTTATTATATTAATCATTGTACTGCCAGTCTCTAAGATGGCTACTTCTCATCCTGTTCAGTCCAGTTCTTGAACATGCACTGTTTAAGTATTTCTGATAGAGTATATTAAGGAGCCCTCTATAACGTAGAGTATAATATAAGGCCTTTACCATTATATTGAACTTGGAATAATTAATGATTAGTAATTATGATTGTTTTTTGCTGTTTCATTTTGGTGATATTAATTTTCTTTAATCTTTTAGCAGGTGGTAGGTAGGGGAGATTCGAATGACAACAGACCGAGGTTCATAGCCGTAACAACATTAGAAGATGTTCAAGCTGTACGTTGTGCGGAATTCCACCCTCAGGGTAATATCTACGCAGTTGGTTCCAATTCAAAAACTCTTCGAATCTGCGCTTACCCAAAACTCTCAGACCTCAGGTATAGTTTTTAAAAACTTCATTTTTTTTGTTTGTTTTACTATTACTTATTATTAGCACTTCTTTGTTTGTTATTAATAATTATTTTTCTTATAAATTTGGACTGTTTTGTGTGTGTATGTGTTTATTTGTATTTGAGATAGATTCCGACAGACGTATCTGAATAAATGTGATCATTGTCCACAAATAATTCATGATGGCAGAACAAATAAATACCCATTTCTCTGGTGTTAGATTGACTTGAAATTAAGCTTCTTCTTTTTTTAACTATATATATATTATTTTTAATGTGATAATTTAAAACAATTTGTATATTTTCCTACTCCTGAAGGCATTGTTTGACCTAAATTTTTTTTTTGTTAATATATTTTAGAGAGGACCATTCAACATATCAACCCACTGTTTTATTTAAGAGAACCAGACACCACAAAGGCTCTATTTATTGCATGGCTTGGACGCCTGTTGGTGACTTGATGGCAACGGGAAGCAATGATAAAACGGTCAAATTGATGAGGTTCAATCCTGAAACGTCTAACCTTGAAGGTATATCAATCATATGACATTTTTATAAATCTACCATATTATGCTTTATCAGTATTTTTGATATAAGGCTTTTAACTTTTAATTTATATTTATTTAATGAAACGCATCAGATTTTCAAAATGTCTCTATTTTTGAATTCATCATCTACTTTGGCATCATTATAAGAGTGAATTCTATTCCCCAAATTCATTTATATCATATTTGTCTTTATTGCTCATTTTTAAATTAAAAAATTCAATCTAAATTGCTAATTTTTAGGACAAGAAATAGAATTGACTATGCATGATGGTACGGTACGCGACGTGTGTTTCATCGAAGACACCAGCAACAAATCAAGCCTGCTCATCAGCGGAGGTGCTGGAGACTGCAAAATATATGTTACTGACTGCGCTACTGGCCAAGCTTACCAGGCTCTATCGGGACATTCAGGTATGCGAAAGTTTGTTTTTTTTTAATTTATTAACAAATAATTGAAGTTGTACTTAATCTTATTTTTTTTTAATTTATTTTATTTTACATTAATTTTTTGAACAGCTGAGAATTGGAATAATTATGATAATATGGAATCAAAATCTGTATTTAGGCCCTAATGTTATAATCTTCATTCAAACTCTTTAGTAGGCTAGGAGACTACTTAAATCACTCGTAATCATCTCAGGATTTAATTTAACAATTCTTCTGCCACAACAGATAGGCCCTTAGTCACATGAGGTAGTCTCCTGAGACATTCAACTGTGATTCACGATGAGTTTTATTGGATAGGGTTATCATTCATTATGCATTTTTAACAAGTTGCCATGAGTTGGTGACTTATCCTGGAGGTCCCTTTGAGGGAATCCCCTTTTAACTATTTGCTTGAAAAACTCTGGGAAGGACTGTCCCGCCCTATCAGCACTGACACAGGCTCCCTCATTGAATTCCATCTCAGAGCAGTACTGTTAACTGCGAAAATAGGAAGGGAGGTTAATTTTCTAATTTAAATTTATTTCATTGAGATATAGAAGAGGTCCATAGTACCAGAATAATCGTTAATAGTAACATTCAAAATTTAACATGTTATTTCATTTTTTAACTTTTTTCCTTATACCTTTCTCTCAAAAGTCCTTTAAAATGTAAATTTTCCTATTCAGAACAGGCCCATAATTATATTTTCATTCCATGTGATATATTACGATTTATTGAAAATAAAGAATTTTTTTTAAGTTAATATCAATGGTATTTCTTAAAACTAGCTATAAACTAAAGGTAAAGTAGTTATTGTGGATAACATTAGTCGACCGTTGAGAATTACTGGAAGGAATAGTGAGTAGCGGTCAGTGAATGAAACAATTAAGTAGTTAGATTCGCATGTCGTCAATACAATTCAAAGCTCATTATTCACTCATACCATTGACATTCTGTTATTTTAATTAATACATATATTAATCAATGGACCACCCATTTGTTGTAGTAGTAGTGTTTGACTTCTGTTATCATGAGCTTTGGGGACATATGCAGGTTCATTGCTCAGGGCTATTTAACATTTTTAATTGTATTAAGTGAGGATTCAACCTTTACCAACAAAGGGGAGCCCGATGGCCGAGTGGCTAGCACAGTACCCTCTCATGCTAAAGGTTGTGAGTTCGAATCCCAGTCCCAGCAAGACTCTTATAAGGATGTAATTAAATGGGGATTCACTAACAGCCTCTCCCCTGGGTATGTGAGACCCGTCAGCCAAATGGTGGCCACTCACAAAATTAGCACGTAGGGAGTGATGACCCTAGACTACAAAATGTAACGAGAAACGAGGCCAGGACCTACATGGCCTGTCACACCACTGGAAGAAGAAGAAGCGGATTCAACCTTTTGAGAATAATTTATTATCTACTCTGTTCAAGAATTTGAAGCACAAAAATTTAATTTCACGTTTTTATGAATTATCTTTTAGGCACTTGATGCCCATGTTTGCATCCTGGCAACAGCTTAGGGTTGCCTTAATTCCTCTTCTCACTTTTTTTTTGCTATCGTGATATTTGATGAATATCTTTCTAAATATTAGTAGTTTGTTATAAAAAACTCTAGAGTGAAAATTGTGTATAATTTCAGGTCATGTTCTATCATTGTACAATTGGGGAGGTGCTATGTTTGTAAGTGGGAGCCAGGACAGAACTGTGAGGTTTTGGGACTTGCGAACCCGAGGCTGTGTAAATGTTGTCACCCCTATTACTTCTCCTGGAACAAGGGTGAGTATTGATTATTATAATTAAAATATAATTATTTCAAAGATTTTTTTATTTTTAAACCTCTTATAAAATATATATATATATATTATAATTCTATGTAATCAAAGAAATCTGATTATAATGATTTTTTATTTATTCTGGAACAAGCCACTTTAGAAGAACATGACAGGAAATAAAAAGTTTACTTTAGAGTCTTAGAGTAAAATAATAGTAAACAATAAAAATAAAACTAAACTAACTAAATGAGCAAATAAAATAACTCAAAAGATAAATTCCAATAAATATGTACAATCAAGAAAAGAATAGCATTTATAAAATAATAAGGTATAAATATACAGTTCCTTTGATTGTTTATAAAATCTAATATATAAAAATCTCATGTCAATTTGTGGTCGCAATCCTCAGAAACGGCCGATTTTTATGAAATTTTGTGTATAGTATTCATAAATAATTTTGTAGATAAATAGGTAAATAAATTTATAGAAAATAAAATTTTAAAACTAAATTTATATTTTGTTTCATAATAATAAGAGAAACTGACTTTGTTAAAAAAATTGTTAAGACATATATATTTTTTACAAATTATTTATAAATAAAAAATATTCTGATAGTCTATCTTAAAATTATTGAATTATAAATACACTATTATTAGTTAAATTAATATTAAAAAAAAATGTATTTATAAAAAATTATTTTGTACGCAGTCTGGATCAGTGGTGGCAGCAGTGTGCGTGGATCCGTCAGGACGATTGCTGGTTTCTGGCCATGAGGACTCTGCCTGTGTTCTGTTTGACATCAGAGGATCCAGAAGCCTTCAGGCTTTTAGGCCACATTCTGCAGATGTTCGCTCGATCAGATTCTCTCCTAGCGCCTACTACCTTCTCACTGCGGGCTATGACAACAACCTCGTTCTAACAGATCTTCAAGGTGAGAACTCCTTTAAAGAAATCTTGGATATCATTTATTTTTACCTTCATGTAAAATATGCAAATTTAAAACAAGATTATGTTCTGATGTATTTATCAAGAGTTTTATCTTAGCAGATATGACTGAAACATTCAATAAGCATATTTTCTAAGCTCCGATGTCCTATTTTGCTTTTAAAAAAACATTTGCATGCCCATTATCATGTTGAATTTGCAGTATTTTTATACCAGGGTCGAATTCCATATTTCTAAATTTTATATTTATTATATATTGGGCTGTCCGGGAAGTTCGTAGAGAAATTTGGACAAAAATTAAAATTTATGAACAGCTTAAAATTTATTTATTTACAAATTAGTTACCACCGTTAGCGATTTCCATTTCCCAATGGCTTGGAAGGTTATCCCTTTTTTTCCTTTTTTGGAAGGAGCTCAAAATGCATGGCATGGGTCCCTTCCAATCCCACCAAATACTGAGCATCACCTTTCTTGGATGCAAGCCAGCCTTTGGTGTTGCGAGTGGCGTCATTCCAGGCAACCCCCAAGATTTTTTTGGCTGGTGTTGATGTACAGAGTCCATTGTTCATTACCAGTAACAACTAATTTCAAAAATGGATCCTCCACATTTTTTTTCAGCAGCAAATCAAAAGATGAAATCCTTTCAATAAGTTTCCTTTCACTGAGCTCATGGGGACCCAAACGTCATAACGACAGACGTACCCGGCCTTCTTTAGATGATCAAAAACAGTCGATTTGTAGGCTCTTGACTCCGCAGCTATCTCACGGACTGTAAATCGTAGATTGTTTGCAATGATTATCATAATATCCTTGATATTAAGAGTTGAAATCCGGGCCCGCCTGGAGTTGGTCTTCCATACTGAAATCTGATCTAAACCGCGAAAAACATTTCTGAACTGTGCTATCGGCAATTGAATCGCTGCTATACATGGCACGAATCTTTCTTGCAGTTTAGGCTGTGTTTTTCTCTTTAGTAAAAAAGAACAGTATAATATGCCGCAAATGAAATGAATCATCACTCATGTTGGTTTGTAATAAACTACACTGCTGAGCCTTAATAAAGACGAATTCAGTGTGTAAACATAATTAATTCCATGAGGATTAAAGGCATATAAAGAAACATTAGCTTTGTGGTTCATTTTTAGTAGAAAAAATAAAAGGTAAATTTTATTTTAAAAATCTCTACAAACTTTTCGAAGTAACCCAATATTTATCCCAATACTGGCCAATGATGGACCATACATATATCACTTCTTGCTTTGTTTTATTTTCTGTCAATATTCTTTTCTTTTTTCTCCCATATGCCTCTTTCTTTCTTCTGTCCATTTCTTACTTTCTTGCTTCATCTTTTGTGCTACAAGAACCTTTATATATTTCCTTTATAGTCTTCCTGTTCGATACCCATATTTTTTTTTTTTTTTTTTTACTTCTCTTTCATTAGTAATGGATAACATTTTATATTCTTCAGCCTCAATACTTTTCCAATTCTGACCCATTTCTTCATATACTTGAAGAATTAAATCTCATTTTTTTTTTCATTTATTATATATATATATAATTATATTATATAAGTTTGTGTTGTTCTTGGTTTCAGTCAATGAATAAACAATTTTATCTATACGACGTTTCGAGAATTTATTGTTCTCATAATCATGCAATTTTGGACAAAATAGTGTCTTAATTAGGCATGTTTAGCCTACAAGCTTTGAAGAACACATATATATATATATATATATATATATATATATATATATAATTAATATATTATTTATATAATATATTATTAACTACTACTACTACCCTCCACCCTAAATGGCAGAAAAGATATATATAAATATTTAAAATTTTAACTCAACAATAATTGTAATTGAGATGTTACATATATATGATATTCTATTATTGTGTATCAAAAAGAAAAATTAATAAAATATTATTATAATAGATTTTTACTAGAAATGACACATTTAAATATAATATATATAAAAGGATGATTCATAATTAAAAACTATGAATGAGTTTTATATTAATTTGATTAAATAAAAAGTTAATTAAATTTTTATTAAACAGCTACAGAATGGTTGCGTATATATGGACCAACAAGTGAGCCCATTGATTGTCATTTTCATTTAAGCTTGAAATCCTAATTTTTAAAATAATACAATTTAGATCATTTCTTCATAGCATTTTTTATTAGTTCATGCTTTACTATCGATTTTTTTTTTTTAATTCATCTATACTGGGAAACATAATTATAAATATAATGATAATTTTAGATGATTTTGCCTTTCTATAGTTTTAGTTTTAGTTTCTTATTTAATTATTAGTTGTTAGTTTTAAAAATATAATCATTTAAAATATTAATGAACTAAGGATAGTTTTCCATAACTGGCATAAATATTTTCTTTTATTTTTGTTATTTTTTTATGATGGAGCTATATCAATTTAAGAAATTGCACGTCTAATATTTTATATTGTCTTGAAATTAGATACAACTAAAGTTAGTGTAGTCAACTGATACTTATGCATATTTGTACTATCACAGAACATTCACAAAATTTAAAGTATGTTTCAGTGAATCAATATAAGGAAACATTTGAAGTAAAATTGTACCAATTGGACTATCTCCCATTCAGTTTTATTTTAATCTTTGTACTTCATTTTCCAGTATTTTCTTAGTGAAAAAAATGAATAACTAAAAGTTGAGGTATATGACTTGTAATCCAAGTAGTCCTTAAAATTATAAGCTATTTCTTATTTATATTATTCTTTTCTACCTCTATGCATAGAGTCAGAGCTTGAACAGGGTTTTGTCCATTCAATGCACAAGTAGAATTTATGTGTCCCATTATAATATTTAATGTCCTATTAATATGCTGGTGCCAATAATCTCCATAATTAAACAAGGGTATTCCTTAATTAATTCAAAGAGCAAGTTTTGTAGCTTTGTAATTATCATATCTTGAGGACTATCGACTCTTTAAAAGTATTTTCCCAAAGTTTCTTTAAGAGATACATAGCTTTGTTTATTACCTTCTCAATGACACCAAAATGCTAACTTTACTTAGTTTTATTGCAGTGTAATATAATGTATTATTATATTACTATGCAGTGTGATATTGTAATTGCTAACTGTTATTGTTGCTTATCAATTAAAGATAAAGAATAGGAAAAAATCCTGTATAGGGATACTCCAAAGATTCTTTGTAAATAATTTACAATGACCTTTCCCAGTTCCCATGAAAGAATCCCATTATAAAATAATAGGCAATTTTATTTTCCCTATTGGAGGATCTGCAAAATCTGTGACCCTACTAACCCCACACATTTAGCTCAGTAGAATTAGCTCAAAAAAGGGGGTTGGCTGGAAAAAGGTGGGTTTTTATTTTTAGGTACGATTATATGTACCTATCCCCTCTTTAAAAACCCAAGTTTTCACACTAGCAGACATTGTGCATTTTCCGCCATCTTGGAAAAAAAGTAATTTTTTCAGTTTTTACAAAATAACTTGCTTCCAGTGCATTTTATGAAAAACATTATTAGAATCATTAGAAACGTTAAAGGGCATTAAATTTACTGCAAGTTCTATACTCAACATATTGATGTAGTTGAAACAGCTTCTGAGATATGGGGCATCCAAAATCTGACATAATGACAAAAAACAGCAAAAAGTCAGTTGTCAGGAATTTAGCCTTAGTAACTTTTATGTAGTGCAGTTTACAGTGGAATACATAATAGCCAAGTTATAGAGGATTAAATTTCCTTTTACAAATATACAAAACATTTGAAAATACTGACAAAAAGAAATGAGCTTTGGAAGAAACAATTTCAGAGGACGTGAAGCAGAAAACTTATAATACCAATTTTTATTCAAATTAATGTTTGAATGAAATATTATCTTCATTCTATTATGTATGCAATGTTCACGTGTAGTTAAAATGAGTTTGGTGAATTTTGGCGAGAAAAAAAAAAAATTTAGAAAAATAAAATCCACTAATATTCAACAACTTAAAAATAAATTAATTAAAAAAACAAAACATTTTAGTATAAAAACACTACAAATCCCACAGTTTTGTTATTCCGTTATGCCAACATGTCGTTGATGTATATAATTACTACTTAAGTCATTAGTGGTCTGAATGAAATGTCTAAATTGCCTTATTATTTTTCAAATCATCTCCCTGCATGTTTTGATTCCATAATGTAGAAATGTGGTACCGTATAAGTCACAAAATGTGTTTAATAATGGCAGAGGAATATATTCTCTATTCACATAAACTCAAAGTGTGGCGCCATTGATGTCTATTTTTTTTTTATAAAATATAAATACTGACATGAAGTTTTCATGACTTAATTTTTTCAAAAAAATATTATTTCTTAACACGTTCATGCCGGGGCGAATATCTTGAGGCAGGGCAACACTATGGAATAGTCAAGTATGTCCCATGGGTGGGTCATGCCAACGTGAACGTGTTAATATTAGGTTTTCAAACTGTTTAGATCTTGGAGAAATAGTATTAGTGGTCTTTAAGTTTGAATTATTGGGTGAGCCTGTGGCTGAGTGGCTAGCAAGCTAGTCTCTCAAAGGTTATGAGTTTGAATCCCAGTCCCATCCGGGACTTATATAAGGATGTAAAAAAATTGGGATTCACTCACAGCCTCTCCCCCGGGTATGTAAGACCCGTCAGCCAAATGGTGGCCACTCACAAAATTAGGTGTAGGGATTGATGATCCTACAATACAAAATGCATCGAGAAACGTGAGTGTTATCTTCTGGGAGATTACACCGCAATGCCCAGGACCTACACGGCCTGTGGCGCCTCTGAAAAAAAAGAAGTTTGAATTATGGATTAATTTATATATTTCTTGTTTTTTTTTTTAATTTTTTAACATCTGAATAATAATTAACTTTTTTTTATTTCAAAAGGTGATTTGACTACTCCACTCCCAAGCGTGGTTGTTGCTTCGCACGCAGACAAAGTGATTTCCGGACGCTGGCACCCAACAGAGTTCTCCTTCCTCAGTACTTCAGCTGACAAAACTGCTACCTTATGGGCTCTACCACCAATATAGCCTTATCGTCGCTTTTAAGAACAAATTTATAATCACCTAATCCCTAATAATTCATCCTTTTACTTTTAGCCTGTTAAAGAAGAAATGATATATGACATATTGTGTACAAGATTGTAATTTAATTTGTAAATATTGTAATCTACTAATTACATGAAAAAGAAAAACTACCAGCCACTTGCTGGGTATTTGCTTTTCCCGTACAACATATATTTTGGTATAGTAGATCATTGTCATTATGCTATCAATGTATATTGTTTAAATAGCTCGATTGACTGACATTGAAAACTACTGAATTGTTGCCAAAATTTGTATATTTTTAATAAATATGTGTATGTACTTTATTTCATTTTGTAAAATATGATTTGTTCGTCTTTCCATTCACAAAGTTATCTGTAAAATACACTAGTCAGGATGATTAGAATTTCTAATGCGATTGTTGCAAATCTTGAAAATGTGAATTATTTTTTCTACTGCTACGACTGTTATCTATTAAATAAATATAAAAGACAAAACTGAAGCTGTGTACCTTTATATTGATAAGGTGATGTAATGTTACTACCGTATTGTATTGATAATGCAAATGTAATATTACTAACAAATTATTTAAATATTCGAGGAGAAATGGAATCGTCAAAAGTATTCGGGAACATTTATTTGTGAATTAACCAAAGTAATCAGTATACATGCTAATTTCTTACTATTAATTTCTTAAAATAAGTAAGTTGAATTATATTTATACCATTTGTAACACATCATTATAAATAAATATTTTTTGATACTTGTTATTTTGTTATAAGTGTATAATAGCGATATTTATGATTGTTTTTAATATTTGAATGATAGAAGGATTAAAGTAATTTTTGACTTGAAATTTTAGCTTATTCACGTAGTAGTTTTTTGGGCTAAATGTTGCTCCTTGTTATCTCAGTTGTTAATAAAACTGTTATTTATAATAACTTTTAATATAGCCCATAAGGTAAAAACTCGATTGACGTTATGTTCAATTAACCATATTTTTTCTATATCCTATTTTGTCTTATTATGATTGTAAATTGAAGCCTAAAAAAAAATAAAAGATGATAAAGCATACATTAATTATATATTTTTAATAGTGACCCGAAAAGGCTTTTGTAATAGCACTGCTATATATTTCCAAACGATACAATCCAAAAGTTTGAAAAAATATAGCAAACATTATTACGTAGGTTTTGTTATCACTTCTTAAATATAGCTAAGTTATTAAAACTGATTATAGATAATGTTGCTTAGTAATAAAACAAATTGTGTAATATTTTGTGTATTTGTGCTTTGTTTACTCTCACACTCTTCAACACTGGGACGGACAACACTATTCACACGTACATTCCTTAATAAATATTTTTTCACAAGATGAATCAGAGCTTGTCGAGTCACTATCACTTTTCGTATCAGACGATGAAGTTCCTGAGTCCTTTTCTACAGTCCGAGGATCTTTGTCTTTTTTCCTGTGCCTTTTCTTGTTGACACAGATACTCTTAAATTTTTTTCTACTTCTCAAGTTAGCCTGATTTCATAAATGATTAATAAATTTCAAAGAGATAAACTTTATTAATTTATATATAAATTGGTTATAAGTTATTTGAAAAATTTGTTTGCCAGATTCTTTATATCTGAAAATTTTTCAATTTAAATTCAGTCAAATGAGACTCTGTTGGTTTTTGTTACTTTATTTTTTCAATTCATTGTTCCAAAGAAATTTTCATTCAGATATTTTTTTTTTTTTTTTTTTTTTAACATAATTTATTGAAATTTACAACTGTACTCAAAAAAATACATCAAGTAAATATGATATTAGAAAAATGACATGGAAGAGACTTGTAGAAGAACTACCCAATGGTAGCACTCCTGTAACTATCATTCAGATATTAAACATTTAAAAATAAGAACTATGCGAACAAAAAAAAATTGTCTCGTGAAAATTCTACCTGAGTAGCATTTTTCTTAATATCAGGAGCCAGTCTTTTTTTAAATATTTTTAATTTTACCAATGTTTCAGCTCAAGTTTGTGAGCAGGTCAGGGCTACAAACATCAGAACAAAAGAGATACATATTAATGTGATAATGAAATTTTTTTTAATATAGTGACAATGATAACATTTGAAATAAAACAGAAAATATACCAACATTCTTAAATATTATAGATACAAATGATATGATAAACAATATGATGATGATAACCATATCATTATCACATTAATATGTATCTCTTTTGTTCTGATGTTTGTAGCCCTGACGATGGCTCACAAACTTGAGCCGAAACATTGGCAAAATTAAAAATATTTAAAAAAAGACTGACTCCTGATTATTCCAACTATAATAGTTTCTACAATCGACTATACATCCTTTTTTAAGTGTATTTCTTAAATTTTCATATAATATTTTAAATCAAAACTATGAACAGATTACTGGAAGAGGGAGAGGAGGGGTCTATTACACAAAGGTTGAAAACCATATTAGTTAATAATGTAAAACAACTTTTAAAAAATCAAGAAAATAAATTATTAATGAATAACCTTGGGACGTAAAAGGGTTTTCTATTTTTCAAAGTACTTATGATTCACCAATTAAGTCGTATTTTGTTGGTATAACACTTATTTTGCTACAATATGTTAATTTGTATGTATGTATACTTAATAAATTTTTTAAAGTTTCAAAAGTGTCAATTTCTGTGAGCGACTAATTAAAATTTTTTTTTTATGGTAACATAGTTCTTATAGGCTCAATGTAAAATCTCAAATTCATTTAATTAAAAGAATTTTTGAATTGTAATCAATTTTTGATTAAATGATATTGAGCCAACTAATAGGAGGTGAGTTTGTTAAATTTTGTTTAGGAGTTATAGAATTGTATACAGTTGTTTATAATTATAAATTGCTATAGGATTAAACTTTTCATTAACTATAAAATTATCAATGGATGAAAATAAGATAGCTGAATCATTAAATGATACTATACCTTGTTAGATATTGTTTGTATAGCTTTATCTTGTTTTAAGCCATTTACTGCTGTCATTTGATTTTCTTCCAATTGCTTAGCCAATAATACTTCTACAAAATCCTTTGAAAAAGTCATTGAATCATTCATAAAAGGAGTTCCAACGTTCTCTTGCTTTTCATTTAAATGAAAGTAATAATCAATATTTGTTCTCATAACAACATATCCATTTGGGCCTGCTAAAGAAATATTAATGTTTATAGGTTTAGCTTAGAATTCATATTTTCTAATTTATTTAAACAACTATATCTGGAAATCAACTCGGACTATATCTGGATAAAATACTAACCTGGAACATACATACAAAATTAAAGCGACAAGAATTAACAAGACGTTACGAACAACTTTCACATTTATTGGATTACAGATCACCACTAAATTTACGAAACAAGCGACTAATATAAACGACTCTACTGACACCAATCTGGACATATGTAGCAGAACTTTGGGGTTCTGCAAAACATGTACACACAAACAAAATACAGTCCAAAATTTTACGAAAAATGTGTCACGCACCATGGTATGTTTTGAATTACATGATACACAATGACATAAACATTCCAACTGTAAATTCCTACATTCTCAAAAAATATAACACATTTCACTCTTCGACACATCCCCATCCAAATCAACTTGTTTCTTCCCTTTCTTCCTCCCTGTTACCAGGGCAGACCCAAAGAAGACAATGGCCGAGAGATCTTTTAAACTGAAAATTCAGGACGCTGATCAAGAGAAAAATAATACCTCACATTCGCTAGATGCGAATAAAAAAAAAACAAAAACAATGATAATACTAATAATTTAAACAATAACTGTTTTTGATGTATCATTTTACAATTAATAATAAATGTTATTCTTTTGGGAATGAATTACCATAATGAAGAAATCATCAGATTGCTTAGGTTTTTTAATTGATATTATTGATCAAACTTTCAAAAAAAAACCTTACTTAACAGAGCCATATTTTTTTTCCCATTTATTTATTCCTGTTTTTTTCATTTATACCTAGATAGACATATTTTTCTAAAGCTATAAATATATGAAATTATTGATCTACACAATTAAAAAAAAGTGATGTTAAGAATAAAATAATGGTTATGGACCCATTGACAGCTCCTCAAATTGTCACTTGAGTAGAAGATGGAAGAAACCAGTGGATACATCGCAAGAACTCTAGGCATTTGCAAGACATCGGTCTTAAGAACTGTCTGATGCTATAAAGAGACTGACCATTATTCTAGAAAACCTGGTTCAGGGCGACCAAGGATGATAGGACCGGTAGACAACAGATTTATTGTTATGCAGGCACTAAGAAATCATAACCAGACAGCTTTGAGGCTGCGAGGAATGTGACAGTAAGTGTGGATACAGTGGGTAAGAGGTTGCATAAAGTGAACCTTCGTTCCAGAGTTGCAGCCACTGGGCCTATCTTGACTGTAGTGCACCGGACGTCTCATCTGGAATTTGCTTCAAATTATCGGCACTGGGCAGATAAAGAATGGAGCCATGTACTCTCACAGATGAATCCAGATTTTCTATATTAATCTACTCTAGATGGACGAGTAAGGGTGTGGAGGTGGCATGGTAAACGGTTTTGTAAGTGTAATATTACAGGAACTCTACAGTTTGGTGGAAGCTCTGTATTGGTGTGGGGTGGCATTTGTTCCAGAGATCGTACGGACTTGGTAGTGTTTGGCTGGGCGTCAATAAATGCTCATATTTATATCGCTGATGTTTTATAAGAAATTGTGGTCCTTTTTGCCCCTTATATCGATTACCTGGATAAAATTGGAATCCGGATCCTCCAGTGGCCTTTATTAAACCTCCAAGAGCTAAGAAAAGCCGTCATGGAAGAGTGGAAGGGAATTCCTCAATAATGCATCGATTGTCTGATACAAAGTATACCAAGAAGGTTGGAAGCCATCAAATTGGCAAGAGGAGGAAACACGCAGTACTGAACCGCCAAGTCAACAGTATAACAAGAGGTTTTGTTCATTATATGTTAGGTAATCTTTTAGAGCTTGTGCGATGTCAGGTACTCGTTACAGTTTCCTATTCTAATAAAACCTGAATATGCAAAATTCAAGGACTCCCACTGTAGCATCTTCTGATTAGTCACAGTAAAAGTACAAAAGGACATTGAATGAATTAACAAACTTTTTTTTCTTTAATTCTTCAAACCATTGCACAAAGAAAATTATTAATCAATTTATCGCCTTAATCATAATCATATAAGCTCAAGCTAGTCACCAAGCCCAAAACTGATAAATAATCACATTTCAAACAATATATTTTCTTCTGACAAATGTTATTATGCTATTCAATGTTTAATTTTAATGTATTTTGTTGGAAAAATTCATTTATAATATTCTTGTGTTTATTTTTTCACTAAACAGGAATTATTTTAGAATATAATAATTTTTATTAAAAAGTTTAAATAAATACTTCCATACATCTACATTATTAGAGCTTAATTATTCTATCATCAGCCTGGAATCTGCTACATAGAGATAATATTTAAATAAACAGTACTGTTATAAGAAAAGAAAAAAAGATATTCCGGAGCAAGAATTATCATACAAAATTTACATAATTTTGTGAATCTGGCTCCAACACCCACAATATGACTCATTTGACACATATTGTATTATTTAAAAGGAAATAAATTTCAAATTACTTAAGTATGAAAGTTTTTACCTGAAGTTTGAGATACTTTATTGATATGGTAGTTAGTGGTCGATTCCACCGTTTCTACGCACAAAGGAAAGTTAGTAGTTAGGCAAAATGCATCTGTGGAATCCTCTGGTAGTCTGATGGCCTCAAACATTTGCTAGTGAGCAGGCAAGTGTGAAGAGTGGTCTGAGTCCATGAAGGAGTAAATTAGTGTTCCTTGCTTGAAGGGTACATGCAGATATCGCGGGTGTTCAACAAGAAATTGATCACATGTTTTCTCATTTAATTAAATTATATAAGCCTATTTATTATTTCAAACAGATGTTTTCATTTTTTTTTTTTTTTTTTTTTTTTTAAAGGTAACTGAATTACCCTTTCTTAATTTATAGTGACTTCAAAATATTTTATTTTTATATTGTTGTATCAACAATTTAAATATATGTATTGTAATATACCCATTTTTTAAAATTATAGTATTTATTTATATTATTATTTGATTATTGTGTTAGGCAGGTTATAACAATAAGATAAGAAATAAATTTTAATTTAAATAACAGCTCCAATTTGATTGTATGTTTACAAACATAGCATCCATTTTGGGTGCTAAGAAAAAAGGTCACTGGCAGGTACCTACCAGGTAAGAGTACAGGTAAAAAGAGTTTAATTGAAGTTGTGACCTGAGAGTAGTTTCAGTGGGGACTTGTAAGGGTGAGGAGCTGTTGTATGAATATGAAGAGGGAATTAATGAATATATTAGCCTGCATATTTTTTGTGTTATTTTGTAAGTTATTATTATTATTATTATTATTATGATTAAAATTTATATAAAAGATTGTGTGCCTGATTGTCATGAACCCATACCATACCTCCAGAGTAAAATGAATATTAATAAAGTAAATAATGTTTTAATTAATTTTTTTTAAATATATTTTTTAAAAATAAGCATATTATAATGTATATATATTTATCACATTAATAAAATGTTTCAAAACTAAAAATAAAATAAAAATTGGTAGGGTTAGCCTAATTTTTATCCATACAAATAATTATTTATTTGTTTAAAAATAATTAAATAGTTACCATTATAATTACTACACTGTTTATTAAAATATATTACAAATGAATATCCCGAACACCTTTTCTATTACTTTTTTCTTCTGAATCAGTCAAATTATTTATTTTTCACTCAAAATGTCAATCATTATTAAAATAAAGAAAACTAGTAAAGAGATAAAAGGGATAGTTTGTCATAGAAAAATACTCTTTGAGAAAAAATAATGTTTTTAGATTATTTATTTTCTAACATTAAGGCTCTTCAACCACTATCATTATTTTAGTCTTGAATTAAATGTACAAAAAAAATACAGCAGATTAAAGTCCATAATATTAACAATTTAAACAAAATATTTAACAAATCATAATCCAAAATGAAAACAATTATCAAATGATAAATGATTAAAACTACCGAATAATAAAAATAAATAAAATGATTTCTAATAATAGTTTGTACACCATTTTGAATTAAACAAGCTTATAATAATATTACTTTTTCTTTGTGCAATTATGACAATAAGAAAGAAACTATTTATATCAATAAATTAACTTAAAGCTCTTAAAACTAAAAACCAATTTTAATTTAACTATGACACTCTCATTCATGTTAAAATTTCAAAAAATAAATAAATAAAATGAGAGTATTTTCAATAGCTACTCACAAATTTTTTTGACCAGTCTGTAGTACCTTATAATTATCAGACTGGTAGAACTAATATGTACCTCAGAGACTATGCCGGAAGAATGGAGTGAGTCCATGGTGATTGTCCCAGTTTTTAAAAAAGAAGGGAGACAACTGATTCCAAGGAGAATACCAAGGCGGATTAGGGCCAATCATTCTACTATTGACCAGATATTCTCGCTTCGACAGATGATGGAGAAAACAAATGAATTTAATAACTGCATATGGCTACTCTTCATAGACTATAAAGCTGCATATGACTCAGTCATATGGAAAAAGTTGTACCATTCTATGGGAGAAATGGGCATCCTAGCTAAACTAATTCGCCTTACAAAATGCACAATTAAGGAAACGGTGGGCAGGATCAAAGTTGGCAGAACAATGGGAGACTCATTCCCAGCGTCTACTGTTCAACATAGTCGTAAGTGCAGTTATAAAGAGATCAGGGCTGATATCACAAGGAACGATCTTTAATAAGATGACACAAATTATGGCATATGCAGATGATATTGGCATAGCTGGAAGGACTCAAAAGTGCTTAAGATAGAAGGAAGGACTGTACAGAACGCTCGTCTCACCTGTATTATCATATGCATTCGAAACATCTCTCTCTGAGTAAAGCATCAGCTGACCGCATTGACAAGTTTGAAAGGAAGATCCTTAGGCGTATTTATGAGCCTGTAGAGAAGTATGGTATGTTTTCACTTTGAAAATACACAGAGCTGTACACACTTTATAATGACCTGAGTGTTTCCCAGTTTGTAAGAGTACAGTGGATAAGGTAGCTGGGCCACAAATCAAAATGGGTGAAGAAAGGACAATGAGAAAACTGTAATATAAAAGGAAAGTGTAGCAGGGAAGATGGAAGGACAGGGTCTCCGAGGATCTCAAGAAAGCAGGAGTATCTGGAAGGCGTGCTACCAACAGAAAGGACTGGGGAAGAGTGGTTGAGTTGGCCGGGGACAGCTTTATGCGTCTGTCACGCTGTTGATGAATGAAATTATGCCCGAAAAGGACTAATTTTACTATTTCAAAGGATATGCCCAATTTTCATATTTTAAGGACTGTTTTAATTTTTGTTTTTTATTCTAAGTTAAAGTCGCCATTTTCGTTAAAAGGATTCTTAACAATTGACATTTATTGTAACCAGGATACAGTTCAAAATGGAAGAGAACCACCATTTTTGACTCGATTCTTACTTAGGGGTACTATTATCTTACTTGGTTGCTATTTCTTCCTCTCCTGTGGCATTCTAGGCTATTAATTTTTTTTACTCTTATTATTAAATAAAAAGATAGTTTTGTTATGAAGAAATTATAACTCCTTCCTCTTTTTGAATTTCTTGCTGTATGAAACTACAATTCAAGATCTTTATAGCCTATTGTACATTTTTAGTCCTTATTAGATTTACCATCCATTCATGTTTTCTACAAATTAAAAAAAAATTCCAAAATGTTTTTTGAACAAGGGTTAAAAAAAACCATGTTGGACATTGAGAACAATTATTGAATTAATTGGAAGACGTTTTGAATAAAAACAATTCGACTAATATGTTATATTTCATATCCTATAGACTAAAATTTCATTCTGGATCAAAATGTGGACAAAATACATTAGCTATAAAAAGTATAATTGTAAAATTATACAAACGTGTTATACAAAATTATTAAATAATACATTTCATGAAAATTACATTTTCTATTGCAGCAATTTTGCAAAAAATGTTTTCTACATTAAAAAATACATTTCTTCCATGAAGGCTGTGAACTTATAAATGTGATTTAGCACATTTAGTTTGTTGTGATAAGGCTTCTTTTAAAAGTCTTCCAAAATCTTCATCCACTTTGGAAAAGTTTTTAAGGACTCTTTCCTAAAAAATAAAAACAATATAACTTATGAGAAAAAAAAAAACAGGGAGAAAATTATTTTTTCTGATTAATTAAAATTAATACCTGGATAAAATCAACAGCATCCTTTAGACTCGCAGAAATATTCTCTATTAGCCTCTTTCTTTCTTCTGGTTTAAGAACTTTCTTGTAGAAGAGTGCAGGTTGGCTGAAGTTGTCCTCATCCCCAGTCTCGTACCTGAAACAGATTTTTTAAAGATCAATCAAAATTAAGTTAATAATTAAATTTACCATAACTTATTTAGAATTTAGAAAATTTGACAAGTAGAAATTAAATTTTGATTTTTTAGATTTATTATATTATACAATAGAAGGAAAATACTGTTTGCTCATACTTAGAGAGTCTAATTATGAAAACAATTTATTTAAAGGCTGACTATTAGTTTAGAAAAAATATTGAGGAAGTAAATAAAAAGGTAAGGTATCTAAAAATGTCTAAGGAATATCTAAATTTTTGCTTGTAAAAGGTGAAATGTTTGGTCTTACCTTTGAATAAGTAATATTTATAAGGCAATTATTATAAATTATTTTTTAAACTTTCATTATTTTTTTTATACAATTTATTGATATCTACAACTGTATTTAAAAAAAAATACATCAAGTAAATGTGATGGTTACATTGAAAATGGTCATGAAATACATGTAGAGCCACAACCCAGTGGCAGCACTCTAAAAATATTGTAAACTAGAAGGTCTCGTGGCCATCTTCTTTTCAGACCCCTCGGATGAGGAAGCAAGGATTGAAACTAATGGATTATAGTGGGAATGGAGTTTGTCATGGTTAGGGCTAAGTCAGCGACATATGGAATATTAATGTCTTTATGGATAAGTTTATTTGGGACGAAATAAGGAGCATTTAGGATTTTACGAAGGATTTTGGATTGTAAGGAGTGGATACGAGATGAGTTCGATGGTTTAGTAGAGCCCAATAGCTCTACTTCATAAGTCCATATCGGTCTGATGATGGTCATATAATAAGTCTTTTATAATTAAGAGGAAGGTTGGAGCGTTTGTCCAGTAAGTGTTGAAGTAGTCGAAAACGTTGGGCAGTTTCTTGTCGTTTCAGTCTTGTACGGGGATTCCAAGTTAAACGTTTATCAAGGTGGGGAGTCCTAGGTATCGAATCTGTTCAACAGGGGCTAGCGGAGTGTCATTACAGGATACTGTAGGGCAGGATGTCATTGGTTTACGACGAAGGGTTAAGGTTATCTGGTGGGATTTGTTAGAATTAATTTTAATCCTCCATTTCTGTCACCATTCTTCAAGGTCTCGGATGTGGGATTGAAGAGTGTGGGAGGCTGTAACAGGATCATTATCTACTGATAGCACACACGTGCCATCAGCATAGGTAGAAAGGAAAGTGTTAGGATGGGTTGGGATATCAGCTATATAGACTGTATAAAGAACGGGTCCTAGGATGCTACCTTGAGCATAACTTGGTGGTATTCTGAAATATGGGGTTCATTCCTTGAAGTAATTAGTCTAAGCTCTGAAAAATATTAAAATAAAAACAGATTTAACTGTCTCTAACTTTACTTAATCGGAAATAAAAATTTGAAAAACTGCTAATAAAACATATAAAAGAGGCAAAATAAAAAAGAAATACTTCAAATATCTGATGCAGTTTGCAAATCTATTGTTTTAATAGACAGTAAAGAAGAAAATACTTGCTCGAAAAGCTTATTTTATTAATAATACTTGTCCATATTTTGGGGAAGTTGCAGCCTCCATCTCCCCTACGCTGAAAGGCACTACAGGGTGATGCAAAAGAAGAAGAAGTAGTCTCCATTAGGATTATACAGTATAAAAGTGTGAAATATCATAAGTAAACCTTAGTAGTCATAAACACAGATGAATATGATGAAGAAAGTATGAAAGTTTAAAAATATAAAGAAATTGTTATACTATTATACTATTTTTATCCACTGCTTTTAAGTCTCATCAATCGTTCAGGTTTTGTTTCGTTCTGATACTCAATTAGTCTATAAATCATCCACTAAAAATTTCTAATTAATTGTTTTGAAGAAAGAAATAGTTTGGGTGGCAGTAATAAAAAAATAATGAAGAAATTACTTAATATCCGTTTTGACCCACGTTGCGGGTCTTCAGATGCTTCTCTCCATGAAGTATGTGGATGATTTAGATGTCATTCATGGGCCAAAACATTTGATATTAAATAGTTTCTTAACTATATATATATATTTTTTTTTTATACCATTGATTATTTAATATTAACTGTTTTCTTTTACCATATGCCTTTCTATTAAAACATAAATACCACTAAAAATCCAAATACCTTTCAACATCACCAACAACAGTAAACTTGGATAAAGCTGATGCAGAGGTTGGTAAAGGGCCGTTAAAGCTGTTTGGGAAGTAGTTGGGAGCGCCACCTTGATTCTCAAAGGCCATCGGACCATCACGCTGGCTGTTGGCAACCCTGGCTCTGTACGGGCAGTTTACTGAAAGTTGGTTGTAATTAGCGCCTAGTCGGTGGCGCTGAGAGTCAGAATAAGTGAACAGGCGACCCTAAAAAGAATAGTTTTTGTTGGAGTAAAAACTTGTACATATTTATTCTAAAATAAAATACAAGTAATTAATTTTTACAAAATTTGGCTTATATCATTACTATGTTTCGGCCGCTACTTTTCTTTGGTAGTGCTGGCTCTGAAACTGTATTAATTAATTTATAAATATTCTGTTCTTATCATACAAAACTATTGGATTTCTTTTCCAAAAGTACCGTGTTTATCAATTCATTATTGGGATGAAGTGGCATAAAGGGGAATGAAGTAATTATCTTATAATACACATTTATTCATAAAAGAGTACATATCATTTTTTGTATAGCCCTTCTAAGAAACGTTTTTGCTTGTAGCCCGGATATTGTTCTATTTGAAATGATTCTAAATTATTTCTATTCCTCCCAGTATTCTCGATACGTAGCATCATGAACTAATCTATTTGAAATAATGTTTTTGTTTACAAAAAAAAAATAACCATTAAAAATTATTAATTATAACCCTCACTTATGTTCATCAGTTTTTGTCACTGTTTATTATATTATATGAATATATAAATCAGATAAAAAATCTTAAACTTTCGCAAGGTATATTTATTATAAATCTATATTACCACTCATATATCAAGAAGTGTGTTTTAAATATGAGAAAACATTTATTCTTTTAAGGATAGAGAACTTTAGATCTGTCTAGACTTTTGTTTTGATAAGTTAAGATAAAAAAGCTGACATAAATGAAAATTTAACTGACCATTTACAGACAGTTAATAATCAAAATTGTCAGTCTTTAAAAAGAATAAATATTCTGAAATAAGTAATATAAATTGGCACTTTCAATAAGTATTGGAACTTTCTCTTACTGTATTCTATTACTATTCTACTTTCTATTACTACATAGATTAGAAAAAGTAAAACAATAATGATAGTGCCCTCATTTCAGAAATATAATATTTTTCAAATAAAATGAACGAAGTTTAAGTTAAGTTGGAGGCAATAAAAGCATATCTATCTATACAGAGATGAGGAAGATGGTTGGGGGTGCTGTCATTAAATAGAAACACACATTAAAGCATATTGCTGTTTTAATTATGTGCCGACGTTTGTGGGCCTTCATCAGGGCTAAAAAAACAAGATAACAACCAATTTAATTATAGACTTCATAATGTGTTAGGTATCTAATAATAATACGGTGAAAGTAATGTAATATGGGAACAAAAATAAAATTAAATGTAAAATGATAATAAGCTGACAGTTATAAAGAATGGAAATAAACAAAATTAAGATGATAGTTATAAAGTATGGATGACGGTTATAAAAATATTGATAAGATGATAGTTGTACAGTATGGAGGTAAACAATATTAAGATGATAATATTTCAATAAGAATATATAAAGAGAGACTAAGCAAATGAAAAAATGACAAAGGAACAATATGTGAACAATTACAATTTTTTAAACATGAACAATTTTGAAGTGATATTTGATGGCAATATATTAAAAACATAGTTAAAAGCATAGGTAATATATAAAAAGAACATAGTCATTAGAAAAGAGAAACGATATGAATACAAAATAATTTAAAATTTTAAAGTTTAATATTAAACTAACAATTATATGTGAGGATATATAACGGAAAAATATATGAATATGGAAATAGGGAGAAAGAAATAAGCGATGAAAAGAGATCATAATCAATAAGAAAGAAAATACATACTTGACTCTGAGACGGTGTCTAAAGAAGTGATATGTTTTCTGTTAAAAAACGCTCATTGCATGGAATGGGAAATATGGGAACTAGAATGTTTGTTAGAGCTTTTCCAAGAAGCTATGTTATGTGTTATGTTTACTGATTTGATTGTTTATTGAAGAAAAAAAACTAAAGGATTGGCTAATGATTTTTAATATATATTAATAATATAAAATAGCAGACTGAGATTAAAAATGCAGAATTAGTGAAAAAAGTATAGCTGACAGGAAGCGAAAAAATATATAGGTATGACTAGAAAGGGAAAGATGTAAGTAATAATGATGAAGTACAGATTATAAGATATTAGGTAATAACGAATGACGATAACCATCTTCCTCATCTAATTTCTCAACGGTCAACGATAACTATCATTATCTGTACAGAGGGTCTCCAAAGTAAATCTCACAAATCACAGTTCATTTTGAATAAATTATAAAATTACCTGATTATAACATGAGAAAACGCTATAAAATAATAATTAAATGTTTTTATTAATTAACCAATTAAGAAACTCACTGACTGTGATAGATAATAGAACTGAAAATATTTTAGCCTATGGTCGAATATACGGTAAGAATAGTCCAGTCCCTTTAGAAAGGCACCTCACTCTAAAAGATAGATTAAGATAATTATGGTGATATATTTTAGTTTTAATTGGTGAAATGACTGTGTTGGAACAGTTAATTGGATAAGTTTTGACTCTCAGAATTTAGTGTGGAAGTGATTTATACCAACATGTAAGCTTAAAGTTCCAAGCCCATGCATGGAATTCATAATTATTAATATCAATCATCATATAAAATCTTAAAAAAATTGGGGTCACTTGTAGCTGGGTGGCTAGCATAACAGCCTCCTATGCCAAAGGTCACGAGCTCAAACCCACAGGTGGTCCTAGGATTTGTATGGGAGTAAAAAATCCTTAGCTATGCCCTCCTTCGGAGGGGACGTCAAAACGTGGTCCCGAGCCTGTGCGATGTCAGGTACTCGTTAAAGATCCCTATCCTAATAAAACCTGGATAGGCAAAATTTTGGGCTCCCACTGCAGTATCGTCCGATTAGCCATAGTAGCATAAAGTGATGTTAAATAAATAAACAAACAATCTAAAAATTTGATATAAGTAATAAAATTGTTTAAATAGAAATTTTTAATTTTTATTTTTGTTCTTTTGCTTCTACCCCAAAGGATTAGATCTGAATTTGACTTAAATATTTATTTATTTAAGATGTGTAAAAATAGCATAAAAACTATAACATTATCTTAAATCAGTACCTGCAGCATTTTGTCGGGGCTGGGTTCGACACCAGGAATCATATTGGCAGGACTGAAGGCAATCTGTTCGACTTCTGCAAAGTAATTCTTTGGGTTTCGATCCAGCACCATTCTTCCAACAGGAATAGGAGGGTATTCTGCGTGTGGCCATACCTATAACATACACATCATAAATAGTATTAATAACATCACAAATTCAAGAATTGTCTCATCATAAATGATAGATTTAACCTACATCATTCTATTTACAGAATGGACAAACTGGCTATTTCAATTTTTGTTTCAATAATGAAGGAAAGCAATAATTTTATTGATCAAGTTAAAAAAAAAATTTATAATAAAAAGCTTCGAAAATATAAATAAAATTAAAAACGGACTGCTTATGTATGGATAACTTCCATTTCAAGTTTAATAAAATATAAATATAATAATTATACCTTGGTGACATCGAAGGGGTTAAATTTGCAGGTCTCAGCCTCCTTGGGAGTCATGACCTGCAGGTACCAAGTCCAGGAGGGATAATGTTTGTTTGCGATAGCGTTATACAGATCCTGATACCATAATCAGGATCAGTCGCTCCAATTTCTGCTGCTTGGCTAGCAGTCAAATTCTTGATACCTTGATTTGTCTAAGTATAGGAAAAATCAGAAAAAAAATATGTTATATACATATATAGTAAATATGAAGTAATTTTTATATGTCAAATAAAAACAGGATTTACTTATAGTAAAACTTGCAGTAGTGATTTCAACTTTGTATTTACCAGCTAAAAGATTACCCGTACCATTAATATGTACTGTAACCATCAGAGTCCTCTGTCTGAGAAGAGAAAATCACCTGGTGAGGTCTCAGGTTTAGAGAGATGAAGTCCCAACCATATCAGCATCCTAAAAGTGTAAAAATAAAAATGTATTTATTTTAATTTCCATAGAAAGAAGTAAAATTTGCTAAATGTTCAGAAAAGGATTTGAGATTTGACAATTTAACTGTTTTAGTAAGCCTACCTCTTCGGAGGGTAATTTTAGGTTCAAATTAATGGACAATGAGTGATAATTAAATCTATAATTCTATTATAACTCATATACTAGTAATTCATAAAATACAAAAAAAGCTAAAAAAAAAATGGTTTTAATCATTAATTTTATTATAGATGGTCGATTGTATGTAGTAATTATGGGAGAAGTTGATTTGAACACAGTTAACAAACGCTAAAGTTAATAATTTAAGTAGAAAATTCATTTATATGCCCAATCTTTACCTAAATTTCAGAGATTAAAGGGGAGATCACAAAAAGTCAATAAATTGTTGTGATCTTCCTTCTTCAATTGCACTGAAGAAGGCCTGAATGTAGGCCAAAAGTTTGCACAAAGATATTAAGTTCTACTTAATTAGGTATATTGTTGCTGCACCGAATCAAATTCTACCTATTAATTTTGTGGTTTATTATTTTCATTATGAACCTTTGTAATCGACCAACAAAAAAAAAAAAGGAAAGAAAAATCATTTTCTCCCATCAAAATTGTGGGCTTGCATTTCAAGATACTAGACCCGAAAAGGAGTCACCGTACCCGCGCGGCATTTATCCGAACTACTGGACCAATTGTTTGAAATTCGCCACAAAATATAGGACATGAACGATGATCTTGACACCGGAATACTCGTTTTAGGCACCCTTGAGTCCAAATGACCAAGCACGCAAAAAGGTCTTTGGTGTGTACGTGTGTTGTAAGTCTAGCGCTAAAACGAAAATAATGAAACTGGAAATTCACATTTTAAAACATACTTACGCCCAAGATGTTACAGAAACATTTCTATCAAAATGAGCAAACCAGAAGAGCCACATTATACCAGCTTTTAGCACCTTTATACAAATTTCTCACTTTTATTCAAACTTCTGTATCGCTGTCAAATTTAAAGAGCTTTAATGATGTAGGTTTCAAATTCTGATGAAATGGTCTGGCTGATATTTAAATTTCTTCTCGAAGTACCTTTAATTTTGTATATTCTATAAAATTAACTATAGCTTTTTAGGGTGATAAAAAACAGATTAAATATATAATTTGAGCAAGTGAATAATGCAAAAAGGGGAAAGAGCAACAAATTTTTTATGCAATTTTTGGTGTTAACATAAAAACAGTAAATACATGTATAATAACCTGGAACTACAGATTTTAGAAAAAAGATTATCTTAAAAGTAATATTGTAAAATTCATGGAGATTGATGAAGCCAATAAAAAAATTGATTATCGAGATAATAAAAAGTAGGTTATTTATTGAAACTATTCTAATAAATCCAATGTATAATCTTACCAATGTATTTCGTTTTGAATGTTAAAATCTTAATTGATATTAAATAGCGGAGCTGCATATTTGCACGTAGGCTCAGGTGGCTCGACCATGATAGGAGGGAATAGCTTCTCTCAATGCATATTTTCATTCGATCATTCGATTAGAAATCATTCGATTTTAATATAATCGAAGTCCGATCACCGATTATGAAGATCATTCGATTATGCCCACCCAGTTGCGTGCACAGATTTTAATGAGTTATTGAGGAATGCATCTTTATGTGGAGTTGCTTCTTAATCATTAATTTTTTTTTTTTATTAACCCTTGTCTGTCTCAAAAAACTACATTTTCTCAAAATAAGTTAGAGCTTAACATCTACTAAATTTCTAATATTTTATTATATATATTAATTTTATATTATATTTTATAATTTTTTTTTTTTTTTATGATCCTGGTCTTGATTCCTAACCTACATTTTCTTATTCAATAATGATTGGGTCATTTGTTATAATTTCTATTTTTAATTTATCACGTATCTGTTCCAAAACTCAATACATTTTTTCTGTATCTTAAAAAGATACTGAGTTATGGTTGTATATTTCTATGTTTTTTTAAAAGTAATTAATCGGGTGTTTTGATGGAAAAGCTCAATACATGTTTTTTCTATATAAAAAAAATGTTTGTCTATATATATTATAATTATTATATCACTGGAGAGTGATAAAGCGATAAAACTAATTTATTGTTGTATATTTTCACTCAAAATTGTGTTCTGCACACAGATTTTTTTAATATATTACAAAAAAAGTCCTAGTATGGGAACATTTAACCACAGTGATACCATGAGATGTGTTAGGATTCCTCTTCTGAGTGTGGATGAAATAGGAATAGAATGGATCCTGATGAAGAATGAGGAGATTGTACCAACAAATCCCAGTTTCCATTTCAGCGTAGAATTTTACAGCGAACTCGAGGATCCGTACAAGAAACAATTGAAATAATACATTTTTAAAAGAAACTAGACTTAGTTTTTAAGATGATTATATATTATTGAGTTGTGTCACATGAAATGTCCGTTTTCAGGTAAGGATTTTTATTAAAAATACGATATGAAAACAAGATAGTTTTATTCCAAGTATTTGCCTTCTTTTTCTACACATTTTTCCCAACGTGACACCAACTTTTTTTATCCCCGAACTGAAAAACTCTGAGCTTTGGAGTGAAACAAAATCTGAAAACGCACTTTTCACTTGATTATCATTTTCAAAACGTTTTCCTTTGACGAAGTTGTCTAAATTCCTGAACAGGTGGTAATCTGTTGGAGACAAGTCGGGAGAATATGGTGGGTGCGGAAGAACTTTGTAGCTCAGTTCTTTCAATTTTGGCACGGTATGTTTTGAAACATGGGGTCTTGCTGCCGCTCAGTGATATCATGAGCAATTATCCAGCTTTTTTACTTTCCCAATACACTTTAAATGTCTGGAAACGGTAGATGCACTTGCATTTAGTTGTGCTGACAGTCCTTTAACTGTTTGGTAGGGGTTTCCTTCTACTGTATGTTTGAGGACATCGTTGTCTATTACGGACGGTGGTCTTCCTCGGGGCAAGTTTTCCAAGTCGGTATCCCCAGCTGAAAACTTAGCAAACCAACGGCGAATGTTCCGTTCATTAACACTCCCTTTCCCAAACGCCTTGCAAATATTTCTAGCGGCCTCAGCTGCTGAATGGCCGAGTTTAAACTCATACAAAAATATTACTCGAAAATCGCGTGTTTCCATGTTCATATTTGGAGGTTGTAGGATATAAGTTATCATTCTTATCATTAAAATGTAACATATGTTTTTGTTGAAAAATAAAGGTTGTTGTTGTGTTGGGTTATCCTAAAACATGATGTAGATTATCTTAAATCTTACATTGGCGACGAGGATACATTACAACATGACGAAGTCACAGAGATCGAAAGATGCGTGTGTCGATGAACAAAACACAGTGGCTGACCGAATGGCAAAGTTTTCTTTCAAAGAGTATTCTAAAGATTTGCTGTGGGAAGACTACCTGGCGCAGTTTGAGCTGGTATGTCGTGTGAAGGGCCTCGGAGGAGCTGGCAGCCTAGAAGATGCGGCGCGAAGGGATCTACTCCTAGCGAGCATCGGGGCCGAGCACTTGAGGGCTCTCGGCGACCACCTCTATCCTAAGCGATGGGAAGACTGCGTCTATGAGGAGGTTAGGGCAGCAGCGGATCTTCTGTTCAAGCCGATGGGGACCATATTTGCGGCTCGTTTTGACTTTGAAAGGGCACAGCGGAAGCCAGGTGAGCCATTTATTCAATATTTTAATAGGCTTAAAGCACTATCTCGAAAGTGTAACTATGGCAAGGGCCTGGACGAGCGATTGAGAGATCGTTTTGCAGTAGGCGCTAATTTTTCCGAGTTCGAGGTCGAGATACGTCAAAGATGGCCTGATGGGAATGATAATTTGGGTAAGCCTATCAGGGCTAATGTTCTCTTAGAGCTAGCGCTATCGATGGAGCGTGCTAGGGGAGAGGTAAGCGGCTCATCCTCAGAGCATCTGAATGAGGAGCTTCGCAAGGTGGATAAGAAGCATAATCCTACTAGGTGTCCAAACTGTGGCTGGGTTGGCTCTCATGGATCTAAACCATGTCCTGCTAGAAAGGCTATCTGTAGAAAATGCTCCAAAACGGGACATTATGCACGTGTTTGTAGGGGCAAGAGAGGAAACGAGGTACGAGGAGTTGAAGTGGAAACGGAAAATGAAGATTCAGATTCTGATAGTTGTCATGGCAATGATATTAGAGCCATTCAGTCAAAAGTTCCGAGGGCTACTATCGATGTCAGATTGAATGGATATCACAGCAGGATGGAATTTGATTCTGGAGCACGAGTTTCTACCATATCTGAGTCTTTCTGGAACCGAATTAAAGGTGAGAATGATAAGCTGCAACCTTCATCTGCTACTGTTACTTGTTATGGGAAAATTCCGCTGAAGGTAGCAGGGAAGGTTAAGATTAAGGTTAGATTGGGGAATAAAACTAAATTGTTACCAGCTATTGTTTTAGTTAAAGAGGATGTTCCTCTTTTTGGTCTACCATGGTGTTTAGCATTTAACTTACCCTTACCAAAGGAGGTCAGTGTGCGTTCCATTGCTAATAAGCCTGAATTTCCGGATGTACCCGCTGATATAACCAAAAATTGTCCTGAGGAAGTTAGGGAATTGATATCTCAGTTTAAGGAAGTCTTCAAAGATGAACTAGGCACAATTAAAGGAACAAGGGCTAAGATTCATATGCAACCTGATGCAGAACCGGTGGCTTTTCACGCGCGAAGGGTTCCTTTCCCAATGAGAACCATGGTTGAGCAAGAGTTAACAAGATTAGAGAAAGAGGAAATAATTGAGAGTGTAGATCCAGCAGAAGCACCCATAGAGTGGTGTACTCCAACGGTTAATGTACTGAAAAGTGGTGGAGGTGTTAGGATTTGTGGTGACTTCAGGGTAACAGTTAACAAGAAAATTGTTACTGAACAGCATCTAATGCCTACATTTGAGGACCTTACCTCAAAGCTTGTGGGTGGGGAGCATTTCACCGTAATCGACCTTCGTGATGCATATCTCCAGATGGAAGTTGATCCTGATTGTAGGAAATATTTAGTAATTGCAACACACGTTGGGTTTTACCGCTACAAGAGACTACCGTTTGGTTTATCATCGAGTCCAGCGCAGTTCCAACGGTTTATGGAGAAATTGATGGAAGGATTAAATGTGGGAATACTCTTAGATGACCTCATTATTACTGGAAGAGATAAAAAGTCGCATCTGGGTACTCTGAAAGAAGCTTTGGGGCGGATGCAGGACGTTGGTTTACGCGCGAAGCTAAAGAAATGTCAATTTTTTCAAAGCTCCGTAAACTATTTGGGTCATCGTGTAGATAAGTTTGGCGTTCATCCGACTGAAGAGAAAATTGCTGCCATCAAGAACGCACCCTGTCCAAAAACTGTAAAAGAATTGAGAGCATTTTTAGGAGCGATTAACTTTTATGAGCGCTTTATTCCAAAGCTGCATGCCATTTGTGCTCCACTCCATCGGCTGACTGGAACAAAGACACGTTGGGCGTGGACGTCCAAGGAAGAGGAATGTTTTCAACGTGTAAAAAAGTTACTTTCCAGTGAAAACACCTTGGTTCCATATGATTCTGAGAAACCAATTATACTATCTTGTGATGCATCGGAAAGTGGATTGGGAGTGGTCCTAATGCATGAATTGGAAGATACATCTTTAGTTCCCATTGCATACGCCTCGCGGACATTATCTCCAACGGAAAAGAGATATTCTCCAGTGGACAGAGAAGCTTTAGCAATAATTTTTGGGGTGAGAAAGTTTAGACAATATATAATGGGTCGAAAGTTTATTTTGACTACAGATCATAAGCCCTTAGAGAGAATTTTTGGTTCTGAACGTGATCTGTCGAAAGTGGCAAATAAAAGATTGTTAAGGTGGGCATTGTTACTGCAAGAATACGATTTTGAGATTAAGTATAAGAAGGGTAGTACAAACGTTTTACCTGATTGTTTATCAAGATTGCCTTTACAAGATACTGCAGAGGATATTGAGGATAAAGAAATCAAATTGATTGGAGAAGAGAACAGCCGTATTGTAGCACCTAATCAGGATTTAAAAAGAGCAACGATAAGGGATCCTGAATTGAGAGAAATAATTAGCTATATTGAACATGGATGGCCGCAAGACCCGAATGTTTTAAGTAATGATATGAAATCATTTTGGAGGAAAAGAGAAGAATTGTGCTTAGAAGGAGGAATCATAACCCGCTTAGGGCGGTTGGTGATACCAAGAAAAATTCGATATAGCGTTCTGAAACAGCTTCACGCAGGCCATCCTGGGATTGCAGCTATGAGATCACTAAGCAGGTTCTATGTTTGGTGGCCGGATTTTGACAAAGACATTGAAGCATTTGTAAGACGTTGTGAACATTGTCAGAGTAATAGAGATGATGAACAAGAGGTGCCTCTTTATCCCTGGAACGTTCCAAGTGGTCCTTGGGAGCGATTGCATTTAGATTTTGCCCAATCGGTGGAGGGGAAACATTGGCTACTAGGAATAGATGCCTTCTCCAAGTGGGCTGAGGTAGAATTAATGGACAGAACTACCACATCAGCAATGATAAATCGACTTAGGGGATGGTTCGCTCGATACGGGATACCTAAACAGATAGTATCTGACAATGGTCCCCAATTTCGTTCAAAAGAGTTTACAGACTTCTGTAACGAAAACAACATCCGGCATGTAACTGGAGCTCCATATCACCCCAAAACAAACGGATTAGTGGAGAGGCTAGTGAAGACATTCAAAAGAAGATATAGCTCATGCAAAAAGGAGGGTTTGAACACAACAAACACGCCTCAGAAAACCACTGGTTCTGCCCCGTCCCTTCTGTTTATGGGGAGAAGGTTGCCAACAGCAATTGACAGACTGCGACCAGACTTTCGAGAAGAAGTAGAAAATCGAATTTGGCGGCAAAAGCAGTACCACGACCTCAAAGCAAGGCCTAGGGAGTTTCTAAATGGTCAAGAGGTATGGGTCCAAAATGAAAATTATAGAGGATGGAGACCCGGCATTATTGAAGAAAGAACAGGAGAACACTCCTACAAGGTACGGACTGGAGGCGAGACAAGGAGGAAGCATAGCGACCATCTGCGGCTTCGAGAAGGAGCGGTAGCTGAAGGACTTCCTCAGGGAGAGACTCCACACGCTTCTCAAGATCCTAACCCTTGGGGGGGAGAAGTGTAGGATATAAGTTATCATTCTTATCATTAAAATGTAACATATGTTTTTGTTGAAAAATAAAGGTTGTTGTTGTGTTGGGTTATCCTAAAACATGATGTAGATTATCTTAAATCTTACAGAGGTATACTAAAAAGTGGGTAATTGATTGGGAAGCTAATGTTTATAATACAAAGGTAGAGGATTAGTATTATAAATATTACTTTGAATATGCAAACATTCGGAAGAAAACAACAGAGACTTGCAAAATCCTTAATGTATTTCAGATACTATAAAAACGGACATTTCATGTGACACAACCCAATATATCTTACCTCGCTGTATCAGCAGATCCGCTTTCACAACTAACTGTGGAAAAACGAACAGCGACAGGCGTCCTTTTCCCAATTTGACTGAAGACAGAAAGTTTAGTGTATTTGGTCACATCATGGGTAACTTCAAAATATCCAAAAGCACCTGAATGAAAAATAACGTCGTTATTCCAAGGAAGCAAGGCTATACAATTTTACTTTTATATAAAAATGTTCAAATGTTTTTTGTTTTAAATTAGAAATTATTAAAATATAACATAACAGACTTAAAATATTTTGAGACGATTCTCAATCAATACTGAAGAACGAAATTCTAAAGAGACAAACATATTTGTTTACATATTACAGTAAGATAAAACAAGACCGTTCAGCCTGAAATATTTTGTCCACCGATCGTTTGCGGCAAGTTTACGTCAGAAGGGAGCAGAATTCTATAACTATTTGCTTCCTTTGTTAGGTTGTTAACAAAGGAATTCCACAACACCAAACCATCTTCTGTAATCAGGGATCAAACCCGCAGGTGGTCCTAGGATTTTTTAATGGGAGTAAAAAATCCTTAGTTATTCCTTCCTTCGGAGGGGACGTTAAAAGGTGGTCCGGAGCCTGTGCGGGGATTAATGCCGAGTTAAAGTTAAAATCCCACCGGCTATGAGACGCGAACTCCTAATTATTTTTAAATTCCAAAGGTCAACGCGAGTTCTTAACAAGGCGGGCTAACCCACCCGGCCATCAAGCCTTCCACTATCAACTAATCCAATCTCAAGTTGGAGGCTGGAGCAACTAAAGCATCCACATCCGACATCGACTCCTGCAAAAAAATACATTCGCAAACTTCCTGCATCATCAGTCACTGTACTGAATACATATAGTTTACACCCCTGACTGATTATGTTTTACCGCAGATTTCACATTTTATTTTACGAATAATCTCTGCATTCTTAATCAGATTTTGTACGATCTTCTTCAATACTTTTAACAGATACCTAAGGTCTTATGACTTGACTAAATGTCTTAGGCTTTGTTTATACTCTAAGCGATTTGCTAGTTGAGTAGCGGGTTAGCTTGTGGCAAACTGATAAAAGCATAAGTGTACTATGTTTCGGTGGCTACTTTTCTAAGGCAGTGGTGACTCCGAAACTGTGTTAATAAATATGTAAATTTTCGATTATTATTATGCAAAACTATTGGATTTCTTTTCCAAAAGGACCGTGCTTATCAAGTTATTATTGGGATGAGGTGTCATAAAGGGGAATAAAGTGATTAACTTAAATTACACATTTATTTATAGAATAACACATATTATGATACAAAAAACTTGGTACAGTGAGGCATTGTTCATAGTCGAGAATACTGAGGTTCCGATTTACCACATAGTATAACATAAAAGTACCTTTGACAGATCTGTATAATTGTTCCCTGGCTTGACCCCCAGACCTCCTCCGTCCGCGGTTGGACTTCCGATTCCCTTCCGGTCCGGGCTTAGACTCCCAGGTCCTCCTCTATCCCGGCACTAGCAGTGGAGGGGTCTTTTTTTTGTATAGCCCTTCTAAGAAACGTTTTTGCTCATAGCCCAGAAACTGTCTGATTATCGGAAACTGATTCTAAATTATTTCTATTCCTCCCAGTATTCTCGATACATAGCAAGTGATAATTATAGCGGATTCTGATAATGTGAGAATATAGCGATTTGTCGCTAGGAAGCATCTCAAACCTCACCGCTTTGATAACTAACGTTTTCGTTAAAATGCCAATCTTTTATGGAAGGTCTTTGTCCCCTATAGTTAAAAATCTATGTATCTCAGATATCGACTGAAATACCAATTTCACAAACACAAATGAATTAGTGACTCAACCAGATGCATACACCGTTCGTTATTTTATGATCCCTGCCCATAAAATATTTTAGTATAGATGGAAATAATTCTTGAAAAGTATCTTAAAGCCAATGACCCTCAAGCGATAAAACCAAAAAGAAAAAAAAAATGTTGAAAATCATTTTCTACCAACTTGAATGTTATTACATTAGTTTATCTTTGTTTGTTGATTTATTTAACGTCACTTTATGCTACTATGGCTAATCGGACGATGCTACAGTGGGAATTATAAATTTTTCCTATCCAGATTTTATTAGGATAGGGATCTTTAACGAGTACCTGACATCGCACAGGTTTTAACGTCCCCTCCGAAGGACGGCATAATTAAGAATTTTTTTACTCCCATTAAAAAATCCTAGGACCACCTGCGGGTTTGAACTCGTGACCTTTGGCATAGGAGGCTGTTATGCTAACCACCCAGCTACAAGTGATCCCTTTGTTTATCTTTGTAAGTACTGTTTTCAAAAGACGCAATCATTGAATGATATCCCTGGCAGATATTAGTCAATGAATAAGAATCGAACATTACAACCAATTTAGTCTAACCTGCTCCTTTTGCATGAACAACTCTTTCCGGAATCCTTTCCCGATCGAAGTGAGCGAGCTCATCAATAAGTGCAACATCTTGAAGCAGAATCGGTCCCCTCTTTCCAACAGTGAGGCTAGATGTTTTGGTGCTGACGGGATTTCCCGAGCTTGTAGTTAGGGTGTCTAATGTCTGGAAACAAATAAAATTATATAGGTTTTTAATAATACAGCCTGTAATTTATCATCATGGGAATAAGGGCTTAAAAAAATCTGGTGCGGGCAACACACGGCTTTCACTTACCTCCGTTGTTAAAATCAATTAAAGAATTTTTAAAGACAGTCAGAGATAAAAATTAGTGAAACTATTAAAGAATTAAATAAATTGAATTTCTATAGAAACATGAATATTATTCAGCGTGTTATTATTCAGTTGCTAAATTACTTAGCTCGCTAGGTTAGAATTTATAAAACTATTATTCTTCCAACGGTTCTTTACGGATGCGAAACGTGGCCGCTTACTTTGAAGGATGAACAACGGCTTAAGGTTTTCGAGAATAAGGTACTGCGTAAAATATTTGGTCCGAAGAGAGATGAGGCCACTGGGGAGTTTAGAAGGTTGCACAACGCGGAATTGCGGAGTTTGTACCCTGTGAATATAATTGAGTTGATAGCATCGCGGAGACTCAAATGGGCGCGTAAAGTTGTTGGGCTTAGTGAGGAACGGATTCCGAGAAAGTTGGTATTAGCTGAACCGACTGGTAGGCGTCCGAAAGGTAGGCCGAAGCGTCGATGGGAGGATTGCATTAAGGCTGATCGGTGAACATTGGACGAGTCTGTGCAGGCGAAGTTTGGTGGTATCGGCATCGAACCTTCGGGTTCGGTAAGTCTATTATTATTTTAGACATGCTGATGTATAGAAACATGTGTTTTCTTAAAAAAATCGATTATATTATTATCTAAAACAATCAGTTAATTTTATCGGCTTTTGATCACTCTCTATTAACTTTTATAAGCTTGTGTATGAGATGATATTTTATCTAAAATCTTTAGCTTTCCAACGGTAATTGCATTAAAAAAATATGTTTTCAGTTTTCTCCTTTGGTTGTCTATTAACTTGGCACAACTTACATATTTAGCTGTTATTTATCAATGATAAGATAATTTGGTTATTTTTATAGAATCTACAAAATTAAAGGTACTTAAGGGGGAGCTCAGTCAGACCATTTTAATAAGAATGAAAACTACATGATATTAAATCCTATTAAATTTTACTTCGATATAGCGAGTTTAATCAAAATCGTCGGTACCGTTTTCGAGAAAATCGAAAAAAAGGTGCAGAATGCATGGTATAATGTGGCTCTTTTCGTTTCCGCCCGGGAGTTACCACACACACAGACCTTTTTAAGGGACTTAGCTATTTGGACTCAGGAGACCCTAAAATATGTATTTCCGTTGAAATTGGAATTCGAAAATTTTCATGATCGCAATACTTTCCCTTACTATATATAGTAAGTGAAAGTAAAAACAAATAGAATGCCACTTTACTGATAACCTTGGCATTGAATTTCACTCATGATCGGATATAATCTTAATGATAACAGAGTTCAATACTGGTAAATTTAGATAAAATTATAGCAATTAACCTAAAATACTCTACATTAAAAAAAATATATTTGGAGTTAAACCTTTTTTTCTATTCCTGAAGACAGATAGGAAGGTTATCTTAAAGATTATCAACTTATTTTAATGAAGGAGGGAGGATCGAGATTATTGATTCAGATTTTTTTTATTTTCGAAAGCTGTAGAGGGAATCAAATGATCTTTTAAATGAACGTCCGGAGAGTTCAAAAACCTCTGTAGTTTACGAGTAAATCAACAGAGAATCCTGTAGAGCTGTAAGGGAGAGCTACAGTGCCAAGTAAAAAAAAAAATCTGATGCGCGCAACACACGACTTTCACCTTCCATCTGTTGTTTAAATCAATTAAAATAGTTTTTAAGAATTTTTAAATACACTTAGACATACAAATAAAGTGTTAAAGAATAAATTACATTGAATTTCAATAGAAACATGTGTTTTATTAAATAATCAATTATATTATTATCTATGACAATCAGTTAGTTTTATCGGCTTTTCACTACTCTCCACTGACTTTTACAATTTTGTGCATAAATAATAATTTTTCTAAAATCTTTAGCTTTCCAACGGTATATCATAGGTTTATATTATTATAGATTTATGTTAAAAACACAAAAATTGCCTAAACAAATATTTTTGGTCTTATCTCTTTTTAGTTAGAAATCGTATTCGTTCAAAATATATATTCATAGGTTTTTTTTTTTTTTTTTTTTTTTTTTTTTTTTTTTTTTTTTTTTTTTTCAGAATGGAAATTAAAGCCCATTAAATTTTACATCGATAGGTAGAGTTTAATCAAAATCGTTAGAGCGGTTTTTGAGAAAAATGTGCAAAATGCATGGTATAAAATAGCTCTTCTGGTTAGCTGATTTTGATGAAAAGGTTTCTGTAACATCTCGGGCGTATAGTTGTATTAAATATGAAATTTTATTTTCATAGGACTTCTCGTTTTCGTCATGATTCGTTTTTATTCATAAATAAATAAATACCAAAAATTTTCGTCCTTTGTGCTATGTCATAGAGAATTAAAATACTTTCAAAATGAAAAAAAAAATATTGAAATTGGTTCAGAACTAGCAGAGATATAGCGTTTTGCAAGAAGCTGTGGTGATATTCCATTTTCTTTTGGCTTTTTGTATGGTATTAATTTCCTATCAACAGCCATAATACCCTAATATAGTTATTTGGAAATAATAAACCATTGTGTAATAATTTGCAGTGTTTTTTTTATCCGTTATTCGGATTCTACGTATCTTGAAACGTAAATCCTCTAATTTTGAGGAGGGCGGGTAACTTTTTTTTTGGTCGATTACATTATTGGGTTGAGTTCATTATTTAAAATATTGGGTTGTTTCACATGAAATGTCCGTTTTCTGAAATACATTAAGAATTTTGTAGGTCTCTGTTGTTTTCTTCCGAATGTTAACATATTTAAAGTAAACAGTTACTAATCCTTTACCTTTGTATTATAAACATTAGTTTCCCAATCAATTACCCCTTTTTAGTATACCTCCAAATATGAACATGGAAACACGCGATTTTCCAGTAATATTTTTGAACGAGTTTAAACTCGGCCATTCAGCTGCTGAGGCCGCTAGAAATATTTGCAAGGCGTTTGGGAAAGGGAGTGTTAATGAACGGAACATTCGCCGTTGGTTTGCTAAGTTTTCAGCTGGGGATACCGGCTTGGAAAACTTGCTCCGAGGAAGACCTCCATCCGTAATAGACAACGATGTCCTCAAACAAAGAGTAGAAGGAAACCCCTACCAAACAGTTAAAGGACTCTCAGCACAACTAAATGCAAGTGCATCTACCGTTTCCATACATTTAAAGTGTATTGGGAAAGTAAAAGAGCTCGATACATAGGTACCTCATGATCTCACTGAGCGGCAGCAAGACCCCATGTTTCAAAACATACCGTGCAAAAATTGAAATAACTGGGCTACGAAGTTCTTCCGCACCCACCATATTCTCCCGACTTGTCTCCAACAGATTACCACCTGTTCAGGAATTTAGACAACTTCGTCAAAGGAAACCTTTTTGAAAATGATGATCAAGTGAAAAGTGCGTTTTCAGCTTTTGTTTCCCTTCAAAGCACAGAGTTTTTCAGCTCGGGGATAAAAAAGTTGGTGTCACGTTGGGAAAAATGTGTAGAAAAAGAAGATAAATACTTCGAATTAAACTATCTTGTATTTTTAATAAAAATCCTTTACCTTGAAAACGGACATTTCATGTGACACAACCCAAAAATATTCCAAAATACGAAATTTAAAGTTTAATCCAATATACATGGAGACGTTAAGATACGTGAGAGCGCATTAGCTAGAACGGCGAACCAGGAGCCACTTCAGGTCTCTATAAGCAAACTTTAATGGAACCATGATATCGCATTCTCTTCGAGTTCATTAAATTTTGTAAGTAATCGGAAGTGAGTCAAAATTCTATTGAAGGTGAAAAATAAATAAAGAATTGAATGAGTTTACCTTCTGTTTCGACTTGAACTCGTCCAGCTGTTCGGCTGAAGCTTCACGGGGCATCTTGATCGTCTTGAGCTAACCTCCTCTGCACGGGCTATCGGAGTCGAGTGAGATGGGCACTGAACCATATTTGTTACGAAACCAAAGGAGGGAGGGTCAGGTCAGTTTATTTTATATTTTCTGACCACTATTGGTTTGTAGTATTTTAGAACCCTGTTGCATAACCTATTGGAATGGTGCAGCAGTACCAGAGGTCATAGGCGTAGCTTATCGAGAAGGATCGAGCCTCTTCATAGTTTCATTTAACAAGTTCACGCCGGGGTGACCCATCGATGGGTCACACTTGTCTGTTCCGTGGGACGGGGTGACCCACCGGTGGGTACCGCTTAACTATCCCGTGGGACGACGTGCATCACAGGTGAGTCACTTGCTTTTAGAAAATAAGTTTACTTTATTTTTCCTCAACATTATATATGTTGTAGGAATTAACAAGCATAAGCGTTTGTTTCTCTTATCGGTTAATTTCACTTGATTACTCTTCTTTAAGAATTTTATTTATCTGTGCGTGATTTCTTTTCATATTTTTATTCTCATAATATGAAACAAGTGTATAATATATTAAACAATTCCTAAGATTTCGTGACTCTATCACACCTAAAACCCCGCATTCTACTCGTCTCTTCGCTCATTTTCCCCCAGTTTGACTACGGTCGCCTCCGTATATGGTGGGCTGTCTGAGAAAATGAGACTCAAAAGACTTATGAATTGTATCATTAGATTCACATGTGGAATCCCCAGGCGCTCCCATGTTTCTAGAAGGTATACCGAGTTGAATTGACTCTATCCCTCTGTCCGTCGGCAGTACCTCCTAGGTGTCTGTCTCTTCCGATTTTTCAACAAAAAAAAACCTCCTTATATTCTTGATATACTTACCACTTGTTCCTCTGTCCATTCAGTAAACACTAGATCCCAACCCATAAACTTGTATATACCTTCTCACCGATCCGTCTCCTTCAAAAAATCCTTTGTCATTCGTCCTACCCTATTTTGGAATTCCTCGCCTGTATCCATTCGTAAATCCTCGCCTGTATCCATTCGTAAATCCTTATCATTATCCACTTTCAAACACCATCTATTTCTCCATCTCCTAAAGTATCAATCTTCCCAACATTAGTAATATTTAAAAGCTATAGATGATAACTATTCATTGTCACAAAATCTGTCTTTTATTGTTAAACGACCAGACAATTATCATGCATATTGTTTCTTTTCTTGTTATTCTTAGAGGACTACTCGTCCCAAACAGAGCTCAGTAATGTCACCAGCAGATTTTTATTTTACAGGCACTGGTAGTGCACCACAGATTTCCTCCTAGTCCCCATTTACAATATTTTGTTATAAGTCTTATACGTTTGAACTTGGATTGTACCTTTGTACAATATATGAACCTATGACCGTTTTTTGATAAAAGTTAGGATTGCCCGGTTCATTTTAATGTTTGTAAACACTTTGCCAAGCCCTGATACCTAGACCTCTTTCAAGACCTTGTAGCGGATACTTCACACGCTCGCTCACAGATAGCGCTAGCGGCGGCCACTTGGGTTACCGCCCGAATATATGAAGACGTATAATTCAATAATATTGCATATTGTTACTCATTAACACCATTGTTAATATCTGTGTTCATGTGACTGATATATAAGAATTAATAAACCTGTCAAGGTAATTTGACCTAGGGACTAGACGCTAGTCTGGTAGCATAGCTCTCAACGTCAATTATCGACATGGATGACTAACATCCCTAAAAGCTAGCCCAGTTCTTCAGATTTTAAGTATATTATAGATCATTCCGTTGCCTAGCAACCTCCCTAACCACCCATCCTACTCCATAATCCTACTCCCCCTTCCCACTCTTCTCTCACCCCCCATCCCACCCACAACTACACCCTATCCTATTTCACTATCCTATGGTTATGTTTTATTTCATGTTTATGTTTATGTTTTATGTTTATGTTTTATGTTTATGTTTTATGTTTATGTTTTATGTTTATACTTCAGTTATGTTATATTTCTCTTTATGGTTATGTTTATAATTTATCATTAATTTTGATTAAGTTAGTTTTATTCGTTTAATAACGCACAATAAGCAGAGGCCCCTAACCTCCAAATAAGAGTCATCAATATACAGGTAGTATAGATCTCAATCACTTATATATAAGAATCAATCACCCTTCAAGTACCAGACCGGTAGAAAAAGGTATGTCTACAAATAATTTATCATTATTTATTATTATGATATTTACTTATTAATGTTATTTTTTCTTTTGTTTGAGGGATCTGAAAAAAAAAAAAAAAAAAAAAAAAGTTCTTCAGATCACCTAACTAATATCTCCCTAGGTCAGATTAACTCTGCCTTTGTATTGTTATGTGGCCTATAATGTTTTAACTTCCTTCATGTACCTTCTCTCCTCCTAACCAACACTACTGTCTTGCTACTACCACGCAAGGTGAATTATCTCTTCCTAACCAACACTGCTGTCGTGCTACTACCAGACAGGGTGTAACCCATCCAAGCCAGTCCTCTCTGCTAATTGGTAGGTGCGGGTTCGCTTCCTGCTAGAGTAACCTCATACCTGGTGCTGCGGAACGTGCTTCTACCACGGCGAGCACCATCTCCATCTGTCGAGGCCTTCTGATACCCTTTCTTGTCCTTCATAACAACCATACCTCGACAACCTATTAGTCTCTTCCAATAAGAGCCATGAGAATAATGACAATAGTTTTCTTCAGCTGAATAATTGAAATAGTATCATTGTTATTATGGGAAAGATCAATCTCAGTTAGATATGAAACGGTGAGGTGATATTGCAGTACATATTACATGAAGATAATATTTTTTCCCATAACTTTTTAATTTGAGAGACGTTTTGGTGTAAAACTGTAACTGTATCCTCTTCCAGATCTACAAAAGAATTCGAGTTTTGCTTTACATGCATCAATCACCTGGTCAGTATATCAAAAAGTGATCGATTCTATTGATCCTTTCTGGAGATGAAATTTAGATTTGAGCTATGGTATATTCCCTTAACTAAACCTTTTACAGACATGTACTCTAAAATTGTTCCTTCCAAATTTATTTTCCATTTTGGACAGTATTTACAAATGTTTTGTATGTTACTTATAGGAAATTTAATCATTTACAAAATTGGTGATTCAACAAAATTCATTTTGTTGAAAACTGCACTAAATAAAAGTTACTATGAATATATAACTATTGAAGGCAACTGACTTTTTACGTTTTTTGACATTTTGTCAGAATTTGGCCACACTCTATCTCAGAAATTACTTTAACATTTTAAGTATAAAACAGATTTTTAATAATTCATCCATAAATATAATGAAAAGGACTAAGACTGACATATTTTGTAACACACTTCCTCATGGAGAAGACCTCAATCAAGGAATATTAAAAAAAAAATAGATAACATCAAATATTAATTAAAAAAAAATCCAATATCATTAAATATTTAAAAAAAAGATGAAACAGAAAAAAAAAAACTAAAGGATAATTTAATATCTAAATAAAGACGTTTAGAATACATACCATAAAAACATGTTTTTATTTAATGTAGAAATTCCATTTAATGATATTAAACATTATATATAATAAAAGTTTAAACAAATAAATGATGAAGTTTTGTAGAAAATACGGTAATTGAATATTTATTATAATACATAGAAAGTATGCGGAGAGAGTATGATAATTCACTATCGCCAAATCTTCCGAATTTTCACCTACCTGCTCTCTCGCCAAGTATTGTGATCGTGAAAATTTTCGAATTCCAGTTTTCAACGGAAATACACGTTTTATAGTCCCCCGAGTCCAAATAACCAAGTTCCGCAAAAAGGTCTGTGTGTGGTAAGTCGTACGAAACTGAAATTTCATATTTAGGACTACTATACGCTCGAGATGTTACAGCAACTTTTTACTGAAATCGGCTGACCGGAAGTCCTACTTTATCCTATGCATTTAGCACCTTTTTACGATTTTCTCAAAAACGGCTCTAATGCTTTTGATTAAACTCGCTATATCGATGTAAAATTTAATGGGCTTTAATATCATGTAGGTTTTATTCTGATTAAAATAGCCTGATGGGGCTTAAATGCATATATTTTAAATTTTCTTTCTATTAAAGTACCTTTAATTTTGTATATTCTATATAAATAACCATATCATCTTATTACCATTGATAAAAAACAGGTAAATATATAAGTTGAACGAATTCGATATCCAAATAAAGGAGAAAACTAATTAAATTTTTTTAATGCAATTGTTTCATCGTTGGGCCACTAGATGGCGCTGTCATCCCCGGACGCTACAGTGGGTTCACCCTGATTGAAATAGTCTGACGGGGCTTAAATGACAATATTTCAAATTTCTTCCCCTAAAGTACCTTTAGTTTAGTAGTTTTTATGAAATTCACCATATCATCTGATTATTAAATCTAAAAAATAGGTAAATATATAAGTCGATCGTATTCGATAATCAACTAAAGGAGATAACTACAAAAAAAATGTTTAATGCAATTTTTTGTTTTTTTAACTTAAGAACAGTAATATACATGTATAATATACCGTTGGAATGCTAAATATTTTAGAAAAAATATTATCGTATACATACTATTGTAAAATTTAACGGAGAGTGATGAAAAGCAGATAGAACAAACTGGTTGTCATAGATAATAATATAATAGGTTATTTGATAAAACACATGTTTCTTTTAAAATCCAAGATTAATAATTCTTTGATAATTTATTTTCGATTCTAAATTTGTTTTATGATTCTCAAATTGATATCAATAACGAAGGTAAGTGAAAGTCGTGTGTTGCACGCAACAGATTTTTTTGGTTTTTTTTCTTTTTATTGGGTTTAACAATTACTTTTCACTCGATGAAATTAAATTTATAACATTGACGAAGTTTTGGCTTAAAAATAGAAGAAATAAATTTATGTAAAATTTACTACAGAGCTACTGGCTTATGAGTGGCTCCAAATTTGCTGGTTTTTGAAAAAATATCTGAATTAACCTTCTTCAGAGAAACTGAACTTATCAATGATCTAACAGAAAGATATATAGTAAAGAGATAGTACAAAATTGAGACTCAGAACAATAGATCAACGTTGTAAAATCTTTATTGCATTAATATAAACATAACCAGGTCCAAGCGACCTCAAGAGGGTTCAACGATCTACGCTATCTTAAAGGCGATAATCATACACTGGGAATATTTAATTTTGATCAAATGTAGACTGACCATGGAACTGAGAGGCAATACAAATGCAGTAATGATAATATCCCGACTAATTTATGATCAAGAAGAAACAAGATTTCATGACCATATGATACATCTTGTATAAAAATTTTAAAAGACAATCAAAGTTAACATTATTTTAAAGAAGGGTGCATAGTAAGAAAAACACTTAGTATTGTTTTTAATGGGCTGTATTATGTATGTGCACTGGTGCCAAAAATTGGGTTGTTTCACATGAAATGTCCGTTTTTACAGTTTCTGAAATATATAAAGGATTTTGCAGGTCTCTGTTGTTTTCTTCCGAATGTTTACATATTTAAAGTAAACAGTTACTAATCCTCTACCTTCGTATTATAAACGTTAGCTTCCCAATCAATTACCCACTTTTTAGTATACCTCCAAATAGGAATATAGAAACACGCGATTTTCGAGTAATATTTTTGTGCGAGTTCAAACTCGGCCATTCAGCAGCTGAGGCCGCTAGAAGTATTTGCAAGGTGTTTCGGGAAGGGAGTGTTAATGAACGGACCATTCGCCGTTGGGATACCGACTTGGAAAACTTGCCCCGAGGAAGACCTCCGTCCGTAATAGACGACGATGTCCTCAAACATACAATAGAAGGAAACCCCTACCAAACAGTTAAAGGACTCTCAGGACCACTAAATGCAAGTGCATCTACCGTTTCCAGACATTTAAAGTGTATTGGAAAAGTAAAAAAGCTCGATACATGGGTACCTCATGATCTCACTGATTGGCATTTTGAATTATGAATTTTCAAAAATTGAAAGAACTGGGCAACAAAGTTCTTCCGCACCCACCATATTCTCCCGACTTGTCTCCAAAAGATTACCACCTGTTCAGGAATTTAGACAACTTCGATAAAAAAGTTGGTGTCATGTTGGGAAAAATGTGTAGAAAAAGAAGGTAAATACTTCGAATAAAATTATCTTGTTTTCATATCGTATTTCTAATAAAAATCCTTTACCTTGAAAACGGACATTTCATTTGACACCACCCAATACAACTCAAAAAAAAAAAGTTAGGGATAGCGCTCTACCTTGGGAGTCTTAGCCTGGACATGATAGGAAGCCGAAGTCCAGTGACGGACGGAGGAAGTCGGGGGTTAAACCAGGAAAGAATTATGCAGTTATGTCCGAAGGCACCTTTTTCATTTTATGAATATGTGGTAAATCTCAACAAACCTCAGTATTCTCGATAATGAACAGTGCCTCACAGTGTATCTCTATTTGTAATAAATAATATGTGTTATTTTATAAATAAATGTGTGTTATAAGTTAATTACTTTATTCCCCTTTAAGCCACCTGATCCCGATTATGAATTGATAAACATGATAGCTTAGGAAAATAAATCCAATAGTTTTTTAAATAATAACTGAAATTTTTTATATTGATTAATACAGTTTCGTAGTCACCGCTGCCTTAGAAAAGTAGCGGCCGAAACATAGTTATAGGAATGAAAAATAAAACCACTTTAGAAATAAAACATATATTAACAAAAATGTATTTGATGCATCATAAAAACAGATTATATACGACAACTATATCTCTAAAAATTATGGCTCAATATTTTGATTTTTACAGTAAAAAATGCTTTAAAAAAATAAAATTTTTGCTCAAGCAGGTACTTATAAATGTGATTTAGTAGACTTGGTTATTTGTGATAGGGCATCTTTTAATTGTTTTCCGAAATCTTCATCCACTTTGCTGAAGTTCTTAATAGCTCTTTCCTAGATAAATAAAAAAACAAACCAATGTAAGCTACTAAAAAGTAAAGTGAAAAAAAATTATGAATTATAAATTATAAATAATAATACCTGAAGGAAATCAGCAGCATCCTTAAGATTTCCAGCAATGTTTTCAACTAGCCTCTTCCTTTCTTCAACCTTAAGAGTCTTCCTGTAGAAGAGTGTCGCTTGGGAAAAGTTGTCTTCGTCTCCAGACTCATGCCTAAGAATGTTTTAAAGAAGATTGGTTATGACTCTGTCATAATAATTCAATAATCAACTTATGATGGTTTCATTTATTTAGTCACAGAATTAAAAATTTATATGAGATTAAGTAACTTAATTGAAGAAAATTCACCCCAGAGCAGAGGAAATTTTATTTATTTATTTAACATCACTTTATGCTACTATGGCTAGTTGGACGATGCTACAGAGGGAGTCCTAAATTTTGCCTATCCGGGTTTTATTAGGATAGGGATCTTTAACGAGTACCTGACATCGCACAGGCTCGGGACCACCTTTTAATGTCTCCTCCGAAGGATTAAATTCCATTAAAAAATCCTAGGACTTCACCTTTGGCAGAGGATGCTGTTATGCTAGTGTTATACCACCCAGCTACAAGTGATCCCACAGAGGAAATTAAAAAAAAAAAAACTGCAGTGATAAGGTGTTTATTTAAATATGATTAGTTGAATAGCTAGGTAAATGAGTACTGAACAAAATATGATGTGAAAATTTAAGGATAGCAGTGAATTTTCACAAAAAAAAAACAGAGGTTTCAAAAATAATAAAAGCTCTGTTGTAAAAAGTTTATTATTTTGACTTGAAGAGGTAAACTATCTCTGGGAAGATTGCAATAAACATTTTAATAAAGAAGACATTATACAATTTATTTGGTCTTATATTAGAAAATTTACACATTGAGCATCAGAGGTATTTTGAGAAAAAACTGTACCTCTACAACCAACCCCTTCAGGTTCCTGGGCTCAGAACATATAGAGATCGGTAATGTTTCATGGCCAACAGCTGTACAATGAGGTGATTAGGCTGATATCACACTCAGCCGCCAGAGTTTCCTCCCATTTTTGGGGCACCCAATTTATAGAGGCTGGGTGTGTCCCAGGAGGGTCTCCATACCCTAGGGTTGCCCCACGGCTGAAATAACAAAATAAATAATATTCTGCTATAGCCGCAGTTCCAAACTAGGACCTGGAGAACAATAGACTAGTGTTCTATCCACTAGACCACATTGCTCTGCAAAAGATATTGAAGAAACAGAGGTTTCTTTGCTTTTTCAGTTTGTGTCTCCCTGAATTTCTTTTTTTTCCCCTGCAGTGTCCTTAATGCATCTGATTTTTTTTAAAAAGTTTATGACTTTCTTGAAAAATTTCCTTTTTAAAAGCTTGAGAAGTTCTTCTTGATGAATTCTGTGAATTTTGTCAGCATATATGATTGTTGGAAATTCTATAATCGAAAATTCCAAGAAAACTGCCAAATTGTTTAATTTTAATTGAATACTTCAGGGCGCCCTTATGGCTACACCATTGGTATAGAACAATATTATTGAAACTATATAAATTAATACATATCAAGTTGTATTTAAATAAATCAATTCCAAGAGGTATTACAACATGATGGGATGGCAAAAATATGAAATGACTGACAAAACATTAGAAAATTTTCTTAATGTAAAAAAAAAAAAAAAAGATTGATAGTATTATGTTAATAAAGTACTTAATAAAAATTACCTTTCAACATCACCAACAACAGTAAACTGTGGTGGAGCTGAAGTGACATCTGGTTGAGGGCCGTTGAAGCTGTTAGGGAAGTAGTTGGGAATGCCACCTTGATTCTCAAAGGCCATCGGACCATCACGCTGGCTGTTGGCAACCCTGGCTCTGTACGGGCAGTTCACTGGCAGTTGGTTGTAATTGGCACCCAGGCGGTGGCGGTGGGTGTCGGTATAAGAGAAGAGGCGACCCTGAATGATATGATTTTTGTTTAAGTACACATATATTTTTAATTTAAACACAAGTAGCAAAGTGTAAAATAAATACATATATTATTAAACAACAATTACTGTGGTGTATAAACCTAGTGGCCAGATACTAAAAATAACATATTACACTTCAACACCACTCTCAAGTTTGAGTTTCCAGAACATGTAGATTTCTGAATAATTAATTAATTATTATATTTATAATAATAATAATAATGTAAACCACAGAGTTATGATTTTTTACTTTCACTTACTATATATAGTAAGGGAAAGTATTTCGATCGCGAACATTTTTGAATTTCAGTTTTCAACAGAAATACACGTTTTAGTGTCCCCTGAGTCCAAATAACCAAGTCCCGCAAAAAGGTCTGTGTGTGGTAACTCCTGGGCGGAAATTATAAGTCCTATAAAACTTGAATTTCATATTTAAGACAAATATACGCCCCAGAAACATTACAAAATCTTTTTCATCAAAATCAGCTAACCAGGAGAGCCATTTTATAACATGCATTTTGCACTTTTTTTTTTTTTTCTCAAAAACGGTTCCAACGATTTTAATTAAACCCAATATATCGATGTAAAATTTGATAGGCTTTAACGTCATGTAGGTTTCATTCTGATTAAAATAGTATGACAGGGCTTAAATGCCGATAATTTTAATTTTCTTTCTCTAAAGTACCTTTAACTTTGTAGTTTCTATAAAAATACCATTGATAAATAACAGCTAGCATTGATAAATAATAATGCGTTAGCATTGATAAATAACAGCTGAATATGTAAGTTGTGCGAATTTAAAAAACAACCAAAGGAGAAAACTGAAAAAATATTTTTTTAATGCAATTTTTTGTTTTTGAACATAAGAACAGTAATATACATGTATGATATACCGTTTGAAAGCTAAAGATTTTAGAAAAAATATTATCTTATACACTAGCTTTTAAAAGCTAATAGAGAGTGATGAAAAGCCGATAAAAGTAACTGATTATCTTAGATAATAATATATAGATTTTTAAATAAAACACATGTTTCTATAGAAATTCCATTTAAATAATTCTTTAATGGTTTTACTCATTTTTATCTCTTACTGTACTTGAAAATTCTTTGATCGCTTTTAAAACGGAGGTAAGTGAAAGTTGTGTGTTGCCCGCACCAGATTTTTCAAATAACAATCAACATGTGTTTCTAGTAATGGCTGTGGTTATTCTATATATTTTCACAGATTCCACACTTATTATTCTTCATATGTATCGCCACTGTCATACTGTTTCACGGCCAACGACCATGCAAGGAGGTGATTAGGCCTAAATTAAGCTCGGTCGCCAGGTTTTTCTCCAATTTAGGATACCCACTTTATAGAGGCTGAGGATGCCCCAGGAGGGTCTCTATACCCCAGGGTCTCTCCATGCCCCAGGGTCACTCCACGGCTGAAATAACAGAATGAATAATTCTGCCTCAGCCCCGGAGAAAAGTAACCTAATGCTCTATCCATTAGGCTATGCCATACCTTCGTCACTGTATACATATACATAATAAGTTATGTAATAAATAATATTAAATGTTTTGCATTAATTTTATGTATGTATGGTGTAATATACCCATTTTGTATAATTATAGTATTTATTTATTTATTTATTATTTGATTATAGAGTTAGGCAGGCTAACAATAAGATAAGAAGTAAAATTTAAATTTAAATAACAGCTCCAATTTGATTGTTTGTTTCCAAACATAGCATCCATTTTGGACGCTGAGAAAAAAGGTCACTAGCAGGTACAAATTGGCAGATATCTTTATACCTGGTCAGTTTTAGTTTGAGTGGGGACTTGTAAGGGTGAGGAGCGGCAGTATGAAAATGAGGAATCATTGTTAGCCTGGTTACATATTGTTTGTAAGTTATTATTACAATTAAAAAGTCAAATAATAAAAATATGCTTGATTCTCAAGAACCCATACCATACCCTGAAAGATAAATTGAATATTAATCAAATAAATATTGTATATAAATAAATTTTTCTTAAACGAATAATTTTTTTAAAATAAGTATATTATAATGGTTTATAATAATAATTTTACTAGCTGTAACCCGCAGCTTTGGTGATGACAATTCAATCTTCAGTTAATTGTAATTATTTACATTATTATTATTTACTTCTGTCCCAGAATAATAAAAACATTTTTTTTTGTTTCAGTTCATGCAATCTGTCAATCTTTATAATTGGCTGCAGAGTGGTCAATATCTCTAACTACAAGAATTTGATCATCTGAACTGAGAATATGAATATGCCTCTTGGAGACATGACTGAGAGAGGGCACTGAAATGATCAAGCATTTGTTGGTAAACTTTTCCCTAACAGTTTTCAGACAGTCAACACAATAAACACTCACGTGTGTCCCATAAAGAGTTTTATACAAACAATTTTTTTTTTCCTTCTTAGAGATATTAAATTAATAGAAATGAGATTTCACATTCTAAAATAACAATTATTAGCGGTTAGTAGTCCTCTGGTAAGCTTTGAGTTGATATTTCGATACTTGTTCAAACTTTTAAACGAAACCATCACTCCTATTCGATTTGATGTTTCAGCAGAGTCATAGTTTCGTTTCATTTATTTATTTCTGTTTTTTCATTTGTACCCACATAGAAATATTATTCTTTCACTTCTAAACCTATAAATAACAAATCATTGATCTACACAATAAAAAAAAAAAAAAAAACTAATCTCAATAATAATATAAACACTATAAGTTTATAATAATTTAATAAAAAGGAATTTAAATTTGTAAGGATTGATTTGATAAAAGCCCTGAAAATGTTATATTAAATATTTAAGAACATGTAACTCACCCATATGAATTGTATATATTAGAGAAGTGAGAATGGTTGACTATGCGAGTAAGTGGGAGAAGTTAGTTCAGGGTGCAGTAAAAAGAAGATATAAACTTAATAAACAGGTGCCGACATTTCGGCCTAAATTATAGGCCTTCTTCAGGGCGTTTGAAGGAGACATAAATGTTGGCACCTGTTTATTAAGTTTATATCTTAATTGTGTGTATACTTTGCCTGCACCCTGAACTAACTTCTTCCTGTATATATATATATATATATTACATCAAATAATTTAAATTATTATATAAATGTACCTGAAGCAATTTGTCAGGGCTTGGTTCGACACCAGGGATCAGATGGGCAGGACTGAAGGCAATCTGTTCGACTTCAGCAAAGTAATTCTTGGGGTTTCTATCCAGCACCATTTTTCCGACTGGGATCAGAGGGTACTCTGAATGAGGCCATACCTTTAAATGAAAAACATTAACGATTATCACTTATTTTAAATAATAACTATTTAAATTAGAATGATCATTTCAACTTTAATAATTTTATATTTACAACTTTAAAGGGGCTAAAGTAATTTTGGAATAAAAATGAATGTTTTTAACAAAAGCAATGTGATCTAGTGAGAACATCAACTGTAGAAGCAGATAGAAAGAAGATCTAGATCATGAAAGTAATAGCCTAATGTAAATTGTCAATAAAGTTTTTACTAACAAATAAACAACAGAACAGTAACATAAGAACTGTGTACCCAACAATGACTCTAACGCCTCAACAGTAATGTCAGCCGATTAGTTTAGTTTAGCTGATTGAAAATGTTAAACATTTATAGCTCAATTATTTTTGAAGATAGAGAAAAAACATATATTGAGTTTTGCCATCAGAACACAATGATTAATTATTATTAAAAGAAAAAAACAAAACAAAAGAAATTATACCTATATATACACCCTTATATATATATATATATATATATATATATATATATATATATATATATATATATATATATATATATATATATATATATATATATATATCTTTAATAAAAGTGTTCAGCTACTAGCTTAAGCAGATGACATAGATATAGTCAGTAGATCAGAATCGGGCATAAGAGAGGCTTTTCAAGCTTTAGAGCAATCTGCTAAGACAATGGGACTTGTCATAAATGAATCCAAGACCAAGTATATGGTTGCAGGGGCTAAGGTACGAGAACCATGTATTGAGATACAAGGATACAAATTTGAAACAGTTCAGGGATTTGTATACCTCGGGTTGTTTGTAGATGCAGAAAATAATTCCTCTAAAGAAATAGAGAAGAGAATTTTAGCTGCTAAGAGGGGTTATTATGGTCTAACAAGAATATTTAAAACTAAAGAAATTAATAAGGAAACGAAGGCCACGCTCTACAAAACCCTGATTAGACCCATACTGACTTATGGCTGTGAATCCTGGGTGTTACGGAAAACAGATGAACAAAAGATTGCTGTTTTCGAGGGAAGAATACTGAGAAGGATTTATGGGCCTATATGCGAAAATAGTCTTTGGAGAATCAGACACAATCGAGAACTTTATGAAAAGTATAAGGATGTCCCAGTGGTGAGATTTATAAAGATAAGCAGGCTTCGTTGGGCTGGTCTCGTTTAAAGGATGGCAGATGATAGTCTCCCCAAGAGAATAATGAGCTATGGTGGTGGTGGGTAAAAGGAAGAGAGGGAGACCCCGAATGAGATGGTTGGTCCAGGTTGGAAAGGATGCAGTGTGGCTGGGGGCGTCAGAGTGGTGGGCGATGGCCAGGGATAGAGAAGAGTGGGGGAGGTATCTTCTGGAGGCTGTAGCGCCGAGGGTGTATGTATGTATGTATGTATACACCCATAATTCAGTTATTTTTTAAGATAGAGAAGAAATGTATAAAGTTTTGGAATCAGAGCACTGCGATTAATTATTTAAAAAATATAAATTATAACTATATATACATCTAATACTCAGTTGTTTTTGAAGATAGAGAAAAAATGTTTAGTTTATGAATCAAGACTGATTATAAAATAGGGAAAACATATATTGTAATTCTACAAAGAAAGTGTTAACCATAGAAAATAATATTTAGTAGAACTAATCACAGTAATTTGAATTTGCATGTTTTCTTATAATAAATGACTCGACTAATTGTTTTATTTAAATTGTAACATAAATTGGTTTTCAAAACAAAAGTTTACCAAGTATATTTTGACTAATTAATGTACCAGAATATAAAAAAATTGATATAATAACAATTGAGTGATGTTAGAATATGATAAATACCTTTGTGATATCGAAGGGGTTGAATTTGCAGGTCTCGGCCTCCTTGGGAGTCATGATCTGCAGGTACCAAGTCCAGGAGGGATAATGTTTGTTTGCGATAGCGTTATACAGATCTCTGATACTGTAATCAGGATCAGAACCAGAAAGTTCTGCTGCTCTGCTTGCAGGCAAGTTTTTGATTCCTTGATTTGTCTAGGCATAAGAAAAATTGTAAATAATTACGTTATTATACATAAAACTCAAATGTATTCTTATTATGGAAAATACACTCAACACAAATGAACCAGTAATTTTAGTACCTTATAATGAAACTTGCAGTAATGGACTTCACCCTTGTTATTTATAAGTTTGAAAGTATGAGAGCCATAACCGTTCATGTGCCTATAGCCATCAGGAGTTCCTCTGTCTGAGAAGAGGAACATCACCTGGTGAGTGGACTCAGGTCTCAAGGAGATAAAGTCCCAGAACATATCAGCATCCTAAAAAGTTCAAAAATGAAATTATATAAATTAAAGTAATATATATATATATATATATATATATATATATATATATATATATATATATATGAAAGAACTGTTGAAAATAGCTAAATATTAGCAGAAGTTGATTGGAGGGTGTGGTCATTAAAAACATTACAAATAAGCTAACTTATTTGTTGAGCTGATGTTTCAGGTTAAACTTCAGATTATCTTCAGTTCCACAATTTTTTTTTTTTGATACTACTCATGTTGTTTTTTTCGTGTAACTGAAGATGGCACAAAAAATAGTTTTTATAAGTTCTCAAAAACAGCTCTAACCATTTTGATTAAGCTCGCTATATCGATGTAAAATTTAATGGGCTTTGATATTTCATTCTGATTGAAATAGTCTGACAGGGCTTAAATGTAGATATTTTAAAATTTCTTCCTCTAAATTATCTTTAATTTTGCACATTCCAAAAGATTAACCATATCATCTTAATGACATTAATTAAGGATGGCTAAATATACAAGTTGGACGAATTTTATGACCAACCAAAGGATAAAAGAGCAAAATTAATTGTTAATGTAATTTTTGGTTTTTAGATGATAAGAACAGTAATACAGACGTATAATATACCATTGAAAAAAGAAAGATTTTAGAGAAAATATTATCTGATTCACAAGAATAGGGAATAAACTTATTACTGGTTAACAATTTAATATTGTTATATATTTAATATAAATCAAATTTTATTAAAATCAATTTAAAATATTTTTCAAATTAAAAAACATTAAATGATTTTTAAATTTATTTTAACAGTCGAGGTAAGTGAAAGTTGTGTGTTGCCCGCACCAGATTTTTTATATTTCAATGACTCCTCATTAGATTTGTTTGTAACTTTTTTTTTTTTTTTAGATGCAGGAGTCTAATTTAACTTAAAATGTAAAACCACATAACCACTGCTCAAATGAAAAACTAGTATTGCAAAATGTACAATAAAATCTAGAAGTATTATTCAATAGAATAAAATTTGGATAATGCCTATGTAACAGGGAATTTATGGAAATTTTAATTATGAAATTGTAAATTTAAAAGAAGGTTGGACAAAAATTCTAAATGAAGCAATACAAAAAGATGAAAAATGAATATCTACAATGGGGCAAAGACTAATAGATTAATTAGCAAATCATACTTTAAGATGTGTTACAGGATTCCTCTTCTGAGTGTGGATGAAACTAGGAAATAGAATTGGATCCCTGATGAAGAAGATGGGAGTATTGTTACCAACAACATCCCAGTTTCCATCTTCAGCGTAGAATTTTACAGCGAAACCTCGAGGGTCCCTGTTAGCAGAAAATGCGGCTTAATTGATTACAATTTATCATATAATTTTAGAAGAAGATACAGAAATTCTATATTAATTTATATCTGTGGCGGTCGTGAATAAGTGGTTAAGTCAAAATATTTCATTTTACAGGTGTGCTACTTAAAGTTTTACGTAATACCTAAAATAGAGTAATTAACATACTGCTTTCTTTCCACCTGAAATTTCTTCGACCAAGAAATTTCATTAACCAATTTAAAGCGATACGTGGAGTTTACACATTTTTGATATAACTCGAGTTATCTAGTTTTTCATGACTGCCAAAGATATACTATGTTAATGTTATTCTAAAGGGGCTTGTCCCGGTTTGATAAAGAATCTATTTATTTAAAAACAAAATTCTAATGTTTAAAATCGAAGAAAATGATTGAGCATTATATCTTAATAGTGCATCTGGACTTTAATAATCAATATTATTTAGATAAAAATTGTATTTAAGACAAAGAAATCCTGTAAGCAATAAAATAATTTATTTCTTACCTAGCTGTATCAGCAGATCCACTTTCTCCACCTACAGTAGAGAAACGAACGCCAACAGGTGTCCTTTTACCAATTTGACTGAAGACAGAAAGTTTAGTGTATTTGGTCACATCATGAGTAACTTCAAAATATCCAAAAGCACCTGAAAGAAAAACAATTAAATGATTTTACTTTTAAAGTTAAAAACAATACAATAAAAAAATCTGGTGCACGCAATACACGACTTTCACTATCCTCCGTTGTTCAATTTTATCAATTGACCATAAATCAATTTTAGAAAAGTTATGTACATTTAGAGATTAAAATAAATTGTTAAACAAATAATTAAAATAAGTTTGAATAGAAACATGTGTTTTATTAAATCATCAATTACATTATATACGACAATCAGTTTGTTTTATCAGCTTTTCATCACCCTCCATTAACGCTTAGAATTTTTTGTATATGATAGTATGTTTTCTAAAATCTTTAGCTCTACAACAGTATATTATAAATCTATATTTCTGTTTAATGTCCAAAAAAACAAAAATCGAATAAAAAAATATTTTTGCACTTTTCTTGTTTAGTTGTTTATCAAAGTCATTCAACTTGCATATTTAGCCATTATTTATCAATTCTAATAAGATAATGTGCCTGATTTTTTTAAATATACAAAATTAAAGAAGAGGAAAATTTAAAATATTGTCATTTAAGCTCTGTCAGACTATTTCAATCAGAAATAAACCTACATAATATTAAAGCCCATTAAATTTTACATCCATATAGCGAGTTTAATCAAAATCGTTTGAGCCTTTTTTGAGAAAATCGTAAAAAGGTGCAAAATGCATGGTATCAAGTGGCTTCTCTAGTTAGCTGATTTTCATGAAAAAGTTGATGTAACATCTAGGGCGTATAGTCATCTTAAATATGTAGTTTCAGTTTTATAGGACTTTTCGTTTTTGCGCTGGACTTACCATAAACACACACACATACCTTTTTGCAGGACATGATCATTTGGACTTAAATGCCGATATTTTAAACTTTCTTCCTCTAAACCATGTACATTCCAAAAGATTATCAGAATCATCTTAATGACATTGATGGATGGCCGCTAAATATACAAGTTAGACGAATTTGATGACCAACTAAAGGATAAAAGAGCAAAACTATTTTTTAATGTAATTTTTTTTAAATAATAAAAGCAATAATATAAACGTATAGTATACCGTTGGAAAGAGAAAGATTTTAGAAAAAATATTAAGTGATACACAAAGTTGTAAAAGGTAATATAAAGTGACTAATGGGGAATAGAATTATTACTGATTAACAATTTAATGTAGTTATATTAATTAATCTAAATCATATGTTTCCAACAAAAATAAATACACGTTTTATTACAATCAACTTTTAAATTGAAGTATATTTAATAATTTTTAATATGATTTTAACAGTCAAGGTAAGTGAAAGTCATGTGTTGCCCGCACCAGATTTTTTTTTCTCTAAGAAGATTCTATAATGATATAAAAATAAAAAGACAAAAATATGAGAGATAGAAAAAGAAAAATTATCAAGAACAGAAATATTCAATAAAGAAATTACTTGTTTGTTTATTTGTTTAACGTCACTTTATGCTACTATGCTAATCGGACGATGTTACAGTGGGAGTCCTAAATTTTGCCTATCCAGGTTTTATTAGGATAGGGATCTTTAACGAGTACCTGACATCGCACAGGCTTGGGACCACCTTTTAATGTCCCCTCCGAAGGACGGCGTAACTAAAGATAATGAAATTACTAACAGTGTTAAACAAAACTTCATTGTTTGGACTTGATATCTTCTGCATATCACATTGGTAAAAATAAGCATAATATTCACTGTAGATTGAATCTAAAAATAATGTTTTTTTTTCTGTCAAACAGTGAGGTTATATTAAATATTTTCCATTTTATTGCACAATCTCTCAAGATAAGATTGTCATCTACAAACCCAAGTTTATTTGATGAATTTATATCAATATATTCTAATCAACGGAAGATCTAGCATAATATTAAAGGTAGATATTTGGGCTGATTAATTTCTTCCAAAAACTTATTTTTTTATTAAATCACACATTCAACGTTTCGGGTTCTACTCCCATCATCAGGACTCTGGTTTATACTATTTTCAGCCTTAATATTAAATTATAAATATCTACCATTAATTGATGAGTGAATTAATATATTCTATTTTAATTTGCATCATATTATCTTTAAATTGTTATATTTGTTTATTTATTTAACATCACTTTATGCTACTATGGCTAATCGGACGATGCTACAGTGGGAGTCCTAAATTTTGCCTATCCAGGTCTTATTAGGATAGGGATCTTTAACGTCCCCTCCGAAGGACGGCATAACTAAGGATTTTTTACTCCCATTAAAATATCCTAGGACCACCTGCAGGTTTAAACCTGTGACCTTTGACATAGGAGGTTAAATTTTTATAATGTGCAATATTTATTCCAACAATCCTGTCTATTGTTATTATTATTATTATTTTTTAAATTTCAGTGATTTTAGGACCCAATTTATTACCATTCTGAAGACAGGACTTTTAATATTTATTACAAAAAGACAGGATCAATCCTAAATGTTTTAATTCAATTTATAAATTAACACTTTTAATATATTTTGAGTTACATTGGGAAAGTGCATGTAAGTGTTGATGAATAATAATATGAAGTATTTAAATATATTAACATTGCAATAATATATTAATAAAAAGAATGGGAACTATTTTTATTAAATATATTTTAAGATATGGTAAAATATATTAATAGTAAATTTAAGGAGTAACATATATTTAAGACAATATAGATTGTATAATTTTAGTTATTATTAGACATCAAATCTGCTTTTACTGCTGATACAGTATATTCTTCTTTATCAAATAAAAAATAATTTTAGGTTTTATTTATTTTCAGCAATCCTGCAAAAATTAAAATAGTCTGCATTATCTTCAGAGATTCTTGACACGCATGATTTTAAATAATATAATCAAGACAAGAAAAAAAGCTATAAGGGTCAGTTGTATAAATTCATCTAAACACAATTTGTAGACAAGATATTTTATACTAGAATAAGAAAATAATAAATAAATACACACGAAAATTAAAACTCAATCAATCAATAATAATAACAAATAATAAATATATAAACAATACAATCATATATAAACTCTAACACGAATTTCTAATAAATAATAATAAAAACTCTAATACCAATCAATAATAATAAAACCAACAATCAATAATAATAAAACTCTAATACCAATCAATAATAAAAACTCTAATACCAATCAATAATAATAAAACTCTAATACCAATCAATAATAATAAAACTCTAATACAATCAATAATCATGTAAAATAGATTTTCAGGGACACAGCGAATTCAGAAACATATTTTTTAGATGTCAAACAGGTGCAAACAACTGATATATTATCAATATTTACTTGAAAAATTTAAAACAAACTTTAATTTGATTTTTTTTTTTTTTTCATAACTCCAATTTAGTAACATTTTTTGCCAAAATAGTTTTTGAATAATTTCCTTTTACTGTATCTAGATACATTTTAAGGCTGTTTCTGTTAATAGATACTGTTTTTAAAATGGTATCACTGATTTGCTATTCCTCTTGGTGGCGGAGATAACTTCAATCTTGACACTTCTTGTCTTAAGCTAATCTACCTTAGACACTATGTTGCCACCTCTGAGGAGCTGGTGGAACCTTAAGCCTACTAAAAACTGGATTTGAAAGCACTTCTAAAAAATTATAAAAATTATGTCTTCTTTTCGCAAGGAATTCTGTTACTTTAGGGATATTAAATAGCAAATGAAGTCTTTCTGCCTTCTCTTTTTCAAAGGTAGTTTTTCTTAAAAACGCCATTTTGGAATTGATGTAGCTTCTTTCTTGAATTTTCGGAACAATGGGTTAGTAACGGTGCTCTGTATAATAGAGAAGGTCTGATCACAATTTTGTAAATTAGAAGTTTCAATGTGAAACTTAAGATTCGTTGTTTGAAAGAGGTGGTTAAATTTGTAGGTTAATTTTGTAGTTGTAAATTTGATTAATAACTTAAAATTATTTCCAACTATGAAAAATTTGCATTCAATGTTTATAAAGATAGGCACATAACAGGAAAAAATATCAGAAAACATTTTATTTCAAATGATGAGTATAAAACACTTGGTTCTTTATATTGTCTAAGCTTTAGAAAATAAATAATTAATCACTGATTTGTCTGGCAGGTATTGAAAGACTTCAATTTATAAATTATCTTTCTTAAAATGGGTTACCATTAATCATGAGAAACAATTGGGCAAATCATTAAACGTACTAAGTAAAACCATACTAAATCACTTCAAGAAAGAACATGGTAATAAGTGTCATTAAACTTAATATTAAATTAAATTATTTCTTGATTATTAAATAAAAAATATTGATATTAATTAGAACAATCATTATTTGTTTTCCTAAATTAGTATATTCTTTTTCACTGATTTGCATAGTAAAACTCTATGTGAAAAGTATGAAAAGAAATAAAATAAAATCAACAGATGTAGGTGGATTGAGTAATTGTATTAATTTAATTTTAAATTTAAGATTTTTATTGTGATATTAATATTATTATTTTATCTTATTATATTATACTTATTGTATATGCTGGAGGTTTAATATTGAAGCGGAGTCTCATATGGTTGCCATAGGCATTATTGTCATCATTATTAATAAATAATTTTTTTTTTTTGTTATATACATATATTTGATTTAATTTGAGAGATAAACAAGAAAAGAAAAAAAAAAAAGAATAAAATGAGAAAAATAATGTAGGAAAAAAAGTGTTAAAAAAAAAATTTGAAAGGAAAAAAAATGTTAAAAGAAAAAAAATTAATCTATTTTTTATGTATATTGCATACTAAGATTTTTAAGATGTAAATATATTTATATAAAAAATTGTCCATTAAGGAAAAAAACAAAGTAAGCTGTGTTATTAGCAACCCAATTAAGTTGGGCAGCACCACTTGTTCAATAAAGTGTATCTCTCTCTATCTGAATAACTATATTAACCAAAAATCTGTAATTGAATTTAAAATTTTGAAGAAATTTAGACCTACCAGCTCCTTTTGCATGAACTACTCTTTCAGGAATCCTTTCACGATCGAAATGTGCAAGCTCATCAATAAAAGTAAAATCTTGTAGGAGAACTGGCCCCCTTTTTCCAACAGTAAGCGTGGCAGTTTTAGAGCTAACAGGGTTTCCAGAACCAGTAGTTAATGTGTCTAAAGTCTGTAAACAAATAATAGATTCAATTTAAATACAAACTGTTCTTTATAGTCATACGATGTAGAATTAAAAAACAATCAACAATCATCGGCTACTATGAAACTCCGTTTGAACGACCTTGTCAATGGGTAGAATACAGTGTTTATACTAATAGAGGTCACACCAGGAGAAACTCACAAATGAATCATATATATTTCTAAATTACTCCTTCTTTTTTTTTTTTTTTTTTTTAGCCTAAACTTGAGTGCTTTAAGCAGTAATATTAAAATAAAATAATAATAATAATTAAAATCTAAAAAAAAAATCTGAATCTGGAATTAATTAAAAATATGAAATTTCATCAATAAATGATATGAGATATCACAGAAGTGGTCATGTAAAAAAGAACGTATCTTCTATCATAGTCCTAATATAAAATAATTGCCTTACAGAGTAAAAAAAATATTTTATAATTCAATTGCCCTCTTTTCTACACATGGCTATGGAATGCTCTTAGGCAAAACTGGTTCTTATTCAACAGCTATCTTTAGAGAGGCTTTTACTTAATGATGATTTTATATAACAACAATAATTAAAATGTCCACAAATTAATTTTTAATTAATGACCAAGGAATATTCATAAGATGACGGAAACTATTTAGCATATCAACTTACATGATAAAATAACAATGATAGGACATGTTTTAAGACTAAAATAATCCTTATTCCAAAACAATCAATAAAGACTGTTCTATTCAGTGAAGACGTTTAATTTTCAATATATTTGATATATATATATATATATATTTTTTTTTTAAACAAACAAATATTCGGTCAAAACATTTATAACTATTCGAACTGAACACTGTAAACAGAGGGAAGGTAGGTTTGATAACACGGATTGATAACACGTGTGGGATACAAATAAAATATACAATATAAATGGACTTTTAGAGAAATTAATCCTACTAAATATCACTATAAAATTCGCTTTTTAACATAAATTTTAAAATAGTTAATAAGACGATCGGAAAAATTAAATATACAGTGATTACTGCATGCAAAAATATTTTCGTGAACAAGGCCTGATATATTTGATGGAAATATTATGTATCAATTTACCTTTTGTTTAGACTTGTACTCGTTCAACTGTTCTGCTGAAAGATCACGGGGCATATTGAACGTTTGTCTTGAACTAACCTCACGGAGCGACTTCTCGGAGTCGAATAAAGCGGTCACGGCATCTCATCTGTTACGAAAGGGACTGTGGAGGGGAGGCTATGGGAGGGGAGAAGCGTTTGTTTTCCCTTTTCGGACTATCATTCCTTCTTATTTGGCTGTTAAATTCTTATTGCACAAGCAATTTAAATGTTTAAAGTTAAAAAAAAGATTATGCAGAAATGTTTTTAATAAAATGGTTCGTCGTAAACCTACGACATCCTGCCCTACAGTGTCCTTTAATAATATTCCGCTAATCCCGGTTGAACAGATTCGCTATCTAGGACTCCTACTTGACAAACGAATAACTTGGAATCCGCACACAAGACTGAAACGGCAAGAAACTGCCCAACGCTTTCGCTTACTTCAATATTTACTGGACAGACGCTCTAACCTTCCACTTAATTACAAAAGGCTCATCTATATCACCATCATAAGGCCTATCTGGACGTACGGAGTTGAGCTTTGGGGCTCTACTAAACCATCAAATTCTTCCCGTATTCAATCCCTACAATCCAAAATCCTTCGAAAAATCCTCAATGCTCCTTACTTTGTCACCAACAAACTCATCCATAAAGACCTTAATGTCCCATATGTTACTGATTTGGCCCGTACGAGGTATCATTCCTTCCATGACAAACTCCACTCCCACATTAACCCACTAGTTTCAATTCTTGCTTCCTCTTCCATTCCTGAAAATCCTTCGAGGCGTCTGAAAAGAAGATGGCCTCGAGACCTTCTAGTGTAGATTACCTAGTGGAGTGTTGCCAATGGGCATATTCTCTTCATGTCTTTTCATGTATATTAGCTATATCATGAACCAATTTACTTGATGTATTTACTAATACAGGTGTAAATTTCAAAAAATTAATAAATAAAAAATATATAAAAAAATTAGGATAGGGATCTTTAACGAGTACCTGACATCGCACAGGCTCGGGACCATCTTTTAACGTCCTTTCCGAAGGACGGCATAACTAAGGATTTTTTACTCCTATTAAAAAATCCTAGGACCACCTACGGGTTTGAACCCATGACCTTTGGCGTTGGAGGCCGTTATGCTAGCCGCCCAGCTACAAATGATCCCGCCTCGGTGTCAATTAAGACGAGGAAACTATCAATCATCGTTAATGTAAAGAAAAGTAAATAATGAAATTGGACATTAATTTGTTGACTGAAAAACGTAACAGTAATCCATATAAATGTTTTGTCTTACGTTTGTTTGTTTTTGCTACTGTGGCTAACCGGACGTACAGTGGTTGTCTTAAATTTGCCTTTCCTCGTTAAATTAGTATAGGGATCGTTTAAGAGTTCGGGACAACCATTTTATGTTTCCTCTAAAGGACGACCATATCCAAAAGTTGTTTACTCCTTTTAAAAAACCCTAGGGCCGTCTGTAGTGTTTGAAGAAGTCTGTTATGCTAACCACTAGACCACAGGCGACCCCAATTTGTCTTACGTTCTTTCTTTTTTTTAGGCCAGTAAACCTTAGGTCATGACTGGATAATTATATATCATATTATATCAGCCTTGGTTTGGCCCTGGGGTCGGCAGACCCTCTTGGGAATATTTTGATTGTCAATTATGAATTAGAAGAAAAAAAATATCTCCGAATAATAGCTAAACTAAAATTTATTATCAAATCAGATTTTAAACGCTGAAAAATATTATTATATACAAATAATCATAATCATTTCAAACTTTACTCTATCTGGACTTCATCTTGACGAACATCTAACTTAGCATTCCTATACAAGACTGAAACGAAAAGAAACTGCTCGCTGTTCCTGAATATTTTAACATTTATATTTAATTGAAATTCTACTCATAAATAAGCCCATAATTCAGTTATTTTTGAAAATGGAGGAAAATATGTATAAAGTATTAGAATCAGTAAAGCGCTGTAATTTAAAAAAATAAAGGAAAAAAATCCATATGTATCCATATTACTTTCACTTACCTATATATGAAATACATAGTAAGGGAAAGTATTCCGTTCGTGAAAAGTTTCGAATTCCAGTTGTCAACGGAAATACACGTTTTAGGGTCCCCTGGGTCCAAATAACCAAGTCCCGAAAAAAGGTCTGTGTGTGTGTGTGTGTGTCCGTGTCCGTGTGTGGTTACTCTCAGGCGAAAAGTCCTAAAAAACTGAAATTTTATATTTAAGACAACTATAAGTCCGAGATTTTACAGCAGCTTTATCAACGAAATCAGCTAACTTGAAGAGCCACTTTATACCATGCATTTTGTATCTTTTTACGATTTCCTCAAAAACGGCTAACAATTTTGATTAAGCTCTATATATCAATGTAAAATTTAATGGGGTTTAACATCATGTAAGTTTCATTCTGATTGAAATATTCCGACAGGGCTTAAATGCAGGTATTTTAAATTTTCTTCCTCAAAAGTACAATAAATTTTGTATATTTAAAAAAATTAAATACATTATCTTATTAGCATAGATAAATAACGGCTAAATATGAAAGTTGGGGCAATAAACAAACAATAAACAAATAAAGGAGAAAAGTGCAACCACATAACATAAGAATAGTAATATAGATGTATAATATACCGTTCGATATTATAAAGATTTCAGAAAAAACATTATCTGATAAACGGAATTGTAAAGGGTAATGGAGAGTGATGAAAAGCTGATAAAACTAACTGATTTTTCTAGTTAAACATATATTAGATTATTTAATAAAGCACATGATTCATTTGAAATTAAATTTAATTAATTCTTTAACATTTCATTTTTATCTCTACATGTATTTAAAAATTCTTCAATTGATTTTAACATTGGAGGTAAGTGAATGTCGTGTGTTGAGCGTTTTTTTTGCTTTTAGTGCCATTTAATAGAGAATTAAATTTTCGACAAAATGAAAAAAAGAATCATCGAAATTGGTTAACAACTAGCTTCAATATTGCATTTTGAAACTAGCAGTTGTGATATGATATTATCCTGGGATTTATTGCTTATCATATTACTTAATTGCTTATCATCAGCTATATAAACAGTTATAACCTAATATTGTTATTTGGAAATAATAAACCATTGTGTAATTTTTATGTTTACTGTTGTATTTAATAATAGGCTTACCGAACCCGAAGGTTCGATGCCGCTACCACCAAATTCCGCCTACACAGACTCGTCCAATGTTCACCGTTCAAGCCCAAGCCCCCGAGATCAGCCTTAACGCAATCCTCCCATCGACGTTTCGGCCTACCAGTCGGATCAGCGAATACCAACTTTCTCGGAATCCGATCATCACCAAGCCCAACAACTTAACTCGCCCATTTGAGTCTCCGCGATACTATCAACTCAATTATATTCACAGGGTACAAGCTCCGCATTCCACGTTGTGCAACCTTCTAAAGTCCCCACTGACCTCATCCCTCTCCGGTCCAAATATTTTACGCAGTACCTTATTTTCGAAAACCTTAAGCCGTTGTTCATCCTTCAAAGTAAGCGGCCACGTTTCACATCCGTAAAGAACCGTCGGAAGAATAATAGTTTTATAAATTCTAACCTTTAAGTTTTTAGACAGAAGCCGCGAGCTAAGTAACTTAGCAACTGAATAATAACACGCATTGCCCACCTTTAACCGGGACTTTATTTCTTCCTGGATTTCATTTTTTCTTGTTACCATTGGACCTAAGTACTTGAATTGAAGTTTACTATTGTAGACATTGCAATTATCTCTGGAACGAACCTTTGGTTTGTTTGATTGTTTTTGATTTATCAAGAATATAAACAGAGATGGGCCAGTTTACATAAGAACACGGGCAAAAGACGTTGTTTGTTTGTTTATTTATTTAACGTCACTTTATGTTACTGTGGCTAATCGGACGATGCTACAGTGGGAGTCCTAAATTTTGCCTATCCAGTTTTATTAGGATAGGGATCTTTAACGAGTACCTGACATCGCACAGACTCGGAACCACCTTTTAACGTCCCCTCCGAAGAACGGCATAACTAAGGATTTTTTTACTCCCATTAAAAAATCCTAGGACCACCTGCGGGTTTGAACCCGCGACCTTTGGCATAGGAGGCTGTTATGCTAGCCGTCGAGCTACAAGTGATCCCGGCAAAAGTCGTTATAAAACGTGTTTACAAAGTGCAATAGGCTAAACCTGTGTTAACACTGACCCGATTGTTTTTGTCACATATTTATTTTGATCTGAAAATATAATTTTAAAACATCCACCATTTTATTCACTCGATATGTTCGATTCCGCTTCCCGGTATAAATATGTTGCTGTTTGTTTTTTTATTGGGTTCTATGAGTTCGCTAAAACAAAAATCTGGTGCGGGCAACACACGACTTTCATTTACCTCCGTTTTTAAAATCAATGAAAGAATTTTCAAATACAGTTAGAGATAAAAATACGTGAAACTATTAAATAATTAATTAAATTGAATTTATATAGAAATATGTGTTTTATTAAAAAATCTATTATATTATTATCTAAAATAATCAGTTAGTTTTATCTTCTTCTCATCACTCTCTATTAACTTTTAAAAGCTTGTGTATGAGATAATATTTTTTCTAAAATCTTTAGCTTTCCAACGGTATATCATACATGTATATTACTGCTCTTATGTTCAAAAACGAAAAGTTACTTTAAAAAAATATTTTTCCTGTTTTCTCCTTAGTTGCTTTTCAAATTAGTTCAACTTGCATATTTAGTTTTTCATCAGTGGTAACAAGATAATATAGTTATTTTTATAGAATCAACAAAATTAAAGGTACTTTAGGGAAAGAAAATTTAAAATATCGGAATTTAAGCCCTGCCAGACCATTTCAATCCGAATGAAACATACATGATATTAAAGCCTATTAAATTTTACATCGATATAGCCAGTTTAATCAAAATCGTCGGAACCGTTTTCAAGAAAATCGAAAAAAGGTGCAAAATGCATGGTATAAAGTGGCTCTTCTGGTAAGCTCATTTTGATGAAAAAGGTTTTGTAACGTCTCGGGCGTATATTTGTCTTAAATATGAAATTTGAAGTTTCATAGGACTTACCGTTTCCGCCCGGGAGTTACCACCCTCCCCCCACACACACACACAGACCTTTTGGGGGGACTTGGTTATTTGGACTCAGGGGACCCTAAAATGTGTATTTCCGTTGAAAACTGGAATTCGAAAATTTTCAAGATTTTTACTATATATAGTAAGTGAAAGTAATATGCCTGAAACTGCAGAAAATCGTCTGAATCAATAAAACCAATTACACATTGATAAATAATAGCTAAATATGAAAGTTGAGCGAATTTGATTGACAAATAAAGGATAAAAGTGCAAAAATATGTTAAGGAAACAGGACCTGTAACATATTTTAAGTGCTGCCCTCTAGCAGACAGCATCATTATTAATAGCACAACGCCATCTAGCGGAAGCCAGAGGCAAGGGACTCCCTGCCAAAAATTGCAGGCAATGGCGAGGTAAGTGAAAGTCATGTGTTGTCCGCACCAGATTCTTTTATTTTATGAATATATTGTGATGAAATATTTTAAAATGTGACCTCGAATAAGATGTTTGTTCATTCTAAAGTTATAACTATTGAACAACCTTGGAATCTCACCACAAATGTATATCTTTAATTGTACTAAAATATTTATTCTTTATAGATCCGGCTGTCGATTTTCCAAACTTTATAATAGGATCGAGAGCAATGCAAATAAAGATGGAATTTTTATTTTCGGTCGTAAACGCCCATGTTTGAGGAAGACATCCGGCTGTTATTTGTCAACAGACTTCGTTCGTTAATTGGAAGGTGACGTTAGTTACGCGAAGCCTTGCAATAGAATCAGCAATTGAAATGCCGGGCATCTTATCAGCGGAGGTTATTCTGTCTAGCCGATGTAAGTATATGAAACGTTAAGCAACTTCGAGTAATAATTCATAGTCTATAATAAATACGCTTTATAGTACGCAATAATCAAAATATGAATTAAATTGTATTATACTTTAGGTTAGAATTCTAAATATTTTAGAAAAAACGTAACGTGTGTAGAACTCTTCGAAAGCAATACAAACAAGCTTGAGGGAATCGCATGAATGCTGCTAATTCTTGTAGAAAAAAAAAAAAAAATTAAATTTTTATTATACGAGGCATGTTCTTTAAGTAAGTACCGTTTTGGAATTAAAAAAAGACTTGCAAAGATATCGCAATAATTTTATTTTTACATGAAAGCCTGTACCTTAATCTACTTTTCTACATAATTTCCATGAATTTTGAGGCACCTGTCATAACACGGCACCAGTTTTTGAATACCCTTCTCAAAAAAATTCTGCCGCCTGACTTGTTAACCACTGTATGAAAAATGTTTTATTGACTTCGTTATCGTCTTGGAGACGCCGACCGCCCAGGTGTTTCTTCAAGTGCAGGAACAAATGGTAGTCGCTGGGCGCCAGATGAGGGCTCTGTGGAGGATGATCTAGAGTTTCCCATTTACTCGTAATAGTATTTAATATTTATACTATGATTTTTATAATTGTATCTTAAAATAATTCGTCACACGGTATTAAAAAGGTTTAGAAAAAAAGAAATTTAGGACGTAAAAAATATTCCTGATTTATTCACGTAAAAAAAAGAAATTTAAATTTTTATTATATTTAATGGAGCTTTTTTTTTTTATTTACTTATTTTATTTTATTTTTTAACTGATTTCGCTAGTACTACATGAGCAGAGATTAAATCCTGTGTATAAAATTTGTTTTTTAATATTTTTAAGCAATCAATATTTAAAATAAAAAAAAAAGTAACTTTTCAACTTCATGTAAGATCTAATAACCATTTACTCGTAATAGTATTTAATATTTATACTATGATTTTTATAATTGTATCTTAAAATAATTCGTCACACGGTATTAAAAAGGTTTAGAAAAAAAGAAATTTAGGACGTAAAAAATATTCCTGATTTATTCACGTAAAAAAAAGAAATTTAAATTTTTATTATATTTAATGGAGCTTTTTTTTTTTTTATTTACTTATTTTATTTTATTTTTTAACTGATTTCGCTAGTACTACATGAGCAGAGATTAAATCCTGTGTATAAAATTTGTTTTTTAATATTTTTAAGCAATCAATATTTAAAATTAAAAAAAAGTAACTTTTCAACTTCATGTAAGATCTAATAACCATTTACTCGTAATAGTATTTAATATTTATACTATGATTTTTATAATTGTATCTTAAAATAATTCGTCACACGGTATTAAAAAGGTTTAGAAAAAAAGAAATTTAGGACGTAAAAAATATTCCTGATTTATTCACGTAAAAAAAAGAAATTTAAATTTTTATTATATTTAATGGAGCTTTTTTTTTTTTATTTACTTATTTTATTTTACTTTTTAACTGATTTCGCTAGTACTACATGAGCAGAGATTAAATCCTGTGTATAAAATTTGTTTTTTAATATTTTTAAGCAATCAATATTTAAAATAAAAAAAAAAGTAACTTTTCAACTTCATGTAAGATCTAATAACCATTTACTCGTAATAGTATTTAATATTTATACTATGATTTTTATAATTGTATCTTAAAATAATTCGTCACACGGTATTAAAAAGGTTTAGAAAAAAAGAAATTTAGGACGTAAAAAATATTCCTGATTTATTCACGTAAAAAAAAGAAATTTAAATTTTTATTATATTTAATGGAGCTTTTTTTTTTTATTTACTTATTTTATTTTATTTTTTAACTGATTTCGCTAGTACTACATGAGCAGAGATTAAATCCTGTGTATAAAATTTGTTTTTTAATATTTTTAAGCAATCAATATTTAAAATTAAAAAAAAGTAACTTTTCAACTTCATGTAAGATCTAATAACCATTTACTCGTAATAGTATTTAATATTTATACTATGATTTTTATAATTGTATCTTAAAATAATTCGTCACACGGTATTAAAAAGGTTTAGAAAAAAAGAAATTTAGGACGTAAAAAATATTCCTGATTTATTCACGTAAAAAAAAGAAATTTAAATTTTTATTATATTTAATGGAGCTTTTTTTTTTTATTTACTTATTTTATTTTATTTTTTAACTGATTTCGCTAGTACTACATGAGCAGAGATTAAATCCTGTGTATAAAATTTGTTTTTTAATATTTTTAAGCAATCAATATTTAAAATAAAAAAAAAAGTAACTTTTCAACTTCATGTAAGATCTAATAACCATTTACTCGTAATAGTATTTAATATTTATACTATGATTTTTATAATTGTATCTTAAAATAATTCGTCACACGGTATTAAAAAGGTTTAGAAAAAAAGAAATTTAGGACGTAAAAAATATTCCTGATTTATTCACGTAAAAAAAAGAAATTTAAATTTTTATTATATTTAATGGAGCTTTTTTTTTTTATTTACTTATTTTATTTTATTTTTTAACTGATTTCGCTAGTACTACATGAGCAGAGATTAAATCCTGTGTATAAAATTTGTTTTTTAATATTTTTAAGCAATCAATATTTAAAATAAAAAAAAAGTAACTTTTCAACTTCATGTAAGATCTAATAACCATTTACTCGTAATAGTATTTAATATTTATACTATGATTTTTATAATTGTATCTTAAAATAATTCGTCACACGGTATTAAAAAGGTTTAGAAAAAAAGAAATTTAGGACGTAAAAAATATTCCTGATTTATTCACGTAAAAAAAAGAAATTTAAATTTTTATTATATTTAATGGAGCTTTTTTTTTTTTATTTACTTATTTTATTTTATTTTTTAACTGATTTCGCTAGTACTACATGAGCAGAGATTAAATCCTGTGTATAAAATTTGTTTTTTAATATTTTTAAGCAATCAATATTTAAAATTAAAAAAAAGTAACTTTTCAACTTCATGTAAGATCTAATAACCATTTACTCGTAATAGTATTTAATATTTATACTATGATTTTTATAATTGTATCTTAAAATAATTCGTCACACGGTATTAAAAAGGTTTAGAAAAAAAGAAATTTAGGACGTAAAAAATATTCCTGATTTATTCACGTAAAAAAAAGAAATTTAAATTTTTATTATATTTAATGGAGCTTTTTTTTTTTTTATTTACTTATTTTATTTTATTTTTTAACTGATTTCGCTAGTACTACATGAGCAGAGATTAAATCCTGTGTATAAAATTTGTTTTTTAATATTTTTAAGCAATCAATATTTAAAATAAAAAAAAAAGTAACTTTTCAACTTCATGTAAGATCTAATAACCATTTACTCGTAATAGTATTTAATATTTATACTATGATTTTTATAATTGTATCTTAAAATAATTCGTCACACGGTATTAAAAAGGTTTAGAAAAAAAGAAATTTAGGACGTAAAAAATATTCCTGATTTATTCACGTAAAAAAAAGAAATTTAAATTTTTATTATATTTAATGGAGCTTTTTTTTTTTATTTACTTATTTTATTTTATTTTTTAACTGATTTCGCTAGTACTACATGAGCAGAGATTAAATCCTGTGTATAAAATTTGTTTTTTAATATTTTTAAGCAATCAATATTTAAAATTAAAAAAAAAGTAACTTTTCAACTTCATGTAAGATCTAATAACCATTTACTCGTAATAGTATTTAATATTTATACTATGATTTTTATAATTGTATCTTAAAATAATTCGTCACACGGTATTAAAAAGGTTTAGAAAAAAAGAAATTTAGGACGTAAAAAATATTCCTGATTTATTCACGTAAAAAAAAGAAATTTAAATTTTTATTATATTTAATGGAGCTTTTTTTTTTTATTTACTTATTTTATTTTATTTTTTAACTGATTTCGGTAGTACTACATGAGCAGAGATTAAATCCTGTGTATAAAATTTGTTTTTTAATTTTTAAGCAATCAATATTTAAAATTAAAAAAAAAGTAACTTTTCAACTTCATGTAAGATCTAAACATTTACTCGTAATGTATTTATTTTAACTATGATTTATAATTGTATTTAAATAATTCGTCAACGTATTAAAAGTTTAGAAAAAGAATTGACGTAAATATTCTGATTATTCGTAAAAAAGAATTAAATTTTATATATTAATGGACTTTTTTTTATTTACAATTTTTTTTTTAACGATTCGCTAACTACGACAGAGATAATGTTATAATGTTTTTAATATTTTAAGGCATATTTAAAAAAAAAAAATAATTTATTCATGAGATCTAATAACATTTACGTAATAGATTAATATTTTTCTATGATTTTTAATTTTACTTAAATAATTCGTCACGGGAAAAAAGGTAGAAAAAAAAATTTGGTAAAAATTTCTATTATTCACGTAAAAAAAATTTAAATTTTATTATATTTAATGGAGCTTTTTTTTTTTTATTTACTTATTTTATTTTATTTTTTAACTGATTTCGCTAGTACTACATGAGCAGAGATTAAATCCTGTGTATAAAATTTGTTTTTTAATATTTTTAAGCAATCAATATTTAAAATTAAAAAAAAAGTAACTTTTCAACTTCATGTAAGATCTAATAACCATTTACTCGTAATAGTATTTAATATTTATACTATGATTTTTATAATTGTATCTTAAAATAATTCGTCACACGGTATTAAAAAGGTTTAGAAAAAAAGAAATTTAGGACGTAAAAAATATTCCTGATTTATTCACGTAAAAAAAAGAAATTTAAATTTTTATTATATTTAATGGAGCTTTTTTTTTTTTATTTACTTATTTTATTTTATTTTTTAACTGATTTCGCTAGTACTACATGAGCAGAGATTAAATCCTGTGTATAAAATTTGTTTTTTAATATTTTTAAGCAATCAATATTTAAAATAAAAAAAAAGTAACTTTTCAACTTCATGTAAGATCTAATAACCATTTACTCGTAATAGTATTTAATATTTATACTATGATTTTTATAATTGTATCTTAAAATAATTCGTCACACGGTATTAAAAAGGTTTAGAAAAAAAGAAATTTAGGACGTAAAAAATATTCCTGATTTATTCACGTAAAAAAAAGAAATTTAAATTTTTATTATATTTAATGGAGCTTTTTTTTTTTATTTACTTATTTTATTTTATTTTTTAACTGATTTCGCTAGTACTACATGAGCAGAGATTAAATCCTGTGTATAAAATTTGTTTTTTAATATTTTTAAGCAATCAATATTTAAAATTAAAAAAAAAGTAACTTTTCAACTTCATGTAAGATCTAATAACCATTTACTCGTAATAGTATTTAATATTTATACTATGATTTTTATAATTGTATCTTAAAATAATTCGTCACACGGTATTAAAAAGGTTTAGAAAAAAAGAAATTTAGGACGTAAAAAATATTCCTGATTTATTCACGTAAAAAAAAGAAATTTAAATTTTTATTATATTTAATGGAGCTTTTTTTTTTTTATTTACTTATTTTATTTTATTTTTTAACTGATTTCGCTAGTACTACATGAGCAGAGATTAAATCCTGTGTATAAAATTTGTTTTTTAATATTTTTAAGCAATCAATATTTAAAATAAAAAAAAAGTAACTTTTCAACTTCATGTAAGATCTAATAACCATTTACTCGTAATAGTATTTAATATTTATACTATGATTTTTATAATTGTATCTTAAAATAATTCGTCACACGGTATTAAAAAGGTTTAGAAAAAAAGAAATTTAGGACGTAAAAAATATTCCTGATTTATTCACGTAAAAAAAAGAAATTTAAATTTTTATTATATTTAATGGAGCTTTTTTTTTTTTATTACTTATTTTATTTTACTTTTTAACTGATTTCGCTAGTACTACATGAGCAGAGATTAAATCCTTGTAATTTGTTTTATATTTAGCAATCAATTTAAATAAAAAAAAGTATTTTCACTTATTAGATCTAATATTACTTATATATTAATATTATATATTTAAATGTATCTAAAAAAATGTCAACGGTATTAAAGTTAAAAAAGAATTTAGACGTAAAAATGAATTTATAAAATAAAAAATTTAATTTTTATTATATTAATGGTTTTTTTTTTTATACTATTATTATTTTTTAATGATTTCTTATAAATAATACGATAATCTGTGTATATAAATGTTTTAAGTTTTAGAAAATTAAAAAAAAAATACTTTACTTAGAAGATTATACATTATCAATAATTTATATACTACTGATTTAATTGTATCTTAATATTCGTCAAATAAAAAGTTTAGAAAAAATTTAATAAAATATCTATTATTATAAAAAAGAATTATTTATATTTGATTTTTTTTATTATTTACTTATTTTATTTTATTTTTTAACTGATTTCGCTAGTACTACATGAGCAGAGATTAAATCCTGTGTATAAAATTTGTTTTTTAATATTTTTAAGCAATCAATATTTAAAATAAAAAAAAAAGTAACTTTTCAACTTCATGTAAGATCTAATAACCATTTACTCGTAATAGTATTTAATATTTATACTATGATTTTTATAATTGTATCTTAAAATAATTCGTCACACGGTATTAAAAAGGTTTAGAAAAAAAGAAATTTAGGACGTAAAAAATATTCCTGATTTATTCACGTAAAAAAAAGAAATTTAAATTTTTATTATATTTAATGGAGCTTTTTTTTTTTTATTTACTTATTTTATTTTATTTTTTAACTGATTTCGCTAGTACTACATGAGCAGAGATTAAATCCTGTGTATAAAATTTGTTTTTTAATATTTTTAAGCAATCAATATTTAAAATAAAAAAAAAAGTAACTTTTCAACTTCATGTAAGATCTAATAACCATTTACTCGTAATAGTATTTAATATTTATACTATGATTTTTATAATTGTATCTTAAAATAATTCGTCACACGGTATTAAAAAGGTTTAGAAAAAAAGAAATTTAGGACGTAAAAAATATTCCTGATTTATTCACGTAAAAAAAAGAAATTTAAATTTTTATTATATTTAATGGAGCTTTTTTTTTTTTATTTACTTATTTTATTTTATTTTTTAACTGATTTCGCTAGTACTACATGAGCAGAGATTAAATCCTGTGTATAAAATTTGTTTTTTAATATTTTTAAGCAATCAATATTTAAAATAAAAAAAAAGTAACTTTTCAACTTCATGTAAGATCTAATAACCATTTACTCGTAATAGTATTTAATATTTATACTATGATTTTTATAATTGTATCTTAAAATAATTCGTCACACGGTTTATTAAAAAGGTTTAGAAAAAAAGAAATTTAGGACGTAAAAAATATTCCTGATTTATTCACGTAAAAAAAAGAAATTTAAATTTTTATTATATTTAATGGAGCTTTTTTTTTTTATTTACTTATTTTATTTTATTTTTTAACTGATTTCGCTAGTACTACATGAGCAGAGATTAAATCCTGTGTATAAAATTTGTTTTTTAATATTTTTAAGCAATCAATATTTAAAATAAAAAAAAAGTAACTTTTCAACTTCATGTAAGATCTAATAACCATTTACTCGTAATAGTATTTAATATTTATACTATGATTTTTATAATTGTATCTTAAAATAATTCGTCACACGGTATTAAAAAGGTTTAGAAAAAAAGAAATTTAGGACGTAAAAAATATTCCTGATTTATTCACGTAAAAAAAAGAAATTTAAATTTTTATTATATTTAATGGAGCTTTTTTTTTTTTATTTACTTATTTTATTTTACTTTTTAACTGATTTCGCTAGTACTACATGAGCAGAGATTAAATCCTGTGTATAAAATTTGTTTTTTAATATTTTTAAGCAATCAATATTTAAAATAAAAAAAAAAGTAACTTTTCAACTTCATGTAAGATCTAATAACCATTTACTCGTAATAGTATTTAATATTTATACTATGATTTTTATAATTGTATCTTAAAATAATTCGTCACACGGTATTAAAAAGGTTTAGAAAAAAAGAAATTTAGGACGTAAAAAATATTCCTGATTTATTCACGTAAAAAAAAGAAATTTAAATTTTTATTATATTTAATGGAGCTTTTTTTTTTTTATTTTCTTATTTTATTTTATTTTTTAACTGATTTCGCTAGTACTACATGAGCAGAGATTAAATCCTGTGTATAAAATTTGTTTTTTAATATTTTTAAGCAATCAATATTTAAAATTAAAAAAAAAGTAACTTTTCAACTTCATGTAAGATCTAATAACCATTTACTCGTAATAGTATTTAATATTTATACTATGATTTTTATAATTGTATCTTAAAATAATTCGTCACACGGTATTAAAAAGGTTTAGAAAAAAAGAAATTTAGGACGTAAAAAATATTCCTGATTTATTCACGTAAAAAAAAGAAATTTAAATTTTTATTATATTTAATGGAGCTTTTTTTTTTTATTTACTTATTTTATTTTATTTTTTAACTGATTTCGCTAGTACTACATGAGCAGAGATTAAATCCTGTGTATAAAATTTGTTTTTTAATATTTTTAAGCAATCAATATTTAAAATAAAAAAAAAAGTAACTTTTCAACTTCATGTAAGATCTAATAACCATTTACTCGTAATAGTATTTAATATTTATACTATGATTTTTATAATTGTATCTTAAAATAATTCGTCACACGGTATTAAAAAGGTTTAGAAAAAAAGAAATTTAGGACGTAAAAAATATTCCTGATTTATTCACGTAAAAAAAAGAAATTTAAATTTTTATTATATTTAATGGAGCTTTTTTTTTTTATTTACTTATTTTATTTTATTTTTTAACTGATTTCGCTAGTACTACATGAGCAGAGATTAAATCCTGTGTATAAAATTTGTTTTTTAATATTTTTAAGCAATCAATATTTAAAATAAAAAAAAAAGTAACTTTTCAACTTCATGTAAGATCTAATAACCATTTACTCGTAATAGTATTTAATATTTATACTATGATTTTTATAATTGTATCTTAAAATAATTCGTCACACGGTATTAAAAAGGTTTAGAAAAAAAGAAATTTAGGACGTAAAAAATATTCCTGATTTATTCACGTAAAAAAAAGAAATTTAAATTTTTATTATATTTAATGGAGCTTTTTTTTTTTTATTTACTTATTTTATTTTATTTTTTAACTGATTTCGCTAGTACTACATGAGCAGAGATTAAATCCTGTGTATAAAATTTGTTTTTTAATATTTTTAAGCAATCAATATTTAAAATAAAAAAAAAAGTAACTTTTCAACTTCATGTAAGATCTAATAACCATTATCGTAATCTATTTATATTTAAACTATGATTTTTTAAACTTATCATTAAATAATCTAAGGGAAAAGTTTGAGAAAAATGAAAAATTTTGGACGTAAAAAAATACCGATTTTTCACGAGTAAAAAAAAAAAATTTATTTTTTGATTATTTGATGGACTTAGTTATGAAATTATTTATATTTTAGAATTATTAGTAACGTGATTTTGTCATAATGCTACAGACAGAGGCATTATAATCCTGTGTATACAATTTTTTTTTAACTATTTTTAACGCAATCATATTTAAAATAATAAATAAAGTACTTTTCAACTATTAAAGGTCTAAGTAAACCAATTTCTACTCGTAATAGTATTTATTTTAGATATTATTATACTATGATTATTTTTAATCTGTATTAAAAATAGAATACGTCACACGGTATTAAAAAGTTGAAAATAAAGAAATATATTGCTATGAACTTTAAAAAATATCCTGATTATCACGTAAAAAAAATGAAATTTAAATAAACTTAATAATATTTAATGGAGCATTTCTATTTTTGTTATATTATTTTTTTTATTTTTTAACGTATTTTCGCTATGTATCGACATGAGAGGAGATTAAATCCTGTGTATAAAATTTGTTTTTTAATATTTTTAAGCAATCAATATTTAAAATAAAAAAAAAAGTAACTTTTCAACTTCACGTAAGATCTAATAACCATTGATGCTAATCTATTTTATATTTAAACTATGATTTTTTTACTTTCACTTACTATATATAGTAAGGGAAGTATTGCGATCATGAAAATTTTCGAATTCCAGTTTTCAACGGAAATACACGTTTTAGGGTCCCCCGAGTCCAAAAACCAAGTCCCGCAAAAAGGTCTGTGTGTGTGTGTGTGTGTGTGTGGTGACTCCCGGGCGGAAACGGTAAGTCCTATGAAATTGAAATTTCATATTTAAGACAAATATACGCCCGAAACGTGACAAAACTTTTTTCATCAAAATGAGCTTACCAGAAGAGGCACCATTATACCATTATACCATGCATTATGCACATTTTTTCGATTTTATTGAAAACGGTTTCGACGATTTTGATTAAACTCGCTATATCGATGTAAAATTTAATGGGATTTAATATCATGTAGGTTTTATTCTGATTAAAATGGTCTGACAGGGCTTAAATGCCGATATTTTCTTCCTCTAAAGTACCTTTAATTTTGTATATTCAATAAAAATAACTAGATTATCTTTTTAACGCTGATGAAAAACAGGGAAATATATAAATTGAATAAATTCGATACCCAAGTAAAGGAGAAAACCTATTGATAGCCTATTGATCACTTTAAAAAAACCAACAACAATAAAACATATGAATTTAATAGAAACCTATACACGAAACATGGCTATGAAACGAAATTTAGCTAAATACATTTGTTATAAGTATTTGTTTGTTTATTTATTTAACGTCACTTTATGCTACTATGGCTAATCGGACGATGCTATAGTGGGAGTCCTAAATTTTGCCTATCCAGGTTTTATTAGGATAGGGATCTTTAACGAGTACCTGACATCGCACAGGCTCGGGACCACCTTTTAACGTCCCCTCCGAAGGACGGCGTAACTAAGAATTTTTTACTCCCATTAAAAAATCCTAGGACCACCTGCGGGTTTGAACCCGTGACCTTTAGCATGGAAGGCTGTTACGCTAGCCACCCAGCTACAAGTGATCCCATTATAAGTATTTTAGTATATTTGCAATTACTGTTCAGATCAAGACGATTTTGCTTCTAGGTAGTTAGAAATTTGATTGTTATTCAAGTGCAAAACTAAAAGTACTAGTTTTTGAGGATGCGTATAGTTTTTGAGTTATTCGGAAAACAATTTTGTTTTAAGATTTAGAAAGAATATTTTTTTAAATCACTTAGAGGACAAGTTTTCCCAACCCAGCCTTATTGCACACCTAGAGGGTAGGACGAACCTCCAGGAGAAATTTCAACTTCACAACCATGGTCGTTTTTGAGAAACTGGGATGACAAGAAAATCGAGTGAAATGACACTTTGTTTTATAAATATAGATAATTCGTCATGCAGTATTAAAAAGGTTTATAAAAATTACTAGGCTATAATATAACTTCATGGCGTAAAAAATATCCCTGATTTATATTAAAAAAAAAAAAAAAAAAAAAAAAATTCCAAGTTTTCATAGAATTCGTTTTTTTTTTATCACTGGTTTTCCCGGCTATCTGACCATGAGAAACGGTTTAAACTGAGTTTTCAGGTAAAGAAGTTATGATATGACTTGCAGTTACGAACACATGTAGCAGACACGACAACAATGATGTAAAATGATTTCCATTTTTAGCATGCATAAGGAATAAGCATTTAAAAAAAATGTGAAGAATGATTCAGCTTTCCTACATATCCTAACTGTTGAAACTGTTATACTATCACTAGTTTTCTATTCTAATTTCATTTCATCTTCTTTATCAATGAAATTTGGTCAAATTATATAAGATTATAGGAATAGTCTTGCTTTGATACCTTATTTAAGAGAAATTAAACAACAAAGCCCTTTAATATCCAGCGTAGCATTTTTTGTGTGTTTATGTGTGAGTCTGGGTTTGAATGGTTTTAGGTAAACATTTAATATTTATAAAAGTATTCTTCAACCTTCTCCCTCCTACGATGCTGTATTACTTTCTGAAATACAAAAATAAAAGAAAGATACTGCAACTATCTTAAATTGGCATTTTATTATAACTTGCCAAAATAAAGTATTTTGGAAAATAAACATTTATTATTTATAAGAAGGAGTTAGTCCGGGTTGCCGTCAGCGAATGAAACAATCAAGTAGTTTCAATAGGTCACCATCGGTATTGTAGGCAAATGGAAACTTTGGGCGTAGATAAACGAAATATTTTTGACCCAATCATCCGAGCCTTTGGGATACGGTTTTTTATTGATAGCCTTTCCATAAATTATATCAATTTTTTTAACAAGAGAAAGTTTTGTCTGTTGTTTAATAAGTTCCTTGTTTCCATTCACCGACAATACGCTCTGATGAATACCTACAATGGGGGTCGAAACGTTGCCAGAAAATAAATGGTTAAATAGATATTAATATATTGATAAATGAATGGCAGAAAATACACCCGGACTAATTCCTTCTAGTAATTCTCAACGGTCAGCTAATCATATCCACCATTTATTATTTATTTATGTAACATAGATGAATTCATCAATTTCTACTTATCGAAATGTTTTTATAACCGAAAATTCAATAGTATTTTTTCGGCAAAATGGAGTTACGATTATATTAAAAATATATTGGATTATATAAAATATCTTAAAATGTATTGATGATGCATAAAACGGAAAGAATCATGACATTATTGCAGTAAAATATTTAATATTGGTTGTTGGAAAAAAACAAAAAACAATTAAAATATTCAGAAGTTATATGGTGCGCGCAACACATACGACCTTCACCTTACTTCTGTTGTTAAAATCAATTAAAGAATATTTTCAAACTCAGAGATGAAATATATGGGCTATTCTCAGCAAAACGTACAATCGGTTTCGTCTTTCTTGAACATTTCAAAAGTTGAATTTTCGGTCCATCCTTTTTTAGGTGTCCCTATATATGAAATCTGATCTGATGTAGCACTAAGCAGAGCTTGATTTGGGGTAATTATCAAACTAATTAATTAATAATTAATTAATTAAAATAATAATTATTTAAGAAATCAGAAAGTGAGCTAATGACGATTTAGTGGTGAGTCAATGATGAGTCGGTGAGCCAATGATTTTTGGAATGATCTCCCGAAGGTTTTTGAACGTCTAAAAGGGTTAAGACAGTCCTCGCCTCTTTCATCTGTTAAACATTTTTTTTAATTCGCTTCTACACACGATCAGCACCCGATTGATTACGATAAAGTGTGAACCAGAATATTTCTTCATACCAGAGCAGTAGGTTCAAAGAAAAAAAAACAAAATAACCGTTTCATCATTGGCGCACCTTCTGTGGGGTTGCGATAATGACGGGAGCGTCAATGACGAATCGAAGGTTTTCCAAAAAGTTTTCTCTCCAAAACAAAGTATCAAAATAAAGAAGTACATAAATCTACTCAGTAAGCTGAACCCTATCACCGAAAAATAGAAAATAAATCAATTAAAAATAACTAGGGAAGGTAGAGTGGGTGCGACAAAAGACGGCCAATAAAAATACTCTCACTCCCAAGCATACGTCTTCCCTCCCTGCCACCGTGAAAGATACAGAATGCGGTTATTAACCTCTTGATCGGCTTGCCGAAGGTGTAACGGCTTTTGCGAGCATTTTCCAACGTTTTTATGGCTTAAAGGGAGATACAAAAACCGTTTGGGGTGCGCCAATGAAGCAAAATCCCTTGGACATTACAGTTTTATTATTTGAAACGGATATAACCGTTTTCTAAACCTGCAGTTCTGTATTCTGAAACTATAGAGTGTATGTATGAACGCAATGGACCAAACCAGTAAAATATTTCCAGCACCTTGACTGGGTACCACGTTGAAGTTGGCAAAGTCTGATTTGGACAGGATGAGCCAATGATTTTTCTTACATTTATTCAAAATTTTCATACCAATGAATTGAACTTATGAATGTGCACCAAGTAGAGCAGAAAAATGTCTACCAGAAAATAAAACAAAGTTGGAAAATAACCAGTTTCAGTACGAGGGAAATCATTTGGACAGCGTTTGTACGTTTCGTTGAGAATGGCCCACATAGCTAAGTGAAACCAAAATGGTTAAATAATTAATTAAATTGTGTTTAAATAGAAACATGTGTTTTATTAAATTATTATCTACGAAACTCAGTTAGTTTTATCGACTTTTCACCACTCTCCATTAACCTTTACAATTTTGGGTATAAGATATTAATTTTTTCTAATATCTTTGGCTTTCCAACGGTATATTATACACATCTATGAATGTTCTTAGGTTCAAAAACACAACAATATTATAAAAAACATTTTTTGCTCTTTTCTCTATTTGGATACCGAATTTGTTCAACTTAAATATATGCTCGTTTTTATCAATGCTAACAAGATGGGGTTATTTTTTTCGAATATGCATAATTAAAGTTACATTAGTGGAAGAAAATTTAAAATATAGTCATTTAAACTCTATCAGACTTTTTAAATTAGAATGAAACCTATATCAAATCAAAATCCTTAGAGCCGTTTTTGAGATAATCATAAAAATATCAAAACGCATGGAATGAAGTGCCTCTTCTGGTTCGCAGATTTTGAAGATAAAGTTGCTGTGATATCTCGGTATAGTTGTATGAAAATACTCGTAATTAGAATATTTTCGTCATCGCAAAACTTTCCCTTTCTATACATTTCATATATCGTTAATAAAAACCGGTAAAGAAATAGGACTGGAATTAAATACTGACGAAATATATGATTAGTAGCAGAAACGGTGGCGATCTTGGTGATATTGATATATCAGGGCATACTTTTGAACACGTAGAGAAATTCAAGTATTTAGGTTTAATGATAACAAGAAAAAATGAAATCCAGGAAGAAAGAAAAGTCCCGGTTAAAGGTGGGAAATGCGTGTTATTATTCAGTCGCTAAGTTACTTAGCTCGCGGCTTCTATCTAAAAACTTAAAGGTTAGAATTTATAAAACTATTATTCTTCCGACGGTTCTTTACGGATGTGAAACGTGGCCGCTTACTTCGAAGGATGAACAACGGCTTAAGGTTTTCGAAAATAAGGTACTGGGTAAAATATTTTGTCCGAAGAGAGATGAGTCCACTGGGGAGTTTAGAAGGTTACACAACGCGGAGTTGCGGAACTTGTATCCTGTGAATATAATTGAGTTGATAGCATCGCGGAGACTCAAATGGGCGAGTAAAGTGGTTGGGCTCGGATTCCGAGAAAGTTGGTATTCGCTGATCCGACTAGTAGGCGTCCGAAAGGTAGGCCGAAGCGTCGATGGGAGGATTGCGTTAAGGCTGATCTCGGGGGCTTGGGCTTGAACGGTGAACATTGGACGAGTCTTTGTAGTCGGAATTTGGTTCGGTAAGCCTATTATTATTATTATACATTTCTTATATAGGTAAACAGCCTCATATGCCAAAGGTCACGGGTTCAAACCCGGACGTAGTCCTAGGATTTTTAATGGTAGTAAAAAATCCTTAATTATGGCGTTCTTCGGAGGGGTGGTCCCGACCCTGTGCGATTTCAGGTACTCGTTAAAGATCCCTATCCTTATAAAACCTGGATTGGTAAAATTTAGGACTCCCACTGTAGGATCGCCCGATTAGCCATAGGATCATAAAGTGACGTTAAATAAATAAACACAAACACAATATTATATGTTATCAGTAATTGAACAGCTTCTGTTTTATCATTAGGTAGATACCTTTCTAGATGGGCTGTGAGGAAATTGGAGGTTATATGAAATGTCAATGCTCCTCCAAGCTCATTCATAAATTAGCAACCTTAATGCCAGTAAACAACATGACCAGTAAATTCTCTAACTATATTTTTCAACTTCCCCATTGTATTACGGAATAAATTTTAAAAACGGAGGTAAGTGAAAGTCGTGTGTTGCCCGCACCAGATTTTTTGTCTCTTTAGGCAATGCGGAGGTTTCCCGGGCCAGGAGGTGAGGGCGGGGGATATGCTGGATATGGGGATAATGAAGAGATAAAAGCTCCCCAATTGAGACAGCAAATCTCACGTTAACATCCATAAAATATTCACTGTGTACAGAAGAGGATATGATTAGTAGACAACCCAACACCACTACAGCAGTATATATCAATAAGTGGGTCCGTAAACATGGCTTCGTTGCTCGTTGCAATCAAACTCCTCTGATTCACTACACAAATACCGTGAAGAAAATAATCCGAGTCAGAAAATGGAAATTCTTTTTTGAAGACCAAGCGACAACGTAACTGGTTGGTGTCCTTCAAGACTGCATCCAACACGGGAGTTCCAAGACTGCATCCAACACGGGAGTTCCAAGACTGCATCCAACACGGGAGTTCCAAGACTGCATCCAACACGGGAGTTCCAAGGATAACTCACTATTAAAATTTTATCTAATCATTTTAAATTTATTAAGTATGTTTTACTAAAAAGTTTCAAACAATGTTAACGTGCAATATAAACTAAGAAAACTTTGTTTTCCCTATTTACATTGTAACAGTAATATAGATGTATAATATACCCTTGAAAAGTTATAGATTTTAGAAAACATATTATCTAATACACAAGCTTGTAAAAGTTTTTTAAAGAGTGATGAAAAGAAGATAAAACTAACTGATTATTTTAGATAATAATATAATAGATTTTTTTAATAAAACACATGTTTCTATAGAAATTCTATTTGACTAATTATTTTCGGAACAACAGCTGATGCGCTCGATGATAACAGTCATACGTTACTTCGTCTCTCAGATTTTTGCTCTTTTCAGTAGGAATTCGCTTGAGTTCAGTCTGGAAAACATCACTAGACTTCAAGAAAACCACAGCAGTGAATATTGGAGAAATATCGGTAAGCAAAGTTATAATTTACTTTGTACAATCACGAAAAGTGAAAAGAGGGTCACTGATCAGCTGATCGCCGCTAGCTCGGCAAGCTCGGGCTTGCTTTTCTTTAACTTATCTTTCTTTTATTATTCTTCCTTCTCATTCTCATTTCATTATTTATCTATTATTATTTTTTTTTTTTATTTTTTTTATTTTTTTTTTTTTTTTTTTTTTTTTTATAAATGAGATATTTTCATCAAGTTATGTCCTCAAAAGCTACAAATAAAAGGTCTAGATCTGCAGGGTCAAACTCGTCTCCTACGAAACAGAGACCTCGCCGTGAAAATAATAAAAAAATGATTCCACCAGCGACCGCTTCAGCTACCTCTTTAGGATCTGAACCACAGCCCAGCACATCATCACAAGGAATGACTGATGAATCGCCGTTCTTTACACCGAACCCATTTCAGATCCTCCAAAATCAAAATGAAAAAGAATCCATGGAATCTTCTCCTATATCCAGGGAACCACAACCTCCACCAATTTTTGTTAAAAATATTAAAAATTTTCAACTACTTTGTGCGCATTTAAACAAATTAACCGATCCTAATAGTTATTCATGTATAAGTAGAACCAGTGATACTAAAATATCCCCGACTACCGCCGAAAGCTACAGAAAAATAGTAAAATATCTGAGTGAGACCAAAGCTGATTTTCATACCTATCAGTTGCGCCAGGAGAGAGCTTTAAGGGTTGTAATTAGAAACCTACACCCTTCGACACCAGTGACAGCTATCAAAGAAGAACTGACGGAGATAGGCTATAAAGTGCGGCAAGTCACCAATGTCCTAAAAGATAAAATTCCAATGCCTCTATTCTTCGTGGACTTGGAACCATCAGCAGGAGTTGAAAAAGTTTACGACCTCAATAGATTGTACTATACTAGTGTAAGAGTTGAGAAACCTTACACTAAGAAAGAAATAGTGCAGTGCCATAATTGTCAGGCATATGGTCATACGAGAACTTACTGCCACCACACACCACGCTGTGTGAAATGCGGTGAGCAACAAAATCAGAAGAATGCACAAGATCAAGATCAACACCCGCTGTATGTGCTCTGTGCCTCGAGGACCACCCGGCTAACTACAAGGGATGTCAAATCTACAAGAACCTCAAAAGCAGATACCAAAAACCTCAGAATCAGGATGAAACAGCTGAGCCGATCAGAAGCAGAAGACAACCTTCAAAAACAATTGATTCCAATGTAACATTTGCCCATCTACTTGGAGGTGGGAACCATAACAAAGAGACCCTGCCGGAACAACGCATACTTCAAAATCCTGAACCCATTCCACAACCACATATTCCTCAAAATTTAACCAATCATCAAAAACCTCATCTGAATCAAATTTCTCATATTCCTCCTCCATCAAATGTCACAGACCTTACAAGTTTGATGACATCCTTCATCACTGAAATCAAATCCCTTGTTATGCCGCTAATATCACTACTTACTAATCTCGTATCAAATTTAATCCCATCCTTAAAAAAACCTTAAATGACTACACCTAACTCCTTATCCATTCTCCTTTGGAATGCGAATGGTGTTAGAAATCACACTGACGAACTTACAGCTTTATTGCAAGACAAAAACGTTGATGTAGCACTTATTACTGAAACTAGACTAACCACTAAACAGTTCTTTAAAATACCTCAATACGTAACATACCGTACGGACCACCCAGACGGAAAAGCCCATGCCGGTACTGCTGTCATTGTGCACCAGTCACTCTCCCACCACATACTCCCACTCCCCTCCTATGATTTCCTACAATGCACCGCCATAGTAATCAAGACTTTTTCTTTTCCGATCACCCTCGCATCAGCGTACTGCCCTCCTAAACATTCCATTTCCAACATTCTATTCGAATCCTTCCTCAATTCCTTAGGAAACCACTTCATTCTGGGTGCAGACATGAATGCAAAGAACCAACAATGGGGTTCCAGGTCCACGAATTGTCGTGGGCGAAATTTACAGTCTGCACTCAACTCTAGACGTTTCAACCTCCTGCCTCCTGATTCCCCTACCTACTGGCCAACTGATCCTAACCGTAATCCTGACATCCTTGACTTCTTCATCCACAGCGGATTAGGCTCCCTAAACATGTCGGTGACTCGCCTTGATGAACTGTCCTCTGACCATAGTCCATTGCTCCTTAAAGTATCCCTAATTCCTATTCCTAAACCCACCCCACCGTCATTTATCAGAGGACCAGTAAACTGGGACCTTTTTCGCCAAATCCTGACCAGTGATATTGACCTCGGAGTGAAACTCAAAACTCCAGATGACCTTGACGATGCCGTAAACTCCTTCACCATCGCTATTCAACAAGCTGTTTGGACTGCCTCCTCTCCCAAGCACTCCCAGATAAGTCATAACCAAAATCATTTACCACAACACCTCATAGACCTCATCCGCACCAAACGACGATCCAGATCCTTATGGCAACGCACCCGTCACCCCACAGATCGCCGCTCCTATAACTTTTATTGTAGACAATGAAAGAGGGAGCTGGCGACCTTCCGTTCCCAATCCTTTAGTTCCTTCCTGTCTTCTCTTTCAGCTTGTGACAATTCCCTATGGAATGTCACTAAGAAAATTCTAAAATCCCACCATATTTCCCATCCCCTCCGTCGTAGTAATGGCTCCTGGGCTGCGTCTGATGAAGACAAAGCCGAGGAACTTGCCAAATACGTTTCCGAAGTCTTCACACCTCATCCAGAATCCCATCCAAACCACACTGCAGTGGTGGAAGAGTTCCTTCAGTCTCCAATCCCGCTTTCATTACCTCCTAAAGCAGTTAATCCCTCCGAGGTCAAATATCTTCTCCGAAAACTTGCACTCCGTAAATCTCCTGGATACGATCTCCTCACTCCTCAGATTCTCAGACAGCTTCCATCTAAAGCCGTTATATTTCTTACTTATATTTACAACTCCATTCTACGCACTACTCATTTTCCTCTCTTATGGAAACATTCCACTATAATTCTCTTCCTAAAACCAGGTAAACCTCCTAACACAACGACATCATATAGACCTATCAGCCTACTCCCAATCCTTTCAAAAATCTTTGAAAAAATCCTCCTCAAACGAATATTACCTTTATTAGAATCCCACACTATTCCTTCACATCAGTTTGGATTCCGTTCCCAACATTCAACCGTTCAGCAAGGGCTCCGAGTCGTTGACCATATTTCCTCTGCCCTTGAGAACAAGGAGTACTGCTCGGGTGCATTTCTGGACATAACGCAAGCATTTGACCGGGTGTGGCACCCGGGATTACTCTTTAAGCTCAAAAACCATTTACCCCAATCCCTATACCTAGTCCTCCGATCCTATCTATCAAACCGCTCCTTCCGAGTTCGCTGTGGTGCAGAATATTCCAATTATTATCCAGTCGAATCCGGTGTTCCTCAGGGCAGTGTCCTTGGTCCTTTCCTTTACAATATATACACGGCTGATATTCCTGTTTGCCCTAATACCTTCCTAGCAACGTACGCTGATGACACAGCTATCCTATCCTCTCACTTAGATCCCGAAATTGCATCTATAGGCCTCCAAACGCACCTTTCTCAAATTGAAGACTGGTGTAACAACTGGAGAATCAAAGTTAATCAATCTAAATGCAAACATGTCACCTTTACCCTTCGAAGACAATCCTGCCCTCCAGTTCTCTTTAACTCCGTTCCGCTTCCTTTCTCCGACACAGTCCGGTATCTTGGCTTCCTTCTGGACAAAAGACTAACTTGGAACCCGCATACTAGACTTAAACGACAAGAACTTAATCGACGATTTGGACAATTATACAGACTACTGAACAGAAATTCTAAATTATCTATCGAGAACAAACTGCTAATATACAAGACAGTACTGAAACCTATCTGGACCTACGGACTTGAACTGTGGGGGACAGCCAAATTTTCTAACATCAAACGCATTCAATCCTTCCAATCAAAAGTCCTCCGAACAATAGTTGATGCTCCTTATTATGTATCCAACCATGCCTTACACCGCGACCTAAATATTCCATTTATTTTAGACCTTATACCATTAAAATTCGCTAAATTCCATCGGAACCTTATCCATCACCCTAATCCCCTAGCTCAATCCTTATCCAGCTCCACACATCCTTACCATCCTCCTAGAAGGTTGAAACGGCAGTGGCCTCGAGACCTCTTGTAAAATGTATATTGGAGTTCTAGCATTGGCTAGATTCTCCACTCACGTGCTGTATGCTTGTGAATTGTATATAGGTATGAGTGACTTTTGTATATATTTTATTGATTTTGTTTTGTATATATGTATATTGTATTATTATTATATAAATTTATTGTTTTGTATATATCGTGTGAATGTAGTATGAATGTTGTACTTCATCACTATTAAAAATGTCCTAAATTGGACAGATAGTAATATTGCTCAATAAAGAATTGTTTCTAAATAAAAATTATTTTCACTCATATTTGAAAATTCTCGAATCGATTTTACAAATTGACTCTTAACTTCATTTCATGATTCTTAAATTGGATTTATTAATCGAGGTAAGTGAAAGTCGTGTGTTGCCGTCACCAGATTTTTTAAAGCTTTAACTAGCGCATAATGATTCCTTCTATAGTTTGCAATGTTATGATACGAGCTGACAATTAGATGAACCCCCGATTCTTCAACTTCCTATTAGATAACTCACTAAGAATGCAGTTTTTATATTGCATTTCTTGAGAAGATCAATTAATGTGTGAACGTAAAAAAAAAAAAAAAATCAATTCTTAATCTGCCTACTTAGAGCTTGGTTAATGAATGTGATCTAACCTACATATACCAAGGACGCAACAGCCTACGTGCTACGGATCGAAATGCATTTACTATGCAAATGAAAACAGGTAGCTGAAGTTATTGTATAAATTGTTTTTCCTGTGTATACAAATGCTTAGTATAGATTACAAAGTAAGCGCGATCGATCATTCGACTAACAGCGATATTGTTGTGGTCTCCCTCCTTCAATCGCTATTAAGATGGCCTAAAATTTAGGCCAAAACGTTGACAAAATAAATAAAGTGTTCTCATGACGACATAGCGAGTTAACTTCTCCTAGATATCTACAAACTGTCCACCATTCTTACATTATTATTATGAAAGAATTAAATTAGCCCTTTTAAACACGTAGAGAGGAAAGTTAAACCCTTAAAAATTCTTTAAAAAAATATACTCCATTCATTCATTTTTTCAAAACCTCAAATCTGAAATTTTCCAGCACTCATTTTAAAAATAGAATGTGTGATAATGTGATAACACTAAGCACTGTATATATTTATTGTAAAAAAACACATGTTTTTGTTAGTTAGTAATGGATAACCTCAATGAGGGAATAAAACGTTGTTGTTGTTGTTGAATATTGTTTAATGAGTTTATTACATATTGGCGACGAGTTTTAGCGTACCCATGGCAAATAAAAGGAAAAAACTACCGTCCAAGCATCGAAGAGCGGTATAATGGTAAGAGTAATTTTCCTTCTCTTAATTTAGGCCACGTAGCGGAATTTGATGTCGAAAATGATGATTGGAATATTTAACAAGAACTCCTCGAACAATTCTTTGAGGTTAATGCCATCGAAGAAAGCCGTAAGTTTTTATTACGTGTATTGGTACGATGGCTTACAAATGTCTGAGAGATCTATGCGATCCTCAATTACCAAAGGATTTACCTTATCTCACCTTATGTGAGATAATGAAACGCCAGTTTACACAGCAGGTTTCAATTTTTAGGGAGCGGATCATTTTTTACTATAGTAAACAAGATTTTGGAGAATCTATTAAGGGATGGTTCGCTCGTGTTAAAAAGTTGGCTGCTTCGTGTAGTTTTAGGAAGAGGTTAGACGGCGTCCTCATTGACAAATTTGTTTGTGGCTTGCGTGAAGGTTTGGTTAAAAATAGGTTATGTGAGGGGAATCCTAAAAATAAAAGTCTTTTAGATTTATATGAGCTGGCTTTAAGTAAAGAACAAGCTATTGAAAAGCTATCTCCTATTCCGGATGGAGTTCCGGCGAGGAGATGTGTACGTTCGGGACTACAGGGAGTCGCCATCAGGGAAGGGAACCAAGTTGATCCGAGCTGTTGTTACAGGAAGGCTTGGAGAATGGCTTTACCTGCTGAGGCCTGAAGGCACGAGCTTACCTGGAAGAGGCACGTCGACCAAATGCTGAAAACATTTGATACAGTCAGCGAGGAAGATGAAGGCGAGGGGGGAGGCTTAAGGGGGAGGTGTGATAATGTGATAACACTAAGCACTGTATATATATATATATTTATTGTAAAAAACACATGTTTTTGTTAGTTAGTAATGGATAACCTCAAGGAGGGAATAAAACGTTGTTTTTTGTTGTTGAATATTGTATTGTTTAATGAGTTTATTACAGAATGAAAGTCTGCATTTTATTATGTTTATTTCTTAAGTCCTATGAAACTGAAATTTCATATTTAAGACTACTATACGCTCGAGACGGGACAAAACCTTTTTAATCAAAATCAGCTGACCGGAATATCTACTTTATACTATGCTTTTTGCACCGATTTTGATTAAACTCTATATATTCATGAAGAATTTGATGGGCTTCAATATGATGTTGGGTTCATTCTGATTGAAATAGTACGACAGGGCTTAAATGCCGATATTTTAAATTTTCTTCCTCTTAATTACCTTTAATTTTGTAGATACTAAAAAATTAACCATATAATCTTGTTATCAAGGATAAAAAACAGGTAAATAAATAAGTTGAACAAATTAGATTTCTAACTAAAGCAGAAAACTGCAAAAATATTTTTTTAATGCATTTTTTCGTTTTTGAACATAACAGTAATACAGTTGTAAAATATACAGTTGGAAAGCTAAAGATTTTAGAAAGCACATTATCTTATACACAAGCTTGTAAATGTTAATAAAGAGTGATGAAAAGCTGATAAAACTAAGTGATTATTATTTCAGATAATAATAGATTTTTTAATAAACTATTTATTATTAGTTTTTATCTCTAATTGTATTTGAAAATTTTTTAATCTATTTTAACAACGGCTGTAAGTGAAAGTCGAGTGTTGCCCGCACCAGATTTTTCAACTAATATTTAAATAACGCAGTTTTCATCAAAGAATAATTGTTTTGTTTTTTACAGATATAAATGACCAGGAAGTGCCGAAAAGATAAACATTTTAGAAAAAATTAGTGGTGGGAATATTTAAAACAATGTAAGTAGGGAAAAAATAGTACTTTTCTTAGTTTATTATGCAAGCAAACTTTGTTGGAAACTTTATAGTAAAACATCCTTAATAAATTTTAAATGTCTAGATAAAATTTTATAATTGTAAGCTGTCCTTGGAACTCCCGTGTTGGATGCAGTCTTGAAGGACACCAACTAGTTACGTTGTTGCTTGGTCTTCAAAAGAGAATGTCCATTTGCCGACTCAGATTTTTTTCTTCACGGTATTTGTGTAGTGAATCATAGGAGTTTGATTGCAACGAGCAACGGAGTCATGTTTACGGACCCACTTCTTGATATATACTGCTGTAGTGGTGTTGGGTTGTCTACTAATCATATCCTCTTCTGTACACGGTGAATGTTTTTTGGATGTTAACGTGAGATTTGCTGTCTCAATTGGGGGGCTTTTATCTCTTCATTATCCCCATATCCAGCATATTCCTCGCCCTCACCTCCTGGCCCGGGAAACCTCCGCATTGCCTAAAGTGACAAAAAATCTGGTGCGGGCAACACACGACTTTCACTTACCTCCGTTTTTAAAAGCGATTAAAGAATTTCCAAATACAGTTGGAGATAAAAAATGAGTGAAACCATAAAAGAATTATTTAAGTTGAATTAATATAGAAACATGTATTTTATTAAAAACTCTATTATATTATTTTATAAAATCATAAGTTAGTTTTATCGCCTTTTTATTACTCTTTATCCAATTTTACAAGCTTTTGTATAAGATGATGTATTTCCTAAAGTCTTTCTCTTTCCAACGCTATATTATACGTCTATATTACTTTTCAATAAAGTCCCGGTTAAAGGTGGGAAATGCGTGTTATTGTTCAGTTGCTAAGTTACTTAGTTCGCGGCTTCTATCTAAAAACTTAAAGATTAGAATTTATAAAACTATTATTCTTCCAACGGTTCTTTACGGATGTGAAACGTGGCCGCTTACTTTGAAAGATGAACAACGGCTTAAGGTTTTCGAAAATAAGTTATTGCGTAAAATATTTGGTCCGAAGAGAGAGGAGGCCACTAGGGAGTTTAGAAGGTTGCACAACGCGGAATTGCGGAGCTTGTACCTTGTGAATATAATTGAGTTGATAGCATCGCGGAGACTCAAATGGGCGAGTTAAGTTGTTGGGCTTGGTGATGATCGGATTCCGAGAAAGTTGGTATTTGCTGACCCGACTGGTAGGCGTCCGAAAGGTAGGCCGAAGCGGAGATGGGAGGTTTGCGTTAAGGGTGATCTCGGGGGCTTGGGCTTGAATGGTGAACATTGGACGAGTCTCGGTAGTCTAAATTTGGTGGTATCGGCATCGAACCTTCGGGTTCGCTAAGCCTATTATTATTATTATTATTATTATATTACTTTTCTTATGTTCGAAAATAAAATTGGCGCGCTGTGCTTGATTGACACGTCGCCAGGTTGCAGCGCCGTCCACATGAATTTTCCTTTTCAGGAACTCAAAAAACAGTTAGTTTTATCGGCTTTTTATCACTATCCATTACCCTTTACAATTCCGTGAATCAGATAATATTTTTTCTGAAATCTTTAGCTATCCAACGGTATATTATACATCTATATTACTATTGTTGTGTTCAATAACACAAAAAATGCATAAAAAAATATTTGTTATGTTTTCTCGTTTAGTTATTTATCAAATTCACTCAATGTGCATATTTAGCTATTAATTATCAATGGTAACAAGATAATATAATTATTTTTATAGAATCTACAAAATTAAAGGTACTCTAGAGGAAGAAAATTTAAAATATCTGCATTTAAGCCCTATCAGACTATTTCAATCAGAATGAAACCTACATGATATTAAAGGCTATTACATTTTACATCGATATAGCGAGTTTTATCAAAATCGTTAGAGCCGTTTTCGAGAAAATCGTAGAAAGGTGCTAAATGCATGGAATAAAGTAGGATTTCCGGTCAGCCGATTTTAGTGGAAACGTTGCTGTAACATCTCGAGCGTATAGTAGTCTTAAATATGAAATTTCAGTTCCGTACGATTTTTCGTTTAAGCGCTAGAATAACCACACACAGATACACAGACCTCTTTACGGGACTTGGTTATTTGGACTCAGGGGACCCTAAAACGTGTATTTCCGTTGAAAACTGGAATTCATAATACATACAATTTTCAAGATGGCAATACTTTCTCTTACTAGATATTTCATATATAGGTAAGTGAAAGTAAAAGTTATAATGGATTAAATTCTTCTGTAAACAAAATCGTCAAATGATTTATGTACTACATTTATAAGATTAAATTTGTTTGCTGAGGTCTACCTAAATGAAAAGTACGATCTCCTTCGCCAAGAATTTTCAATCAACTTGCTACGACTAAAAATGAAACTTCAATATACTTACAGTAACGGACCGTGCAAAGTCATTTCTTTAGCATGACGAAAATAATACAACGGACATACTATTGTTCTTAGTAATGTGGATTCTCATTGCATTTTTTTTCTCACTTGTATGTGGTATTACGTCCGTAAACAAATCGTACGGACCTAAAATTTTTGTATTGGATGTTTGGATTCTACGTATTTAAATTCGTGAAACGTCAAAGCTCGAAAGATTTTTTTTTTTTTTAACTTTCCTTAGTCGATTTAAATGTTTCATTATTAAAAATCAGGCACGAACAACCCACGACTTTCACAAACCTCCGTTATTAAAATCGATTAAAGATTTTTCAAATACAGTTACAGATGAAAATGAATGAAACTAATAAATAATTGATTAAATTGAATTTCTATAAAAAAAATTGGTTTGATTAGAAAAATCTATTATTAATAATATCTAAAACAATCAGTTATTTTTATCGGCTTTTTATCACTTTCCATTAACTTTTATAATTCCGTGTATTGGATAATACTTTTTCTAAAATCTTAAGCTATCCAACGGTATATTATACATCTATATTACTATTCTTGTGTCAAAAAACACAAAAATTTCATACAAAATAGTGTTGCACTAATCAAATGTCAAATTTGCTCAACTTGCATATTTAGTCGTTATTTATCAATGCTAAAAAGACGATGTGCTTAATTGGTTTAAATCTACAAAATTTTTAATTTGAATAGAAACATGTGTTTTATAGAAACAATCAATTAGTTTTATCGGCTTTTCATCACTCTCCACTAACCTATAAAATCCCGTGTATTAGATAATATTATTTTCTAAGATCTTTAGCTATCCAACTGTATATTATACATCTATATTACTATTCCTGTGTTCAAAAACACAAAATGAGCATTAAAAAAATATGTTTGCACTTTTTCCCTTTAGTTGTTAATCAAATTCGCTCAACTTGCATATTCACCTGTTCGTTCTCGCGCTGGACCTACCACGCACACACACACAGAGACCTTTTTTCGGGACTTGGCCATTTGGACTCGAGGGACCCTAAAATATGTATTTCCCTTGAAAACTGGAATTCGAAAATTTTCACGATCGCAATACTTTCCCTTACTATATAATTCATATGTAGCTGAGTGAAAGTAAAAATAGAATAAAAAATAAAATTACTGCTAAATAGTTACATTTTTGTTTATTTATTTATCGTCACTTTATGCTACTATGGCTTATCAGACTATGCTACAGTGGAAGTTCTAAATTTAGCCTATCCAGGTTTTATTAGGATAGGGATCTTTAACGAGTACCTGACATCGCACAGGCTCGGGAACACCTTTTAACGTCCCTTCCGAAGGACGGTATAACTAAGAATTTTGTCTCCCATTAAAAAATCCTAGGACCACCTGCGGCTTTGAACCCGTGACCTTTGGCATAGGAGGCTGTTATGCTAACCACCCAGCTACAAGTGATCCTGCTAAATAGTTACACTAGGTCGTCGGTCAAGGTTACTAGCATAACAAAGTGAAATAACAGAATGTTAATTAGGCGAGCAAAAGAACTATTGTGTTATAAGGACATCTTTAATTTTGCAATAACAAATAATTAAACAATATTGATGGTGTATGTTCGACTGTTGAGGTGATAATAGTTAGGAATAATAAGGAGTTAGTCTAGAAAACAACATTGTAAGTTTGTGCTTGGCATTGCTCATCACTGCTCTGATGATGGTACACAACTTTGCGCATGTAATTAAATGGGGATTCACTCACAACCTCCCACCGGGTAATTGAGTCCCGTCAGTCAACTGGCGGCTACTCACATAAATAGGTTTACTGGGCGGACTCATGATTATTTCTATCCTATAAAAATAGTTTTAAAAAATCGCTTTAAAATATTTGGCTTGACGACAAAAGAGTTTACTATTTTAGCAAGTAATTTCGAGCATATTAATTTCAATTTGAATAGCAAGTAACAATTTATAAATGATAACGTTGATCGAATAATGAGTTCTAATAAGAGCCAAAGTTCCACTTCTATCCATTGTTACTTTCACTTACTATATATAGTAAGGGAAAGTATTCCGATCGTGAAAATTTTCGAATTCCAGTTTTCAACGGAAATACACGTTTTAGTGTCCCCTGAGTCCAAATAACCAAGTCCCGCAAAAAGGTCTGTGTGTGGTAACTCCCGGGCGGAAACAGTAAGTCCTATGAAACTGAAATTTCATATTCAAGACAAATATACGCCTAAGACGATACAAAACCTTTTTCATCAAAATGTGCTAACCAGAAGAGCCACTTTATACCATGCATTTTGCATCTTTTTTCGATTTTCTTGAAAACGGTTCCGACGATTTTGATTAAACTAGTTATATAAATGTAAAATTTAATGGGCTTTAATATCATGTAGGTTTCATTCTGATTAATATAGTCTTACAGGCCTTAAATGCTGATATTTTAAATTTTTCTAAAGTACCTTTAATTTTGTTGATTCTATAAAAATAACTATTTTATCTTGTTACTATTGATGAACAACAGCTAAATATGCAAGTTGAGCGAATTTGAAAAGCAACTAAAGGAGAAAACTGAAAAAAATATTTTTTTAATGCAATTTTTCGTTTTTGAACATAAGAACAGTAATATACATGTATGATATACCGTTGAAAAGCTAAAGATTTTAGAAAAAAATATTATCTAATACACAAGAGCTTCTAAAAGTTAATAGAGAGTTATAAAAAGCCGATAAAACTAAGTGATTGTTTTAGATAAAGATATAATAGATTTTTTAATAAAACACATGTTTCTATATAAATTCAATTGAATTAATTCATTTGTTCATTTATTTAACGTCACTTTATGCTACTATGGCTAATCGGACGATGCTACAGTGGGAGTCCTAAATTTTGCCTATCCAGGTTTTATTAGGATAGGGATCTTTAACGAGTACCTGACATCGCACAGGCTCGGAACCACCTTTTAACGTCCCCTCCGAAGGACGGCGTAACTAAGGATTTTTTACTCCCATTATAAAATCCTAGGACCACCTGCGGATTTGAACCCGTGACCTTTAGCATGGGAGGCTGTTACGCTAGCCACCCAGCTACAAGTGATCCCTAATTGAATTAATTCTATAATAATTTTAAAGTAGATGTGAAAATTCTTTCATTGATTTTAAAAATGGAGGTAACTGAAAGTCGTGTGTTGCCCGCACCAGATTTTTTATTTTGGATCATTAGTAGCCTGTTACCAGTTAACGTCTTTTTAAAGCAAATATGAGTTAGTGTATGACCCTGAAAAATAATTTAATTCTTTGTAAGTCATTTTAAATTCGACTAAATAAAAACATTCGTGATAAAAGAGTATATACGATGGTGTAAAATACAGCAAATATCCTCTCGGTCACGACATGACATTGATTTATCGATCTCAATAGGAAATAACTTGAGATATTTATCAACACACCCAACAACAGTCCATTCCAACAGTCATTCCAAACCGTGAGGGCTGATAATCATAATCATAATGACAGTAGAAACACATTAAAATTTATAAATCCATTCGCCATTTTACTTTGTTTGTAATATTTTACTAACATGCCGAAAATTGAAGTAACATTTTTAAAATCTATCTAAAAATTTTAACTTTCACGTACCTATATATGGAATATATAGTAAGGGAAAGTATTGCGATCGTGAAAATTTTCGAATTCCAGTTTTCAACGGAAATACACTTTTTAAGGTCCCCTGAGTCCAAATGACCAAGTCCCGCAAAAAGGTCTGTGTGTGTGGTAAGTTCAGCGCTAAAACGAAAAGACCTATGAAACTGAAATGTCATATTTAAGACAAATATACGCCCGAGACGTTGCAGCAACTTTTTCATCAAAATGAGCTTACAGAAGAGCCACTTTATACCATGCATTTTGCACTTATTTACGTTATTCTCAAAAACGGCTCTAACGATTTTGAATTAACTCGCTATATCGATGTAAAATTGGTTCTAACATCATGTAGGTTTTCTTCTAACTGTATAATAGTCTGGCATGGTTTAAATGCCGATATTTCAAAATTTCTTCTTCTAAAGTACTTAAATTTTTTAGATTTTATAAAATTGATCATATTATCTGATTAACACTACTAAAAAATCTGATGCGGGCAACACACGACTTTCACTTACCTCCATTTTTAAAAACAATGAAAAAATTTATAATTCGTTATAAAACGTGTGTACAAAGTGCAATAGGCTAAACCTGTGTTAACACTGACGCGATTGTTTTTGTCACATATTTATTTTGATCTGAAAATATAATTTTAAAACATCCACCATTTTATTCACTCGATATGTCCGATTCCGCTTCCCGGTATAAATATGTTGCTGTTTGTTTTTTTATTGGGTTCTATGAGTTCGTCGCTAAAACAAAAATCTGGTGCGGGCAACACACGACTTTTACTTACCTCCGTTTTAAAAATCAATGAAAGAATTTTCAAAAACATTTAGAGATAAAGATACGTGAAACTATTAAGGAATTAATTAAATTGAATTTCTATAGAAACATGTGTTTTATTAAAAAATCTATTTTATTATTATCTAAAATAACCAGTTAGTATTATGTTCATTTCATCACTCTTTCTTAACTTTTAAAAGCTTGTGTATGAGATAATATTTTTTCTAAAATCTTTAGCTTTCCAACGGTATATTATACATGTATATTACTGCTCTTATGTTCAAAAACGAAAAATTGCATTAAAAAAATATGTTTTCCGTTTTCTCCTTTAGTTAGGTATCGTTTTAATTTATATATTTACCTGTTTTTCATCAGCGTTAACAAGATAATATATTTATTTTTATTGAATCTACAAAATTAAAGGTACTTTAGGGGAAGAAAATTTAAAAGATCGGCATTAAAGCCCTGTCAAAACATTTTAATCAGAATAAAACCTACATGATATTAAAGCCCATTAAATTTTACATCGATATTGCGAGTTTAATTAAAATCGTCGGAACCGTTTTCGAGAAAATAGAAAAAAGGTGCAAAATGCATGGTATAAAGCGCCTCTTCTGGTAAGCTCATTTTGATAACAAAAGTTTTATCACGTCTCGGGCGTATATTTGTCTTAAATATGAAATCTCAGTTTCACAGGACTTACCGTTTCCGCCCGGGAGTTACAACACACACAGACCTTTTTGCTGGACTTGGTAATTTGGACTCAGGGGACCCTAAAACGTGTATTTCCGTTGAAAACTGGAATTCGAAAATTTTCACGATCGCAATACTTCCCCTTACTATATATAGTAAGTGAAAGTAAAAACAGGTAAATATATGTTGAACGATTGTTTTAAGGAAGGCTCTCTTTGTTTTATGTTGGTTTATCCTCGCCAGATTTATCAAGAATATTTTGCTGCTTAGGTACGTGAATCGACAGTAATGTATTTCCTTATTTCGTTCTCACTAATCTTTTCAATCGGGTGTTTTTTTTTACCGGATTTAAATCAAATACGTATTTTGTTTTTCCTTGTTTATTTGGATTCCCTTATCAGTTTGCCTCATCGTATTTCTTGGAAACTGCATTGTGATAATACACTAATACAAATAACAACTTTCTAGTACATTTTCGGTCAGATTCATTATTGGTAATGTTAGTTATTGTTTAAATTAGGTCTTTAAGGCGTAACACATCTAAGGTCATCAACGGCTATACGAACTCACACATAATTGTTAGACTTTTAGAAGAAGAAGGAAATAAATAAATAATAATAATTATAAATAAACTGTATAAATAGAGTAATCAATTAAGTATGAATGACAAAATATACTTATAAAGATAAGTGTAAAATTGCGAAAAGCTAATTAAGAATAAATAAATAAAGTTGTAACAAAAAAAAAAAAAAAAAAAAAAATTGTTTTTGGAATAAAGTTTCTATGATGAAGATATTAAAGTTTATAATTTAGGTAGTAAGGAGTTTTCCCGAAGAAATTTAAAAGATTAATTTAATTAAATCCTCATCATCTCCCAGAACTTTCGATGTATCTGGAATGAGTCCCATTCTGTGAAGCTGCGACGTATAATACCGGCATTCTTGAATGATGTGATTAATCGAGAGGGCTCCATTGCAATGTTGGCACCGGGGTACAGGCTCGCGAGCGAAAAGGTAAGAATGTGTCGGGTGTGTCCTAAAAAAAAAAGGTCGTTCGATTATCCGAGCTCCTTATAATCCCCTTATAGTTCGAATGATCATTTGCTTATCCAAACCGAATAATCTGATAATCAATAGTTCGAATGATTGAAATAATCGAATGATCCGATAATCGTCATTCAATTATGCCAGCCCCTAGTGTGCCCTATCCGCAGTCTGGTCAATGCAACTTCCTCCCTGCGGCTCCCACGGCTTGATGTGGACCAGGGCTTTACAGTTTTTATTATAAGCTTTAACTTACTCGCCGGAGTAATGTTAGATTTTTGCCTATTAATTTGGGACAGTGTACGGCATTATTCGAATATCGAATAAAAATTTGTTTGTTACTTATTATCTGTTGGTCGCTTTCGAGTGATTTATTCGTTATTCGAATTATAGAATAAAAATATGTTTTATTCCTTATTTATTATCTAAATAAATTTTCATTGCATTAGAAAAATCTTGATAATAGCTGTAAACGAATTCCTTAAGGTGGACATTTTTCCTACTAAAAAATAATCGTATTTTTTTCCCCCTGAATTTCCATTGGCTTTCCAGGTGTATCTCGTGAACATATCAATCGATTCCCACCATTTCGACAGTTTTCCGACTATTTTAGGGCAGTTAAAGGCGAAAATAGGCATACAATCGTTCCCCGAATTTCCATTCACTTTTTCGAGCGTAATTAGAAAACAGATAAATAGATTTCTACTATTTCGACAATTTTCCGACTATTTTGATGTAGACTAATAATAAAAGCAGCAACAGTATCCCCCGAATTTACATTCGCTTTTCCGGGCGTATTTCGTTAACAGATCAATGGATTTCTACCATTATGAAGATTTTCCGACTATTTTGAAGTAGACTAATCTAATCTTGTTAACCGACCAATGGATTATCACCATTTGGTCAATTTTCCGGCTATTTTGGGGCAGGTATACATGAAGATTAGGATACGATTTTCCCCCGAATTTCCATCCGTTCTTTTATTCGTTATTTAAAATAAATTTTGCCTTACACTGATTTGGGATTACAAATCAAATCATCAATACAAATAATCTCGTATATTAGGAAGTTTCACATGAAATGTCCGTTTTTATAGTTTCTGAAATACATAAAGGATTTTGCAGGTTTCTGTTGTTTTCTTCCGAATATTTTCATATTTAAAGTAAACAGTTACTAATCCTCTACCTTTGTATTGTGAACATTAGCTTCCCAATCAATTACCCACATTTTAGTATACCTCCAAATATGAACATGGAAAAACGCGATTTTCGAGTAATATTTTTGTACGAGTTTAAACTCGGCCATTCAGCAGCTAAGGCCGCTAGAAATATTTTCAAGGCGTTTGGGGAAGAGAGTGTTAATGAACGGACCATTCGCCGTTGGTTTGCTAAGTTTTCAGCTGGGGATACCGACTTGGAAAACTTGCCCCGAGGAAGACCTCCGTCCGTCATAGACAACGATGTCCTCAAACATACAGTAGAAGGTAACCCCTACCAAACAGTTAAAGGACTCTCAGCACAACTAAATGCAAGTGAATCTACCGTTTCCAGACATACCTCATGATCTCACTAAGCGGTATGTTTCGAAACATACCGTGCAAAAATTGAAAGAACAGGTCTACGAAGTTATCCCGCACCCACCGTATTCTCCCGACTTGTCTCCAACAGATAACCACCTGTTCAGGAATTTAGACAACTTCGTCAAAGGAAAACTTTTTGGAAATGATGATCAAGTGAAAAGTGCGTTTACAGATTTTGTTTTACTTCAAAGCTCAGAGTTTTTCAGTTCGGGGATAAAAAAGTTGGTGCCACGTTGGGAAAATGTGTAGAAAAAGAAGGTAAATACATGGAATAAAATTATCTTTTTTTCATATCGTATTTTTAATAAAAATCCGTTACCTTGAAAACGGACATTTCATGTGACACAACCCAATAAATATATTTTGGTTGAGGGCACTTTATAACCAGATTTTCCTTGAAAGCATCTTATGATACTTAATACTGATCTAGGATATTACCTTTTCATCTATTTCATATACATATATCTAGGAAGTAGTAATAGTGGAATAATTCAAGTCCAATAATTAACACCTTCTTTGTTCTGTCAACTCTCAAGGCTGGTATTAAAAAAAATAAATATTATTATATTTATTATTATTGTTCCAGTGGTTAATATATTCCTGTTTTCAAATATAAAATATATTTTGTCTTAATGATCATAAGAATTGTACTTGATGGGGTAAAATCGAGAAGGAAAAAACTGTTTGTTTACTTATTATCTTTCCACGTGTCATGAACAGGAATATTTTCAAACAATATAAAAATAAAAAGTTCCTGTTTTTCAAAAGGATTACAAATTATGTCAATTAAAGAGAATAAAATGAAGGTTTGTGTAATTGATTGTATTAATACATTGTATACTCAAAACACTCCATCATCAATCATATTGGATTCCACAAAAAACTGCTGCATCGGAAATTGAGTTTGTGAAAAACATCATGATTCATCAACTTTTGATGCAGGATAACAGTCAACGTGTCCTTGAGTGTGTGAAAAGGATTATCCTTACATTGTACGACGATCCTTACATTTAAAGAAACATTTGTTTTCTTTCTACAGTCTTTTCTTCCTCCGATTTCATATTTTGGCATTGGAAATTATAATCAACATCATCCACAGTTATTAAAGGAGATAAATGACATTTATTAAAAATGTTACCCTAATATGATTGTATGTATTTGAAATATATTGTATACAATTAGGGTCAGAGCTAATTATGATATTTCGATTTTTGTTTTTTAAATGAACTGATGTTTAAGATGTAAAGTAAAAAATCTGGTGCGGACAACACACCACATTCACTTACCTCGACTGATATAATAAAATATCACTTCAAAAAATATTAAATATACTTCAATTTGAAAAATATTTTAAGTTGATTTTAATAAAAAGTGTATTCATTTTCGTTGGAAACATATCATTTAGATTAAATAATATAACTATATCTGTGGCGGTCGTGAATAAGTGGTAAACATCTTTCATTTTACAGATTAACGACTTAAAGTTTTACTAATACCCAAAATAGAGTAATTAACATACAGCTTTCTTTCCACCTGACATTTGTCCACCAAGAAATTTCTTTAACCTATTTAACACGACCTGGAAGACGGTCTGAGGGAGCGATACGTGGAGTCAACTCGTTTTTTATATAAGCCACAGATATTAAAATGTTAATCAGTAAGAAGTTTATTTCCCATTAGTTACTTAATATTACTTTTTACAACTTTGTGTATCAGATAATATTTTTTCTTAAAATCTTTCTCTTTCCAACAGTATGGTATACGTCTATATTACTGTTCTTATTATCAAAAAACCAAAATTTACATAAAAAATATGTTTGCACTTTTCTCCTTTAGTTGTTTATCGAATTCGCTCAACTTGCATATTTTAGCCGTTATTTATGAATGCTAATAAGATGATGTGCTTAATTTTTTTTAATCTACAAAATGAAAGGTACTTCAGAGGAAGAAAATTTTAAATATCGGCATTTAAGCCCTGTCAGACTATTTAAATCAAAATGAAACCTACATTTCATGAGACCTACAGTCCATTAAATTTTACATCCATACAGCGATTTTAATCGAAATCGTTTGAGTCGTTTTTGAGAAAATCGTAAAAAGGTGCAAAATGTAAGGTATAAAGTGGCTCTTCTGGTTAACTGATTTTGATGAAAAAGTTGTAATATTTCGGGAGTATAATAGGGTACTCACTACGTTTGCTATAGGATGCTATTTGTGTTATTTTGCTAAACCCGTCGAGGTTCTACAGTTATTTTCTGTATAAAATTGATGGGTTTAGCACAATAGCACAAATAGCATGCTATAGCAAACGTAGTGAGTACCCTAGTATAAATTTCAGTTCCGTAAAACTGTTCGTTTTTGCGCTAGAGTTAACACACACACAGACCTTTTTGCGAGTCTTGGTTATTTGGACTCAGGGGACCCTAAAACGTGTATTTCCGTCGAACACTGGAATTCGAAAATGTTTACAATCGCAATACTTTCCCTTACTATATATTTCATATATATGTAAGTGAAAGTAAAACTAATTGTTAATGGATCAGTTAGTGGGTTCATTCGCATAGCAACAGCGCATGCAAGGACAGAATCGCTTATTGGAGTATGGACAGAGAGTGAATTCGATTGCCTTCCAAATGACTTTTTTGTTTGTATTATTGAATTTTTAAGAGAGATTTAACGGAATAATTGAACAGTTGGTCAATCAGTTAATAAGTATTTGTTTATAAAAAGCAACTGTAAACTTCAAAGCAATATTCATTTATATCTATTGAGATATAATATCTTACAAATGAAAGATAACTAAAAGTGAAAGAAATTACAAACGTTATTTATGAGAGCATGCTTTTGTAAATAGATTTGTTTTTATCATTAAGATAAAGAGATATTTTTAAGAGGTTTTGATAATGTTATATCACTAATTCAATACAATGTTATATGTTTATCAGAATTATGAGGATGGCAACATTGTTTAATAAACCAACACTGTTAGAAACTAAAAACAATTATATTTCTCATGAGATGTAAGAAATGAACACTTCTCTTGCATAATTTATTGAATAATTCATACATTATGGTCGTGTCAATGGTCAGCTTCACGTCCTCATTAAAAATTTAAATTATTCAAGCAGAATATTTTTAATTTAACTCACTTATAGATGAGATATATAATAAGGGGAATTATGTGTCTTTTTTTTTCTTTTTTTTTTTTTACCAAAATCGACCTACCAGATGTGTTATATACCATGCGTTATTGTTCCTACCATTTTATCAAAAACGGTTATAATTGTTTAAACTTGTTTTATTGACAGAAGTTTTGTTTGTTTATTCACTTTATGCTACTATGGCTAATCGGACGATACACAGTCGGGCGAACTTATGCATTTGGTGCAGTTTTTTTTTTATTATGAATTGAATGGTACCTACTCCTCGTATATGGAAAATGGGGTTTCTGGTTTGCCCCGAAACCCAGGATCCCTTTTATACGGTTGCTTCTCTAAAAAAAGAGTGAACTAAGTTGCTGGAAATAGGGCGTGGAATCTATTTAAGAAATCAAATCATAGGGATCCAATTAAAAAAAATAAAAACAAAATAAAAAGTTTGTTTGTTTATTCATTTAACGTCACTTTATGCTACTAAGGCTAATCGGACGATGCTACAGTGGGAGTCTTAAATTTTGCCTATCCAGGTTTAATTAGGACAGGGATCGTTAACGAGTACCTGACATGGCACAGGTTCGGGACCACCTTTTAACGTCCCCTCCAAAGGACGGCATAACTAAGGATTTTTTACTCCCATTAAAAACTCCTAGGACCACCTGCGACTTTGAACCCGGGACCTTTGGTATAGGAGGCTGTTATGCTAGCCACCCAGCTACAAGTGATCCCTAATATAAAAAGTTTTTTTTCTGGTTCACCCTGTACATCAAAATTAAAACCTGAATACAGAAATGGATTCCTTGTTAAAAAATAATGGGGGTTCACGTTTAACTTTTTTTCCGTACGGTCAACAGTCTGGCCATAAAACTACAATGTCCAATAATTTGGTGTGTCGCCCGAGTGTGGGATAGTGCAGTGAGAGTTCTAATTCTAGGATTAATTAGGATACAATCATTAACATCGCAAAGGTTCGGGATAACTGTTTTACGTTCCCTCCGAAAAACGGCAAAACTAAGGGTTTTTTACTTCATTATAATATCCTAGTGTAATCTGCCAGGTTTAAACTCGCGATCTCATAGAAGGCTGTTATGCTAGCCACTACACCCCGGACGACCCTCCCCCCCATAGAAGGTTTTATAAATAAAGGAAATAAATACCGAATTTTGAAAATTTCTTTCCCCAAAGTCGGTTACTCGTGAAAGAACTAAAGGCCAACATTTCATTTGTTACGTAAGATATTTATCAAAATGTATACGATATAATAACAGGCCCTCACTGATAGTGATATAAGGAAAAATATCAGAATTTGAAAACTGTACTGATGAGAAAGATAGATTATGTTGTTTTCTTTCCCAATCATCTTTATTTTTAAAAATTAAAATCTGGTGCGGGCAACACACGACTTTCACTTACCTCCATTTTTAAAATCAATGAAAGAATTTTCAAATAAAGTTAGAGATAAAAATACGTAAAACTATTAAGGAATTAATTAAATTGAATTTCTATAAATACATGTGTTTTATTAAAAAATCTGTTATATTAGTATCTAAAATAATCAGTTAGTTCTATCTTCTTTTCATCACTCTCTATTAACTTTTAAAATATTGAGTATAAGATAACATTTTTTCTAAAATCTTTAGCTTTCCAACGGTATATCATACATGTATATTACTGCTCTTATGTTCAAAAACAAAAAATTGCATTAAAAAATATTTTTTCAGTTTTCTCCTTTAGTTGCTTTTCAAATTTGCACAACTTACATATTTACCTGTTTTTTATCAGTTGTAACAAGATAATATAGTTATTTTTATAGAATCAACAAAATTAAAGGTACTTTTTTTTTTTTTTTTTTTTTTAATCAACAACAATTTGTATTCAGTAAAATTACAATCTGTCCCACTTAGGACATTAATAGTAGTGCTGAAAGATATCATACATACTACATTCATACAATATTTACACAGCATAAAATTACAATAAAATATATACACAATAATGAATTAAAACAATACAGTCAAGAATTCGCTTAAAGGTACTTTAGGGGAAGAAAATTTAAAATATCGCCATTTAAGCCATGTCAGACCATTTTTATCAGAATGAAACCTAAATGATATTTAAGCCCATTAAATTTTACATCGATATAGCGAGTTTAATCAAAATCGTAGGAACCGTTTTGGAGAAAATAGAAAAAAGGTGCAAAATGTATGGTATAAAGTGTCTCTTCTGGTAAGCTCATTTTGATGAAAAAAGTTTTGTCACGTCTCGGGCGTATAGTTCTCTTAAATATGAAATTTCAGTTTCATAGGACTTACCGTTTCCGCCCGGTAGTTACCACACACACACACACACAGACCTTTTTGCGGGACTTGGTTATTTGGACTCAGGAGGCCCTAAAACGTGTATTTCCGTTGAAAACTGGAATTCGAAAATTTTCACGATCGCAATACTTCCCCTTACTATATATAGTAATTGAAGAAAAAAATAGATACTTGTGGATAAAAATAAAAATATTGAATACCATTCTGCTAAAATTTGATATAGGGTTGCCTGCAAAAAACTTGGTCCTAACCTCAGTTGCCGAATTTAAAAGATTAAATTTTAACGCGAGTGGAAATGCGTGACAGAGAGATCAGAGTTGAGTATAACGTGTAATAATAAAGGACCCAACATTGCAGCCGCACGTAATCGGACATTGAATATAAGTAAGTTTGACATCCCATATAAAATTACAGGACCTGAACAAATCAGAACCAAAGATTTTGGGCAAAGCCATAAAAATTATCAAAGTTTCAAAGATGTTTTGGTACACTTCTTGACTGATTATTGGGAAAACAAAAATTTACTGTCAATATAGATTTTGACAGTTTGTGCATATTTCCAAGTAAAATTACAATCTGTCCCACTTAGGACATTAATAGTAGTGCTGAAAGATATCATACATACTACATTCATACAATATTTACACAGCATAAAATTACAATAAAATATATACACAATAATGAATTAAAACAATACAGTCAAGAATTCGCTTAAAGGTACTTTAGGGGAAGAAAATTTAAAATATCGCCATTTAAGCCATGTCAGACCATTTTTATCAGAATGAAACCTAAATGATATTAAAGCCCATTAAATTTTACATCGATATAGCGAGTTTAATCAAAATCGTAGGAACCGTTTTGGAGAAAATAGAAAAAAGGTGCAAAATGTATGGTATAAAGTGTCTCTTCTGGTAAGCTCATTTTGATGAAAAAAGTTTTGTCACGTCTCGGGCGTATAGTTCTCTTAAATATGAAATTTCAGTTTCATAGGACTTACCGTTTCCGCCCGGTAGTTACCACACACACACACACACACAGACCTTTTTGCGGGACTTGGTTATTTGGACTCAGGAGGCCCTAAAACGTGTATTTCCGTTGAAAACTGGAATTCGAAAATTTTCACGATCGCAATACTTCCCCTTACTATATATAGTAATTGAAAGAAAAAATAGATACTTGTGGATAAAAATAAAAATATTGAATACCATTCTGCTAAAATTTGATATAGGGTTGCCTGCAAAAAACTTGGTCCTAACCTCAGTTGCCGAATTTAAAAGATTAAATTTTAACGCGAGTGGAAATGCGTGACAGAGAGATCAGAGTTGAGTATAACGTGTAATAATAAAGGACCCAACATTGCAGCCGCACGTAATCGGACATTGAATATAAGTAAGTTTGACATCCCATATAAAATTACAGGACCTGAACAAATCAGAACCAAAGATTTTGGGCAAAGCCATAAAAATTATCAAAGTTTCAAAGATGTTTTGGTACACTTCTTGACTGATTATTGGGAAAACAAAAATTTACTGTCAATATAGATTTTGACAGTTTGTGCATATTTCCAAGTAAAATTACAATCTGTCCCACTTAGGACATTAATAGTAGTGCTGAAAGATATCATACATACTACATTCATACAATATTTACACAGCATAAAATTACAATAAAATATATACACAATAATGAATTAAAACAATACAGTCAAGAATTCGCTTAAAGGTACTTTAGGGGAAGAAAATTTAAAATATCGCCATTTAAGCCATGTCAGACCATTTTTATCAGAATGAAACCTAAATGATATTAAAGCCCATTAAATTTTACATCGATATAGCGAGTTTAATCAAAATCGTAGGAACCGTTTTGGAGAAAATAGAAAAAAGGTGCAAAATGTATGGTATAAAGTGTCTCTTCTGGTAAGCTCATTTTGATGAAAAAAGTTTTGTCACGTCTCGGGCGTATAGTTCTCTTAAATATGAAATTTCAGTTTCATAGGACTTACCGTTTCCGCCCGGTAGTTACCACACACACACACACACACAGACCTTTTTGCGGGACTTGGTTATTTGGACTCAGGAGGCCCTAAAACGTGTATTTCCGTTGAAAACTGGAATTCGAAAATTTTCACGATCGCAATACTTCCCCTTACTATATATAGTAATTGAAAGAAAAAATAGATACTTGTGGATAAAAATAAAAATATTGAATACCATTCTGCTAAAATTTGATATAGGGTTGCCTGCAAAAAACTTGGTCCTAACCTCAGTTGCCGAATTTAAAAGATTAAATTTTAACGCGAGTGGAAATGCGTGACAGAGAGATCAGAGTTGAGTATAACGTGTAATAATAAAGGACCCAACATTGCAGCCGCACGTAATCGGACATTGAATATAAGTAAGTTTGACATCCCATATAAAATTACAGGACCTGAACAAATCAGAACCAAAGATTTTGGGCAAAGCCATAAAAATTATCAAAGTTTCAAAGATGTTTTGGTACACTTCTTGACTGATTATTGGGAAAACAAAAATTTACTGTCAATATAGATTTTGACAGTTTGTGCATATTTCCAAGTAAAATTACTAGTAAATCAGTATCAGAAGCTTTTATTGGAATTCTGTAGCCTGGTGTTACTTTATAAGCGTGAAAAACAATTCTCGTGCCTGCCTCTTCATGGTAGCGTGCATAATCAACTTCTTTCACTATTTTAATACAATTTTCCTGAGCTTGGTACGAGTAACACAGATATTCAACAGTTAAAAATATTTTTTTGTTTTGTATTATTGACAGTAAATTTTTGTTTTACCAATACTCAGCCAAGAAGTGTACCAAAGCTAATTTGAAACGATAATTTTTATGGCTTGGCCCATAATCTTTGGTTCTGATTTGTTGAGGTCCTGTAATTTTATATGGGATATCAAACTTTCTTATATTCAATGTCCGATTACTTGCGGCTGCAATGTTGGGTCCTTTATTATTACACGCTATACTCAACTCGGATCTCTCTGTCACGCATTTCCACTCGCGTTAAAATTTAATCTTTAAAATTCGGCAACCCAGATTAGGAACATTTTTTTGCAGGCAACCCTACATCAATGTGTTTGCAATAAAACAACGCTTATATTGGTATTATTTTTTCTATTATCATGATGTTGCAATATTTAATTCAAAATGATTTTAAAAAAAAAATTAAAAATAGTCTGTCCAGGATTTTTTTAGGCAACCTATTCTTAACATATTTCCTATTATACTAAATTTGTTATACAATATGTTTCATTTTATTATAAGCTCGGTGCAGATCGTTTCAAGTTCGGATCTTCTACTATATAGCAACGTATGCGTGTGAAACGAGGACGATCAATAAGTCGGTTGTACATAAGGTGGACTGCTTCGAAAGAAATATCCTCAGGCGCATTTTCGGACCTTACCGCGATTTGAACATTTCAAGCTTCGCTAGGTTGCAGAGAATGAAGTGGATCGGACACGTACTTAAAATGGAATGTAGGGTCCGCTAAAAGTATATAGGAGCACTCCAGAGGAGACACAAGACCTAGGTGCAGGGCGAGATCCCGATGAAAAGACAACGTCCTTTCTGACCAGACAAAAGCAGAAATAACCACAGCACATGCTGCAGACAGGACTGTCTGGGGCAGGGTGAGCGAGTCTGTTGCGTCAATCAAGAAGAAGTAGATATGTCAGAGGTGGAGTAGAGCCAGCAGAATAGGGAGAAAATAATCTTATGTTCACTAAATTTAGATTAGAATTAAAATGATAAGTTCCAAGAATAGATAAAACGTATATATATATATATATATATATATATACGAAAAAAACGTATAAATAAAATAGTTTAGCACACGTTATGCTTGGAAAACTTTAGTGAGTAGCTTTTAACCCCTGTATTAAGACAGCTAGAGGTTTCCTTATATGTTTTTGAATATATCTTTATATATATTTTTTTTTTTTAAATTATTTTATTGGTATTTACAACTGTATTAAGAAAAATACATCTAGGAAATGTGATGTGTTATAGAATACAATGACTAGTCCAGATTGGTCTTATAATAGTAATGTAGATGAGCCTTTTGTAGTTAGTTCAGAGGAAGGTTTAATCGTTTGTCTAGTAAGTGTTGAAGCAGCCTAAAGCGGCGAGCAGTTTCTTGTCGTTTCAGTCGTGTATGTGAATTCCAAGTTAGGCGTTTGTCAAGAAGAAGTCCTAGGTATCGAATCTGTTCAACAGGAGCTAGTTGAGTGTTATTAAAGGATACTGTAGGGCAGGAAATCATAGAATTACGACGAAGGGTAAAGGTTATTTGATGGGATTTGTTGGAATTTATTTTTATCCTCCCGTTCTGACACCATACTTCTAGGTCTTTGATGTGGGCTTGAAGGGTATTTGAGGCAACCAATGGATCTTTATGAACTGATAACACGCAGGTGTCATCAATCTTTATAATTATTCCCAAATTTATTTATTAATGTAATATTTAGAAGCAGCGATTTAGTTGATAACTATATATGGGGACGGGGTGACTGAGCGGGTTAACGCCTGTGAACAGTACGCGCATTTAACAGCAATCTTATACCATAATTTAAAAATATTAAAATAATTACGAATTTGGGTCCTGGAGGCTTTTAATCACATCACATTTAATCACCCATCCTCACCTCTTGACCGAAAAACCCTTGTGTAACCTTTAAAGACGAGGTAGGGGTGGAACAAAAAATAAAAATAAAATAATTTAATTCTTTAGATTCGAATACGGTTTTGAAGGAAATAGTTATAAATATGTATAAGAACAGGTAGTGAAGACAGTGGGCACGTTTTGAATGATTTTATGAGCATGTCATTAAAACCATCATTATTCTTTTTAGACATTGGGGCAGAATAAAGTAGCTCTTCAAGTCGGAGTAAGTATTGGGTTGTTTCACATGAAATGTCCGTTTTTATATTTAGTTTCTGGAATACATAAAGGATTTTGCAGTTCTCTGTTGTTTTCTTCCGAATGTTTACATATTTAAAGTAAACAGTTACTAATCCTCTACCGTTGTATTATAAACATTACCTTCCCAATCAATTACCCACTTTTCAGTATGCTTCCAAATATGAACATGGAAACGCGATTTTCGAGTAATATTTTTGTACGAGTTTAAAATCGGCCATTCAGCAGCTGAGGCCGCTATAAATATTTGCAAGGCGTTTGGAGAAGGGAGGTGTTGCTAGGTTTTCAGCTGGGGATACCGACATGGAAAACTTTCCCCGAGGAAGACCTCCGTCCGTAATAGACAACGATGTCCTCAAACATAAAGGAAAAAAAAAGGAAACCCCTACCAAACAGTTGAAGGACTCTCAGCACAACTACCGTTTCCAGACATTTAAAGTGTATTGGGAAAGTAAAAAAGCTCGATACATGGGTACCTCATGATCTCACTGAGCGGCAGCAAGACCCCATGTTTCAAAACATACTGTTCAAAAATTGAAAGAACTAGGCTACGAAGCTCTTTCGCCCCCACCATATTCTCCCGACTTGTCCCCAACAGATTACCACCTGTTCAGGAATTTAGACAACTTCGTCAAAGGAAAACTTTTTGAAAATGATGATCAAGTGAAAAGTGCGTTTTCAGATTTTGTCTCACTTTAAAGCTCAGAGTTTTTCAGTTCGGGGATAAAAAAGTTGGTGTCACGTTGGGAAAAATGTGTAGAGAAAGAAGGTAAATACTTGGAATAAAATTATCTTGTTTTCATATCGTATTTTTAATAAAAATCCTTTACCTTGAAAACGGACATTTCGTGTGACACAACCCAATAAGAAATAATAAACCGTGGTTGAAGTTGTGAATCTTTTTAAGGTTCATTGAACTCAGCAGCGTCATTCAGAAAAAAATAGTTTCGTCGTTAAAGGTCATTGATCATTGCAATTTGTTACAACGCTTAACGCACTTTCCTGACTGATGATTACCAATCTAAATCAATTTCTCCGCATCAAAATACGTCTTCACGATTTGTAGTATTTTGCAGTCAGGTTAATATGAATGAAATACATAGTCCTAATTTATGCAAATAAACTGCACAACGAGTTGGCTGAGTTAGAAAAAACTTGTAGTTCCTTAATACTCTCATAATATTCGATCGGTTTATATATTTTTTAGTCTAGTTGTTTTCACGTCAACTCACTTGAATTTTTCGTTTCTTAGCATGACTTTTTAGCATGCTATTTTTGAGACAGTATAAGGTAATAGGTTCTAATTGGACTCTAAACAATGATAATTACGAAATCGTTCTCACTATCGAAGATGGTGATAACTCCACACACAAGTGTGGAAAATGTTTCATTATCAGTTGTTTTCCGTTTCGACGTATGCTGTTTTGAAATACAATACATCAATGTATGTCAGTATGAAGTACTTTTTATGTATTTAAAAAAAAAAAAAGTGTCTTACTCACAAAAATATTTGTTTTTTCCAAACTAATAACACGATTACAAAATTATTTCATTAAAAAAACTAATCAAGTTAAGTTGTAATAAAAAAAAATTAAAATATCGGAGACATTTCAAAATTTCTGAACTTATTTATATGAATATGTCAAAGAAAAAAAAAAAAATAAGAGTTGGAAGAAAAATTTTTAAGTAGGAAATTGAAATTTAGGATTTTATTGAACCTCACACAAGACTGATACGAGATGAAACTGCTCAAAGAAACCGATTACTGTAACACAGTAGACAAACATTCAAAACTTCCAGTATATTACAAAAGACTCATTTACATCACTATCATCAAACCTATTTGGAGCTCTATTAAACCATCTAATTCCTCCCGCATCCAATCCTTACAATCCAAAATCCTTCGCAAAATCCTGAATGCCCCTTATTTCGTCACAAATCAACTCCTCCATAATGACCTAAACATCCCATTTGTTGCAGCCATAGCCCGTGATAGATACTCTTCTTTTCATTCTAAACTCCCAGCCCACACAAACCCACTTGTCCGTGATTTATCTTCCTTGAATATTCCTGATAGCCCTCCGAGGCGATTGAAAAGAAGGTGGCCTCGGGACCTACTGCCTTGAAATAGTTAGTGAAGTGCTACCACTGGGTAGTTCTTTCTCAAGACATTTTCATAACTTTTTATTTTCATTCTACATATTTACTTATTGTGTTTTTTAATAAAGTTGTAAATTACAATAATCACAAATTTCGTAAGAGGAAATATATTTTGGTATATATTTCCTCTTACGAAATTTGTGAACTGATTTATCTAAAAAAAGGTTTAGGTCATTTAGGTCAAAAAAGGGAAAGTAGTTCTGGTTCCTTTTGCTGCGGTATAGGTACATTTCCGCATACTAAAAACAATTTTGTTAAAAATATCTGTATGTCTAAATCGATATAACCAATGCTTACTGTAACAATAATGTTCTATGCATATAAATAAAAAAAATTGGTGCGCTCTATAGACGACTTTCACTTACCTCTGTTGTTAATATCAATTTACCAACATTTAAATAAAGTTTTAGTCGTGAAAAGGTTAAATAATTACATCGTGTTTCGAAAATTCAAATAATCTAACAGTAGAAAATATTGTCTAGAACAATCATTTAGTTTTATCCGCTTTCCATCACACCTTATTACATTTTACAATTTTGTTTATTAACTAATATTTTTCTGTCATCTTTAGCTATCCAACGGTATATTATACATATATATTAATGTTCTTATGTTAAAAAAAAAAAAAAATTAATTTGTAATCTTTTCTTCTTTCCTTAGTTATCAAATTCGTTCAAGTTGCACATTTACCTATTTTTTATCAATAGTAACAAGATGATAAGGTTAATTTTTCGAATCAAAATTAATGATACTTTAAAAAAAGGAATTTTAAAATATCGGTATTTAAGCCCTTTCAGACTATTTCAGTCAGAATGAAAGCTACATGATGTTATTGCTCTTTCGTTATATAAAGTTTAATGAAAATCGTTAGAGCTGTTTTAGATAAAAACTTGCAAAATACATGGTATAAAGTGTTTTTTCTGGTTAGCCGATTTTGTTATTAAAAGAATTTATAAGGTTGTAAAGTCTCAGACGTATATATTTCTGAAATGTGAAATTTAAGATTTATACAGCTCATCGTTTTCGAGATAGACTTACGAAATTTCAACAGACATACACACTTCTTAACAGACTTCTTTGCTTAGGACTTGATGATTTTGACTCAGGTGTACTTTTGGTAAAAACTCATATTCGAAAATTACATATAATATCAATATTATAAATAAAAAAATATATCCAAAAAATAGTATTTATTTATTTTTTTAAATCAAAGTTCTATTTCATATTACAAGAAGATCTTTTACTAATAATTTTGTTACAAAACTGAAATAATATTTTTAATTTTAATATAAAATCATCAAAGAAAATTTTATATAGAGTTGATAATATCATTTCTAACGCACACTAAAACTTATTGGGTCATATTTCGTGGTTCTATTATAAAATATATAAGCTAATCTCTATCTGTGCACTAAAGAAATATTCATAACTGAAGTTTCTTTGTCCTTTTTCTATTTTTACAATAAGGTAGTATTATTCAAGTACTCATCCTTAGTAACTGAAACTGATTTTAAACGTGTGGACGAACAATACAATGATTTAGAGGGAAAAAAACAAAACAATTAAATGTAAAGATATAAATGAAGCCCTGGAAACCTCAAATGGCATGAACCGCAGAAAATGAGTGGTTTAACCCGGGCAAGAATTCGGCGTTCTAGGCCGCTGCATAGTATTATCATTGAATGAATTGCCCCCGGAATACAATGCAAAGTATTGAAAAAAAAATAATAATAATAAAAAAACTCTAATCATATTACTTTCACTTACTATATATAGTAAAGGAAATTATTGCAATCGTGAAAATTTTCGAATTTCAGTTTTCAACGGAAATACACATTTTAGGGTCCCCTGAGTCCAAATAACCAAGTCCCGCAAAAAGGTCTGTGTGTGTGGTAGCTCCCTGACGGAACTTAAAAGTCCTAAGAAACTGAAATTTCATATTTAAGACTAATATACGCCTGAGACGATACAAAACCTTTTCCATCAAAATCAGCTAACCAGGAGAGCCAATTTTTTCGATCATGCATTTTGCACTTTTTTTGATTTTTTCAAAAATGGTTCTGACGATTTTGATTAAACCCAATATATGGATGTAAAATTTAATGTGGTTTAATATCATTTAGGTTTCATTCGGATAAAAATGGTCTGACAGGGCTTAAATGCCGATATTTTAAATTTTCTTACTCTAAAGTACCTTTGGATCAGCTGATGCGCTCGATGATAACAGTCATACGTTACATCGTCTCTCAGATTTTTGCTTTTTTCAGTAGGAATTCGCTTGAATTCAGTCTGGAGAACATCACTAGACCTCAGGAATACTACGGCAGTGAATATTGGAGAAATTTCGGTAAGCAAAGTTATAATTTACTTTGTACAATCACGAAAAAGTGAAAGGAGGGTCACTGATCAGCTGATTGCCGCTAGCTCGGCAAGCTCGGGCTTGCTTTTCGTTAACTTATCTTTCTTTTATCTTTAATTCTTATCTCATTATTTATTTATTATTATTATTTTCTTAATCAATGAGATATTTTCACCAAGTCATGTCCTCAAAGTCTGCAAGTAAAAGATCTAGATCTGCAGGTTCTAACTCGTCTCCTACAAAACAGAGACCCCGCCGTGAACAAAATAAAAAAATAATTCCACCAGCGACCGCGTCAGCTACCTCATTAGGATCTGAACCACAGCCCAGCACATCATCACAAGGAATAACTGATGAATCCCCGTTTTTTACACCGAATCCATTTGAGATCCTCCAAAATGAAAAAGAAACCATGGAATCTTCTCCTATACCCAGGGAACCACTACCTCCACCAATATTTGTTAAAAATATTAAAAATTTTAAACTGATGTGTGCGCATTTAAACAAAGTAACTGATCCTAATAGTTATTATTGTATAAGTAGAACCAATGATACTAAAATATCTCCGACTACTGCTGAAACCTACAGAAAGATTGTAAAATATCTGACTGAGACCAAAGCTGACTTTCATACTTATCAGCTGCGCCAGGAGAGAGCATTAAGGGTCGTAATCAGAAACCTACATTCCTCAACACCCGTTGAAGCTATCAAAGAAGAACTGACAGAATTAGGATTCCAAGTGAGGCAAGTCACCAACGTTCTAAAAGATAAAAGTCCACTGCCTCTATTCTTTGTGGACTTGGAACCATCAGCAGGAGTCGAAAAAATCTATGACCTCAGTAGACTGTACTATACCCGTGTAAAAGTTGAAAAACCTTACACAAAGAGGGAAATAGTTCAGTGTCATAACTGTCAGGCATATGGTCATACAAAAAGTTATTGCCATCACATACCACGCTGTGTGAAATGCGGTGAACAGCATAAAACAGAAGAATGTACAAGGTCAAGATCTACACCCGCTGTATGTGCTCTGTGCCTCAAGGACCACCCGGCTAACTACAAGGGATGTGAAATCTACAAGAAACTCAGAACCAGATACCAAAAACCTCAGGATCCGAATGAAACAGCTGTACCAACCAGAAGCAGAAGAGAACCATCTAAACTTGTAAATTCAAACGTATCATTTGCCCACTTGCTTGGAGGTGGAAACCAGAATCATGAAGTCGAGGCACTGCCGGAACAACTTTTTCCTCAACTTTCTCAATCTATTGTACAACAATCTATCCCTCAAAGTTTACCTAATCTTCAAAAAACTCCTCAACATCAAATTTCTCATATCCCTCCACCATCAAACGTCACAGATCTTACCAGTCTAATGACATCGTTCATCTCCGAAATCAAATCTCTTGTTATGCCGCTTATATCACTCCTTACAAATCTAGTATCAAATCTAATCCCTGCCTTGAAAAATCCTTAAATGAATTCACTTAACTCCTTATCCATTCTCCTTTGGAATGCGAATGGTGTTAGAAATCATACTGACGAACTGACAGCGTTGTTGCAAGACAAAACAATCGATGTTGCACTTATAACTGAAACAAGACTAACGACTAAACAGTACTTCAAAATACCGCAATACATGACATACCGTACTGACCACCCAGACGGCAAAGCCCATGCCGGTTCTGCTATCATTGTCCACCAATCCCTCTCTCATCATTTACTCCCACTTCCCACCTATGATTTCCTACAAGCCACAGCCATAGTAATCAAGACTTTTTCCTTTCCGGTAACCCTCACATCTGCATACTGTCCTCCTAAACATTCCATTTCCAATTCCGAATTTGTATCCTTCCTGGATTCCTTAGGAAATCGTTTTATTCTGGGTGCAGACTTAAACGCCAAGCATCAGCAGTGGGGTTCCAGAACCACGAACTCTCGGGGACGAAATTTGCAGTCTGCACTCAACTCCCGAAACTTTAATATCCTGCCTCCTGACTCCCCTACCTACTGGCCAACCGATCCTAACCGCAATCCTGACATCCTCGACTTCTTTATCCACAGCGGATTAGGCTCCCTCAACTTTTCTGTAACTCGCCTTGATGAACTATCCTCAGACCATAGTCCACTGATCCTAAAAGTATCTCTCACTCCAATTCCAAAACCCATTCCACCATCATTCATCCGAGGCCCTGTCAACTGGAACCTTTTCCGCCAAATCCTGACCGATAATATTGACCTCAGAGTAACCCTCAAAACCCCAGATGACCTAGATAATTCCGTCTATTCCTTTACCACCGCCATCCAACAAGCTGTCTGGACTGCCTCCTCTCCTAAACACCCCAATATAAATCCTCACCAAAATCATTTTCCACAACATATTATAGACCTCATCCATACCAAACGCCGAGCAAGATCATTATGGCAGCGCACCCGACACCCAACAGATCGCCGCTCCTATAACTTCTATTGTAGACAATTGAAGAGGGAGTTGGCGACCTTCCGTTCCCAGTCCTTTAATTCCTACCTCTCCTCTCTGTCAGCTCGTGATAATTCCCTGTGGAATGTCACGAAAAAGATCCTAAAATACCATCAAGTTTCCCATCCTCTCCGACGTGGTGATGACTCCTGGGCTGCGTCTGATGAAGATAAAGCCGAGGAATTCGCCACACACCTCTCCAAAGTTTTCACTCCTCACCCGGAATCCCACGCCAATCACACCGCAACAGTGCAAGACTTTCTTATGTCACCAATTCCACTTTCCCTACCTCCTAAAGCTATTAATCCCTCTGAGGTCAAATATCTTCTCCAAAAACTTACCCTCCGTAAATCTCCTGGATACGATCTCCTTACTCCCCAGATCCTCCGACAACTTCCGCAGAAAGCTATTATATTCCTTACTTATATTTACAACTGCATCCTACGCACCACCTATTTTCCTCTGTTATGGAAACATTCCACTATCATTCTTTTTCTAAAACCAGGCAAACCTTCCAACAACACTTCATCCTACAGGCCTATTAGTCTACTCCCCATCCTCTCAAAAATCTTCGAAAGGCTTCTTCTTAAACGTATCCTACCCATATTAGAATCTCAAAATCTTCCTTCCCATCAGTTTGGATTCCGTCCTCAGCATTCCACAGTTCAACAGGGGCTCCGAGTTGTAGACCATATTTCCTCAGCTCTTGAATGCAAAGAGTATTGTTCTGGTGCGTTTCTGGACATTGCGCAAGCTTTTGACCGGGTATGGCACACTGGATTACTCTTCAAGCTGAAAACCCATTTACCCCAGTCTCTATACCTCATTCTCCGATCCTATCTCTCAAACCGTTCCTTCCGCGTTCGCTGTGGTGTAGAATTTTCTAACCTTTATCCCGTTGAGGCCGGTGTTCCTCAAGGCAGCGTCTTGGGACCCGTCCTCTACATCCTTTACACTGCTGATATTCCTACACATCCTGATACCTTTCTGGCAACTTTTGCAGACGACACCGCCATCCTATCATCCAGTTCCAATCCTGAAACAGCATCCTTAAACCTGCAAAGACACATTTCTCTTATCGAAGACTGGTGTAATGCTTGGCGCATAAAGGTGAACGAAGCCAAATGCAAACACGTAACCTTCACTCTTCGACGAAATTCCTGTCCGCCAGTTTACTTCAATTCCATTCCAATTCCTCCTTCAGATACAGTCCGGTATCTTGGCTTACTATTAGACAAAAGATTGACTTGGAACCCACATACAAGACTTAAAAGACAAGAACTCAACCGAGGATTCGGACAGTTATACCGACTACTCAACAGAAAATCTGAACTTACAGTTGACAACAAATTATTAATCTACAGGACAATACTGAAGCCCATCTGGACCTACGGACTTGAACTGTGGGGGACAGCTAAACGTACTAACATCAAACGCATTCAATCCTTTCAATCCAAAGTCCTCCGTACAATAGTAAATGCTCCTTATTATGTTTCCAACAATACCTTGCACCACGACCTTAATGTTCCTTTTATTTCAGACCTGATTCCATCCAAATTTTCCAAATTCCACCAGAATCTCATTCATCATCCTAATCCTCTAGCTCAATCCCTATCCAGCCCCACCCATCCATACAACCCACCTAGAAGGTTGAAACGGCAGTGGCCTCGTGACCTCTTATAACATGTATATTGGAGTTCTAGCATTGGCTAGATTCTCCACTCACGTGCTGTATGCTTGTGAATTGTATATAGGTATGAGTGACTATTGTATATATTTTTATTGATTTTATTTTGTATATATGTATATTTTATTATTATTATTATATAAATTTATAGTTTTGTATATATCGTGTGAATGTAGTATGAATGTTGTACTTTATCACTATTAAAAATGTCCTGAATTGGACAGATTGTAATATTGCTCAATAAAAAAAAAAAAAAAAAAAAAAAAAAAAAAAAAAAAAAAAAAAAAAGTACCTTTAATTTTGTTGATTCTATAAAAATAACTATATTATCTTGTTAACGCTGATGAAAAACAGGTAAATATATAAATTGAATAAATTCGATACCCGACTAAAGGAAAAAACTTAAAAAATATTTTTTTATGAATTTTTTTGTTTTTGAACATAAGAGCAGCTATATACATGTATGATATACCGTTTGAAAGCTAAATATTTTAGAAAAAATATTATCTTATACTCAAGCTTTTAAAAGTTAATAGAGAGTGATGAAGAGAAGATAAAACTAACTGATTATTTTAGATGATAATATAATAGATTTTTTAATAAAACACATGTTTCTATATAAATTCAATTTAATTAATTCTTTAATAGTTTCACGTCTTTCTATCTCTAACTGTATTTGAAAATTCTTTCATTGGTTTTAAGAACGGAGATAAGTGAAAGTCGTGTGTTGCCCGCACCAATTTTTTTTATTTTTACAATTACGTAGTATTATGCAAGTAGTCATTCTTAGTAATAATAATAATAATATTTTATTGCTTTTAAGATTTACATCTTTTAGCAAGAGGTTTGGCCTCTATTTCATTTAGACAGAATCATTTTTTACATTTACTAAGGAAATATTATAAATATTGAAATAAGAGTTGAACTAACTACTTTAGAAATGACATAAGAAAAAAAAAAAAAAACAATTAACAAAATAACTAAGAATACAAATCTTGATTAAATATTGAACAAAGAAACTTTAAATAAAAAATAAATAATAATAAACTCAAGAAGATCGAACAAAAAAAATTTTTGAATAATACGTATCTTGATAACAATTTTATATAAACAAAAAGTAATGACATAACAAATGCATATGTTTCTATATAAATTCAATTTAATTAATTCTTTAATAGTTTCACGTCTTTCTATCTCTAACTGTATTTGAAAATTCTTTCATTGGTTTTAAGAACGGAGATAAGTGAAAGTCGTGTGTTGCCCGCACCAGATTTTTTTATTTTTACAATTACGTAGTATTATGCAAGTAGTCATTCTTAGTAACTGAAACTGATTTTAAATGTGTGGACGAACAATACAATGATTTAGAGGAAAAATTATTTAACCCGGGTAAGAATTCGGCGTTCAAGGCTGTTGCATAGTAATAACATCGAAAGAATTGCCCCCGAGATACAATGCAAAGTAGAAGAATAGAATAGAATAGAAGAATAGAATAGAATTTATTTGTTTAAGATTTACATTCTTGTACAAATCAATTCAAATTATAAATCTCTTCAATTGCCAACATGAGTCTAGTTAAAAATAACTGTCCATTTATTCGGCTCTTGAGAAAAACTTAAAAATTATAATTGTAAACTATTTAAATAATACATTTTATCATTTAATTGATACATAATAGAAAAACGCTGAAATAAAACATAAAAAACAATTAACAACTTGAAAAACAAACTGAAAACATTCGCCGTAGAATGAAAAATAATAAACAGTTAACCTTAGATAACTGGACACTTAATTGGTGTGTGGACCTTCACAGTTCAAATTATCCAGGGTATTACATGCTGACTTAGTGAACCAGAAAATGTTGTTCAGTTTTTCAATATTGTCTATTTGAAGAATTTTTTGAATATTTTGGTCATCACTGGATCCTGATAAAAATGGTTGTAAATATCTTTCTCTGTCTTTCATGAGCTTTTCACAGTAGAGAAGGACATGAAACTGGCTGTTCAAGATAAACTGACCACAGAAAGTGCTGGTTTCTGGTGCTTTGAAGATGAACATTTTGGTTTTTCCATAAAGTGTGGTACGTTCTGGGCTCGAAATTCTTAACTGGCTCAATGATCTTATTTTTTTGATGTTGGCTATATATGTCAGATAGGTCTCTGGGCTGGAGATATTGAAGCTGGAGATAGTTCTATATATGGGGTTATGGTTAGAATTGAGAGATCGGTGGATGTCTATTGAAAGGTTATGATTGTTTATCTTTTCCATTATTGCATCTCTGCACTTTAATGATCCATTCGGGCACAATACACTGAATTCTTCTTCACAGCCATATTGAGCAGCCATTGATCTAACTTGTGAGACCCAGTTAAACTTTATATCAGGGTTCCTTGCATGCAGCGAAATCAGTCTGTTGAAACAGAGTCTTGGCAGCCTCTTCTCCGGCATGATTGACAATCTGGACCAGTAGTTCACAGCTCTCTTCAGAACCCTGACGCTCAATGGGTTTCGGTCGGTTTCAAGACGAACTATGTAGTTGGCAGTACTCCTTGGCCATCTGAGTAGTTGCTTCAGGAACTTTAGTTGTATCACTTCAACAGCTTTTAGATATCTTCAGCTCCATATTTCAGAAGCATACAGAAGGGTTGAGGCTACCATGGAATCGAAAAGAGCTATTTTTGTTTCCCATGAATCACTTCTACCCCTTCGCAAAACATCCAATACTCTTGCAGCTGCAACAGAGGACCTCTGAATAAAATGTTCAGATGCTTTGCTAAATTTTCCTGAGGAAGTGAATGGTACTCCCAAATAGGTATAGTCCTTAGAGTATTCTATTTTTTCTTTATTCAAATAAAGGGGTTTAAGCTGCTTCAACCTAGGGGACTTATGGAATACAACAACCTTGGATTTTTTTACGTTTACGGTTAGAGAATTCTTTTCGCAGTACTGTTGTAATATCATCAGTTTCTTTTGCGCTTCTTGCCAAGTATTACTGAGAAGAATAATGTCATCAGCAAACAAGAGCATGATTGCCGATACAATGCAAAGTATTGGCAAAAAAAATTACCATAGATCATATTTTTGAAAAATCGTCATCCTACCGCAGATATTTCCGGCCACAAAGATTATAAGGTAATATATCACTAACCTAGAGAAAATATGGTTGTACAATAAACATCATAATGTAACTTATTGCCTGTTTGTTTATTTATTCAACGTCACTTTATGCTGCTATGGCTACTCGGACGATGCTACAGTGGGAGTCCTAAATTTTGCCTATCCAGGTTTTATTAGGATAGGGATCTTTAACGAGTACCTGACATTGCACAGGCTCGGGACCACCTTTTAACGCCCCCTCCGAAGGACGGCATAACTAAGGATTTTTTGCTCCCATTAAAAAACTTACTGTCTGTATCGGTAAACTCGTATATTAGTAGATCAGTTAGTGACTTAAGTTTTGACTAACTTTTTTTCATTTTTCTCTGTTTTATACAAATAGATATTAAATATATATATATATATATATATATATATATATATATATATATATATATATATATATTATATATATATATGTGAAGTATGTGAATGTTTTAAAATTATTTATTTCCTTTTACTCTTATACTGTAATAAAATAATAGAAACCGTTTAATAAATGATTTTAATAAGCATTTAATCACAAACATTTTAATTGCATACAAGTCAGAAGAATATTGTTTTAGTTATTTTTCAGTACTCAAGCAATCAGCAGAATCCCGAATTATGCATAACGTAGATACTGAAAGCGTAGCATTCAATTTAGCTCTTTCTAGCCTTCTTGCAGACCTGGCAGTTTTAGTCCTTAAGCACTGTGGCTAAAAACTCAAAAATATATCTAAAGATTAATGTTAAAATTTAAAATAAACCAAATTTTGATGCATAATTTTTTGTTTTGAATGTTTTCCTTTATATGATTATCCAGATATAAGAAAAAAAGAGATTTTTCATGATTTTTTTTTTTTGGCGTTCCTTTAAGAAGAACTATACTACAATTGAGACGTTGATTTCCAAAAGGTACTATATCCACTTTAGAAAATTTTACAGGAAAATGCAAAAATCTGTCATTCATTTATTATTGGACCAATTTACATGATTATTTTATCATTTTATTTTTCTATTTTAAGACAAAGTTTAAAATAGAAAAATAATAGAAACAGTGAGCCAATGAACACCAATAAGGACAAATAGCAGTGTGCTATGAAATAAAATGATGGGTGATATATGAAATAGCAATTATATAATGAAAAAAATAAGTCTTGAAAATGGGGAAACAGCCCCGAAACGTCGACAGATATGAAAAGCTTATGAAATAAAGTCAATAGTGCAATGGAAAGAGAAATGGAAGTCAATGTGTGCTCTTTTAAGTTTTTATATTAAGAAAAACTTCCGAAAAAATTAAAAAAGAAAAGATTATTTTTTTATTAAAATCAAAAGTTTATTTTTAAGTGTGTTGCCAACTCATTTTTTCAAATTATTGCACTTTTCTGATGATTTTAAACAATATAATATGGATATAGTACTTTTGGAACGAAACATATATAAGTACTTTTGGAACGAAACATGGATATAGTACTTTTTGGAAAGAATTAAAGGGATATAGTACTTTTTGGAAGAATATAATGCGCAGTAAGTTGGTAACAGTCATTATAACCTTCCTAAAATAACATTACTGATAACTAACGTCTTTACTACTATTAATTACTAAGTTATGTATATTTCCTTATTCTCCCTCTGAGAAATATCTTTCTTTGTTGGTTAATTACATTGATTATCTATTATTCATAAAGAATGTGAATAGTCAAAGGACAATTTATCTAATTATAGCACTATAAGAAAGTCTGTGTCTGTGTAATTATGAAGTTTGTTTTGAACTTGTATTTACTATTTGTGTGAATTTAGCAAATTTAACTATATTATTAACGAGGTGTAAATAATATTTAACCATAGATCCTGATAAATAATAACTTTTGAGCTTTTATTTTACATAAAAAAAATCGACTACTAAGTTAGATCAGGCACGGATTTTTTTCACATATTTAGCAAGTTCGTGGAATGCTAATTTCAACTATTTGCTGCATCAAATACCATTATTCTATTAAAATTTGAGTTTCTGATTTTAAACCTAAATTTATGTTGCTGCAAGAAGAAATACTATAAAAAACTTAATTTAATTAACAACCTAAAAGAACCAAAGCGACGCAACTAAGTTGTTTCAAATAGCCTAAAAACTGATTATTAGGTTAAAATCAATGATCAAAATAATAGCGGTGATTCAAGACGTGCTAAATGAACCAATAAAAATGCATAAAATGATTAAAACAATAAATTAATGGTAATATATTACTGGGCTTGGTGCTTCTGCCGTATAGTAAGAAATATAGTACCTTTTGGAAGGAGATGAAAGGAAAGGTTATATCTGCTTACAGAGGATATAGTACCTTTTTGAACGAAACATGGATATAGTACCTTTTGGAATGAAATGAAATGTGGATTTAGTACCTTTTGGAATGAAATTCAATTTTTAAATACTTTTTTAAAGGATTTTTATGTTTTTTAGATAAAATTTGATGACGGATTTAAATAAAACTAAGCCATTAGAATACAAATATGTGAAAATATCAACTTTGAAAAAATGTCCTTTAGTACCTTTTGGAAATCAAAGCCTCAATTGATAAATATTGAGAGACAAAGATTATTATTTTGAAAACTTTTATTACAGAAATAGAAAACGCCATTAGTTGAGTAATAATTAATGGATCTTCACGGGCTTATTGTTTGCCGATCGAATGTGAATCGATGACAGTTTCTTTTCTTCAAACAAAGCAGCTAGAAACTCCAGTCAACTAGGTCAGAAGTGAAAGGAGGGCCTTTGATTAAATTTTTAGAACCACAAATCTTTGCCTTCTTCAGGTTCACTTTCTTTTAAACTTTACCTCTTTTAGAACTCCAAGTACTTCCAGTACAATAATACTTTCAGTGGGAAATCTATTGAGGAGAAAATGGAGTTCTTTCTTCGCTTAGCAAAGGAATTGAAATTGTGAACTGGACCGAAAATTGCTGGGAGTACTATGGGAACGGCGGCAAAATCACCAATTTAAGTGGATAAAAGTTTGGAATTTTTGAGTGCTTGAACTTTTTATTATTAGTAGGTAAGACGCTTCATTTCCCGCCATACCGTGTTTACAAATAAATAGTAAATGGGTGAATCAGTGGGATTATCTTTATTCGATGGACATTTATTATGTTCAAGGTGTGTGTAGCGCAAAGTCTTTTTGCTTTTCTTTAACATTGGACATTCCTGAGACAGAAAATACAATATATTTCCACACTCGTTATTGAATATACATTGCAATCTACCTGAAGAGTTAATTTAGCAATTTATAAATATATGCCCCTATTCAATAACTCAAAACTATATAACCCCCAAGTTACTCCAAGGATTTATTTCATCAATCCTTCTAGTCTTTAGATATTACAAAGAATTTTTGCGATTTTTTGCGTTTTGGGTAATACATAATTTTTTCAGACACAACACTTCGAATCAAAAGTTTTACAATTTATAATTTTAAGAGCTTCCTAAATGATTTAAAATACATCTATTAGCAATTTTAAGACACTCCGAGCTATAATTAGATTTGTTGTATTATTTTTCGCATATTCGGGGACTTCAAACGTAAAATATTGAGAAGTTTAAGATTTTAGCAAATCAATTTGATGCTTATTAACCGTGCGCTCGTCAATCGTTTAAATAAACTTATTAGTTTTTATAATTTTTTTCATATTTTTTTCCATAATCTGGAACCTAATAAGTTAAATATGGACTAGTTTTAGAATTTTGTCAAGCTAAATCGGTTATATTTTCCACGGTACGGCCTCGTCTAGTGGAGTGGTTCCCAACAAAAAATGTTTGCGGACCCCTTTCTGCAATCAGCACAGTGTCAAAGACCTCCAAAATTTATATATTACAATAGAAAACAAAATAATTTCTATTCTGGGACTGGATTGCTTTAGAATAACAGGTTTGTGCAGTTGAAATATACAATATTTTTCTGACTAACAGACAAAATGAAAATAATTAACTACTGTTAACAATTATGCATGATTTTTTTTTACAATACAATTAATAAATTAAATAAAAACAATCTTCAAAAGCTAATTATGTTGGACAAAATGAGAAATAAATGAATTTACGATAGAGTCAAATATAAAAGAAAGAAAAAAAATAAAAATAATTAGTAACATTATTCTGGTACTTAGTAGTCTAATAATAACATTAGCTTTGGAATAATAGATGGTCTATATCTGGCCAAGAGTTTATGAAAAATTAATCCACTAAACAGAAATAAAAATATATTATACAATAGTAAGAAACGAATTCTAGCGACAAAGAAAAAAAAAATACTGTAACGATTGAACTAAAGGATTTTTTAGATAAAAAGTTGAAGTATCATAAATAACTACCGTAGTAAAAAAATAAAAAAACATTTCCTGAAACCCATGAATACCATGCCCTTCCCCTCTTATGTAACAACGGGCAATAATAATTTTTTTAAAGGTGAAATATTGGGTTGTTTCACATGAAATGTTCCAGTAATATTTCTGTACGAGTTTAAACTCGGCCATTCAGCAGCTGAGGCCGCTAGAAAATTTGCAAGGCGTTTGGGGAAAAGGCGTTTCGTTTAATGAACGAACCATTCGCCGTTGGTTTTCAGCTGGGGATACCGACTTGGAAAACTTGCCCCGTCCGTAATAGAGAACGATGCTCTCAAACATACAGTAGAAGAAAATCCCTACCAAACAGTTAAAGGACTCTCAGCACAACTAAATGCAAGTGCATCTACCGTTTCCAGACATTTAAAGTGTATTGGGAAAGTTAAAAACCTCGATACATGGGTACCTCATGATCTCACTGAGCGGCAGCAAGACCCCATGTCTCAAAACATACCGTGCAAAAATTGAAAGAACTGGGTTACGAAGTTCTTTCGCACCCACCATATTCTCCCGACTTGTCTCCAACAGATTATGACCAGTTCAGGAATTTAGACAACTTCATAAAAGGAAAACATTTTGAAAATGATGATCAAGTCACAAGTGCGTTTTCAGATTTTGTTTCACTTCAAAGCTCTGAGTTTTTCAGTTCGGGGATAAAAAAGTTGGTGTCACGTTGGAAAAAATGTGTAGAAAAAGAAGGTAAATACTTGGAATAAAATTATCTTGTTTTCATATCGTATTTTTAATAAAAATCTTTACCTTGAAAACGGGCATTTCATTGACACAACCCAATACATAGTACATACATACTTACTTAACTTTATAGGCGTTCCAACCAGGGTTGCGTCAACTAGTCAGCGCAGAGGTCGGTCCATTCAATCCTCCTTCAGCAAACCTCGACCAGCCATTTTCTCCTGGACTCCTTCCATTCATCTGATTCTGTGTCGTCCGCGTCCTCAACTCCCTGGTGGAACCTAATAGAGTACGGTTCGGCCAGCATTCTTCCGACATCCTTCTCCGACATGCCCGTACGATCCATCCTCTGCCGAATTAATTCGTTTCTAATTCTATCTAGCCTGGTGACACGGAGACACCTCCTCCTGGACCGCCTGTATTTTTTAGTATAAACGGGATTTCATGGTCCACGTTTTTATATGGCTATAAATTATTGGGTGTTTGTTTTCCTAGGAAATGTCATTATTCTAGAGTACTGGATGTAGCATTCGAAGGCCTGGTCCACCTTCCTTCTGACGTCATGCTCAGACGACCTTAAATCGACTAAATCAAATTAGAAAACGCCTAATGCCGAATTAAGTTGTTTCGAAAAGGAAAGTTTTTTTTTTTTTTTTTTTTTTTTTTTTTTTTTTTTTTTTTTTTTTTTTATTTATTTATTGAGCAATATTACAATCTGTCCAATTCAGGACATTTTTAATAGTGATAAAGTACAACATTCATACTACATTCACACGATATATACAAAACTATAAATTTATATAATAATAATAATAAAATATACATATATACAAAATAAAATCAATAAAAATATATACAATAGTCACTCATACCTATATACAATTCACAAGCATACAGCACGTGAGTGGAGAATCTAGCCAATGCTAGAACTCCAATATACATGTTATAAGAGGTCACGAGGCCACTGCCGTTTCAACCTTCTAGGTGGGTTGTATGGATGGGTGGGGCTGGATAGGGATTGAGCTAGAGGATTAGGATGATGAATGAGATTCTGGTGGAATTTGGAAAATTTGGATGGAATCAGGTCTGAAATAAAAGGAACATTAAGGTCGTGGTGCAAGGTATTGTTGGAAACATAATAAGGAGCATTTACTATTGTACGGAGGACTTTGGATTGAAAGGATTGAATGTGTTTGATGTTAGTACGTTTAGCTGTCCCCCACAGTTCAAGTCCGTAGGTCCAGATGGGCTTCAGTATTGTCCTGTAGATTAATAATTTGTTGTCAACTGTAAGTTCAGATTTTCTGTTGAGTAGTCGGTATAACTGTCCGAATCGTCGGTTGAGTTCTTGTCTTTTAAGTCTTGTATGTGGGTTCCAAGTCAATCTTTTGTCTAATAGTAAGCCAAGATACCGGACTGTATCTGAAGGAGGAATTGGAATGGAATTGAAGTAAACTGGCGGACAGGAATTTCGTCGAAGAGTGAAGGTTACGTGTTTGCATTTGGCTTCGTTCACCTTTATGCGCCAAGCATTACACCAGTCTTCGATAAGAGAAAGGTGTCTTTGCAGGTTTAAGGATGCTGTTTCAGGATTGGAACTGGATGATAGGATGGCGGTGTCGTCTGCAAAAGTTGCCAGAAAGGTATTAGGATGTGTAGGAATATCAGCAGTGTAAAGGATGTAGAGGACGGGTCCCAAGACGCTGCCTTGAGGAACACCGGCCTCAACGGGATAAAGGTTAGAAAATTCTACACCACAGCGAACGCGGAAGGAACGGTTTGAGAGATAGGATCGGAGAATGAGGTATAGAGACTGGGGTAAATGGGTTTTCAGCTTGAAGAGTAATCCAGTGTGCCATACCCGGTCAAAAGCTTGCGCTATGTCCAGAAACGCACCAGAACAATACTCTTTGCATTCAAGAGCTGAGGAAATATGGTCTACAACTCGGAGCCCTGTTGAACTGTGGAATGCTGAGGACGGAATCCAAACTGATGGGAAGGAAGATTTTGAGATTCTAATATGGGTAGGATACGTTTAAGAAGAAGCCTTTCGAAGATTTTTGAGAGGATGGGGAGTAGACTAATAGGCCTGTAGGATGAAGTGTTGTTGGAAGGTTTGCCTGGTTTTAGAAAAAGAATGATAGTGGAATGTTTCCATAACAGAGGAAAATAGGTGGTGCGTAGGATGCAGTTGTAAATATAAGTAAGGAATATAATAGCTTTCTGCGGAAGTTGTCGGAGGATCTGGGGAGTAAGGAGATCGTATCCAGGAGATTTACGGAGGGTAAGTTTTTGGAGAAGATATTTGACCTCAGAGGGATTAATAGCTTTAGGAGGTAGGGAAAGTGGAATTGGTGACATAAGAAAGTCTTGCACTGTTGCGGTGTGATTGGCGTGGGATTCCGGGTGAGGAGTGAAAACTTTGGAGAGGTGTGTGGCGAATTCCTCGGCTTTATCTTCATCAGACGCAGCCCAGGAGTCATCACCACGTCGGAGAGGATGGGAAACTTGATGGTATTTTAGGATCTTTTTCGTGACATTCCACAGGGAATTATCACGAGCTGACAGAGAGGAGAGGTAGGAATTAAAGGACTGGGAACGGAAGGTCGCCAACTCCCTCTTCAATTGTCTACAATAGAAGTTACAGGAGCGGCGATCTGTTGGGTGTCGGGTGCGCTGCCATAATGATCTTGCTCGGCGTTTGGTATGGATGAGGTCTATAATATGTTGTGGAAAATGATTTTGGTGAGGATTTATATTGGGGTGTTTAGGAGAGGAGGCAGTCCAGACAGCTTGTTGGATGGCGGTGGTAAAGGAATAGACGGAATTATCTAGGTCATCTGGGGTTTTGAGTGTTACTCTGAGGTCAATATTATCGGTCAGGATTTGGCGGAAAAGGTTCCAGTTGACTGGGCCTCGGATGAATGATGGTGGAATGGGTTTTGGAATTGGAGTGAGAGATACTTTTAGGATCAGTGGACTATGGTCTGAGGATAGTTCATCAAGGCGAGTTACAGAAAAGTTGAGGGAGCCTAATCCGCTGTGGATAAAGAAGTCGAGGATGTCAGGATTGCGGTTAGGATCGGTTGGCCAGTAGGTAGGGGAGTCAGGAGGCAGGATATTAAAATTTCGGGAGTTGAGTGCAGACTGCAAATTTCGTCCCCGAGAGTTCGTGGTTCTGGAACCCCACTGCTGATGCTTGGCGTTTAAGTCTGCACCCAGAATGAAACGATTTCCTAAGGAATCCAGGAAGGATACAAATTCGGAATTGGAAATGGAATGTTTAGGAGGACAGTATGCAGATGTGAGGGTTACCGGAAAGGAAAAAGTCTTGATTACTATGGCTGTGGCTTGTAGGAAATCATAGGTGGGAAGTGGGAGTAAATGATGAGAGAGGGATTGGTGGACAATGATAGCAGAACCGGCATGGGCTTTGCCGTCTGGGTGGTCAGTACGGTATGTCATGTATTGCGGTATTTTGAAGTACTGTTTAGTCGTTAGTCTTGTTTCAGTTATAAGTGCAACATCGATTGTTTTGTCTTGCAACAACGCTGTCAGTTCGTCAGTATGATTTCTAACACCATTCGCATTCCAAAGGAGAATGGATAAGGAGTTAGGTGAATTCATTTAAGGATTTTTCAAGGCAGGGATTAGATTTGATACTAGATTTGTAAGGAGTGATATAAGCGGCATAACAAGAGATTTGATTTCGGAGATGAACGATGTCATTAGACTGGTAAGATCTGTGACGTTTGATGGTGGAGGGATATGAGAAATTTGATGTTGAGGAGTTTTTTGAAGATTAGGTAAACTTTGAGGGATAGATTGTTGTACAATAGATTGAGAAAGTTGAGGAAAAAGTTGTTCCGGCAGTGCCTCGACTTCATGATTCTGGTTTCCACCTCCAAGCAAGTGGGCAAATGATACGTTTGAATTTACAAGTTTAGATGGTTCTCTTTTGCTTCTGGTTGGTACAGCTGTTTCATTCGGATCCTGAGGTTTTTGGTATCTGGTTCTGAGTTTCTTGTAGATTTCACATCCCTTGTAGTTAGCCGGGTGGTCCTTGAGGCACAGAGCACATACAGCGGGTGTAGATCTTGATCTTGTACATTCTTCTGTTTTATGCTGTTCACCGCATTTCACACAGCGTGGTATGTGATGGCAATAACTTTTGGTATGACCATATGCCTGACAGTTATGACACTGAACTATTTCCCTCTTTGTGTAAGGTTTTTCAACTTTTACACGGGTATAGTACAGTCTACTGAGGTCATAGATTTTTTCGACTCCTGCTGATGGTTCCAAGTCCACAAAGAATAGAGGCAGTGGACTTTTATCTTTTAGAACGTTGGTGACTTGCCTCACTTGGAATCCTAATTCTGTCAGTTCTTCTTTGATAGCTTCAACGGGTGTTGAGGAATGTAGGTTTCTGATTACGACCCTTAATGCTCTCTCCTGGCGCAGCTGATAAGTATGAAAGTCAGCTTTGGTCTCAGTCAGATATTTTACAATCTTTCTGTAGGTTTCAGCAGTAGTCGGAGATATTTTAGTATCATTGGTTCTACTTATACAATAATAACTATTAGGATCAGTTACTTTGTTTAAATGCGCACACATCAGTTTAAAATTTTTAATATTTTTAACAAATATTGGTGGAGGTAGTGGTTCCCTGGGTATAGGAGAAGATTCCATGGTTTCTTTTTCATTTTGGAGGATCTGAAATGGATTCGGTGTAAAAAACGGGGATTCATCAGTTATTCCTTGTGATGATGTGCTGGGCTGTGGTTCAGATCCTAATGAGGTAGCTGACGCGGTCGCTGGTGGAATTATTTTTTTATTTTGTTCACGGCGGGGTCTCTGTTTTGTAGGAGACGAGTTAGAACCTGCAGATCTAGATCTTTTACTTGCAGACTTTGAGGACATGACTTGGTGAAAATATCTCATTGATTAAGAAAATAATAATAATAAATAAATAATGAGATAAGAATTAAAGATAAAAGAAAGATAAGTTAACGAAAAGCAAGCCCGAGCTTGCCGAGCTAGCGGCAATCAGCTGATCAGTGACCCTCCTTTCACTTTTTCGTGATTGTACAAAGTAAATTATAACTTTGCTTACCGAAATTTCTCCAATATTCACTGCCGTAGTATTCCTGAGGTCTAGTGATGTTCTCCAGACTGAATTCAAGCGAATTCCTACTGAAAAAAGCAAAAATCTGAGAGACGATGTAACGTATGACTGTTATCATCGAGCGCATCAGCTGATCTATGAAAAGGAAAGTGACTTATAATTTAGTAATTCGACATTTCTAAACGAGTATGAATTTAGAGACAGAGAGAAAGCTCCTGAAAATTCAAGACCATATTCCAGAAGAATCTACGGAATAGAATGATATTTATGGTTCGGAAGAATGAGCTCGATTCTACAGGATATAATAATAATAATGATAGGCTTAGCGAACCCCGATGCCGATACCACCAAATTCCGCCTACACAGACTCGTCCAATGTTCACCGTTCAAGCCCAAGCCCCCGAGATCAGCCTTAACGCCCTACTCACATATTTTAGTTTACAAAACACAGAATATACAGGTTTAAATTTTAATATTTAAACTTAAAAGTATGGAATAAAGAAACAACAAAAAAGAAGAAAAAAACTATTACATTTACAACTAATGTTATGTAATAACGTACTATTTAACACTTGCGTGAATAAATACCATGCTAAGTAAAGTGCTCTATCTCATTCTCTTTTCCTTAAAAATCACATTCGGAGCTCTGAGATGGCGAAATCCGCACCATTTAAAAATAGAGCCATTAAAGATAATAGTGAGAAAAATACCGAACAACGCTGATAAGTTTCATAAGAAATTACCGAGAGAAAACATTTAAAAAGAGCCGTTGTTCCTTAAAGCTTAAAACTGGAGTAATTAAAATGATCTGATGATTAAAATATTCTTCTTTCTCTAAAGTAAAACAATATTGATATTACATTATATCACACTGATTTAAAATCTATATTTTAATAAAAAATCTAGTTCGGGCAACAAACTACTTTGCCTTAATTCTTTTTAACCTACTTTGTCTTCGAAACGAAAATCTTTACTTACTTTAAGCCTTTAACGGCAGTCGGGGTGTTCTTAGAAACTGTTTTTACTTAAAATAAGACACTTATTTTTCAAATTAAAATATAATATATTTTATTTATAAAATAACTCGATTTAATATAATTTATTTATATACTAACTTATATTAGATATTAATAATTATAGTGATATTATATATATATGTGTATATATATATATATATATATATATATATATATATATATATATATATATATATATATATAACAAAAAATGGCGTCATATACATGTAGAGATACTATCCAGCTCTGCAAAATATGTACATAAAAAGTATTTTGAAAAAAAAAAAATTTCATGCACCCTCATACAAGACTGAAACGACAAGAAACTGCACAACGTTTTCAACTACTTCAACACTGACCAGACAAACGTTATGATCTTCCACTTAACTACAAAAGGTTCATCTACATGACTATCATACGGCCTATGAGCTTTGGGGCTCTACTAAACCATCGAATTCTTCCCTTATCCAATCCCTACAATCCAAAATCCTTTGTAAAATCCTTAATGCTCCTTACTTTTTAACTAATAAACTGATCCACAAAGACCTTAATATTCCGTATGTTGCTGATTTGGCCCGATCTAGATACCATTTCTTTCATGACAAACTCCATTCCCACCCTAATCCTCTAGTTTCAATCCTTTCTTCCTCTTCGATTCCCGACAATCCTCCGAGGCGTCTGAAAAGGATATGGCCCCGAGACCTTCTAGTTTAGAATAGTTACAGGAGTGCTGCCATTGGGTAGTTCTTCTACAAGTCTTTTTCATGTAATTTTTCTTATATCCTATATAATTGTATTTTTTTTTTTAGTACAGTTGTAAATTTCAAAATAATTATGTTTAAAAAAAAAATTCATGCCATTAGGCCCTCAAGCTTCAACCTGATTGCTAAATCTAAACGAACATTCTGCGCTTGAACGTTAGTTAATCTTTTACCTGTCACAAAAATTGGACACAAGACACGGAACTTATGTTTTTCTTTGACATCTATAAAAAGTAAAATTCCTGTACAGATTTTTTATTTTGAGACATTTTATGCTTATCTTTTAGGAATATAATGCGTTACCTTCGGTAATAAAGAGGCTAATAAAATATTTTTACGCTGAATGAGATAATGATTACATAGTTGATGCAAAAGATTCATTGTACTTCCACTGCATTGCGCGGAGCCGGTTTGAATTTCCTCAAACCGGTTTTATTATGTAGGTGCTTAAGTGACCCTGGTTTTTAACCGTCCTTGCCAATAATTCTTCTGAAATGGGTCAGATGCTAGACACACCTACCATCGCATAGCGGGTAGTTATCGGTAGCTAATAGATAAAAAAAACAAAGTCACTATCAGCATCCCTTTCCGATTTTTAATTTTATTCTAGAATTATAATTTATTAATAAAATTAAATAATAATTATGAATAAAGGCATTTATATATCTGCTGTAACAAAAGTTAAATATCATTGAGCTGTTTTATCGTCCTAAAAACCATAATTTTGTACCATTGCTCTTTTAGCTATTATACTGTAAGTATGCAATAAATCTTTCTCTTTTGGCTTTTAATAATCACACTTTTCTGGAAAATAATAGTGAAAAATGAATGAATGAATAAATGCTTATTTACATAATATACAAAATAGTAATAACATATATATACATTTTTTAAAATCAAAGACCACAAGACAATGGCGTTAAGCCGTCCTGTCGAGTTGCCCACCTTTTTCTTTTTTTTCAATTTTGATAATAATAATTTTGATTTTTAGTAACGTTATGATTTATTTTTATTGATTGTAAAAATTTAATAATTAAAATGCGGGAACGAAAAAATTCTGTATTTGAATGATTTATTTAAATGTGCTGCAAATTTAACCCAATCTAGCCCATTTAATCTATCTATTACCATTTAACATACTTCAAACCTGATGAACTTCATGAATATAAGGTTTTAAAACTTGGAGACCTAGGGATCATCTATAGCCGGGTGGTTAGCATAACAGCCTTCTATGCTAAAGGTCACGGGTTCAAACCCGTAGGTGGTCCTAGAATTTTTAAATGGGAGTAAAAAATCCTTAGTTATGCCGTCCTTCGGAGGGAAATTAAAAGGTGGTCCCGAGCTTGTGTGATGTCAGGTACTCGTTAAAGATCCCTATCCTAATAAAAGCTGGATAGGCAAAATTTAGGACTCCCACTGTAGCATCGTCAAATAAGCCACAGTAGCATAAAGTGACTTTAAATAATTAACAACAAGGAATTTAGCGTTTTCTAAAAAAAAAAAAAAAAAAAAAAAATTAATAAACAAACAAAACTATCATAAGTGGAGAATCATGACCCACTAATGACCCGAAAGAATATATGAGAAATAACAAAGATTTTTTCTGTTTTCTCCTTTAGTTGGGTATTGAATTCTATCAATTTATATATTTACCTGTTTTTTATCAGTGGTAACAAGATAAAATAGTTAATTTTATAGAATCAACAAAATTAAAAGTACTTTAGAGAAAGAAAATTTAAATATCGGCATTTAAGTCCTGTCAGACCATTTTAATCCAAATAAAACCTAATGATATTAAACCTCATTAAATTTTACATCAATATAGGAGTTTAATAAAATTGTCGGAACCATTTTTGAGAAAATCGAAAAAAGATGCTAATTGCATGGTATAAAGTTGCTCTTCTGGTAAGCTCATTTTGATGAAAAAGGTTTTGTAACGTCTCGGGCGTATATTTATCTTTAATATGAAATTTCAGTTTTATAGGACTTACAGCTTCCGCCCGGGAGTTACCACACACCACACACACAGACCTTTTTGCGGGACTTCGTTATTTAGACTCAGGGGAACCTAAAACGTGTATTTCCGTTGAAAACTGGAATTCGAAAATTTTGACGTTTGCAATACTTTCCCTTATTATATATAGTAAGTGAAAGTAAAAATATTCTGATACTAAAAGAAATTTAGATCGTTATAATCAAATTTACTCGACAAGTTATACAATGTATTTTAATAATCAATTTATTTAAATAATACTCCTTCTACATTACGTTATCTTAGCTTTTAAAGATAAAAGTGTTGCCGATGAACTCGTACGTAAAAGGCCGTTAAAAACGTAGTATTCTATTTTAAAATGGTTTGCTATTTCCAAATAAGTAATATTTAGATAAAGGTATTATTTTAAAGTTTGCTATTTTCAATAATTAATATTAATAAAAAATAAAGTGTTATCATTCATACCACTTTTTATAGCTTTGGTTTCGAATAAAAAATATACTTACCATATCATATTTAATGTTAAGCCCGATTTTTTTATTTATTTATGTATAGACAAATAAACATTTTTTAATTGGGTATCTGGAATTTAGAAGAAGATATTTAATTTCTGATGCTATCTTGGACTCTGCTTTTCCCTCTATCTACAAGTGCAAGAAAAGGTCAAGCCTGGAGTTCTTTAGCAAATTGTAAATATTGTATAAAGTTATGATTGTGTGTATGATGTTAATGTATACTTCATTAATCAATCAACTTCTATATTTCATTTATTTGTATTTATTTTAATTATAGGTTGTTTTTTGTACATATATATATATTACATTTTATGTAATTTGACTTTATCATTATATACTGTATATATTGTGTGAATGTGATCTCATTCACTATTACTATGTTCATATAGAATTTTTTTTTAATATATCACAATAAAATAAAACTAAGCACAGCTAATAACTAAACAATAGAAATCCATTGACCGTTGGAGAAAATGTATGTACATGAGAATTATTTGTAAATACTACAAAGATTACACAATTCAAAATGCCATATTTCTCTTGTAATATTTTAGATTTTTATTAGCTTCTAAATTCAATATCTATGGTTTGTTACTTTGACTTACTATATATAGTAAGGGGAAGTATTGCGATCGTGAAAATTTTCGAATTCCAGTTTTCAACGGAAATACACGTTTTAATGTCCCCTGAGTCCAAATAACCAAGTCTCGCAAAAAGGTCTGTGTGCGTGTCTGTCTGTGTGTGTGTGTGTGTGTGTGTTTGTGGTAACTCCCGGGGGGAAACGGTAAGTCCTATGAAACTGAAATTTCATATTTAAGACAATTATACGCCCGACAAAACCTTTTTCATCAAAATGAGCTTACCAGAAGAGCCACTTTATACCATGCATTTTGCACCTTTTTTCGATTTTCTCGAAAGCGGTTCCGACGATTTTGATTAAACTCGCTATATCGATGTAAAATTTAATAGGCTTTAATATCATGTAGGTTTTATTTGGATAAAAATGGTCTGAAAGGGCTTAAATGCCGATATTTTAAATTGTCTTCTCTTAAAGTACCTTTAATTTTGTAGATTCAATAAAAATAACTAGATTATCTTGTTAAAAAGCTGATGAAAAACAGGTAAATATATAAATTGAATAAATTCGATACCCAACTAAAGGAGAAAACAGAAAAAATATTTTTTTAATGCAATTTTTCGTTTTTGAACATAAGAGCAGTAATATACATGTATGATATACCGTTGGAAAGCTAAAGATTTTAGAAAAAATATCATCTCATACACAAGCTTTTAGAAGTTAATAGAGAGTGATGAGAAGTAGATAAAACTAACTGATTATTTTAGATAATAATATAATAAATTTTTTAATAAAACACATGTTTCTATATAAATTCAATTTGATTAATTCCTTAATAGTTTCACGTATTTTTATCTCAAACTGTATTTGAAAATTCTTTTATTGATTTTAAAAATCGAGGTAAGTGAAAGTCGTGTGTTGCCCGCACCAGATTTTTTTTTTAGCGATCGACAAAAATAATGAAAGATTCTTAGCAATATATATATTGATATTGATTGATCTTGAGTTTTTACAATAGGTATTATGCGTTTTGACTAATAGCAACAATATCTTATTGCTATACATATAATAAAATTTCTTAATATGCCTTTGTATCTAATAACAATAATTTTAGGGAATCGAAAAATAGAGTAGATAAAATATTTATTTGTGAAGCACCATAGTAAGAATAAAAAAAAACATTATAAAAAAGATTAACATCACGTTGGGGTTTAGTTCAGCTACTGTTTCTTTATCAAACCTGACTCGTGGTGGCGTGTAAGCATGATTTGCCGTTTTCAACGACAGTAACGTTCACATCCACTTGCTTAAGAATGCAAAGGTTAAGTAAAGGTGTAACCTGAAAACACGTTTCACGCTCTGTAGGGTGCAACGTTGTTTCAAATTTATGTTTTGGATAACACAAAAATGGCGTATCTGAAAAAAAAAAAAAAAAGAGTTGGGTTTATTATTGCGGATCTTAAGCAATCAGGTGTTTTATTGAATTTTTGTGTTTTTAATTACTGATGCCTCATATACATATTTTTTATTTATTTGCTATGCGAATAAAATAGAAACAAATATGAAATAAGAAAAAAAAATTTTTTTCTGGGAAATTCGCAGATACAGACATTGTACTTATTACATACAACTGTATTATACAACAAAACATATATGAAACAATTTTAAATATAAATTAATTTGCTCAAGTTATATAATATATATAATATAATTATTAAATAATATATATATATATATATATATAATACCGAATTCAGGTTGGTTCAATAACATAATGTAGTAAAGTGTATAGAGAAAAAAAATTACACAAAAATGTTAGACAACGATAATATATATATATAATCTTCTATTAAAATAAATTAGCTTACAAACAGAAATGAAATGTAGACTAGTGATTCGCAGTAAATGCTCAGAGGGTCGGTGAGATCCCATTCGAAAATTATTTTCAATTAGCACAATAATTACTAATTATACTACGAAATATTACTAATTTTTACTTTCACTTACTATATATAGTAAGGGGAAGTATTGCGATCGTGAAAATTTTCGAATTCCAGTTTTCAACGGAAATACACTTTTTAGGGTCCCTTGAGTCCAAATAACCAAGTCCCGCAAAAAGGTCTGTGTGTGTGTGTGTGTGTGTGTGTGTGGTAACTCCCGGGCGGAAACGGTAAGTCCTATGAAACTGAAATTTCATATTTAAGACAACTATACGCCCGAGACGTACAAAACCTTTTTCATCAAAATGAGCTTACCAGAAGAGGCACTTTATACCATGCATTTTGCACCTTTTTTCAATTTTCTCGAAAACGGTTCCGACGATTTTGATTAAACTCGCTGTATCGATGTAAAAATTAATGGGTTTTACTATCATGTAGGTTTTATTTGGATAAAAATGGTCTGACAGGGCTTAAATGCCGATATTTTAAATTGTCTTCCCCTAAAGTACCTTTAATTTTGTAGATTCAATAATAATAACTAGATTATCTTGTTAACGCTGATGAAAAACCGGTAAATATATAAATTGAATAAATTCGATACCCAACTAAAGGAGAAAACAGAAAAAATATTTTTTAATGCAATTTTTCGTTTTTGAACATCAGAGCAGTAATATACATGTATGAAATACTGTTGGAAAGCTAAAGATTTTAGGAAAAATATCATCTCATTCACAAGATTTTAAAAGTTAATAGAGTGTGATGAAATGAACATAAACTAACTGATTATTTTAGATTATAATATAATAGATTTTTTAATGAAACACATGTTTTTATAGAAATTTAATTTAATTAATTCCTTAATAGTTTCACGTATTTTTATCTTTAACTATATTTGAAAATTCTTTCATTGATTTTAGAAATGGAGGTAAGTGAAAGTCGTGTGTTGCCCGCACCAGATTTTTGTATTACTATTCTAAAGAGGAAATATTATCATTGATTCGTCAGTTTTTCTCATAAGCTCATGAGTAAAAACATTATATTGGTGCACTAATTATAAAAACGACAAATATACAAGGTATAACGAAATAAGAAAAAAAACGTCTCCTTATCTCACATTATTAGAGTTTACTAACCTAATTTTGTTTAAAATAACTCAAGCAGTGCAAGATAATCAATTAATTTTTATATAAAATGCTTATTGACTTCAAGTAAAAAGTTACTAACCTCATTTTTGTCTCCGTTTTCTGTCAGTTTTCTTGCATCAAAAGTTGAATTATTTTTTCTTATCTTTAGTCCTTTTTCTGTTTAGTTAACATCTTGGTGATTTGAAGGAATAAAAAAATCACTAAAAACACAGAGACGTGTTGCGAGGTTTAGGTTTTTATAAATCAAAGTCATAGATAAAATGGCGGCCAATAGCATTATAGCACAGCCTGTAGCATGCTACTGTAGAAACTCGACGGGTTTAGCAAAATAGCACGATAAACATGCTATAGCAAACGTCGTGAGTACCCCTAATGTAAAATATTGGCGAAGTCTTGCCGTGTAACAAGAATCACTCGCGCATTGGACAGAATCATTAAATTGCATGTGATAACGCCTAAATTTCAGTAATTCACTGATTGTACTTGGCGATTGTAATCGGTTCCAAGTAGCTAGGTCTAGCATAAATAGTACTTTCTCTTGAGTGCTGGTAGCGATTTTTGATATTAGGTTTTTTTGGGTCCTTGCCGTTCAACTGACTGCATTACAGGGTCTGTTGAAAGTTTTTGTAGGGAACCACTGGTGTAGACGGAGCAGTAGAAATCCAACTGTGTTGATGAACCCAACCGCTGGGAGTCGCTCCCATGTTCCAAGGGAAACGCCGAAAAGATATAAATTATATGAAGAACTCAGCAAATAAAATAAATACGTTTATAAACATTAAATGAGGTAGGATTTCACTTCATAAACGGCATAGCCTCAACGCTCAGATGCTGTCTATACACATCACGTCCGTAACGAAAAAATCCCATTCTATTGTATATATGTAATATATATAATAATATATATATTATATATATATATATATATATATATATTTTAAAGGCACTATTTCATTTGCTTTTTTTGTGTTTATATTGTATACGCGCAAATTTGTCTTTTGGATAACACAAAAATGACGTATCTGGAAAAAGGAGTTGGAACTATTACTGTGGATCTTAAGCAATCAGTTTTTTTTTTAATTGCTTGTGTTTTTTAATTACTGATGCCTCATATACATCTTTTTTATTTATTTGCTATGCGAATAAAATAGAAACAAAGATGAAATAAGAAAAACAATTTTTTCCGGGAAATTCGCAGATATAGGCATTGCACTTAATAAATACAACTGTATTATATAACAAAAAAATCTGGTGCGGGCAACACACGACTTTCACTTACCTCCATATTTAAAATCGATTAAAGAATTTCCAAATACAGTAAGAGATAAAAATGAGCGAAACCATCAAAGAATTAATTAAATGTTATTTCTATAGAAACATACGTTTTATTAAAAACTCTATTATATTATTATCTAAAATAATCAGTTTTATCGGCTTTTCATCAGTCTCGATTATAATAAATAATAAACAAATAAATAACGATTACTTTCTATTTTACTTGTCTCGACGACTGTGACAAAAAATTAAATTATATATATATTATATATATATATATATATATATATATATATTATATATATATATATTCTTTCAAAGTCAGTATTTCATTAGCTTTTTTGTATTTATACTCTATACGTGCACTCTTGATAGTCACGGAATCATTAAAATAATCACTTCTAAAGCCTAATTAATTGCGCACAGAACTTCTTTTCATTTAATGAGTAACTATTCAAAGGACTGCTTTGATCGAATTTGCACGACTGCTTAGCTCAACACTAGGCCACATTATCTCGGCGCCAACGTACTGCTAAAAACCCTGAAAATTATTAAACAATGGTTTATTATTTCTAAATAGCTATATTAGGGTAAAGCTGTTTATAGGCTATTAACTAATAGTTAACCAGAGTTAAGGGCGTATATAGGTGAAATTTCCATTTTATCCCTGTTTTATAATTAGGAGCAATGTACGGATGTGAAAACATTATCGAATTTTTCTCTATCTTCGAAATTAACTGAGTTACAAGCACATATGCTATATATATATTATATATATATATATATATATATATATATATATATATATATATATAGGGAAGATTTAATTTTTTTTCCTTTTTTTTATTTTTATTTATCTTATTATTCGCCTCTGTGTCCTGATCCTATAACACAATACCATTGTGTCTATATCTTAAACATTACTGCGTTATAGGCATACATAGGGATAAAATTACAACTTTTTCCTTTTTTTTATAATTATTCGCGGTTTCTTGCAAAAAAAATACACTTATAAATTTTGTCTTTATCTTCAAAAATAACTGAGTTATTAAATTAAATCATATTTAATCGCCCGCCATTTTAAAACTATTTGGCGTATATCAACGTCAGCTAGGATCGTCGCCAGATGCGCTAGTATTTTTGTGCCGAGTTTCAAAAAAATCGGTGCAGTAGTTCCGGAGAAGGTGAAGGTGGTCAAACGGATTTTTTAAAAGTCGTTATACGGATCCTACGTATCCTGAAACGTAAGTCCTCACGTTTTGAGGGAAGAGGATAATTTTTTTTTTTTTTTCGTCGTTTGCAAAGGTTTATCATTGAAAATAATAAACCAGAAGTGGGTTCAGTATTTCTTTGTCTTCAATAGTGGTTGATATTTAAAGCCATTTGATAGTTATGTGTATCTGATAGTTCGAATCATTATGAGTTCGAGTCTCGGTGCCGAGAGGGGGGTTTTATCTCGACATTAATCTCCTCCTCTCACCCTCTCCCCCTCCCCATCTGGCCCGAGAAACTCCCGTATGCCGACGAAGCCGAGTTTGGGATTGAAAAAAAAGAAAAACAAAGTTATAGGCATTCTATAACAATGTAACACTTGATTATCCCCTGGCTATAAGCTTTATTATAATCTTTTATTAAAAGTAGTACAGTAAACCCTCATTTTAACGTACTCCAAGGGACCAAAAAATTCTCTGTTCGTTATAAAAGAATTCGTTATATCCGAAAAATATATTGCATATATATTATATGTCTTGCTATAAATTCAGGTAGTTAAAAAGAAATATTTTCAATACAGCATTCGTTTTCAGGCACATGTTTATTTAGAAACTACAAAAGAAGTTAAAACTATGCACTATGTACTTATATCTATCTTATTTCACATTTTACATAATACTTTAAGATTGACATAAACCATCATTCAAAATACAAAACTTGAAAAGGAACTTACAATGTCAAAATCACAGCAATTCATATAAAGTTGAAATGATAAAAAAAATATATATATATATTTTTTTTTTTGCACATCCCGACGAAGACGCAACGGAGGCATCGATTTTATCTTTATTAGCGATAATCGTTGATAGAGGAGATTTTGATATCCCGTATTTTTCCGCAATTTTCGATTTCGACTCAATTTTTTTATCCACTTCTTGGAGAATCGCCAACCTTGTATTTAAATCAATGGATTTCTCTTGACTTCGCAGGAAACTCGAATTAAAGCAAGTAATAAAAACAGAAAAACAAGCTGAAACTCTAGAAACCAGAAGTTGTCACAGACTGTGAATCACAGAATCGAGCTGAATAGAAGAAGATGTAAGGATTTGGACAGAAATGCGCCGCTCTTTACTGGGAATTAAGAAGTATTGTAATTTGGTTCTTCTTTATTTTTCGTAATAACCAAACAAATTTAATTCTGAGGTCCACAAAAGTAGTCCGTTAATTCTTTATAAGAGAATATTTCGTTATACACGAGAAAAAAGCGTAGTTTTCTATTCATTTTTCAAGGGACTGCAATGATAGTTCGTTATAAACGGGTGTTTGTTATAACCGTGTTCGTTAAAAAGAGGGTTTACTGTATTTAATATGACAAGTTTACGATTAACATGAACAAAAAAAACACGTTACATGTAGTGATTGATTCCCTACCCTTCCCTCAAGAACTCAGTTAATAAAATGTTAAACAAATCACACGAATAAAAGTCGGGAGGAATATGTAACTTATGGATAAAGAATAAGACCTTGGTTTAAATTTTAGATGGCACATTAAAACGATTTAATATAGATGAGTGCAGGGCTCAAGGTTGGGTCTAGGGATCGAATATCCAAGGGTATCTATCACTCGGCTAACAGCGGGAAATTTTTAACTATAATTAATTGTTTTTCACATTATTGAATTAATTTATGTAAGTAAAATTAGTGGAACAATAAAATTGTTAAACGTAGAATAAAAATGTTAAGAAAAGTTTGTAGGCTGTGTTGTCATCAAAAATAACACACTAAAATTATTTTGTTTGTTTGCCTACATTTTGGCCTAAATTTTAGGGCTTCATCAGTGAAAAAAAAATCACGATAACAACTTCTTCTTCTTCTTCTAGTGGCACGACAGGCCATTTAGTCCCTTCGCCTCGCGGTGTAATCTTCTGGGAGATTACACTCCGTATCTCGATGTATTTTATAGGGTAGGGTCATCACTCCCTACGCCTAATTATGTGAGAGGCCACCAGTTGACTGACGGGTCTCAAATACCCGTCAGTCAATTTCTTTATTTCTATTTGTCCAAACAATGTTTAGGGTCTCCTCTACCCAACAGTCTAAGCCCATGGTGTAATAAGCACTTAAAAAAAAATAAAACTTTCATCTTCATTAGACTGATAAATTCATCTCGGAATCCATTCGAGATAGTGCTCTTAACAAGTAAGACTCGTTGCTCGAATGTATAGTGCAACATTGAAACAGAGGAAATGATGAAACAGGCGGCGAGCTGTAGCATGTGTCATTGAACCGCGCAATGTTGCACAATTGTTCCTCGGATTAGGATTATCCATCCTTTTAAAGAAAAACAACAAAGATAAAACATTGAAAGAAACCATATTGGTAGTATAGTATATGGTAAATGGTAAATTTATTTGATGTAACTTAAAAAACGAGGGACGAATGTCCTTGAATCTTATCACATCTCCGCCTCGGGAAAACTGACCTGGTCAGGTCAAACGGAATTAAGTGTTCTCTGTTTTCATAAAAAGTATTGGGCAGGAAAATAAGTTGGCAGGGTTTTTCAATTTAATCCTCTCTGTGTTTATTAAATCATGTTTAATCAATGAGGGTCAATAATGGCTACATATTCTAAAAATCCGGTGCGCGCAACACGCCACTTTCACTTACTTTCGTTGATTACGTCAATTTGAGAATTTTATTAAGAAAGAATTTTTAAAAAATTGCATAAAAAAAATATGTTTGCAGTTATCTTGTTTATTTGGATATCGAATTCGTTCAACTAATATACTTACCTGTTTTTTAGCAATGCTAATCAGATGATATGGTCAATTTCATAAAACATACAAAATTAAAGGTACTTTAGAAGAAGAAATTTTGAAATATAGGCATTTAAGCTCTGTCAGACTGTTTTAATCAGAATGAAACCTACATGATATTAAAACCAGTCCAATTTTACTCCGATATAGCGAGTTTAATCAAAATCCTTAGAGCCGATTTTTGAGAAAATCGTAAATACGTGCAAAGTTGGATTAAGTGGCTCTTCTGGTTAGATGATTTTGATGAGTTGCTGTAACAACTTGGGCGTATAGTTGTTTAAATATGAAATTTCAGTTTCAAAGGACTTTTCGTTTACGTGCTGGACTTACCACACACACACACACACACACACACACACACACACACACACACACACACACACACACACACACACACACACACACACACACACAGACAGACCTTTTTTGCGGGACTTGGTCATTTGGACTCAGAGGACCCTAAGACGCTATACTTCCCCTTACTATATAATTTCTTATATATAGTTTCAACTGAGAATGTTCAAGTGGTATTTTTCTTGCTCGAAATGGAAGAGAAAAAAAAAATCAATTTTGTCATTTGACTATTTTTTATTCCCGAAAATGAAAATCCGTTGCAAAAACTGCCCCCAGTGGTTTGTTTGGTTCAGAACAGGAAATTTTGGCTTAAAAAGCCCCAGTGTCGTCCTTCAACCGTTGATGATGAACAAATTCAAGCATTGTTGATATAAATATGTAATTTTGATGGGAAAAAAAAAAATCTTAAAATTGATTAAAAAAAATTACAAAAATCTCATATTTTTATTGAAATCATTAGTAAAAAATGCAACGAAGCTATTTTACAACCCAATATATTTAATTTAAGGGTTATAGAAATGATATTTATTACTTTCACTTACTATACATAGTAGGGTGAAAATTTTCGAATTCCAGTTTTCAACGGAAATACACGTTTCAGGGTCCCCTGAGTCCAAATAACCAAGTCCCGCAAAAAGGTCTGTGTGTGTGTGGTAATTCCCGGGCGGAAACGGTAAGTCCTATGAAACTGAAATTTCATATTTAAGACAACTATACGCCCGAGACGTGACAACACTTTTTTTCATCAAAATAAGCTTACTAGAAGAGGCACTTTATATCTTGCATTTTGCACCTTTTTTTCTATTTTCTCGAAAACGGTTCCGACGATTTTGATTAAACTCTCTATATCGATGTAAAATTTAATGCGCTTTCATATAATGTAGGTTTTATTCTGCTCAAAATGGTCTGACAGGGCTTAAATGCCGATATTTTAAATTGTCTTCCCCTAAAGTACCTTTAATTTTGTAGATTCAATAAAAATATCTATATTATCTTGTTAACGCTGATAAAAAACAGGTAAATATATAAATTGAATAAATTCGAAACCCAACTAAAGGATAAAACACAAAAAATATTTTTTTAATGCAATTTTTCGTTTTTGAACATAAGAGCATTAATATACATGTATGATATACCGTTTGAAAGCTAAATATTTTAGAAAAAATATTATCTCACACACAAGCTTTTAAAAGTTAATAGAGAGTGATGAAATGAACATAAAACTAACTGATTATTTTAGATAATAATATAATCGATTTTTTAATAAAACACATGTTTTTTTCTATATAAATTCAATTTAATTAATTCCTTAATAGTTTCACATATTTTTATCTCTAACTGTTTTTGAAAATTCTTTTATTTATTTCGAAAATGGAGGTATGTGAAAGTCGTGTGTTGCTCGCACCAGATTTTAATGTATTAATTTTTTCTTGAAATGAGTATCAAGTTGAATCGATCACTAATGTTTACAACCCAATATCTATTTATAGTAGGATCAGTTAATCAGCCTTTAAATCTTGTTAAGTACATGGAAAATGCAAACGTATTACAGAGCCTCACTGGATCTTCTGTCACAGGAACTGTCGTAAAATATTATAATAATATAAATATAATTAATATAACATAAAATTTGAATAACACCAACAGAGATAGAGAGTGTCAAAAAAGCGCTAAAACTCCTTATAGCTCCGAAACAGTAGGTCCTAGCGGAAAATGTTTCATACCGAAATAACTTCAAATTTTCAATGCGAGAAACACCAACACAGCTTTTTGACACAGAGTGTGTCAATAAAGCTCAAAAACTTAATAAATGTAGAAGCAACAAATGAGCTTAGCATGTCAAACTCAGGGAGAAAAAACGTAATGCTATAAAAGTTAAAGACCCCAGCCAAAAGACATATTCATGTTAAAAAAATGAACTATTAAATCTTAATGTAAACAGTAGTTGGTAATTTTACTTTTATTTTTACAACTGTAGAAGGTAATATAACTAAGAGAATTGGGTAAAAATATTCTTAATATTTTTATTTATATATTTTTTATATTCAAATATATTTATTTATTCAGATATATTTCAATTTGTCACAATGGACATTAATAATATTGCTACAGGATCACATTCATACAATATTTACAATATAAATAAAAGAAAAGTCAAACAAATTACATAAAATAAACCTAAAATAAATAAAGGTATATGATAACGAAATTCGTAAATTAAATGAACACTTGATTATCAAATAAATAAACAAAACATGAACCCACTCATACTTATATACCATATTTACAATTTGTTGGGAAACCCCGGACGGTGTCCGTCTCCCCCCACTAGTGGAAGACAAGCAGAATCCGAGGGATCCCAGCGCCTCTCTCTCAGCCGCATCACTGGTCAGAGCCAGCGGAAGCCGAGTAAGAGTTTGTAATATTTACAAAACGTCTCGGGGCCACTGCCGTTTCAACCTTCTATGAGGGTTGTATGGATGAGTGGAGCTGGATAGGGATTGTGCTAGAGGATTAGGATGATGAATGAGGTTCTGATGGAATTTGGAAAATTTGAAAGGAATCATGTCTAAAATGAATGGAAGATTAAGGTCGTGGTGCAAGGTACAGTTGGTGACATAAAAAGGAGCGTTTACTATTATTCTGAGGATTGAAAGGATTGAATGCCTTTGATATGAGAACGTTTGGCTATCCCCCACAGCTATTTATATATTAATAATGTTCTTAAGTAAATCTTGTCCAAGAATCGCTTCTACGTGACAAGTATCGACAGGGATATCCCAGTTTTTTTAAACGTTCATTTGATAATTTTATCTACACATACATTATTTAATTAGGCCAGGTGAGTAGTTTATATTCGTGAAAGGTCAAGCTGACGATGGATAAAATATTTATTTAGAGGTTCTCGCCTAATGTTAACACTAAGTGTTTTTAGCTTTTAACACTCAATATCCTACTTACTTCTGTTGAACAGATTCGGTACTTAGGACTCCACCTCGACAAACGCCTAACATCTAATCCTCATACTAGACTGAAACGACAGGAAACTGCTCGTAGATACAGATTACTACAATACTTACTCGACAAACGCTCAAAACTTACTACTTACTACAAAAAACTCATTTATATAACAATTATCAGGCCTATTTGGACCTACGGCATTGAGCTATGGGGGTCTACTAAACCATAAAATTCCTCTCGCATCCAATCCTTGCAATCCAAAATTCTTCGAAAAATCCTCAATGCTCCTTACTTAGTAACCAATAAAATCATCCATAAAGACCTAAATATCCCATTTGTTGAAGACTTGGCCCGTTACAGATATACCTCTTTTCATTCCAAACTCCCTGCCCACTCAAACCCACAATATCCGTGACCTCTCCTCCATATCTATTCCCGACAATCCACCGAGACGCCTTAGAAAAAATGGGCAAGAGACTTCTTACCAAAAATTAGACATTGGAGTGCTACCATTGGGAAGTTTCTTCACAGGACTACCATTTGTTCTAATCTTGTATCAATCATATTTATTTGTTGTATTGATTTAATACAGTTGTAAATTTCTTTCAGTAAATACAAAAAAAAAAAGCTTTAACACTTATGTCATTCTCTTGTTTCTAATGATAGTCCTTTTTCTTTATCAAAAAATATTTAAACGTTTTCAATAAAACTAATAAAGTGAAACTGATTGAGCTTTGAGAAAAACCTTTATGTAAATAATAAATTCGTATCATGAATCCAAAATCAGACTTTTGCGAGAATGGTGAAAAATGAATACGTAATTGGAGTGATAATTTTGTTGTTTTTGTCACGTTTCAGGTTTCTGTAGTGCATTATAATTAATAGAACAGATGCAGAAAAATATATAAAAAGTTTATATACTTTCTGTATCTCTAAGAAAATTTAATAATTACTATTTGCGTCATTGACCTTCCATGGATTAATTAGAATATTTATCAACAGATCAATAAATTTACCTTATTAAATAAGAATAAACTAATTAAATCTCAGTGTAAACAGTAGTTAGTTTGTTTGTTTTTTTAACTATTTTTTATTCTTTTTTGACCTCCACCCGAACCATCTCATCTTTAATATTCATTTCACGGTCAACCATTTAATATAATATTCAATATGCTTCAAAAGTCTATATCATTTGAAAAAACGAGGCATATCGAACATTCAGAGCAATATTGTTCAAACTAGATCCTAATAAAAAGTTCAGTTAAAATCGACAGTTTTAAGAGGAAAGTGATGTGGGGTTTTATCTTGTACTGCAAAATGAGAGAAGTTCACTTCTGAGGAGAAATGCCTTATACGTTGATCTCTGAACTTCCCATTAGGAGAGAGTTTATTGGTTTTAGCAGCCAAAGAATGCAACAGACTGGGAATAACTCAGACCTGAAAATTACTGGAATATCAAGTAGACGGGTTTAGAAAAAGCCAGTTGAGAAGGCCAAGGGCAGCTTTGAAAACCTGGTCTGAGACGAAGAAAAGATAAAGTCATTCATATTATAATTATAAATATAAAAAAACTGGTGCGGGCAACACACGACTTTCACTTACCCCCATTTTTAAAATCAATGAAAGAAATTTTTAAATACAGTTAGAGATAAAAATACATGAAACTATTAAAGCATTAATTAAATTAAATTTCTATAGAAACGTGTATTTTATTAAAAAATCTATTATATTATTATCTAAAATAATCAGTTAGTTTTATCGTCTTTTCATCACTCTCTATTAACTTTTAATAGCTTGTGTATAAGATAATATTTTTTGTAAAATCTTTAGCTTTCCAACGGTATATCATACATGTATATTATTGTTCTAATATTATAATATTTTTCCTGTTTTCTCCTTTAGTTGGGTATCGAATTCATTCAATTTATATATATATACCTGTTTTTCATCAGTAGTAACAAGATAATATAGTTATTTTTATAGAATCAACAAAATTAAAGGTACTTTAGATAAAAAAAATTTAAAGTATCGGCATTTAAGCCCTGTCAGACCTTTTTAATCCAAATGAAACCTAAATGATATTAAAGCCCATTAAATTTTAAATCGATATAGCGAGTTTAATCAAAATCGTCGGAACCGTTTTTGAGAAAATCGAAAAAAAGGTGCAAAATGCATGGTATAAACTGGCTCTTCTGGTAAGCACATTTTGATGAAAAAGTTTTTGTTATGTCTCGGGCGTATATTTGTCTTAAATATGAAATTTCAGTTTCTTAGGACTTACCGTTTCCGCTAGGGAGTTACCACACACACACACACACAGACCTTTATACCTATATATAGTAAGTGAAAGTAAAAATAATAATACTTTTCCTTGAAAAACCTTAAACATCTTGCCTGTTAGTATCCCTCTATCATGTTCCGCTTATTATTGTTGAAAAGATCCACTTACCAAGTACACCATCTTGACAAGCGTCTTACAGATAGTTGACAGGCGACTAAAACGACCACATATTGCTTGTATTTTCCCGATTACTAAAATATTTACATGACAACAGTTCTGATATTCATAACCGTTATCAGGCCTATTTAGACATAAGCAGTCGTTAATTTGCCTACTGCTGCACGGTGTATTGGGGTGTCTCTGGTGATCTTGAAGCAAAACTTAAACATTATTTAACAGTTTGATATGCTTCAGCATTGGGATTTCCAGGGACACTTCTGTCTCCAGATTCTACGCAGAGCTGAAGCGGCTTTACCCTTCCTACCGCTGTAAGTACTTCCTGGCATCCTTCCTTTTTCAAGTTCTCCAATCCAGCCGCCCATCGTACATCTCAGATATGTTTTCATTCGAAACTTCCATTGATTCCCGCAACACTCTAATTGTAGCTTTTGACAGATCGTACCTATTCACTCCTCTTTCGTATGGAATTCCATTCCTTCATATATACGTCATTCTCATACTCTTCAGACCTTCAAATCTATTCGATCACTTCTTCTCTATTCAATTTTCAAAGAACCCTAAATAGATTTGCAGATTTCTATAAAAATAGTAAATCAACAACATATAGAAACGATTATTTAAATATAATATCTTACATTGTGGTGCACTTGCATATTTAACTTTATTATTTCATCAATATCCCATCAATACTGTGAAGTACTTTTAGTTAAAATTTTGTATATGTGAACATATGTTTCTGTTTTATTTTTTGACTAGTTTAGTTATAATCTATTAGAATTATCATTATTAGAAGCTAACTTTTAATTTATTACTATTGTTCCTTTTTGTTTTTTATTTCTGTTATTTTTTGTTTGTTTTATTTTTGTACTCTAAGACACTAGAGTTCTTTTTATATGTTTTATAATATTATTCTAAAGGGACTTGTTCCAGAATAAATAAAGAATTATTTTAAAAAAATATTTTATTGGTATTTACAACTGTATTAACAAAAAAATACATCAAGTAAATGTGATGTGTTATATAATACAATGACTTGATATACCTGTAGAGAAGCTTTCCATTGGAAGCACTCTAAAAATATTCTAAACTAGAAGGTCCCGGGGCCATTTCCTTTTCAGGCGCATCGGAGGATTATCCGGAATTGAAGAGGAAGAAAGGATTGAAACTAGTGGGTTAGAGTGCGAATGGAGTTTGTCATGAAAGGATTGATACCTGGTCCGGACCAAATCAGTAACAAAGGAAACATTAAGGTTTTTATGGATAAGTTTATTCGTGACAAAGTAAGGAGCGTTGAGGATTTTACGAAGGGTTTTGGATTGTAAGGATTGGATGCAGGAAGAATTTGATGGTTTAGTAGAGCCCCAAAGCTCTACTCCGTAAGTCCAGATTGGTCTTATAATAGTCATGTAGATGAGTCTTTTGTAGTTCAGAGGAAGGTTTGATCGTTTGTCTAGTAAGTGAATGAATGAATGAATGAATGAATGAATAATTTTATTTGCTTTCGGGGTAACCCCCATACAAATAGAGCTGGCTACATAACAAATATAGAATAAAAAACATACTTCAATAAATGAGTTAAGACACTAATTCACTACGTTATCAGCTCTAGGTACATTGTATTACAATAAAACTTATAACAAAATAACACAAATACAATATATGAATAATATAATAGTTTACAATATAATAAATATATAAATATATGTTTGACATAATATGGCGAAACACGATAAATAATATGATACAGTTAACAAACATGTTTATTCATTTATTTAAATGATCTGATTTGGCAACATTGCCTTGCATAATAATAAATATTTTTTAATTCATCAATATCATCGGTGGTAAAGAGGGCGATAAAATTTGTAATGTTCATATTTAAGGCCCTAGGGATATAATGGGTTCTGTACGGTGCGTATATGGGACATCGAATAAAAATGTGGAATAAGTCCTCTCTTTCGTTGAGGTTACATAGCGTGCAGTTTTCCTTGGGTTTAAATTGGTAGTATATATTGTTAAATGTTAATTTAATATTGTAATTTCCAGAGAGTCTCAATTGTGCAAATATTTTTATGACAGGGAACGGTGCGTTTGATAATAAGTAAGCTTGAGGTTTATGTCTATTTTTATGAATGGACGGATAGAGTGGGTTGTATTTACCGGGAGTGATTAACTTTTGTTTATCTATTGTCTCCATATGATTTGTAAACAGTATCAATGTTTTGTCCATCTCTAACTGAAAAATAGCCGGGTTTTCTATTTCTAATATAGACTGTTTGTTTATTCGATTTAATATACAGTATAATTGGTGAAACCAGTTGTATTTTTGTACTTTATTTGTTGGTTTATAAGTTTTCTTTAATGTATCGAAGCATATTTTAGGGAGTCGGTTATTACTGAGTTTTAAAATTTTATGCACCCAAGAGAGAGAAAGCTTTAGTATTGTGATTAGGCAATGGTGAACATTAAATTCCGACCGTATTAATAAAAAAGGAATATTTTTGTTTAATGCGAATAAACGTTTATAAAAGTTTATGTTTACGCTCTCTAGTAAGTGTTGAAGTAGTCTAAAGCGGCGAGCAATTATTATTATTAATTGGCAATTTTTGTTGTGTGGTTTGTTACAATAACCTTCAAATATAAATATTGAGATTTATCTTTTATTACTGTCTGTTTCCATATTTTATTGTATTACTGTTATCTTTTTGTTGTGTGGTTTGTTACAATAACCTTCAAATATAAATATTGAGATTTATCTTTTATTACTGTCTGTTTCCATATTTTATTGTATTACTGTTATCTTTTTGTTGTGTGGTTTGTTACAATAACCTTCAAATATAAATATTGAGATTTATCTTTTATTACTGTCTGTTTCCATATTTTATTGTATTACTGTTATCTTTTTGTTGTGTGGTTTGTTACAATAACCTTCAAATATAAATATTGAGATTTATCTTTTATTACTGTCTGTTTCCATATTTTATTGTATTACTGTTATCTTTTTGTTGTGTGGTTTGTTACAATAACCTTCAAATATAAATATTGAGATTTATCTTTTATTACTGTCTGTTTCCATATTTTATTGTATTACTGTTATCTTTTTGTTGTGTGGTTTGTTACAATAACCTTCAAATATAAATATTGAGATTTATCTTTTATTACTGTCTGTTTCCATATTTTATTGTATTACTGTTATCTTTTTGTTGTGTGGTTTGTTACAATAACCTTCAATATAAATATTGAGATTTATCTTTTATTACTGTCTGTTTCCATATTTTATTGTATTACTGTTATCTTTTTGTTGTGTGGTTTGTTACAATAACCTTCAAATATAAATATTGAGATTTATCTTTTATTACTGTCTGTTTTCCATATTTTATTGTATTACTGTTATCTTTTTGTTGTGTGGTTTGTTACAATAACCTTCAAATAAAATATTGAGATTTATCTTTTATTACTGTCTGTTTCCATATTTTATTGTATTACTGTTATCTTTTTGTTGTGTGTGGTTTGTTACAATAACCTTCAAATATAAATATTGAGATTTATCTTTTATTACTGTCTGTTTCCATATTTTATTGTATTACTGTTATCTTTTTGTTGTGTGGTTTGTTACAATAACCTTCAAATATAAATATTGAGATTTATCTTTTATTACTGTCTGTTTCCATATTTTATTGTATTACTGTTATCTTTTTGTTGTGTGGTTTGTTACAATAACCTTCAAATATAAATATTGAGATTTATCTTTTATTACTGTCTGTTTCCATATTTTATTGTATTACTGTTATCTTTTTGTTGTGTGGTTTGTTACAATAACCTTCAAATATAAATATTGAGATTTATCTTTTATTACTGTCTGTTTCCATATTTTATTGTATTACTGTTATCTTTTTGTTGTGTGGTTTGTTACAATAACCTTCAAATATAAATATTGAGATTTATCTTTTATTACTGTCTGTTTCCATATTTTATTGTATTACTGTTATCTTTTTGTTGTGTGGTTTGTTACAATAACCTTCAAATATAAATATTGAGATTTATCTTTTATTACTGTCTGTTTCCATATTTTATTGTATTACTGTTATCTTTTTGTTGTGTGGTTTGTTACAATAACCTTCAAATATAAATATTGAGATTTATCTTTTATTACTGTCTGTTTCCATATTTTATTGTATTACTGTTATCTTTTTGTTGTGTGGTTTGTTACAATAACCTTCAAATATAAATATTGAGATTTATCTTTTATTACTGTCTGTTTCCATATTTTATTGTATTACTGTTATCTTTTTGTTGTGTGGTTTGTTACAATAACCTTCAAATATAAATATTGAGATTTATCTTTTATTACTGTCTGTTTCCATATTTTATTGTATTACTGTTATCTTTTTGTTGTGTGGTTTGTTACAATAACCTTCAAATATAAATATTGAGATTTATCTTTTATTACTGTCTGTTTCCATATTTTATTGTATTACTGTTATCTTTTTGTTGTGTGGTTTGTTACAATAACCTTCAAATATAAATATTGAGATTTATCTTTTATTACTGTCTGTTTCCATATTTTATTGTATGTTATCTTTATCTTTTTGTTGTGTGTTTGTTACAATAACCTTCAAATATAAATATTGAGATTTATCTTTTATTACTGTCTGTTTCCATATTTTATTGTATTACTGTTATCTTTTTGTTGTGTGGTTTGTTACAATATAACCTTCAAATATAAATATTGAGATTTATCTTTTATTACTGTCTGTTTCCATATTTTATTGTATTACTGTTATCTTTTTGTTGTGTGGTTTTGTTACAATAACCTTCAAATATAAATATTGAGATTTATCTTTTATTACTGTCTGTTTCCATATTTTATTGTATTACTGTTATCTTTTTGTTGTGTGGTTTGTTACAATAACCTTCAAATATAAATATTGAGATTTATCTTTTATTACTGTCTGTTTCCATATTTTATTGTATTACTGTTATCTTTTTGTTGTGTGGTTTGTTACAATAACCTTCAAATATAAATATTGAGATTTATCTTTTATTACTGTCTGTTTCCATATTTTATTGTATTACTGTTATCTTTTTGTTGTGTGGTTTGTTACAATAACCTTCAAATATAAATATTGAGATTTATCTTTTATTACTGTCTGTTTCCATATTTTATTGTATTACTGTTATCTTTTTGTTGTGTGGTTTGTTACAATAACCTTCAAATATAAATATTGAGATTTATCTTTTATTACTGTCTGTTTCCATATTTTATTGTATTACTGTTATCTTTTTGTTGTGTGGTTTGTTACAATAACCTTCAAATATAAATATTGAGATTTATCTTTTATTACTGTCTGTTTCCATATTTTATTGTATTACTGTTATCTTTTTGTTGTGTGGTTTGTTACAATAACCTTCAAATATAAATATTGAGATTTATCTTTTATTACTGTCTGTTTCCATATTTTATTGTATTACTGTTATCTTTTTGTTGTGTGGTTTGTTACAATAACCTTCAAATATAAATATTGAGATTTATCTTTTATTACTGTCTGTTTCCATATTTTATTGTATTACTGTTATCTTTTTGTTGTGTGGTTTGTTACAATAACCTTCAAATATAAATATTGAGATTTATCTTTTATTACTGTCTGTTTCCATATTTTATTGTATTACTGTTATCTTTTTGTTGTGTGGTTTGTTACAATAACCTTCAAATATAAATATTGAGATTTATCTTTTATTACTGTCTGTTTCCATATTTTATTGTATTACTGTTATCTTTTTGTTGTGTGGTTTGTTACAATAACCTTCAAATATAAATATTGAGATTTATCTTTTATTACTGTCTGTTTCCATATTTTATTGTATTACTGTTATCTTTTTGTTGTGTGGTTTGTTACAATAACCTTCAAATATAAATATTGAGATTTATCTTTTATTACTGTCTGTTTCCATATTTTATTGTATTACTGTTATCTTTTTGTTGTGTGGTTTGTTACAATAACCTTCAAATATAAATATTGAGATTTATCTTTTATTACTGTCTGTTTCCATATTTTATTGTATTACTGTTATCTTTTTGTTGTGTGGTTTGTTACAATAACCTTCAAATATAAATATTGAGATTTATCTTTTATTACTGTCTGTTTCCATATTTTATTGTATTACTGTTATCTTTTTGTTGTGTGGTTTGTTACAATAACCTTCAAATATAAATATTGAGATTTATCTTTTATTACTGTCTGTTTCCATATTTTATTGTATTACTGTTATCTTTTTGTTGTGTGGTTTGTTACAATAACCTTCAAATATAAATATTGAGATTTATCTTTTATTACTGTCTGTTTCCATATTTTATTGTATTACTGTTATCTTTTTGTTGTGTGGTTTGTTACAATAACCTTCAAATATAAATATTGAGATTTATCTTTTATTACTGTCTGTTTCCATATTTTATTGTATTACTGTTATCTTTTTGTTGTGTGGTTTGTTACAATAACCTTCAAATATAAATATTGAGATTTATCTTTTATTACTGTCTGTTTCCATATTTTATTGTATTACTGTTATCTTTTTGTTGTGTGGTTTGTTACAATAACCTTCAAATATAAATATTGAGATTTATCTTTTATTACTGTCTGTTTCCATATTTTATTGTATTACTGTTATCTTTTTGTTGTGTGGTTTGTTACAATAACCTTCAAATATAAATATTGAGATTTATCTTTTATTACTGTCTGTTTCCATATTTTATTGTATTACTGTTATCTTTTTGTTGTGTGGTTTGTTACAATAACCTTCAAATATAAATATTGAGATTTATCTTTTATTACTGTCTGTTTCCATATTTTATTGTATTACTGTTATCTTTTTGTTGTGTGGTTTGTTACAATAACCTTCAAATATAAATATTGAGATTTATCTTTTATTACTGTCTGTTTCCATATTTTATTGTATTACTGTTATCTTTTTGTTGTGTGGTTTGTTACAATAACCTTCAAATATAAATATTGAGATTTATCTTTTATTACTGTCTGTTTCCATATTTTATTGTATTACTGTATCTTTTTACTATACCGTTTTATTTTAATTTTATTATTTTTGTTTAATTTGATATTATCTTGTGTGTTTTTTTTTCGGCCCTGGGGAAGACAAATTTAGTCGGCACAAAAATATAATAAGTTTATCTTTTTTTTTTTTTTTTATTATTATTTTTTTTTTTTACCTCAACCACAATTAACTTCTCCATCAAAATAGTAATATTTTGATTTTAAAACTAATGTTAATATTTTACTAGGTTAAAAGTTAATCTCTGGATATAAAACGCGTGTTTAGAAAACGTAGAATAAATATAAAAAGTCATTGATAGTCATAGTAATGAATAATTAAAAAACAGATAAACTTTAGTTATGTTAATTCAAAATTGAGACTATAATTTCCAATGGGTTCCATGTCATTTTTCAGATTTTTTTTCTTTTTTTTTTTTTTTAGAAAACGCTAAATTCCCTTGTTGTTAATTCATTTAATGTCACTTTATGCTACCACCGCTAATCGAACGATGCTACAGTGGGTTTCCTAGATTTTGCCTATTCAGGTTAAGTATTTCTCATTAGAATGGGGATCTTTAAAGAGTAACTGACATCACACAGGCTCGGGACAACCGTTTTATGTCCCGGCCGGAGGACGGCATAACCAATCCCATTAAAAAATCCTGAAATAAATATTTAGATTTATTTTATTGATTTTTACAACTGTACCAGTATTCATACAGTTAGTAAAGGGGCTAAATTACAATTATGGGTGTGTACAAAAAGTCTTTTGAAGAAATAACCCAACGGTATCACTCGGAATAAAAATTTCTAGGTACATCTGCCAGGCCTGACCCGTGACCTTTGGGATTGGAACTGTGTTGTGTTAGTCACTACCACATGTTACCAAACTAGATCCCCTTATTAATATGTAATTTGTTAGATTATATTGAATTCAAAGTCAAGATTTTGTTCACTATATTGATCAATTCATTTTTACTTTCCTTACCTATATATGAAATGTATAGTAAGGGAAAGTATTGCGATCGTGAAAATTTTAGAATTCCAGTTTTCAACGGAAATACACGTTTTAGGGTGCCCTGAGTCCAAATGACCAAGTCCTACAAAAAGGTCTGTGTTGTGTGTGGTAACTCCCGGGCGGAAACAAAAAGTCCTATGAAACTGAAATTTCATATTTAAGACAACTATACGCCCAAGATGTTACAGAATCTTTTTCATCAAAATCAGCTAACCGAAACATCTCCTTTATACCATGAATTTTGGACCTTTTTACGATTTTCAAAAACGGCTCTAACAATTTTGATTAAACCCTACATATCGATGTAAAATTTGATGGGCTTTAATATGATGTAGGTTTCATTCTGATTGAAATAGTCTGACAGGGCTGAAATGCCGATATTTTAACTTTGTAGATAATAGGTAATATAAATTTGTAAATTTAAAAAAATTTGGAACATCATCATATTAGCGTTGGTAAATAACGGGTAAATATGCAAGTTGGGCGAATTCGATAAACAACTAAAGGAGAAAATTGTTAACATATTTTTTTATGCAATGTTTGTGTTTTTGAACACAAGAATAGCAATGTAATTGTGTAATATACCGTTGGATAGTTAAAGATTTTACAAAAAATACTATTTCATTCACAGAATTATAAAGGTTAGAGGCGAGTGAGGAAACTAACTGATTGTTGTAGATACAAATATAATAGATTAATTAATGTTTCTATTGGAATTCGAAATAATTAATTCTTTAACAATTTATTTGTATTTTTAAATGTATATACAAATTCTTAAGTTGATTTTACACGGATGTTAGTGAAAGTCGTGTTTTGCGCGCACAAAATATTTACTTTATGGAAAGAAATGCAGTAAAAAATTAAATGTTTAGTCATAATTGTTTGTAAGAACTGACATTTTCAAACGCGTTTATCACTTGAGGGTTTTTACATTAAATCAAATGGAGGATTTCGATAAGATCTAACGATTAGAATATAAATATGAAAAAATATAAATTTTGTAAAAAATATGTAAAGTATAATTTTGACTTAAATGTTAAAAGAATAATGGGAGATAATCAGTACGAATGACCTACATTCCTACACAATTCCTGACTTTTTCACTTCCCATGACCACCTGTAGAAGCGGAATGATGTTGCGTAACAGATTGGATTGATGGTTCCCAAGACCTTAACCGAAGGTTCAAAATCCATTCTATTTTGTGATTTTAAGGTGAAGATTGAAATATTATGCAAAACTATTTAGGCTTTCTTCGCTTCATTACTTTTATAGCTTATTTTATGAAGGTGCTGATACATGAAACGTGAAGAAGTATATATAGCCTAATATATTTATTTATGTAAATCCATTTACCCTCAAAGTGTCATCGTCATACTACATAAATTATCTTTTTACTACAATATTTTACCAAGTTGTTATTAGTAGATTGTAGATTGTTATATTAATAAAAAAAAAAAAACATATATGTAGTTTAAAAAAAAAAAAATCTCTATCATTACGAACAGTTTTTGCTATCTAAGGCAGAGTTCTTGCTTTGCGCCGCTGAAAGGAAGGTTATGGCAAGATTTCAGATGTAGAGCCCAACTAAAACTACATTTGTTTGTAGTTGTTTATCCTTTCGGAGCTTCTTCGAACCTTATCGGTAGGTGTCTTTAACGATGATAACAGGAAATTGTCCATGATGGCTGATAACATTATATTGGACTCCTTGGGATTAATAGAGTTTATAGAGGCAAATGTTTTTATGTATTTATTTTTAAAAGTTTATTCATATATTAATTATTATGTTTTATATTCTTATCCTATTTCTCATATTTAGGGGTGCATTTTTACATTTATTATTATGTATTGCTTGTGATTTTTCGAATTATTCAAAATATAAGAACATAATAAAAAAATCTGGTGCAGGCAACACACGACTTTCACTTACCTCGATTTTTAAAATCAATGAAAGAATTTTCAAATACAGTTAGAGATAAAAATACGTGAAACTATCAAGGAATTAATCAAATTGAATTTATATAGAAACATGTGATTTATTAAAAAATCTATTGGGTTGATGCAAAATTAATGCAGGTATTTAGTAGGTATTGTAAATACGCCATATCTTTACTTTAACCATATATATTTAATCAAAATAATTTCCATCTGAATCAATGCACTTTTGCCAACGTTCAACAAGCTTTCTTATTCCACCAGAAAAAAAATCCGAATCCCTGGACTCAATGAAACCACGAAAAGAATTTTCAATGTCGTCCTGGTTTTGAAAATTTTTCTCCCTCAAAAAGTTGTCCAGATGCCTGAAAAAGTGGAAGTCTGTAGGAGAGAGGTCAGGTGAATAAGGCGGATGTTGGAGAACTTCGTAGCCCAACTCGTGCAGTCGTCGAAGCGTTGGTTGTGCAACGTGTGGTCTGGCGTTATCGTGGAGCAGGATCGGCCCCTTCCGATTCATCAATGCTGGGCAAAGACGTTGCAATTTTTGAGTTCCGAGTTCCGCCGCCATTTCTCGTGTGGTTTTGTTTGGGTCTTCTTCCACTTTAGACCTCAGCTGGTCGTTGTCCAGAGCAAGATGACGGCCCCGACCTTCCTTGTCTTCGAGGTCGAAATCTCCTCTGCGAAACTTCTGGAACCAACGCTGCACCGTGCACTCATTAATAGCCCCTGACCCCACACTTCATTAATATTACGAGCCGTTTGCGCAGCGCTGCGCCCTAATTTAAATTCGTAAAAATAAATTTGACGAAAATCGCACTTTGACATTTTCGATTCAAGACCTTTGAACACACTGAACAAAACGATTTTACTAAACAAATTCATGGTGAAAGAGAGGGTATTAGATAAGGTTTGTTTTGGTATAATAATGATCAATGTTAGGATTAGCTTTGTTTACACAATTGGAATTAAGATATTGCAATAGAGGAAACCTGCATTAATTTTGCATCAACCCAATATTATATTATTATCTAAAATAATCAGTTAGTTTTATCTTCTTCTCATCACTCTCTATTAACTTTTAAAAGCTTGTGTATGAGATAATATTTTTTCTAAAATCTTTAGCTTTCCAACGGTATATCATACATGTATATTACTGCTCTTATGCTCAAAAACAAAAAATTGCATTAAAAAAATATTTTTTCTGTTTTCTCCTTTAGTTGGGTATCGAATTTATTCAATTTATATATTTACCTGTTTTTCATCAGCGTTAACAAGATAATCTAGTCATTATTATTGAATCTACAAAATTAAAGGTACTTTAGGGGAAGAAAATTTAAAATATCGGCATTTAAGCCCTGTCAGACCATTTTTATCCAAATAAAACCTACATGATATTAAAGCCCATTAAATTTTACATCGATATAGCAAGTTTAATCAAAATCGTCGGAACCGTTTTCGAGCAAATCAAAAAAAGATGCAAAATGCATGGTATAAAGTGCCTCTTCTGGTTAGCTCATTTTTATGAAAAAAGTTTTATCACGTCTCGGGCGTATAGTTGTCTTAAATATGAAATTTCAGTTTCATAGGACTTACCGTTTCCGCCCGGGAGTTACCACACACACACACACACACACACACACACACACACACACACACACACACACACAGACCTTTTTGCGGGACTTGGTTATTTGGACTCAGGGGACCCTAAAACGTGTATTTTCGTTAGTTATGGAATGAGATTTACTCATCTATTGTAATTGCTATTACAGTTGTAATTATAATTATGAAGAGGTTATTGTGATTGTTGTTAGTAATATTTATGTTGCCTCCTATTATAAAGGATGCCGCCTTCTGCCTCCGAAGGGTCTGTGGGACACCTTTTCTCGTACCTGAGCCCCTACAGGAAGTACTTTGACATTATGGGTGCTAAGTGATCCATATGTCCCTCCATTTGATCTCTGCCGCCTTTCCTCCATCCCCTCCTCTATTCCTTCCTATATGTACCCCCCAAATCCTAGGGCCAGGGCACTCCGGTCAAAATGTTATTACTGTAAAGGTGTAATATATTATATCATTAAGAAGTTTATGTTTCTGTTTCCATAGTGAATAAATATACAAAGTTTAAATAAAAGTGTTATTTGTTAACTGGCGCCCGAAGTAGGGACTGCAAGTTTCGAATCAAGAAGTGATTTGATGAACTCTGCAGTCAGCACATGAACCTTTGAAGATTCTTCTCTATAACTGGTCGATGCGAAGAACCCCATTCAAGAAGAGGGATCCTGCCGAGTTCGCCTGAGGTTTTCACCGGACGACTATAGACCACACCAACAGATCAGTGAGCTTTAAAATATTTTTAAGATTTACTATATTTTATTTTATTTCTTTTATGTTAGATCCATCATTAGATAATATAAATATTCAATTTTCCCAACTTAAAATCTCAAATATGGCATCATTCAAAATAGAAACTCCAGACTATGATCACATACCTATCTTTGATGGGAAATCTCACAATTTATTAGATTTTGTAAAAACCGTTAGATTTGTTAAAGACATTTTTTGTGCCGAAAATAACTCCTTCAAAATTATTAATGAGCGTAGACTACTTAACCATGTCTTATCTCGCCTCACGCCAGACGTTAGAGAACTATTAAATAATGATAACGAATCCAGTACAGTAGAAGGTTTATTAGGGTTTTTAATAAGAAAATTCAAAGATTCTAGGCCGATTGAACAATTAATTGTAAATTTACTTAACTATAAAATAGGCCCGGATGAGCACCCCATTGACTTCTTGAAGCGACTTAATAAGGAGAGGACCTCAATAATTTCTAGATACAAAATCGATAGAACCCCCGACCTTGATAACTCTATAATCCTTTTAGATAAACAAATTAAACACCTTTTTTTAATGAACTTGCCTCTAAATGTAAGAACATATTTATTGACTAAAGCAGACAAATTGAAAGATCTAGATGACTTATTAGACCTTATGCATCAAGAAAGTCACTTCCTATTCGATCATCAGCCATCCGATTGTACAGACCTTAGCAGAGGCTTACAACCAGAACGTAACAATTACCATAAAAGGGAATTTTATAATGATAGACTTGAGCCTAGGCAATACAAAAGCAGTAATAATTACCGCCCTAATCAGCAAAACGAATCATTCGGTCCCCAAAATAGAGAGCGACAAGGGAGTTACTCAGATACAAAATATTGGTACCCGAAGAATCAGAAAAATAATCAAAAACGGTATGATTACCGCCAAGGCAATTTTAAATCTCAACAAAGTCATTACGAGGGCTCCGCTAGAAAAGCTTTCCCCACTCGACCTACTAAACAAGAAAACCGACAATCGATGTATCAAATAGAATATGAGACAACTCCAGACGAAAACCCCTTAGAATCGAGATTAAAAGAATTGGAAAAAAGGATTGAAGAAATGACATCTCATTTTTTAGAGGAAACCGAAAACCCAGAAAACCAAACGTAATTGAGCTACAAACAAATAACTTAAATCAACTCCCTTATATTAAAGACGGTTCTAATAGAAAATGGCTCATTGACACCGGCTCTAAACACAATTATATTAATCCTGATATCATTCCTATTGGCATCTATCGAAAAAAAGAAAATTTCATAATTAAAACTGCTACAGGTGAAAAAAAAGGAACCGAAGTTATTTATACATCTTGTCGTAATCACTTTTTGAAATATCCACGTTTAATTAAATTTTACGTATATAAATTCAGCACAAACTATGATATTCTTCTGGGAAACAAGTTAATGATCGATATGGAAGCTAATATTGATTTCAAAAACAATATTATGAAAACCAAGTATAATGAAATCAAATTCAATATTCAGGAAGATCCCAATATAAAATATGTTGAATTAAAATCGGGGTTAAATAGAATATCCATCCCGCGAAATGGTATATATTTTATTAACTTAAAAAATGAAAAAATTGAAATCCCTGAAGGAATATATGAGAAGGAATTGTCCATTATTAGTGAACAGGATCAGATTTGTGAATTAAACTACCAAGAATTGTTGGGGGAAGAAGTTGAAATAACTATTCCAAAAACAATAGACATTATGAGTGAGATTCCAACTTTAATACGCGCTGACCATATAAGTCCCAAAGACAAAGCTGCGTTAATTGGTATTCTTAGGAAGTATCCTACAATATTTAGAACAGGAGATGATAAATTATCCGCGACGGATTTATTAGAACATAAAATAAAAACCAAAACTGATGACCCGATTTATTCTAAAAACTACAGATATCCACATCATTTTAGAGAAAGTATCAAGGAAGAAATCACTACATTGTTAGAAAACAAAATTATCCAACCGAGCAACTCACCCTACAACTCACCAGTTTGGGTAGTCCCGAAAAAAACGGATGCTTCTGGACAAAAGAAAATCCGCATGGTTATCGATTACCGAAAATTAAATCAACAGACCATACCAGATAGATACCCTTTGCCTAATATCGAAGATTTATTAGGAAAATTGGGAAAGTCGTCAATTTTTACAGCCATAGACCTCTGCTCCGGCTTCCACCAAATCAAAGTAGAAAGAGATTCAATTAAGAAAACTGCATTTTCAACGGATCAAGGGCATTTTGAATTTCTGAGGATGCCGTTTGGTTTATGTAACGCGCCTGCAACTTTCCAAAGAGCAATGAATATAATATTTTCGGATGTCCCTAATACTTTAGTCTATATGGACGATATAATCATTTTTTCAGAAAATATGGAAGAACACTTAAAACACCTAGAGACTGTTCTACAAAAATTAGATAGACATAATCTGAAAATCCAGTTAGACAAGACTGAATTTTGCAAACGCGAACTGTTATTTCTTGGTCACATTATATCAGAAAGAGGTGTTCAACCTAATCCAGCAAAATTAAAGTTATTATGGAGTCGAAACTACCACGTAATGAAAAAGAAATAAAAAGTTTTTTAGGCCTCACAGGATTTTACCGTAAGATGATACCTAATTATGCTAGGATAGCAGCTCCCATGACCAAAGCGTTAAGAAAAGATGTAGCTATAAACCCCGAATTCTACAAAGAGTCATTTGAAGAACTTAAATTATTAGTTTGCAGTAGTCCCATATTACAATTACCTAATTTCGAAGAGGATTTTTTCCTAACCACAGACGCTTCGAACTACGCGGTTGGTGCAGTATTAGCTCAAAAGAAAGAGGGCAAGGAATTGCCTGTTTGTTTTGCATCCCGTGTCTTAAACAAGGCTGAACAAAATTACTCCACAACTGAAAAGGAATGTCTTGCAATCATATGGGCTTGTAATCATTTTAAGCCATATCTTTATGGAAGGAAATTTTTCATTTATACGGACCATAAGCCATTAGAATACATGAAAACATGTAAATCACAAAATGCTAGGCTAATACGATGGAAACTAATGCTTGAAGATTTTGATTTCGAAATTAAACACATCGAGGGCAGGGCCAACAAGGTAGCAGACCATTTATCTAGATACCCGCTTGAGGAAAGGGAATTATTGACAATTGAAGACAGCGTGTCCAGTGATTTAGAGACAGACCATTCTGCACATTCTTCCGATAATAGAGTAATGGTAATTGAAGACAAAGAGAAGCCCGTAAACTTTGAAAAACATCAAATTGTATTCACCAAAGGAGTTGATAAAAATAAAACTGAAATGCCATTTCCGGGAAGGGAAAGACATGTTATCTACTTTCATGGATTGGAAACCATTGAGGAATTAAAGTCTGAACTGCTTAGCATTATTCTACCGGATACTACTTATGGAATATATTGCTCGGGAAAAGAGATTGAAACCGATTTGTATGATGATATTTTTAATAAATTTAGCTCCCTAATAAGAGAAGTATTTTATACTAATCGTGTCAAACGGTATTATAAAATGGTCTTAGATGTTCATGACAAGGATGCTCAAGTCGAACTAATTTCTAATTATCACATTGGAAAGGCATACCATAGAGGTTTTGATGAAACGTATAATCTTATAAGAAAAAAGTATTATTGGCCTAATTTTAGCAAACATGTCCGTGAATGGATAAATAAGTGTGACGTATGCGCCCAAGCAAAATATGATCGACACCCATCAAAGCCTAAATTTAAAATAACTCCCACTCCTGAAAAACCTTTCCAAGAAATTATGATGGACACTCTACACCTGGGAAATAAATACATTTACCTAATAGTCGATACCTTTTCGAAACGCTTATTCTTAAGGACCTTTGATTCGAACAACCAAATTAATGCTACTAAAACACTTATGGATTATACCGTAACTTTTCCTAAACCGCAAACCATTACGACAGATAACGGTAGAGAATATGAAAACTTATTATTCAAAGGCCTAATCAAATATTTACAAATAGAAAAACATGAAACGACTCCATACAATTCAAACTCCTTAGGAATTTTAAATAGAGCTAGTTCTTCATTACTTGAAATAATGAGAACTATAAAACTATCACAGCCAGAAAAATCGGAACTGGAACTAATTCAACTGGCCACGATCGTATACAACCACACCATTAACAACAAATTGAAAATGTCTCCTAATGAAATAACTTTTGGGGTCCTACCGCCTTTATTAAATGAGCATCCTATAATTCACGACTTTCTTATTCAAAAATACCATGCTGATCTTAAAATAACTCAGCAGGCTGTTAGGCAAACAATGAAAGTTAATAAAGAAAATTATATAAATAAAGCTAACCACAGTAGAGACGACGTCAGTATAATCTCATCTGGGAAAGCTGTAGTTAAAACAAAAAGGTTAGCATCAAAGATATCACGACGTTATGATATAGGAAGAATTAAAAACAAAAGATTCTTAAACAAAAAGGGAAAACCAATCAAAATACACCCAAAAAATATTAAAAGTCCAAAAAAGAAATTGAAACATAAGGAACTATCAGGTGAACAATCTACTCGCTTACAAACAGAACTTGATAAAATTATTGATGATAAAATGGAAAATAAATTGTATGAACTAGAACGTGAAAGATGCGTTTCAGTAGTTAGTAATTCACCAGGTTTAAATGCTTTGGCCGTTACTAATGGTAACAATACAAAGTCCGGGAATAATGATCCTACCTGTAAATGAAACTTATTATTTAAACCAATATAATTTAATTCTAGATTGAAAAATGAAAACCAAAAAAAAAAAAAAAAAAAAAAAAAAAATAAGTATAAATGTATAAACAATATAAAACTAATCTTGAATAAGGGATAATGCATTCCGCACTTTTGTACCATTGTTTTCACCTTGAATGATGACATATTTGATTTTTGCCTCTGCCATATTTGAAAAACAACAATTGTGATTGTAATGGTTAAGAATGGTTCAATATTGTTTAAACCAAACAGCAGCATTAAAATGCAAAACGTAATTGTAAATAACTAACTGTTACAGCAGATAATTGTTAAAGAGAAATTGTTTTTAATTGTAAATTGTAAATCATTACAAATAACGTCTTATCCCAATATTAGTAACATTAAAAGATTTCGAAATTCATTTGAATTTAGGCCAATCATTATTGAAACATCAGGAGATTATTAATTTATTTGTATTGAATTTAATTTTTTTCTGCATATTACTATGTTCACCGTAGCTTACTTAAAAAACATTTGTTTTTAAAATATATTACGATAATATTAAGAAACATTGTATATTAAGAAAATAATTGTTATGCACTATTTATGTTTAAAACACCGTTTTTAATGCTTTCACTCAATTTAGGTTTGTAGTTACGTATTTAATTATGTTTATGTGTTGGTAAGAAACTATTATGTTATATAATTGTTTAAAAAACCTTAATCTTCTATACATACAGTATTGTACAGATAGTAAAAATAATTCACTGTTGTATGTAATTTATCATAATTGTAATTAAGCTGTATCAGAATTTCGAATTTGTTTTGTTTGTGTAACTTCTTAATTTTAAGAATTGTTGTAAGCTTAGGTTAAAAAAATAACTAACTGTTTCTTTGCCTGCTCTGAGCCTTCCTATCCAGAATTTCCAATAGCCTTTCGATGTCAACTAACATTATTCAACATTGCACTCAAGGGGCTTCGTGCTTAAAGGGGAGAGTAGTTATGGAATGAGATTTACTCATCTATTGTAATTGCTATTACAGTTGTAATTATAATTATGAAGAGGTTATTGTGATTGTTGTTAGTAATATTTATGTTGCCTCCTATTATAAAGGATGCCGCCTTCTGCCTCCGAAGGGTCTGTGGGACACCTTTTCTCGTACCTGAGCCCCTACAGGAAGTACTTTGACATTATGGGTGCTAAGTGATCCATATGTCCCTCCATTTGATCTCTGCCGCCTTTCCTCCATCCCCTCCTCTATTCCTTCCTATATGTACCCCCCAAATCCTAGGGCCAGGGCACTCCGGTCAAAATGTTATTACTGTAAAGGTGTAATATATTATATCATTAAGAAGTTTATGTTTCTGTTTCCATAGTGAATAAATATACAAAGTTTAAATAAAAGTGTTATTTGTTAACTGTTGAAAACTGGAATTCGAAAATTTTCACGATCGCAATACTTTCCTTACTATCTATAGTAAGTGAAAGTAAAAGTGAGAATAAAAAAATTAATTTGTCATTTAGACCTGTACTGAAATAGAAAGTACTAGTTATAAAGAATCTTAAAGGTACCGATGTAGGTACATAGGTAGTTAGTAGGTAATAGGTACAGTATTGTTGGGAATAATACAGTGTTAAATAGACTAGTCAGTTATCTTTTGATTAATATATCTAGTGTTTTCAAAGTAGAGGTGTGACGTGGTCTAGTGTTTTGGTTTCTGTATTCATTAAACGTCACTTTATGCTACTGTGGCTAATCGGACGATGCTACAATGAGAGCCACAAACACCTATCCAGGTTTAATTAGAATAGAGATCTTTAACGAGTACCTTACACCGCAAAGGCCAGGAACTACCTTTTTTACGTTCCCTCCGAAGGACGGCATAACTAAGGATTTTTTACTCCCATTAAAAAATCCTAGAACCACCTGGGGGTTTGAACCCTGACACACATTAATAGTTATATTAGATTAATTATAGTAATAGTTGTTTTAAAATTACATTCCCTACTAACCATAATTCTAACTTTAGCCTAATAATTTTATTCTGTTAAATATACAATAGCGATTCAGTACAAAAAGGCATAAAAAGGCAAGGTTTAATTAGGATAGGGATCTTTAACGAGTACCTAACACCGCAAAGGCTAGGAACTACCTTTTTTACGTCTCCTCTGAAGGCCGACATAACTCAGGATTTTTTACTCTCATTAAAAAAAACAACGCTAGGGCTACCTGGAAAACAACCCGTGACCCCGACGTGTTCCAGTGGATTGTACACTAGACTACTGTTCTCAGGGTCTCCTAATCACCACCTTGCTCAGACGTTGGCCTGAAACAGTATGGATTTTTATACCCCTGCCATAGGAAGGTCCTCACTTTTTTCTAGAGAAAGTAAAATATACTAGCCTAGATTCGAACTTGAGACGGTCGGCAATGTTTGGGAGAGCTATAAATAGAGAGTGCACTAGAGCCGGTTCAAAAATATTAGGTCGACGGATTCACTTCTAGTCCCGCAAAAAGGTCTGTGTGTGTGTGTGTGTGGTAACTCCCGGGCGAAAACGGTAAGTATTATGAAACTGAAATTTCATATTTAAGACAACTATACGCCCGAGACGTTACAAAACTTTTTTAATCAAAATGCCCTTACCAGAAGAGCCACTTTATACCATGCATTTTACACATTTTTTGGATTTTCTCGAAAATGGTTCCGATGATTTTGATTAAACTCGCTATATCGATCTAAAATTCAATGGGCTTTAATATTATTTAGGTTTCATTCGAATTAAAATGGTCTGGCAGGGCTTAGATGTCAATATTTTAAATTTTCTTTTTCTAAAGTACCTTTAATTTTGTTGATTCTATAAAAATAACTATTTTATCTTGTTACCACTGATAAAAAACAGGTAAATATATAAATTGAATGAATTCAATACCCAACTAAAGGAGAAAAAAGAAAAAATATTTTTTTTAATGCAATTTTTCGTTTTTGAACATGAGAGCAGTAATATACATGTTATTGTATGAATGTAGTATGTATGATATCTTTCAGCACTACTATTAATGTCCAAATTGGGACAGATTGTAATTTTACTCAATAAAAAGTGTTGTTGAATTATGAATATACATGTATGATATACCGTTGGAAAGCTAAAGATTTTAGAAAAAAATATTATCTTATACTCAAGCTTTTAAAAGTTAATAGAGAGTGATGAAAAGAAGATAAAACTAACTGATTATTTTAGATAATAATATAATAGATTTTTTAATGAAACACATGTTTCTATATAAATTTAATTTAATTAATTCTTTAATGTTTTCACTCATTTTTATCTCTTTAAATAATCTCTTTTAATAACATCTTACCCTCTTCATTTGAGGTTATATGTTTCAAGATACATAAGATTCAAATATAAAGTTATAGATCCGTCTACCTTTCATGACTTTTCTCCAAGAAGTCTTTATCAATTTAAAAAAAAAAAAAATTCACTGTCGTAACGCTTTACCCCAAAATGATTATCAGTACATTAACGTACAATATTGTTTTTATCAAGTTAAGGCTAATTGTTGTGGATGTGGTATGCCGATAACTTTTTTTTTAAGCTAAACTAAATTTCTAATTTTTTATCTAGTTCAGATAAAATTAAATTTAATCGGTTAGAGATGCAATTTATACCCACCCATCTGTGTGTCATCCACCAACGCACGCATCGTATCCCATAACATTTCTAAGAGATTTTTTTTTGTTTATTTGTATAATTTTCATGGAAAAATGAAACAAATTAATTATATTTCAATCGAAAAAGTTGAAGAATTCAAATATTTGGAAGAATTTATCACAGCAAACGGGTTAGACAAAATTTCAATAAAATCAAGAGCAAATAAAATGTTAAATGCACTGGCAAAGACCAGACAAACTTATAACAAAATCTTAAGGAGAATTATGGGACCAGCCAAGAACAGTGAAGGGCAGTACAGGCTAAGAAGCAACAAAGAGACTTACCGGAACAATGAAATCATTAAAAAGCAAAGATTAAATATTTCGGGCACGTTTGGAGGATGGAAGGAAACACGATGGTCAAGAAATTAGTCCACAAACTGTTTGAAATGAAAACGGCTATAACGGTCTGGGTAAAGGAAGTAAAACAAGATCTCGAACGAGCTGGAATCAGAATTGAAGAAACAACGAACAGAAAAATATTCGGAGAAAAATTCAAGAAGGATTGTTTCCAAGTCGAACACATGAGGGTAAGAACGGGAACCAAGTGGACGGTAGAACGAAAACAGCGGTTTTCTGAACAGATGAAGGCTTCTTGGGAGAGGAGAGGGACAAATAAGAAGTTGAAATGTGCTTCAAATTAGTCTGTCATCGTCATCTCCAACTCTTCTAATCCAATAATAATAAATTATATTTTATTGAAGAATTATTTTACAAAATATTTCTAAAGAAATGAATGTAGTTTGATGTGTTAAAGTACCCAGTGAAGTTTGGCAACACAACTTCATTAATAAATGAAGTGCTTTCTCTGTGATAGAATTTATAAATAAAATAAAACCAGAAGAGACAAAAACATTTTTTAAAGAAATAAATGCTGCCTGACTAACAAAGTTTGCTACAATGCATGTCAACATAGAGCATTCATAAAATCATTATATAGATAAAGTTACATCATGAAGGAATAACTTGATACTTTTTTAACTTTATGAAATTTCATTTTTTTTTAAACTTATTTTCAATATTGAACCTTTGTATTCAACCAAGAAAAATCATGTAAACCATCTCTCAAAATTGGAACTTATAGGTTTTAAGACACTTATAATCCAAATATGGACATGATATTAAATACAAATGATATTTGTTTGTGGACTCGGCTTAAACCCCTTAGTTAATTCAATCCCCTAAAATGCGTCGTAAACCTACGACATCCTGCCCTACAGTGTCCTTTAATAATATTCCGCTCGTCCCTGTTGAACTGATTTGCTATCTATGACTCCTACATGACAAACGACTAACTTGGAATCCGCACACAAGACTGAAACGACAAGAAACTGCCCAACGCTTTCGCTTACTTCAACACTTACTGGACAGACGCTCTAACCTTCCACTTAACTACAAAAGGCTCATCTATATCACCATCATAAGGCCTATCTGGACGTACGAAGTTGAGCTTTGGGGCTCTACTAAACCATCAAATTCTTCTCGTATTTAATCCCTACAATCCAAAATCCTTCGAAAAATCCTCACCGCTCCTTACTTTGTCACCAACAAACTCATCCATAAAGTCCTTAATGTCCCACATGTTGCCAATCTGGCCTGTACGAGGTATCATTCCTTCCATGACCAACTCCACTCCCGCATTAACCCACTAGAAGATGGCCTCGAGACCTTCAGTGTAGATTACCTAGTGGAGTGTTGCCAATGGGCATATTCTCTTCATGTCTTTTCATGTATATTATCTATATTATGTGCCAATTTACGTGATGTATTTACTTATACAGTTGTAAATTTCAATAAATAAAACAATATCTGTAACGATTAAGTTGCATTAAAATACTTCATAATAATTTGCTGAGTTTTTCAAAATTGAAAGGGATCTAAATGACAGAGATATTCAAATATATGTAAAGATATTTATGTCTTGTAATTTTCAATATTATCTTATCGTATCATTCGGCCATAACATGAAGTTCATTACAGATACCAAAAGTCAAGTTTAAAAATAATAATAATAGGCTTAGCGAACCCGAAGGTTCGATGCCGATACCACCAAATTCCGCCTACAAAGACTTGTCCAATGCTCACCATTCAAGCCCAAGCTCCCGAGATCAGCCTTAACGCAATCCTCCCACCTCCGCTTCGGCCTACCTTTCGGACGCCTACCAGACGGATCAGCAAATATAAGGCCAACTTTCTCGGAATCCGTTCCTCACCGAGCCCAACAACTTTACGCGCCCGTTTGAGTCTCCGCGATGCTATCAACTCAATTATATTCACAGGATACTAGTCTAGTCCTTACTTCCTACGAAGTCAATATAGTTGCTAAAGTCTCTAAAAATGGTACGGTGGAAGAGAATGTCTAATAGGAACCGACTGTGGTCAGTGAAAACCTCCTAAATCAAGCGGGCTTTACAAACACATTTGACATATTTCCAATTAAAACAAAGACATAATTATGAAGGTGTACAATTACAAATCGTGATAACACTATCTATGCATTTATTGTGATATCTAAAAATAAATATATCTTTGCCACGTTGAGAGATTATCGCCGAAAAGTTTTATCTGCTTGTTAGGACCCAAGGGCGCTTTCGACGTAACTGCCATCCAATCAAACTAACACTCGAAGCCTCCACTCTTATAATTACATTTTTAATTCGCTTAAAAATGTATCATGATCTTGGACAGCTGTACGAAAGAGATAAAGAGTGCCATATGAATCTGCAATATCATTCTTGTTTGTAATACACATCAAATAAAATTATAAAATCTGGTGCGGGCAACACACGACTTTCACTTACCTCCGTTGTTAAAATCAATTAAAGAATTTTTTAAATACGTTTAAAAATATAAATAAATTGTTAAAGAATTAATTATTATGAATTTCTATAGAAACATGTTTTATTAAATAATCTTTTATATTTTTGTCTACAACAATCAATTATTTTCATCGGCTTTTCACCAGTCTCCATTAAACTCTAAAATTCCTTAAATTAGATAATATATTTTCTAAAATCTTTAGCTATCCAAGGGTATATTATTCATCTATATTACTGTTCTTGTGTTCAAAAACACAAAAATTGCATACAATTCTTCTTTAGTTGTTTATCAAATTCACTCCAAGTTGCATATTTGCCCGTTATTTATCAGTGCTAATAAGATGATGTTCCAAAATTTTTAAAATCTATAAAATTAAAGATACCTTAGAGAAAGAAAATTTAAAATATCGACATTTAAGTCAGACTATTGCAATCAGAATGAAACCTACATGATATTAAAGCTCATTAAATTTCACATCAATATAGCAAGTTTAATTAAAAGCCTTTTTTGAGAAAATCGTAAAAAGGTACAAAATGCATGGTATAAAGTGGCTCTTCTGGTTAGCTGATTTTGATCAAAAAGTTTCTGTTACATGTCGGGCGTATAGGTGTCTTAAATATGATATTCTAGTTTCATTGGACTTTTCCTTTCTTCCCGGGGGTTAGCACACACAGACGCACAGACACAGAGACCTTTTTGCGGGACTTGGTTATTTGGACTCAGAGGACCCTAAAAACGCGTATTTCCGTTGAAAACTGGAAAGTAAATATTTTCGTGATCGCAATACTTTCCCTTACTATATATTTCATATATAGTTAAGTGAAAGTAAAAATTGCATTAAAAAATATTTTTTAGTTTTCTCCTTTTATTATTATTACAAAATGGTTTATTATTTCCAAATTACTATATTAGGATATAACTGTTTATGAGGATATTAATAGACATTTAACTAATATGAAAATCAATAAATAATTCAATGAAAACTGGAATATCACCGCTGCTAATTTCAAAACGCTATCTCTGCTAGTTCTGAACCAATTTCATTGATTATTTTTTTAATTGATCTATTTTTTTTTTTTTAATCGCACTTTAGTCATTCTAAAACTCTATACATATTTTTCTGTATCTTAACAGTCATGGGCGTATTTATGGGTAAAATTTCAATTTTTGTTCTTTTCTTTTTTAAAATATTTTCAACAAATATTTTCAATCTGCTAACATAAAGATTTAATGGTTACTATATCTTTCTTTATTAATTTATGTTTTCCTATAAGTCCGATTCAAATTTATTGAATATATAATAAAAGTTTAAAAAATAAAAAAAGATTTAATGAAACCAAGTATAGAAATAAAAAAAAGACAACATCCATAAAATTAAGGTTTTTGTGGATGGAAAAATGAAAAGAGAACACATTTGCTGGACAGAAGTACGAACAAACAAAATAGTGATGTGCTGAGAGTATTCAACGAGAGAAAAACCAAATTTGAGTACAGAAGGACCTGGAATTATAAAGAGAGCCATCTACGAGAAATGCATCCTTTTCCTAAAAGAAAAGTTCCGGGAGACATTTGGCGAGAGACAGTTCTCCGTTAAAGGTCTATGGTTTGGGTCTCGCGGAGAGATCCCTGGAAGCGGGAGGAGATTTTTGGAAGAAGTTGGGTGTCGATATAGGGGATATAGCGGTGTTAGCAGATTTTGGACTCCCTGGGGATTATCCACCATCACCTGTATGGCAATTAAATGGTGAATGTGATTATATTTCCATCATGTAATGTGCGCACCAAAGGTCTAAATTTACAATATAGTGGTAGAGAGAAATAAAATAAAATAATGTAAATAGCTAAAAGGGAAACAAAAAAAAAAAAAAAAAAAAAAAAAAAAAAAAAAAAAAAAATAAATATTATAAATTTGTATTAGAATAGGGGGGAAATTTTTGAAAATGTATGTGAAATATGTCCAAAGGATTGATGAAGTATGCTGTGTTAAGTAAGCAACCCGATGTATTTGGGAAGCATTGCCAAATAAATAAAGCATGATCAAAACATAAAATTTCTTTTTATAGGCCTTAAATTGTGGTATTTTTAAAGGTTTCAAATTGAATGGCAAATTGTAATATGGGATTTAAATAAAAATTTAAAATTTTCCCTGATTAATTTTGTTTAAGGTAACATGATACAGGAATCACAAGACTGTTACGTATTATTTCATGCCTCAACCCCTGTAACGCTAACCTAAAAAGATGAGTTAAAAAATACAAAACAAACAAGGAATAAGTAATCATAACACTCATAGCTAATAAACATCACGATCCACGATTAATCAAACGAAGTTTATCTTCTTCGGACTGGCCTAAAAACCTTTGCCACTCGATTAAATGTATATATATTATAATTATAATAATAATAATAGGCTTACCGAACCCAAAGGTTCGATGCCGATAACACCAAACTCCGCCTGCACAGACTCGTCTAATGTTTGCCGGTCAAGCCCAAGCCCCCGAGATCAACCTTAACGCAATCCTCCCATCGACGCTTCGGCCTACCTTTCGGAAGCCTACCAGTCGGTTCAGCCTTGGACCAGTCCCTTGGAAATTAATTCTGAGATAAAAATTGTATTTAAAGATAAAAATGTCATTATTATTTTTTTTTTTGGAATGAATAATTCGATTTTATTTTATATTCGGACATATTAATTTTCCTGTGTTTAAAGAAAAAAATCAAATAATTTTCGAGCTGTTCCCGGGTAATTTCACAATAAGCGCGATATTCAATACAATATTTTTTTTTTGTTTATTATGAAATAGAGGTGGTATGTCAAAATGGGCTGTTTATGTGCTATAATCAATGTATAAAACGCATATTCATACGATTTTTTTCAATATAATCAAGCCGAGCACTTAAACTCTTTCCTAGGGTACTTTGAAATGAAAGATTTCTTTCTTTTTTTTTTTTTTTTTTAGTTGTCTTCGATATGTATATTTTTTTCTTAAGAAACAAACCCGTTCACGATTTAATTCACTCGAAGTGCAAGGAAATATGCTTAAAAAAGGGAAATGTAATACTTTTGTAGATTATTAATATTTATAAATTTGAGACAGAATGCCACCCACACCTTTTTCTATCAGTTGATTTGACCAATTTTGTTCATTTGCAAAGTTTTTGATATTAAAAAATTTTAAAATGAGCAAAATAAACAGGTTTTCAAGAAGGAGTATTATTTTACCATAACCTCAATCATTATTATTTTTTCCCTATCATAAACATTTCATTTAATATTTCTAACACTCGAAAAAATCATTTGAAGAAATATTGATCTGAAAAGGAATTTATAGGATATAAAGTATGAAAGAAATTCAAACAAACAATATCAAAAGACAGTGTATCAAATACAAAAGCCTCGAAGCCAGTAGGCTATCGGGTTTATTTTTAGGTGAGAAGCAGACGGAGCACTTCTGAGAAAAGGTTTAAACTCTTAAGGCATTCAATTCCTTTTTGGTAAAATAAGAGAGGGAAAAAAAACCCACACACATCAAAAGATCTTGAATTGGAAATCTGCCATTTAGTTCTTCACTACAAGGTTTCTTCGAGGGTTCACAGTTTGGATATCTTGCGTAAACACGAGACTAGGAACTTTTAATGGATAAACTATCAGATATATTCGTTGTTTATACAATATAATGCAAAAAGTATCATTCCACAAGAAAAATAATTAACTAATATTAGTAATAGATGACCCGTTAATATAAACTTTGGTATATAAACCTATTACTTTCACTTACTATATATAGTATGGGAAAGTAATGAGATCGTGGAAATTTTCGAATTCCAGTTTTAACGGAAATACACATTTTAGGGTCCCCTGAGTCCAAATAACCAAGTCCCGCAAAAAGGTCTGTGTGTGGTCACTCCCCAGCGGAAACGGTAAGTCCTATGAAACTGAAATTTCATATTTAAGACAAATATACGCCCGAGACGTGATGAAACATTTTTTATCAAAATGAGCTTACCAGAAGAGGCGCTTTATACTATGCATTTTGCACCTTTTTTCGATTTTCTCGAAAACGGTTCCGACGATTTTGATTAAACTCGCTATATCGATGTAAAATTTAATGGGCTTTAATATCATGTAGGTTTTATTCTGATTAAAATGTTTTGACAGGGCTTTAATGCCGATCTTTTAAATTTTCTTCCCCTAAAGTACCTTTAATTTTGTAGATTCAATAAAAATAACTATATTATCTTGTTAACGCTGATAAAAAAACAGGTAAATATATAAATTAAAACGATACCTAACTAAAGGAGAAAACGGAAAACATATTTTTTTAATGCAATTTTTCGTTTTTGAACATAAGAGCAGTAATATATATGTATGATATACCGTTGGAAAGCTAAAGATTTTAGAAAAAATATTATCTCATACACAAGCTTTTAAAAGTTAATAGAGATGGTGAAATGAAGATAAAACTAACCCATTATTTTAGATAATAATATAATAGATTTTTTAATAAAACACATGTTTCTATATAAATTCAATTTAATTGATTCTTTAATAGTTTCACGTATTTTCATCTCTAACAGTATTTGAAAATTTTTTCATTGTTTTTAAAAATGGAGGTAAGTGAAAGTCGTGTGTTGCCTGCACCAGATTTTTACCTATATGAACAATAAGTAGAAATGATTGTTTAGAATAAGTCCTGTTGGTATTTTAAACCGTGTTAAGAAGAATCACAGTAATGATAATTTTCATGCCCATAATATTTGACATATTTTATAAAATCAATGCATCTTTAAAAAAAAATCTCATGGCTTTTGAACTTTAAACTGAGTTGTTTGGAAATGACATGTGCACATAAGTATATTTTTATTTTTTACAAACGCAAAAGAAAATAAGTAATATTGAAAAATCTTATCATCACACGAGCACCTCCTACTCAAAGAAGATTATACAAAAAATCTATAACACCAGGAAAGATTTTCATATATATATATATAAAACACACAGTTACGAATGCTTACATATACATTACACTTATCACGATGAAACAATTCAATATGTAAGCCATAGATAATGGCAACATTCATTGTAATCGTCTGGAATCAAATTAAGAAAAAAAAAATACGCGAAGATATGTTCCCTGATGTAGTAATTTTTTGTAAAGTGATTCTGAAAACCCATGATAGTGTTTTTTTACCCCAAAACTAAATAATATATTAAATAATACAAACAAATGTTCATAAGAAATCAGTTTATTGAAGAACTAACATGCAGAACAGTTTTTTTTTTGTTTTTTTTTGTGAAAAGAAAGAGATTATATTAAAATAAAAACAAAAATACTAGAAGGAATTAATCCGGGTTGTGGTTAGTAAATGAAACAACTAAATAGTCTCAACTATTTATTGTTTTCCAACGTTTCAACCCGATTGTGGGTCATCATCAGGGCGTATCTTAAGTGAATAGAAACTGAAATTGACCAAAGTGATGACCCACAATGAGGGTCGAAACGTAGGCAAAAAATAAATAGTTGAAACTATTTAGCTGTTTCATTTACTGACCGCCACCTGACTAATTCCTCCCAGTAGATCTCAAACTATCAGCTGATTATATTCACTTTGAAAAAATAAATAAATAGAAAAGTCTACAAATAGGTAAGACTATAAAAATTTATATAGAAAATTCAATTATTTAAAAAAAAAAAAAAAACAAGTTTTCAAATAGGAGGTGTATAAGTATTAGTCAATTCGTTTTTCGTTTTGTAATAATATATGAGTCATTATTGATATGATTCAAGAAATGATTAGTTGTTTTAAATGAATGTTTTATTTATTTATCAACTTTATTTAGAATTTGCTTTTTTTTGGAAATATTTTAGCACGTTCACGTTGGCACCAGTCCGTCTGATAGGGCGGCGCGTACCACTGAAATTTATTTCCATATCCATGTTTTATAAGGGCTGAAATGAAAAAAAATAAAATAAATAAAACAAAGTTTAACTGCCTTTTGAGTTTTATTTACTGAAAGAAATCTGAGGTCAGGATGAAGAAACAAACCCTACAAAAAAAAAAAAAAAATTCGAAATAAGCACACACTAAACTGCTAGGAAACGCACAACTCGTATACAGGTCTGAACGAGCAATAATCGTTGAAAAGAAGCATAAATTCTAGCGCCGCCCCATGGAAAATAAAAATCGGGGCCGGCGTGAACGTGTAAAATAATCATACGTACAATATATAACGCTATGTACATTATATGTTTAATAAATTAATAAAATAAATATATATATATATATATATATATATATATATATATATATATATATATATATATATGTATATATTGGGTTGATGCAAAATTAATGCAGAACATATCGAAAACATTTAGATAAAAAATTTATGTACAAAATTGTCTTTGGGAAGAAATATTCCATTGAGATTATTAATGTATATTAAGTATTGCTTTTTAATTTACACTTTTGAAATTGCTATCCGTTTTGGCTACGGTAACATCGACTGACTGACTCTACTGACTTACAAGACTTTAAAAAGGCCAATTGAAGTATTTTAGTAATAATAATAATAAATTTTATCATATCCTTATTAGTAGATCCTAGATATCATTGTTTATACTGAAATAGTATATTTAGCTAATGTATTCGAGAACATTAATTTGCGAAACACTATGTAAATAGGGTCAATCTATTTTAATTCGACCAATTTTCATTAATTTTGCCGCACGGCCAGAAGAGGAGAAGAAATGGGTATTTTTTAAAATAATGTAGCAGTAGAATATTAGGTACTGCAATCGAAAACATTACTATCGAGTTGACGGGAAAATAAAAAAGACCGCAAAAAAAGTTGGGAACATTTAAACTTAATTGCAACAAACGGAAAACTAGCTTCAGAACCTCTAGGAGGGAAGAAATCATATTGTGTAGGTTGAGAATTCATTAAAATGTGACAAACAGCCAAACATTAGCTGATAGAGTGCAACCAATATGAGCGTTTGAGGGAAAACATTGTGACACTGAAAAAATACGTGGCGACGGAGAGAAACAGAGATATACATACTGTTGGACTACTTGAATGTTGTAGGGAACTACAATAGAATATGATTTACTAATGATGACGCCAATCACCCTGTTGCGTAGAGCTGGATCACAACTTATATATATATTATATATATATATATATATATATATATATATATATATATATATATATATAAAACTATATTACTTATTTCTAAACTGATCTTGGAAAATTACAAATCCAGCCCAGCTATGAATTATTTTTAAAGTTTTAGAAATTTCTGGCTTAATGTAGCATAAGTTTAACCTACTTTCATAATTTAATTTCAGTATATTCCTTATTTAGATTATATCTGCATTTAAGGTTGCCTCAAGATTACATAACAATTATTGCTATGTATCGGCCGCTACTTTTCCAAGGCAGCGGCGACTCCAAAACTGTATTAATTAATATAGAAATTTTCGGTTATTATTATGTAAAACTATTGGATTTCTTTTTCTAAGGTATCATGTTTATCAATCCATAATTGGGATCAGGAGGCATTAAGGGAGATAAAGTAATTAACTTATAACGCACATTTATTTATAAAATTTATTATCGAGAATAATGAGGTTTACCACATAGTTATAACATGAAAAAGGTATCTTCGGACATAACTGCATAATTGTTCCTTGGCTTAACCCCTGACTTCCTCCGTCCGTGGCTGGACTTCCGCTTCCTATCTTGTCCGGGCTAAGACTTCCCAGGTAGAGGGCTATCCCTGCTCTAGGAGTGGAGGGGTGTGTTTTTTGCATAGCTCTTCTAAGAAAGCTTCCTTATTGTAGCTCGGAAACTATTCTATTTTAAATGATTCAAAATTATTTCTTTTCTTCCTAGTATTCTCAATACATAGCAAATTATTGGGTTGATGCAAAATTAATGCAGGTTTCCTCTATTGCAATATCTTAATTCCAATTGTGTAAACAAAGCTAATCCTAACATTGATCATTATTATACCAAAACAAACCTTATCTAATACCCTCTCTTTCACCATGAATTTGTTTAGTAAAATCGTTTTGTTCAGTGTGTTCAAAGGTCTTGAATCGAAAATGTCAAAGTGCGATTTTCGTCAAATTTATTTTTACGAATTTAAATTAAGGCGCAGCGCTGCGCAAACGGCTCGTAATATTAATGAAGTGTGGGGTCAGGGGGCTATTAATGAGTGCACGGTGCAGCGTTGGTTCCAGAAGTTTCGCAGAGGAGATTTCGACCTCGAAGACAAGGAAGGTCGGGGCCGTCATCTTGCTCTGGACAACGACCAGCTGAGGTCAAAAGTGGAAGAAGACCCAACCAAAACCACACGAGAAATGGCGGCGGAACTCGGAACTCAAAAATTGCAACGTCTTTGCCCAGCATTGATGAATCGGAAGGGGCCGATCCTGCTCCACGATAACGCCAGACCACACGTTGCACAACCAACGCTTCGACGACTGCACGAGTTGGGCTACGAAGTTCTCCAACATCCGCCTTATTCACCTGACCTCTCTCCTACAGACTTCCACTTTTTCAGGCATCTGGACAACTTTTTGAGGGAGAAAAATTTTCAAAACCAGGACGACATTGAAAATTCTTTTCGTGATTTTATTGAGTCCAGGGATTCGGATTTTTTTTCTGGTGGAATAAGAAAGCTTGTTGAACGTTGGCAAAAGTGCATTGATTCAGATGGAAATTATTTTGATTAAATATATATGGTTAAAGTAAAGATATGGCGTATTTACAATACCTACTAAAAACCTGCATTAATTTTGCATCAACCCAATATATATATATAGGTTTGTGTTGTTCTTAGGTTTCAGTCAATGAATAAACAATTTTATCTATGCGACGTTTCGAGAATTTATTGTTCTCATAATCATGCCTTAACAGTGGAAAAACAAAAAAACAGAACATTAATATTATTATACAATAATTAATATATGATATTATTGTTAGAGATATAAAAAAGAGTACATTGAACAATGAATAATCATACAGTAGGTACATAGATATTTTAAATGTACCTATGTACCTACTGTATGATTATTCATTGTTCAATGTACTCTTTTTTATATCTCTAACAATAATATCATATATTAATTATTGTACAATAATATTAATGTTCTGTTTTTTTGTTTTTCCACTGTTAAGGCATGATTATGAGAACAATAAATTCTCGAAACGTCGCATAGATAAAATTGTTTATTCATTGACTGAAACCTAAGAACAACACAAACTTAAATTATCCACAGTCGAGAACTGATCGAACAATATATATATATATATATATATATATATATATATATATATATATATATATATATATATATATATGTGTGTGTGTGTGTGTGTATACGTATATATACATACATGTATATTCACTTTTGCCTTTCTTTGAAAGCAGCAGGTGACGCTTTCGTTTGTTATAGTTGGCTGCTGGTTCTCAGGGCACCATAACACAATTGGATGTTATCTAGTGAGGTTATTCTTATTAACCTTGATTGAATCTGTTTATATTACGTTCCCTGATCGCAATTATTGCTGAAAGTTTCCACATTCCGGCATCTATTTTTTTTTTTTTTTTTTTCACAACTTAGTACAATACCTAGAAAGTTAGTAAACCTAGTAGAGATGTGTTTGTCGGAAACATTCCATAAAGTTAGAATCGGTCATAATTACTCCGAGAGATTTGAGGTGCGATCGGGTTTGAAACAGGGTGACTCCCTTTCACCTGTGTTATTTAATATAGCTTTAGAATATGTCATAGAAAAGGTGATGTGTACCGAGAAAGGCCTAAATATGGGTGACAAGATTCCGGTTTTGGGGTATGCCGATAATCTGGTACTGCTAGGTGAAGACATGGAAACCATACAACTAAACACAAGTGTGTTAATAAAAAACGGCAAAGAAATAGGACACGAATTAAATACCGATAAGACGAAATATATGATTAGTAGCAAAAACGGTGGCGATCTCGGTGATATTGATGTATCAGGGCATACTTTTGAACACGTAGAGAAATTCAAGTATTTAGGTTCAATTATAACTAGAAAAAATGAAATCCAGGAAGAAATAAAGTCCCGGTTAAATGTGGGAAATGCGTGTTATTATTCGGTTGCTAAGTTACTTAGTTCGCGGCTTCTATCTAAAAACTTAAAGGTTAGAATTTATAAAACTATTATTCTTCCAACGGTTCTTTACGGATGTGAAACGTGGCCGCTTACTTTAAAGGATGAACAACGGCTTAAGGTTTTCGAAAATAAGGTATTACGTAAAATATTTGGTCCGAAGAGAGATGTGGCCACTGGGGAGTTTAGAAGGTTGCACAACGCGGAATTGCGGAACTTGTATCCTGTGAATATAATTGAGCTGATTGCATCGCGGAGACTCAAATGGGCGAGTAAAGTTGTCGATGACGAGCGGATTCCGAGAAAGTTGGTATTTGCTGATCCGACTGGTAGGCGTCCGAAAGGTAGGCCGAAGCGTAGATGGGAGGATTGCGTTTAAAGCTGATCTCGGGAGCTTGGGCTTGAATGGTGAACATTGGTCGAGTCTGTGTAGGCAGAATTTGGTGGTATCGGCATCTAACCTTCGGGTTCGCTAAGCCTATTATTATTATTATTATCACAACTTAGTGTCGTTTTATCCCAGTTCCTGTGCTGTGCAAATCCTGTTTCTCTTTTCTAACAGTAACAATGACCTTAACGCCTGATACAAAAACAGTAACACTGCAATCAATTAGTTCTAATTTATCATTGATAGATCTTGAAATACTCGAACCAGATTGTACTGAAAGCCCTCAGATTATCGGTCCTAAGACAGAAGGAGCAGGTTACAACCTAGAGTTAAAATGAAACGAAAGACTCTTAAAAACAATGACGAAAATAATATTAAATTATTGCTAAAGTTTCTTAAGGCCCAGCTGCTTCTAAATAAAGTATAGGGATACTGTATACGAACATAATCGTGTGGGACTAACCTTTTTTTTTTAATTTTTTTTTTTTTTTTTTTTTTAATTTAGATAGAAGTTAAATAAAATAAACAAACGAAATAAAGGCGCTGATGACCCTCGGATTTTACGCCTCAAAACCTAAATCGAAAACAACAATCCTACTATATTTTAACGCATGTTTAAAACGATTTCGTATGCACATTTTTCCGCCTAAGAAACCATTATTTAATATATTATCACAACACTATCATGGGTTTCAAAGATCACTTTACCTAAATAATAAAGCATGAGTGGACATTTCTTCAAATATTTTTAATTGTTTCTTGTTAATTTGGTTTCAGCTGATTACAATGTCTGTTGGCATTATCTTCTGCTTACATAATGAATTGCTTCTTCGTAAGTGAAAAGTGATAAGTGATAAGTGAAATGCATATGTAAGAATTTTGAGGGGTTATTAATTTTTTTTTTCTTGGTTGATTGGTAAGGTTCATTTATTATTGTAAATAACAAACAAAAAAAAAAAACACCTCCTCATTTCCCAGATGATCAATACTCGTATATACTTACAATTTTCCGTTTGGCGGAGGTAGTTTTCAACACGCTACTCAGCTCCATTAGAAATAAGAGCATACGTTTAAATTTTATATTATTGAATCCATTACACATACTAGAAGGATTCAGTATTCTCGACTAAAAAAAAAAATAAATAAGAAATATATACGTTTGTTGTTTGTTAATCATTTAACGTCACGTTATGTTACTGTGGCTACAGTGGGAGTCCTAAATTTTGCCTATCCAGGTTTAATTAGGATAGGGGTCTTTAACGAGTACCTGACATCGCACAGGCTTGGGACCACCTTTTAACGTCCCCTCCGAAGGACGGCATAACTTGGGATTTTTTTATCCATTAAAAAAATCCTAGGGCTACCTGCGGGCTAGAACTATATACACGTTTATAATATAGACAAGCCATCTTTAATTAAACGCTTTATGTTAGATTAGACATAAATTTTTACTTTCACTTACTATATATAGTAAAGGGAAAGTAATGCGATCGTGAAAATTTTCGAATTCCAGTTTTCAACGGAAATACACATTTTAGGGTCCCCCGAGTCCAAATAACCAAGTCCCGCAAAAAGGTCTGTGAGTGTGGTAACTCCCGGGCGGAAACGGTAAGTCCTATGAAACTGAAATTTCATATTTAAGACAAATATAGGCCCGAGACGTTACAAAACCTTTTTCATCAAAATGAGCATACCAGAAGAGCCACTTTGTACCATGCATTTTGCACCATTTTTCAATTTTCTTGAAAACGGTTCCGACAATTTTGATTAAACTCACTATATCGATGTAAAATTAAATGGGCTTTAATATCATGTAGTTTTCATTCTGATTAAAACGGTCTGACAGGGCTTTTTTAATGCAAGTTTTTGTTTTTTAACTTAAGAAAAGTAACATACATGTATAATATACCGTTGGAAAGCTAACGATTTTAGAAAAAATATTATCTCATACACAAGCTCTTAAAAGTTAGTAGAGAGTGATGAAAAGACGATAAAATTAAGTGATATTTTAGATAATAATATAATAGATTTTTTAATAAGACACATGTTTCTACATAAATTCAATTTAATTAATTATGTAATAGTTTCACGTATTTTTATCTCTAACTGTATTTGAAAATTCTTTCATTGATTTTAAAAAATGGCGGTAAGTGAAAGTCGTGTGTTGCCCGCACCAGATTTTTTATCTAGGTTTTAATTTGAATCCGCTCGTGCAGCAAATTGCATCTGCAGCGCTATTTAGTGATGAGGGTTTTCTTTTCACGCGGCAAATCCTTTCGAAGGTTCAAGCTGCAAGAAGTCGTAATCCTCTACTTCTTTGAGTTCCTTTCTCTGTAAGTGCCATTCTCTCTGTTCAATCCAAAGGGACCTTGGATGGTTGGAGGATCTTCTTATGCAACACTCGAAGGAAACTGGCTAAGAATATGCTTTGATAGTAGGATAAACTGCTTTGCCAATACCGAAGGATAAAGACATGTACTTCCTATATTTTATATATAAACTTTCATTGATAAAAATACCTTTTATTTGTGAATGGGCACGTATTAGGATAAGATATGTAATGGTTACAAGCTTTAGCAATACCGATTTTTGAACTGTCTAATGTTATAATTTTATGATTTAGAGAATAAAACAATAAATAAATAAAACGAAGCACAACTAAAACAAATTACAAACCAAGGAATGCTTATACTTTCCTGAAAAGTGGAAACTAATTTTACTTTCACTTACCTTTATATAAAATATATAGTATGGGAAAGTATTGCGATCATGAAATATTTACTTTCACTTACCTTTATATGAAATATATAGTATGGGAAAGTATTGCGATCATGAAAATATTTACTTTCACTTACTATATATAGTAAGGGAAAGTATTGCGATCATGAAAATATTTACTTTCACTTACTTTATATGAAATATATAGTATGGGAAAGTATTGCGATCATGAAAATATTTACTTTCACTTACCTTTATATGAAATATATAGTATGGGAAAGTATTGCGATCATGAAATATTTACTTTCACTTACCTTTATATGAAATATATAGTATGGGAAAGTATTGCGATCATGAAAATATTTACTTTCACTTACCTTTATATGAAATATATAGTATGGGAAAGTATTGCGATCATGAAAATATTTACTTTCACTTACTATATATAGTAAGGGAAAGTAATTGCGATCATGAAATATTTACTTTCACTTACCTTTATATGAAATATATAGTATGGGAAAGTATTGCGATCATGAAAATATTTACTTTCACTTACCTTTATATGAAATATATAGTATGGAAAGTATTGCGATCATGAAAATATTTACTTTCACTTACTATATATAGTAAGGGAAAGTATTGCGATCATGAAAATATTTACTTTCACTTACTATATATAGTATGGGAAAGTATTGCGATCATGAAAATATTTACTTTCACTTACTATATATAGTAAGGGAAAGTATTGCGATCATGAAAATATTTACTTTCACTTACTATATATAGTAAGGGAAAGAATTGTGATCATGAAAATATTTACTTTCACTTACTATATATAGTAAGGGAAAGTATTGCGATCATGAAAATATTTACTTTCAATTACTATATATAGTATGGGAAAGTATTGCGATCATGAAAATATTTACTTTCACTTACTATATATAGTATGGGAAAGTATTGCGATCATGAAAATATTTACTTTCACTTACTATATATAGTAAGGGAAAGAATTGCGATCATGAAAATATTTACTTTCACTTACTATATATAGTAAGGGAAAGAATTGTGATCATGAAAATATTTACTTTCACTTACTATTATAGTAAGGGAAAGAATTGTGATCATGAAAATATTTACTTTCTCTTACTATATATAGTAAGAGAAAGAATTGCGATCATGAAAATATTTACTTTCACTTACTATATATAGTAAGGGAAAGAATTGTGATCATGAAAATATTTACTTTCACTTACTATATATAGTAAGGAAAGTATTGCGATCATGAAAATATTTACTTTCAATTACTATATATAGTATGGGAAAGTATTGCGATCATGAAAATATTTACTTTCACTTACTATATATAGTATGGGAAGTATTGCGATCAAAGAAAATATTTACTTTCACTTACTATATATAGTAAGGGAAAGAATTGCGATCATGAAAATATTTACTTTCACTACTATATATAGTAAGGGAAAGAATTGTTGATCATGAAAATATTTACTTTCACTTACTATATATAGTAAGGGAAGAATTGTGATCATGAAAATATTTACTTTCTCTTACTATATATAGTAAGAGAAAGAATTGCGATCATGAAAATATTTACTTTCACTTACTATATATAGTAAGGGAAAGAATTGCGATCATGAAAATATTTACTTTCACTTACCTTTATATGAAATATATAGTATGGAAAGAATTGCGATCATGAAAATATTTACTTTCACTTACTATATATAGTAAGGGAAAGAATTGTGATCATGAAAATATTTACTTTCACTTACTATATATAGTAAGGGAAAGTATTGCGATCATGAAAATATTTACTTTCACTTACTATATATAGTAAGAGAAAGAATTGCGATCATGAAAATATTTACTTTCACTTACTATATATAGTAAGGGAAAGAATTGCGATCATGAAAATATTTACTTTCACTTACTATATATAGTAAGAGAAAGAATTGCGATCATGAAAATATTTACTTTCACTTACTATATATAGTAAGAGAAAGAATTGCGATCATGAAAATATTTACTTTCACTTACTATATATAGTAAGAGAAAGAATTGCGATCATGAAAATATTTACTTTCACTTACTATATATAGTAAGGGAAAGAATTGCGATCAAGTCCCGCAAAAAGGTCTGTGTGTGGTAACTCCCGGGCGAAAACGAAAAGTTCTATGAAACTGAAATTTCATATTTAAGACAACTATACATTTGAGATTTTACAGAATCTTTTTCTTCAAAATCAGCTTACCAGAAGATCTACTTTATACCATGCATTTTGCATCCTTTTTCGATTTTCTCAAAAACGATTTTGATTAAACTCCCTACATCGATGTAAAATTTAATGGGATGTAATATAGTGTAGGTTTCATTCTGATTAAAATGGTCTGACAGGGCTTAAATGCCGATATCTTTAATTTTCTTCCTCTAAAGTACCTTTAATTTTGTAGATTCTATAAAAATAACCATATCATCTTACAACCATGGATAAAAAAACAGGTAAATATATAAGTTGAACGAATTTAATTTCCAACTAAAGGAGAAAAAAAAAAACAAAAAAACATTTTAATGCATTTTTTTTGTTTTTAACATAAAAACAGTATTATCTTATAAATTAAAAAATATTATCTTATACACAAGCCTGTATAAGTTAATAAATAGTGATGAAAAACCGATGAAATATCTGATTGTTTTAGATAATAATTTAATATATTTTTTTAATAAAACACACATTTCTATATAAATTCAATTTAATTATTACTTTAATGCTTTCACTTCTTTTTATCTCTAACTGTATTTGAAAATTCTTTTATCGTTTTTTTTAAAACGGAAGTAAGTGGAAGTCGTGTGTTGTCCTCACCAGATTGTTTGCTATTCTTTAATAAGTTGATATATTTTCTTTTCAGAAGAATCCTGTTAAAAAAAATAGCAAATTTCGAATTCTTGGCTCAACTCAACTGATATTAAAATTCATTTTGAAGTCTGCCTATCAAACTGTAAAGGTTATGGTTAAGGTAAGTCAGGTAAGTGTAAATAATGGACTTTTCCTCTGTACCATGTAATTAGATGCTGTTTTTGGTGATTTAAAAAGGATGTTAGAATGCTTTATGGAAAAGTAGCAGCGGAAGCAGATCAACAAAACAATCACATAGAATATTTAGATGATGGTTTCCATTTTAGTCATCAGGATCAACCTTTACATTCATAAAAGTGATTTTGTATGAATTTTTAAAACATTCTTTTTGGCCAATTAAAAGAGGTATTGTGAACAAGCTGATCTTATATCCATTCAAGAAAAATTGATCCATGAATTTTCCTGCTGGTAGGATTATGAACTAACAAATAGAAAAACTAAGCAAGGTATTTGTTCATTATTTTCAAAACTTAATCATTTACTTTAAAATTATGACATTTATATTCATTGTATTCCACGTAATATGTTTTTTAAAAATCTGGTGCGAGCAACACATGACTTTCACTTACTCCCGTTGTTAATATATTATTAAAGAATTTTCAAATACAGTTAGAGATAAAAATGAGTGAAACTAATAAAGAATCAATTAAATTTATTTCCATAGAAACATGTGTTTTATTAAAAAATCTATTATATTATTATCTATAATAATCAGTTAGTTTTATCGGCTTTTCATCACTCTTTGATTAAATTTTTACAAGTTTGTGTATAATATAATATGTTTTCTAAAATCATTAGCTTTCTAACGGTATATTATGCATATATATTACTGTTCTTATGTTCAAAAACAAAAAAAATTGTATAAACAAATATTTTTGCTATTTTCTCCTTTACTTGGATACTGAATTCGTTTAACATATATTCGTTTTTTTATCAATACCAACAATTATATGGGTGATTTTTTCGAATGTACAAAATTAAAGGGACTTTATTGGAAGAAAATTTAAAATATCAGCATTTAAGCCTTGTCAGACTATTTCAATCAGAAATGAAACCTATATGATATTAAAGCCCATTAAATTGTACAACGATATAGCGAGTTTAACTAAAATTGTTAGAACCTTTTTTAAATTAATTGTAAATAGGTGCAAAATGCAAGGTATAAAGTGTCTCTTCTGGTTAGCGGATGTCTTAAATATAAAATTTCAGTTTCATATGACTTTCATTCTTGTGCTAGGCTTACCATACACACGCACACAGACCTTTTTTCTGGACTTGGTCATGTGGACTTCAAGAGACCCTAAAACGTGTTTATTAAAATAAAAAAAAATTTCATGTTTCCAATACTTTCCCTTGCTATATATTTCATATTTAGGTAAGTGAAAGTAAAAATAAACTGATCTTACTTTGATAAACTTCAGGAATGTGTAAGAAGTAATGATTGTTGCAACTGCATCCTTGTGGACAGTCATCTTGAGGCATGGTGTATGTTTTATTCATTCCTCCAATTCCAATTTGTCCTTCTTTTTCTTTAATGTTGAATGTAAATTCTAAGATTCAAGCTCTTGATTTTGATTTTTTCTGAAGATTTTCAATTTCCCAACAAGGTATATTAGAATAATCTATTCTGAATGTGTATTTTACAATAGCTGTATAGTGGGATATTAAATTTTGATAGATGGATACTCAGTTTAAAGCATTTGCTTCAGTAACTGGTTATATTATAAAATAATCTAAAAGCCTGGACACACCATCATCATCCATAACTTTTACAATATTTATGTAGAACATTACAGATAAACTGAACTGTAATATTAAAACAAATGAATAACCTAATTTGTATGTACCTATTATTGTATTTTTAAATATAACCAGACATAGTTATACTGTTTAAAAAAAGATTGTGTTTATTTCTGATGAATTATCTTTTTTTTTCTGTTTGTTTTTTAGAAATAATTTTTTTTTGTAAGATGAATGATATAGCTTTCTTCTTTTTTTGGAATTGGCATTTTATAATATAATTATATTTCATCAAGAAAATTTTAAATATTTATTTGATGTTGATATATTATATGTTATTTTTCTACATTATTTTTAGGAGATTACTACAAATATCTGGGCATTAAGCAAGCTATTAAGATACCCAAGAAAGAGGTGCTCTGCGAAATAACGAAAGTTCAAGAAAAGGCTGCAGCAGATTCTTAGAAGTCATCTGAATGGTAAAAATAAAATCCATGCCATTAATACTTGGGCAATACCACTGATAGCTTATAGTTTTGGTATAATCAAATGGTCAACCACCAAACTACAGGAAATCGACCGGCTGGTTCGTACGATGATGACAGACGCTAAAATTCATCATCCAAAAGCTTCTGTGAATAGACTCTATCTAAAAAGAACAGAAGGTGGTCGTGGGCTTATCTCGATTGAAGACCTGTGTCAAAAACAAGAAAATTCCATGAAGCAGTATTTTCTGACATGCCCATCTTCAATCATCAACGTGATGCGAGATTTAGATGAGGACTTCACAGCACTTAATCTCAAAGACCCCATGCTGCATGAAATAAAAAATGCGGATTACTATAAGTCCATATGGAAAGAAAAAGAATTGCATGGGAGGTTTTACTATCAACTAAACTCGCCTGATATTGACAGTGAACTCTCAGTCGACTGGTTGAGGATAGGTCAACTGTTTGGGGAGACAGAGGGCTTTGTTTTTGCTATACAAGACCAAGTTGTTGCAACAAGAGCATACAGGAGGCACATAATGAAGGAAAATACGGTAATAGATAAATGTCGCCTTTGCTCCAAGACCCATGAGTCTATTCAACATGTGACAAATGGTTGTGAGGCTTTGGCTGGGACAGACTATTTGACAAGACATAATAATGTTGCTAAGATATATCACCAAAGTTTATGCAGAGCTCTGGGATTGTTGGGTGATGAAGAGATACCCTATTATCGGTATACCCCTGAGAAACTCATGGAAAATAAAGAGGTAAAAGTTTATTGGGATGAACAAATTATCACCGACCACAGAGTGTTGCATAATCGTCCAGATATTTTGGTGTTAGACAAAACCAACAAAATGGCCAAAATCATCGATATTGCTGTCCTAAGTGACTCTAATCTGTTAAGCACTAGAGCTGAAAAAATCCGAAAATACCAAGAACTCGCTCTTGAACTAAAATCACTTTATCACCTAGAAAAAGTAACAACTCCAATTGTTCTCTCTTCGAATGGCCTAACCTAAAAAGCACCAGAGAGGGCACAGAAGAGCTTGGCCTAGACCTAAAGAATCTAAAATTAGCGCAGAAAGCAGTTCTGCTGGATACCTGCAGAATTGTGAGAAAAGTTTTAAATAAGTAAAAATTCTACTTCCCCTTGACTTTTGTCCGGGAAGTAGATGATGTTCCAGTTATCTGAGAGGAAGAAAATAAATAATAATAATAATATCTTTCTTTTGCTTTTGTATTTTTCATGTAATGTTGGAGATCCTAAGCCAATGGTTATTTATAACTATTACAGCAATAGCTTTAAAAATGTTTTAAAAAATCTGGTGCGCGCAATACACAACTTTCACTTACCTCTGTTATTAATATCAATTTAAGAATTTTTAAACAAATTTAAAAAACGAAAATAAATTGTTAAAAAATTATTTACATTAGATTTTTATAGAAAGATGTGTTTTATTAAATAATATGTTATAATATTATCTATAAGATTCAGTAAGTTTTTTTTTTCATCAATCCATGTTAGAACTACTTGAAGCGTCCGGCGATGACAGCACTATCCAGTGACCAAGCGGTGAAACAATTGCATTAAAACTTTTTTTTTCAGTTTTCTTCTTTAGTTGGATATTAAATTCGTTCAACTTATATATTTACCTGTTTTTTTATCCATGGCTGTAAGATGATATGGTTATTTTTATATAATCTACAAAATTAAAGGTACTTTAGAGGAAGAAAATTTAAAATATCTGCATTTAAGCCCAGTCAGACTATTTCAATCAGAATGAAACCTACATGATATTAAAGCCCATTAAATTTTACATTGATATAGAAAGTTTAATCAAAAGAGCCAAAAAAGAAGCTAAATGCATGGGATAAAGAAAGACTTCCAATCAGCTGATTTTAGTGAAAAAATTGTGGTAACATCTCGGGCGTATAGTAGTTTTAAATATGAAATTTCAGTTCCGTACGACTTTTCGTTTTTGCGCTTGATTTACCACCACAGACACACCGACACACAGACCATTTTGCAGGCCTTGGATATTTGGACTGAGGGTACCCTAAAACGTGTATATCCGTTGAAAACTGGAATTATAAAATTTTCACAATCCCAATACTTTCCCTTACTATATATTTCATATATAGGTAAGTGATAGTAAAAATTAAAGTGTTTTAGATAATTAACTATTTATGAATATTATATGAAGGATACTTATTATATCTGTAAGAATTATGAATAACTGAAATTGACTAATGGGAAAATTTAATTGAATCTAATACTCGGTTTTAAAATTTCATTTCTATTTTGGATACGAATAAAAATAAAAAATCAAATTTAGTTATATGACGTTGGTTATTGAAATTACAAGATACCTGTTAAGTTTCATAGTGATTTAAATTTTTGACTGTTGTCTTTTAACTCATAATTCTTAAATGTGTATGATGTGTTTTATGGATATTATAATTGTATTGAGTTAATAAGATTTTATTTTTAATCAATATTTTCTTAACTGGGCAATGGGATATGAGATATATAAAAAATTTCAAATATATTAAAATATGATGTCTATTGAAAATCAGAAGATGTTGAAATAAGATTTAGCCAAGGGTGATTTGATGATGGGAGGAATGAAGAGTACTTGATATCAAGTCTTTGTCACTTTTGAAAGAGAGATAGAGTACTCTTGTATTCATTAAAAGCATTATTAAGGAGACTTAGGACCAGATTAAAAATAACTTATTGATTGTTAATAATAAGGTGTAGATTCTTTAAGGACAACGGTCAAATTCTATGAATAAAATTGGAGGCTGATTTATATCTCATTGTTATTTATATATAAAAATATGAATTAAATGGATTTAGGGGTTGACTGTAGCAGGGTGGTTAGCATAACAGCCTCCTATGCCAAAGGTCCCGGGTTCAAACCCGCAGGTAGCTCTAGGATTTTTTAATGGGAGTAAAAAATCCTTAGTTATGCCGTCCTTTGGAGGGGAAGTTAAAAGGTGGTCCCGAGACTGTGCGATGTCAGGTAATCGTTAAAGATCCCTATCCTAATAAAACCTGGATAGGCAAAATTTAGGACTCCCACTGTAGCATTGTCCGATTAGCCACAGCAGCATAAAGCGACGTTAAATAAGTAAACAAATTAAATGGATTTTTATAAATGACCCCTCCTAAGGACATTCATCACGTTGGTTATTAGATATTTTTATTTATTTAATTTCTATATTTATTAAATGATCTGCCATTTTAATGGTAACACCCTTCTCCCCCCTTTCATGGACATCCTATTTAGACATGAGGCTTCTGGTTGTAAGGATCCACTCAAACCAGTTAACTTACACATTTTAAAGTTAATTATTTATTGTTTCAAATTAATAATTAGACTTTAATCCTTTTAATTGAATTTTAATAATGATGAGCATATTACATCAACTGATTCGTTTTATATTTCATTTCTATAGTGGAATTATTTTCAATATTCTTCTTTTTTTCATGTTTTAATTGTATATTTTAATTGTTATTGACAGATTTTTAGGAATTTAATGTTAATCTTATAGATTATTAACAATTGTAACTGTATACATTTTTATTTTGTATTATACCTTTGTATCGTTATATAATTTCATGATAAACTGTTAGATTGATTATTTTTGATTGTTGACCATATTTTGTACTTACAGATAAATTTGTTCCTTTGCACCTGATGATGGCATTTTAGCCGAAACTTCGTGCATTAATTTTAATAAAAAAGTGGTGAAGATATAAATCAGCCTCTAATTTTATTCATAGATTGTTATTAAGCTTTATGCCTAGATTTGGTTTAATCCCTTAGAATTATTAAATAGTTAATTTTTATAATTACTTAAACTGCTATAAATTATAAATTAATTAATACTTCAAGGAGAGAAAGGTTAACAGTAAAATAAATATATAAGTGATAATAATAAAATTGAAATCGGACCAACATTTAACAAGGCACTTTAGTATTTTTCCCGTTGTGGTTAAACTAAGTTAAGCTTCATTCAAGATTCTTTTTTTTGTTGGAGCATCAAAAGAACTTTTTAATTTATTTTCTTCAGTTAATGATATTAGATGGTATTATTAAATATATATTTTTAAAATTATTTATTGATATTTACAACTGTATTAACAATACATCTAATAAATAGGCAAAAGAAACTGGACATGAACAAGACATGTAGAGAAGCTACCCATCGGTAGCAATCTAAAAATATTTTAAACTAGAAGGTCTTGAGACCATCTTCTTTTCAGACGCCTCGGGGGATTATCAGGAATGGAAGAGGAAGAAAGGATTGAAACTAGTGGGTTAGAGTGGGAATGGAGTTTGTCATGGAAGGATTGATACCTGGTTCGGGCCAAATCAGCTACAAAGGGAATATTAAGGCCCTTATGGATGAGCTTATTTGTGACAAAATAAGGAGTGTTGAGGATTTTTCAAAGGATTTTGGATTGTAAGGATTGAAGACGGGAAGAATTTGATGGTTTTGTGGAGTCCCATAGCTCGATTCTGTAAGTCCAGATAGGTCTTATGATGGTCATGTAGATGAAGTGGAAGGTTAGAGTGTCTGTATAATAAATGTTGAAGTAATCGAAAGTGGCGAGCAGTTTCTTGTCGTTTCAGTCTTGTGTGAGGAAATATTTTTAAAATTAGTTTTTTCTCTGCTTATTGTTCTCTCTCTATTTTATTGTTTTTTTATTACATGTTTAAATAAGAAATGAGGAATTGAAATCACATAAAATAAAATATTATTTGTGATTTCCAATATAAAATATTTTAGGTCAAGTGTATGAATATTCTGTTACAACTGATTTACAGAGATTGGATTGGGCACTTATTCAGGATGCATGTTTTTTTAGGGTTGCTATAATTTAAAAATTTGTTTTTCATATTACTCAAAGATATTGTTGCCAAAGAGTACGGTCATGGAGATAGAAAGGGATATTTTAGATCATAAAAATAGCCATAAAGTCAAAACTTTTTCAACAATATACTCATGATTTATGGTTATAAGTTATAGCAGCTGTAACAAATCTTTATTAAGTAAGATAAAGACAATATTGTGTGTTTATAAAACCTCACTATTTAGTTGTATGTGTGTGATACCTGAAAAAAGAGGAAGTAGGAAATTAATATCTACCCAGGATGGTAGCTACCAGAAATTGGGTTTAATGTCAGTGTAAAGAAGGGCGAGGCTTTGTAAAACACAAAAAAAAAAAAAAAAAAAAAATCAGCTTGAAATTTTGATTGAAACTGAAACGTTGATTTCCTAAAGGTATTATATCCAGTCCAGAAAATTTTACAGTAAGTACAAAATTATTTGGATATTGACGGGTGTTCATTTTCAGCATTGCAGGAAGCATTTTTATCATTGATGGAGGCGGCAGATGAAATGGGCCTGTGCATCAACGAGGAGAAAACTAAATATATGAGGACTGGTGAATCTACAAACAGTGGAATCCAGGAGTTTGTAGAAATGGGTCCTTATAAATTTCAGGAAGTGGATAGTTTCACTTATCTAAGAAGTATCGTAAGTGCTTCTAATGATGTGTCCCTCGAAATAAAGAAAAGAATATTCAATGCCAATAGATGCTATTTTGGGTTGCGGAGACATCTGGGGAGCTCATTTTTATCTAGGCAAACTAAAATAATGTTGTATAAGACCCTCATGAGGCCAGTATTGATGTATGCCTCTGAAACATGGACCGTATCAAAGACCAAAGAAAAAGACATAGCAGTCTTTAAAAGAATGCTATTACGGAGGATTTTTAGAGGAATTTATGTGAACGGCCAATAGAGAAGGCATACCAACAAAGAAGTGTACGAAATGTTTGGGGAGCCTGATATAGTTTCCTGGATGAAGATGAACAGACTCAGATGGGCCGGGCATGTGGCGAGAATGAGTAGCAATGATCCTGTTAAGAGATTGCTCCAGGGAAAGTTGGACCGTAGCAGAGGAAGAGGGCATATGGAGCTTAAGATATCTAGAAGCTGTTAAAGTGGTACAACTAAAGTTCCTAAAGCAACTACTCAGATGGCCAAGGAGTACTGCCAACTACATAGTAGTCTTGAAACCGGTCGAAACCCATTGAGCGTCAGGGTTTTGAAGAAAGCTGTGAATTACTGGTCCAGATTGTCAATCATGCCGGAGGAGAGGCCGCCAGACTTTGTTTCAACAGACTGATTTCGCTGCATGCAAGGAATCCCTGATATAAAGTTTAACTGGGTCTCACAAGTTAGATCAATGGCTGCTCAATATGGCTGTGAAGAAGAATTCAGTGTATTGTGCCCGAATGGATCATTAAAGTGCAGAGATGCAATAATGGAAAAGATAAAAAATCATAACCTTTCAATAGACATCCACCGATCTCTCAATTCTAACCATAACCCCATATATAGAACTATCTCCAGCTTCAATATCTCCAGCCCAGAGACTCTGACATATACAGCCAACATCAAAACAATAAGATCATTGAGCCAGTTAAGAATTTCGAGCCCAGAACGTACCACACTCTATGGAAAAACCAAACTGTTCATCTTCAAAGCACAAGAAACCTGCACTTTCTGTGGTCAGTTTATCTTGAACAGCCTGTTTCACATCCTTCTCTACTGTGAAAAGCTCATAAAAGACAGAGAGGGATATTTACAACCATTTTTATCAGGATCCAGTGATGACCAAAAAATTCTTCAAATAGACAATATTGAAAAACTGAACAACATTTTCTGGTTCACTAAGTCAGCATGTAATACCCTGGATACCTTGAACTGTGGAGGCCCACACACCAAAGTGTCTAGTTATCTAAGGTTAACTGTTTATCATTTTTCATTGTACGGCGAATGGTTTTCAATTTGTTTTTTCTATTATGTTTTATTTCAGTGTTGTTTTTCTATTATGTATCAATTAAATGATAAAATGTATTATTTAAATAGTTTACTAATTTATTATTTTTCAAGTTTTTCTCAAGAGCCGAATAAATGGACATTTATTATTAACTAGACTCATGTTGGCAATTGAAGAGATTTATAATTTGAATTGATTTGTACAAGAATGTAAATCTTAAACAAATAAATTCTATTCTAATTCAGAGGAAGAGGGCGACCGAGATTGTGATGGTCAGGTGCTGTATGCACCTGCAGAACATCCGTGACTGGAGGGCGGCTGCATTAGATAGTTGTCAGCAGGCGAAGGTTCCTTAAGGAGGCTAGGACCCACATAGGGTTGTAATGCCATTAAATAAAAAAAATACAAAATACAAAAATGTCTCATTGATTTATTATTTAACCAATTTATTTGATTCTTTTTGCATTAAAATCCAGATTTATTTTGTTAATATATTAATATGCATTAAAGTGTAATTATTGACTTTTTAAAATAATTGCATTTCTAAATCATTTTTTTAAAGGCCTTGAGTGTTTAGCGGATGGCGAATTTCCGACAAACTAAAAATCAAAATACCAATTTCGTAAAAAAAAATAATTTAGTACCTTTTAGAAATCAATGATTAGCTCTTCTATGGTATAGCGCTTCCTTTACAGCTCCTACACCCTTCTTCAAAGTTTGAACTACCATCATTGGTTGTATACTACATATATTTCAGTGAATATTGATGAAATAATTTATAACTTTTCCATCATTTTGAATACCTGATTCATACTTGGACACCTCTGGTTTGAGACAATAAAGAGATAAAAAATCTGGTGCGGGCAACACACGACTTTCACTTACCACCATTTTTCAACTCAATGAAAGTATTTTCAAATACACTAAAAGATAAAAATACGTGAAACTATTAAAGAATTAATTAAATTGAATTTATATAGAAACATGTGTTTTATTAAAAAATCTATTGCATTATTATCTAAAATAATTAGTTCTATCTGCTTTTCATCACTCTTTATTAACTTTTACAAGCTCTTGTGTATTAGATAATATTTTTTTTCTAAAATCAAAGATTTCCAACGGTATATTATAAGTGTATATTACTGTTGCTATGTTCAAAATCAAAAAATTGCATTAAAAAAATATTTTTTCTGTTTTCTCCTATAGTTGGGTATCGAGTTTATTCAATTTATACATTTACCAGTTTTTCATCAGCGTTAACAAGATAATCTAGTTATTATTATTGAATCTACAAAATTAAAGGTACTTTAGGGAAAGAAAATTTAAAATATCGGCATTTAAGCCCTGTCAGACCATTTTTATCTAAATAAAACCTACATGATATTAAAGCCCATTAAATTTTACATCGATATAGCGAGTTTAATCAAAATCGTCGGAACCGTTTTTGAGAAAATCAAAAAAGGGTGCAAAATGCATGGTATAAAGTGCCTCTTCTGGTAGGCTCATTTTGATGAAAAAAGTTTTGGCACGTCTCGGACGTATAGTTGTCTTAAATATGAAATTTCAGTTTCATAGGACTTACCGTTTCCGCCCGGGAGCTACCACACACACACACACACACACACACACACACACCTTTGCGGACTGGTTATTGGACTCAGGACCCTAAAACGTGTATTCCGTTGAAAACTGAATTCGAAAATTTTCACGATCGCAATACTTCCCCTTACTATATATAGTAAGTGAAAGTAAAAATTCAAACTTACTTTGAAATCATCTGGTCTATATGAGATAAAAGCTACTTAATTTTTTAGTAGAACCTAATTTCCATATTTGTCTTCTTTAAAGTTTATATCAATAAAACTGTTTTAGAATAAATTCAGTTTTTGGTAGATAAATTTTAAAACTAAACATGTGATATGTATCCAATATTTATTTAACATTTATTTTATGCTCTGAAATTTTCAGCTTGACTGATTGTGGTAAAAAAAAAAAAAAAATAATAATAATATAATAAATAAAAATCCTAAATGAGACATAAATGAGAAAATATTTACCACCATCAACTCCTTCGCGAATTATTATGAAACATTACAGAGTCTCTATCCGATAATATTTTATATATATAGCAATATGCACGTGGATCTTCACATGTTTCTCTATCTCTTTCTCTCTCGATACACGTGAGAAATAGGGTATGTGTAGGTGAGGTGAAAGTACTCTCGCGAGAGTAGAGGGTGGTGAAAACTGCGTGAGAGTAAAAATGTGCGCGCGTGTATACGGTGAGAGTACGCAACAGTACTCGGCCAAATGGCGGATGTGTGAACAGCTGATTATTCAGGAAAGTTATTGAAAAGGTTGTATACCTCTGTTTAGGTTACCAAGTTCTTATGTAAAGATAAATGTTCAATTGGTGTTATCTTGTTTTAATAATAATAAGACTAATGTCTTAAAATGTTTTCGATATCTTTATACAAATTTACTTTCTAACCAACTAGAAACGTCATCTATGACAGCAGCATAGCTTTGTAAAATCACTTTTATTTTTTTTCTATTTCTATTTCGAATTTTAACGCAAAAAAAATATTATGAATCTCAAACTATAATACGAAAATATATATAATATAATTTCTAATAAATAACTATAGAATTAAAATGTAATATCCAAACAGTGAAAATATACATATTATTAAATAATGGTTTTGTAATCAAGAAACACAATTAAATATATATGAATATAGATAAACTATTTTTAGTTAAAGTTTGACCAAAATAATATAACAAATGATATTATTATTATTAATTATCGTTATGGAAAGTAGATGAAAGTGTGATATCGTACATCAACTATCAGGATATTTACTTCCACCAACTTTCCAGCACGCTCAATGATGTGAATATCGCCATTTCCCCTCACCTACACATACCCTATTTTTCACTGTGTATCGCCGCCTTTATGTATTAAAAAAAAAAAAAGACTACTTAAAAATATATCATTATAATGTTCCAATATATATTTTAATTTATTAAAATTTTAAGTCACTATAAATATGCTTCTTTTAGGTTGTGCTGACAAAAATATATATAAGTTTTCCGTTTCAATTTATTGTAATGAAAAAAGTAAATAATTCCCTTTTAAATTTTATTGAAATAAAAACGACAATTAAATTAGTCTCCGTTATACATATTACTTATTTTTACCATTACTGTTTTTAGAATATTGATTTTTTGTATATTTGTATTTTTTTTTTTTTTTTGTTAAAAATGAGCAGTCTACATATTACATAACGCTCATAGTGCCCCAAAAATATAATCATAATTACAACAATAATAATTACCATAATGATACATAAAATTTAATTTAGCATTGAAAGTCACAGGAATTTATACATAGATGATGATACTATCTATATACACTTATTTATGTATATGTATAAATATACATAAAGTTTTACAGTTTTTTTGTGTGTGTAGAATTCGAAAATATTACATTCATCTAAAGGCCGAAGTATGGTATAATCCTTTAGACGCATAGTAAAAATTTCAGTAAATTTGAAAGCTTGAATAAATTTTAAAACAATGAAAAACCTAATTAAACTTTTTTTTTCAAAATATAGTCATAAATGTAACTGGCAGTGCTCAACATATTTAATTATTATTTACATTTTCAAAATCTGCAATAATTTTAATTTTAAGCTGAATATTTATACTATTTCTATTAAGGTTTATGACAATCAAGTACAAATGCTATTTAAATCATCAAATAATATTTTCATAAAATATCCTTAAATAATAGCAAATTGTCATCTGCGTGATAAGAGAAAAAAAAAATAGATATCTATTTACAATATTTTTTCAATTATTTTCATTGATTTAAACATTTTCCTTCAAGCTTTCATCGTATGTTGGAATGCATTTTCAGGAGAAAAATATAGATGAAAAATATTTTACAGATCTACATAACTAGTTATGTTATAATATGTAGCAATACTATGGCCATTATCACTAAAAAATTTCTTGCAACTCATTCTCTGTACATGGATATTGTTAGTTTTTAAATTTTTCTGAATACAAAATATGATTTGTGAGGAGAAAAAAAAAATGGCAGGTAATGTGAATTAGTAATATACTTACTAAACTATTATCTACAAATTGGTTCGTACCTAAAATGTGTGATAGGTAAAATAGAGGTAATGTTAAGTGATGAAAAGATTCTAATATTGCTATAGTATAGCCATCACAAATATAGACTGCAAGCACCTGCAAGAAATGGACATCCAGTGACATATTTAAACAATTGAGCAATATGATTGGTATATCTTTCATTCAGGTATTTAAAAAAAAAAAATCTTTATAAATTAACTAAAAATAAATAAATAACAGTCATTTACAATGTCAACATAACTTCTTAATCATCTTCTATACCTTGATAAGTTTTTATATCAAATATAATAATGTGCACTTAATTTCTTGATATCAGTTAACATTAATTCATCTAACATGCTAAAATTAAATAAATGATTTAAATCTCAAAGAAATCTTTCAAATTCGAAAATAATACCACATAAATGTAATGGAGACTCTCTCTTATCTGACATTCATTGCTCTCTGGCACTTACAAATTAAGTAAATTTGAAATACATGTATAATTATAAATTATATGATTTCTTTATCCGTTACCCCATATTTGTTGTATAAATAAATAAATCAAAATTATAAAATAATAGCATAATTAATATTTAAATATAAATATTAATGTAAATACTGTAGCACACAAAGCCCATTTGATATAATGGACATAATTTAAAGTATTGATAACATACTGAATGATAAATCATTATAATATTGTAATTATTAATAAATTTTGAATTTGAATACAAAACCCAGCATATGAAATATTTCTAAGAGGTTCGGCATTATATATATTTTTTCAAATTAAGTTTTCCTACTGAACAATATTTATTATTGGATATTTTTTAGTGTAATAAATAAATTTTCATGTTATTCTTAATTTTTAAGATTAAAATTATTTGATGTATTATAGATATTAATTAATTCAAAGAATGTTTTGACAAAAAATTTGAATCATTACAAGAGAAGCTAGGGTAATCCTACACTGACCATGGTTCTGATTTACCCATTGATTGAAACACATGATTATTAAAATATTATAAAAAAATATCAAGTAAATAAAGCAAATATAATTAATCGTACATTACATTATTTAGAAAACATGGTCAAGATAAGAGAGTGTCTGCTTTTTATATATGTGCTGTCTGATTTTTTCAAACTATACTGGTTTGTGGAATTTACTGTATTATTTTAATTATGAAAAAATTTATAACAAATCACAACCACATTAGGTCAATCACAAATACAATATTTCAATAAAGGCCCTAGTTAGAAATATATATTACAAAGACAATGGAAAAAAAAAAGTATACAGTGTAGACATTATTGTTTACAAAACTAAAATAAATCCATTAATGAACTATATGGAATAAGTTGAATCCCTCTCCTACCAATCGATTTATTTGATTTGATGCCCTACAGAGCCCCTAGCTACATCAAGCCTAATTGAGTTTTACTATACACTTAATTACTTGCTTCCATAGAAGGAAGCACAAAAATAATATATTTACCTTTTCAATACATATCAATACAAAAATCACTATGTACAGAGCATATAGGAAGGAAGGAGAGGTGTACACACACCTCTTATATTTATATTATATATATTATCTAGATTTTCCATCAGTTTTATGTATTTACTTTTGTAATAATAGTTATTATATGACAGAATAAATAATCTGTACAAATGAAGTTCTGTGTCTCAACAAAAGTAGAATTAACTATTGATACTGAACTAACTTATCTATTGACATAAATATATATCTACCACGTATCATTATTTTATAGTAATAATTTTAGAATTCAATTGATTTAAGAAGTGCAATCAACTAAAATGTGAGGGGTCGTGAACTCTTATTTGATAATTTTTTTAATTTACTTTTTAATATAGAATCCTACACAAGGAAGTAATTAATTCATGGTATTCCAACTGTAAATCAAAACTTACTTTTACAGACAATTTATTCGTGCAATTTTATCCTTTTATTTCCTAACTGAATAATCACACATACTTATATATCATCACTCATTAAATACTAGGTCAAAATTAATTTAAAAAAAAAAAATAAATTTTGAGCTATTTATACATTCAAAAAGCATTTTTTATAAAGGGGTGAAACTCAGTTGTAACTAAAAATAAATCTTCATCAGAGAATGCTCAAGCTATTGAAATCTAGACATTATTCTTTTACTATTACTGCTTATTTTTACTTAATGTTTGATGTGTCAGATAATTTTTTTCTTTAAACTTATGACCATAAAATGAAAAAAAAATGTGACAAAAAATGAAAGTATTTCAACTTCCATGATTGAAAAGACGGAATCAAATCAAACATTAATGAAGCAAATTTTATTCAGAGGTTTTAAATGATTATGAACATTCAACAAGTTTTTGGTTATGATGTATTTAATGAGCAACACGTCATTAGGCACACATATATATGCATATGTGATATGTTAAATTGAATTGAAATGAAAATCTTGAAAAAAAAAAATCTAGTATATACAAACTACCCCTTTTTTATTTTATTAAATCATGATATAATACTATAAGTACTTATAAATAATAACATAAATCAAGCCTTCAGCATCTACGTATTCAATGCATTTCCCGTTATCACTTTCACAAAAACAAATTTAGTGTCTTAGTATATAAAGGTAAACTTGGAGTGAGAAAAAGGAAAGGAAAATTGTCGCCCCATTTAAATTCTTCATTGCCAATGGTCCCAAAAACGATGGAAAGCTTTGACAAATTGTTTTAAGTGAAAGTGAAATAGGTGAAGAGCAGCCAACAGTCTATTTGAAATGAAAATTGACACAAATGGATCTTCTATACATTGAACCACTCTTTATTTATGGTACAACATTTTTATACTTTTTGTGTTTTATTTACATTAAAATATAAAGTACTTTTATTAATGATAACAAGGGAAACTATAATATAATCAATTAAGTAAGATAATAACGAAATAGTTATGAAATAAGTTAATGGTATTTGTGGATTCGAAAACAACTTTCATGTGAAAACCAATAATGTATTTAGTTATGTCAAAATTAAATTAAATACATTAAATATAAATTTCTTGAAGATGTTATCACTGCACTAAAAAGTTTCTTCACTAATGTATATATACATATGTACCCCCCAGTCTTTCACAACCACAGTTTATAATAGCATATATATATATATATATATATATATATATATATATATATACATATACATATACATATACATATACATATACATATACATATACTTGCTTATAGAAATATGCTGGAGGCTAGCACCAATGGCACTGTAGACATTGCATCATTAGATGTTTACTCATTTATTTTAGAATACAATTTATAATATTAATTTATAAATACCTAGTATTATTTTATGAAAACAATTTTTTCGACTAGGTTAGTTTGTATAATCCTAGAGGCAAGAAATTGAAATCATCATCGGTGCAGTGTAACTATCAGTTTAGAAATTCAAATTATGTGAATTTAACTGAAATTGTGCTATAAAAGTCATTTACATACTTATGTATAGCGTGATTACAGGGTTTCACACATAAACACATTCACACACTTGGACCTATTATATCTTTTTCGCATCATTCAGTGTTCTACAAATACATACTATGAAACACAACTTGCCTAATTTATATTTATATATATATAATATATATATAATATGTATAATAATATATTTTATATAACTTTATCAACATAATTTTATTATCACGAATATCTATGTCAGTCCAGATTATTTAATGTAATAATTGTTTTTTTTTGGTAACATGCTGTCAATGTTTTCTAAAGAAACTGTGTTCATAGTGCAAATATAAAGGTTTTTTCTCATTATTTTATTTTATAAATGTTTTACTTAGAAATTAAAACAATAGTATATCACAGTTCATTAACCATTCTATAGAATGATCTAGATGTCTACACAATTATCTTATTAAGGAAAAAATCTTAAGATGAAAGAAAATTTGCCTTTTCATAATGATATAATTTGTATTCCAAAAGTATAAGCATATAAAATATTTACAATAAATCAAACTTTAATTATCAATGCCCAAAATAAACTATACTACATGTTATTTACAAACGAATTGTTAAAACCTTTAAAGAAATAATTTATTAATAAAATTTATACATTTCAACAAAACTAAAATTCAATAAAATATTTAAAGATATCCAAATAACATTATATAAAATCCACAAATGTTAAATATTTTGTTGAATATAAACACAGTTTCTCCTGTTGTCTAAATGTCGGCCTTTTTTTTTATTGTGCAATTATGTATTTGTTTATAAGAGAAAGTCATATTATTTTAAAAAGTGAGATGAGTGACATAACAGAAGAAATATTTAAATTAGTAAAAAGTGCGCTTTGTGTTAAGATGCTACCATTTTTTTGGCCGTCGATATAAAATATTCATCCTACATCCTACTTTAGAATTTGTTAAAGTTTAACAACAGTTTGCTCCGTCTTATTTTTATCCCTTAAACTATATACCTTACAAAACTCACTGAAACTTTCAAATCGCATTCATTTCATTGGTTTAATTGATGCAAATAAGGCAAATTCACTGTTGTATAACTATATTATATAAGAATTTTCATTGAATGACATCCATAGTTAAGACTGTTCTTTAGAGGCACATGCCCAGCATGGGAATCCACTCCATGGAGATTCCATGTGCGTCTGGAATTACTAAATTATTGCCACACTTATCTTTACACCTATATATACTTAGTTTTAAATTTATAATTCATTATATATATATATATATATATATATATATATATATATATATATATATATATACATACATATATATACATATATAGCTGTAGAGCAGTCCAAAACAAGAGAAAGGAATTGACCCTTTGGCGTTGGAGGGCGAGGAAGATAGTCTCCAAAAACTGGGCGGGAAGTAAAAATGAGAGGAATGTCTTTTTTTTTGTGAGACTTTTTTTTTTTTTTTTTTTAAATTTAAGTGGCCTGCCTCCTCTTGGTAGTTGTGAGCAGTGAGGAGGGCCAGGCTCTTACTTGTCCTCTTCAAGAAGAACAAGGTCGTCCGCAACCACATCGCTGATGTGGAGGTAGATGATCCAGTACATGAGGTTGAAACAGACAAAACAAACCGGGAAGACAATCCTGCTGTATTTGTCTATGTCTGACGGCGTAATCCCATACAGCTTGTTATAGTCCTTTGTTGGGTGGATCAGATGCTGAGGAACAGGTGGAGCAGCCTCCTCTTCAGCACGACCGTTTATTGTGTTTTCAAGAGTCCCCCCCTTAAAATGAGCCTTAGGATCGTGCACTTTAAAACGCACCTCCTGGAACAAATGCCGAAAAACCACTTAAAAGGGACACAGCAGTTTGAAAATGGTAATAAAATAAAATTGCTCATGTTAAATATGCAGTAAATTAATAGATGCATACATAACTTGAATATTATTTGAATTATATAAAAGGAAAATATTTCATATTTTGATAATAGTTTATGAATAAAAAAATGAGACATACATTTATATTTAGAATTTTTAATAGTAAGACATGTGGAACCCATTGCAGAAAGGGAGAGAAGCAACCTTGTTTTTTTTTTTATATAATAGAGTTTTAAAGTTTCTTTTAGTTATCTAATTATACTGAAAAATATGAATATAACTCTATTTTGGAAACAAAGTGACTCTTCCTCTTTCTCCCGTGGACTCTGTAATCAATAATACATAACAATAATAATATTAGTATTATACTCATAAACCTAATATGTTCACTTTTTAATATTTAACATAAGAATCCAATTCAATCTTATTAGGTGTTCGAGTATTCTTTTGGATTAAAGCTAATGTTTATTGATGTACACTCATTCTGTAGAGTTCAGGCATCTGGAGTATTGTTCAAGTGTGACATGTGGCTAAAGCTGATATTAGGTTTTTTCCAACGCGACTATTTAACCGCCAGAGTATGCGCAGTACCCTGTCAAAGCATACTCTGGCAATCAAATACTCGTATTAGAAAAAACCTATTGGTGAACCAATCCTATAATTCCATCTTGATTATGGAGGTGTTGAATATAGAGTTTATGTTTTATTTAGTTGGAATAAGATTTAAGTTCTTTGAAAAATTAAAAAAAACATATTTAATTTTTATTTAAAATTTAGTTTTATATTGAAAATGGATTAGATAATTAGTTAGCTATTAACATCATAAATCATTGATTTATTATTTTTTTTATTGAATTATTTATTTTTTTAATGAAACACATTCTGTAGATCTTGAGGCAGCTTGAGGAGATGTTGGCTCATCAATCCAGTATGGTTCACTATTATTATGTAAATCTGACTCACTAAGTTATAATAATCAAACACCAATAAAGTAAATAAAAACAAAACCTGTACCACTATAATCCATGGGTTCAGTAACTATAAGGATTCCTACTCTTTCTAGACTTTTTAGGTTTTTTCCCCAATTTACAGACCCACTTTATAGAGGCTGGGTGAGATCCAGGAAGGTCTCCCTACCCCAGAGTCGCCCCATGGATGAAATAACATAATAAATAATTATCTTGCTATAGCCAGGTTCGAACCCGGGAACAAGAGGTAAGTAGTCCAGGGCTCTACCAGTAAGCCACCCTGTTCCAAAATTAATATTTGTAATTAAATATGGTATTGAACAGGATACACAAAAAAATCAAAATTAACTTAAAATTCACAAATCCTCTTTTGATAGCTTAAAAAAAATCTATTTGTCATACAGTTTTGCTTCAAGATAAATACAAAATATAAAATAATGTCAATTGTATATTGTATTCTTAATTTAATATGTTTTTTCCCTAAACCATGGATTTTTTTTTTTTTTTTTTAATTTATGCATGAATTGCAACTTAAATCTGTTTTTCTTTTTTTTTCAATTTCATCTTTTTTTAATGAAGAAGAAAAGCCATAATTTAGACGAGGAAGATGGTTGGGGGTGCGGTCATTAAAGAGAAACACACATTAAAACTTGGTGATATTTTAATTTTAATTTGATCTCTTCAAAATTGTTCATGTTTATAAATTTTAATAGTTCGCATATTGTTCTTTTATCATTTTTCATTTGCATAGTATCTCTTTATGTATTCTTATTGAAATATTATCATCTTAATTTTTTTACTTTTCTTTTTTAATTTTCTTTTTTTTTTTTTTTTTTTTTTTTTCCTAAGGACAAGTAGCAGTGGCTATGAGATGTAGTGAAGAATGAAAAATGTTGTAGCAAGGAATAAGTCTTGAAAATGGGGAAACAACCCCGAAACGTCGACTAAGATGAAAAAATGTTAAAGGACTAATGAAATAAAGTGATTAGATGATGAATGGAAGGTAGTATGTGCTTTTTTAAATGTTCCATCTTAATTTTGTTTACTTCCATATTGTATATACTATCATCTTTTCAATTATTTTTATAACTGTCATCCATACTTTACAACTATCATCTTAAATTTTTTTATTTCCATACTTTATACCTGTCATCTTATTTTCATTTTACATTTAATTTTATGTTTGTTCCCATATATATTACAGTCACCTTATTATTATTATATAGCTAACACATTATTAAGTCTGTAATTACATTGGTTGTTATCTTGTTTCTTTTAGCCCTGATGAAGACCCATAAAGTAGGCCAAAACGTCAGCACATAATTAAAATATCACCAAGTTGATAAGTGCTTAAATATTTAAAAAAAAATGTTTTCTATATATGCTATCATAACTGAAATAAACGTATTACATACAATGTTTGATGATGATTTGAGGTGACTAGCTGGTAGGGTGTGACTGTGTGGAGGAATCGCAGGCTTGGGCGCATGGTCAGGATCTCCAGGTGGCTCCATACCCTGTTTCTGCTTTTGCTCGGCCAATTTCTGTATTGCCAGAAATCGGTTTTTCCTCATTTGTATTCTCTTTGCCATATAGCCCACCGTTGCATATTCTGTAAAAAGAAAACATCTTAAAAATTGCTAATTTTATTTGTGCTAGGATAATTAATGATATTTGGAAACACATGAATCAACAAGACTGCTCAACATACTCTTATGTTTTGATGAAGAAATATATAAAGAATAAGATGCTAAAAGTGAATTAAAGAGAAAAATTGAATAGAAAAGAAAACTAGAACTGACCAAGTCAACAGTCACTAGCATCGTTCTGAAGATGCCAAAAAAGATTATAGGTATCTCATCAAATGAACATTTGAATGCTTTGAACGTATTGAAAAATGTATGCTTTGAACCATAAGCATATGATTGAGGAATATTCTCGGTAAAACAAGAAAATATGGTCTTGGTTAGTTTATTTTCTGGTTCAGTGATATCAGTTAACACCCTTATGTCATTTGTGCAATAATAAAATAGTATATATTATCTTAAACACCAAAAATAGTACCAAAGGGTATGTACACAAACAAACTTAACATATATTACTGTAAGATACATTTGAAGTAATTCATTTTTTTTTTTTAATTTTGTAATTTTTTTAATATTTATTTTTACTTTCTGATATTCCAACCCATTCCTTTCTACCTATGCCCATAATACTTGCATGATATCAGTTAATAACGATCCTAGTATTGCCTCTCAAACTCTCCGATCCCACATCAGAGATCTTGAGGTATAGTGTCAGAATTGGAGAATTAAAATCAAATCCAAAAATCCCATCAAATTACCTTTACCCTTCGTCATAAACCTATGACATCCTGCCCTACAGTGTCCTTTAATGATATCCCGCTTGTCCCTGTTGAACAGATCCGTTATTTAGGTCTCCTGCTTGACAAACATCTTTCATGAAATCCATATACAAGACTGAAAAGACAAGAAACTGCTCACCAATTTCGTTACTTCAACATTTACTTGACAGACGCTCTAACCCTTCACTTAACTACGAAAGACTCATATACATGACAATCCTAAGACCTATCTGGACTTATGGAATCGAGCTTTGGGGCTCTACTAAACCATCAAACTCTTTCCGTATCAAACCCTTACAATCCAAAATCCTTCGCAAAATCCTTAACGTTCCTTACTTTGTCACGAATAAAATCATCCACAAAGACCTTAATGTTCCATATGTTCCTGATTTGGCCTTTACCAGGTATCATTCCTTCCATTCTAATCCACTAGTTTCAATCCTTGCTTCCACTTCAATTCCTGACAATCCGCCGAGGCGTCTGAAAAGAAGATGGCCTCGAGACCGTCTTGTTTAGATTCACTACTAGAGTGCTGGCAATGGGTAGTTTCTCTTCATGTTTTTTTTTTTTTTTTTTTTTTTTTTTTCCATGTGTTTTATAATTGTAACATATTTACTTGTTTTATGAAAATATAGAGTTGTAAATTTCAATAAAATAAATTAAAAAAAAAAAAACTCAGGGTCATCTGTAGGGTCTGAACCCATGACTTTGGGCATGAAAGACAGTTATGCTGACCATCACACCACAAGTTTCCCTCATTCCAGAGTAGTTTTTTTTTTATACAACTGTCTAAAATTTATGAAAAATTATTCTCACAAGCGATATTAACTAGATGGTGCTCCGAGCTTGTCCAATTTTTAAGGCTGCATGGCGAGAGAACAAGTAGGTGAAAATTCATGAGATTTGGTGGTAGTGAATTATCATACACTCTCACATACTTTCAACATATAATAAATATTCAATCACAGTATTTGTTATAAAACTTCATCATTTATTTTTTTTGTAACTTTTATTACTAATAATGTTTATTCTTAAAATAGAGTTTCTATATTAAAAAAACGTGTTTTCATGATGTGTATATTACACTTGTTTGTTTTTATATAACATTATTGTTTAGATTTTTCATCTTTTTAAAAAAAAAAAAAAGTATTTGATGATATTAAATGATTTCTAGCTGACTCGGCAAACGTTCTTTTCCTATATAAATTATTTCTAGGAAATTTTTAGTCTAGAAAAAAAAAAGAAGATAAAAATTGAAATAGCATGAGTGATTTTAATTGCAAGCCAAACGATTCACAAATATTTTACGTTAAGCTAATTTAAAATTATTTTGCAATGAAACTTGGACATTGTCTGTGGTTCCTAGGGGTCAACTGGCCACTAGTTTCGGAACCACTTGTTTAGGAAAATTGTTTTTTTTAATTTTTCTAGTTGTGTCTGATGAATTACTTTTTAAAATCAATTATATGAGATATTAAAGTAAATTACTCACCAAGCAATGATGCAAACACCATGACGAAACATGTTCCCAGGTAAACATCAATGGACTTGACATAGGATATCTTGGGCAGGGCGGCGTTAGTAGACGACATGAGTGTAGTCATGGTGAGCACAGTTGTCACTCCTAGGGCAACCCTAGCTGGTGTGGCATTCCTGTTGAGCCAGAAACTGACCCAGCTGATGATGACGATCAGCCCGGAAGGGATGTAAATCTGGATGAGGTAGTAACCCATCGAACGCACAAACTGGATCTCACAGGCCAAGCGTGAATAGTTTCCTGCAATGTCAATTCACCACCTCCCATCTCCATTACCCTATTTCCTACTTATAGGTATATAGTACACAGATTTTTCTCTATTGTAACTTAAAAGAGATAATAGATTTGACGATATATAAATAAACTTAATAAATATAAATTTCACAAATTATCAAAACCTTCAGTATTAAAATCATTATTACTGTGAAATAATTATTCAATATTTTACTTTGATAGTTGTTAATTGCCTGAACATAGCATAGAATAGAAGAGATAGGCCGTTTTGCAAAGTGCCACCACTTACCTACTCCTGATACTCATACTGTCACTAAATTAATGTTCTTAGTCAATATTTAACCTGTGTTGCACTGATTTAATTGTTATCAAAATGAAGAAAATGGAAAAGGCCTTAACATAAAGCCATAAAGCTTTCACTCTTTTTAAATACAGGTATGGGCACGCTTTTGTAATCTCTATAATTTTCTAATAATTTCCATTACTCTTTCCTAATGCTAGCTATACTAGAAAGATTTTTTTTTTCAATCTAGTGTACTTCACCTGATAGCATTTTTGTACTACCAAACACAAGAAAAAAATTAAGAGCTCAAAATTTGTTTTGTTTTTTTAAAAGGAATTTGTAATTGAAAGTAAAAAAACAAAACAAAAAAACCTGCACCCCTACAACCCATCAAGGGCCTTGGGCTCATTATATATATAGATTCATACTGTTTCTAGGCCAACGGCCGTGCAATTAGTTGATTAGGCCGAGATCACACTCAGTCGCCAGGTTTTTCTCCATTTTTGGGAACCCACTTTATGGAGGCTGGGTCTGCTCCAGGAGGGTCTCCATACCCTAGGGTCGTTCCCCAGCTGAAATAACAGGGTAAATAATATTCTGCCATAGCTGGGATTCGAACCCAGGACCCGGAAAACAATAGAAGAGTGCTCTATCCACAAGATCACACCACTCCCATTTGGAAGTAATAATAGCTATTTTTTTTATTTGGATGTACTAATTTACATAATATGAGATAATTTGAGCTTTTACTTCAAATTAAATAAAAACTATTGTTATATGATAGTACATTTTGTGTAATAATTTTTACTTTCACTTACTATATTTAGTAAGGGAAAGTATTGCGATCGTGAAAATTTTTGAATTCCAGTTTTCAACAGAAATACACGTTTAGGGTCACCTGAGTCCAAATAACCAAGTCCCGCAAAATGGTTTTGTGTGTGTGTGTGTGTCGTGTCTGTGTGTGTGTGTGTGTGTGTGTGTGTGTGGTTAATCACCGGGCGGAAACGAAAAGTCCTATGAGACTGAAATTTCATACTTAAGACAAATATACACCCGAGACGTTACAAAACCTTTTTCATCAAAATGAGCTTACCAGAAGAGGCACTTAATACCATGCATTTTGTACTTTTTTTCGATTTTCTCGATTTTTTTTTTAGATTATAATTTTTTATAGTAGCTTACTATGTTCTATAAATATCTGAAAATATTATTTTATAAAAGGATGTTAAATACTACTCCCTGGAAATCAGCATCTCTGTTGCTATTTATCATTACCATTTTAGATATTCCAGATAATGAACACAACTTAAAAATACAAGATTACTTATGATGAAGGATTCAATGAATGAGTTTGCTTCCGATTTTAACAACAGTTATATAATTACTTATTATCTTTTACCACCAACAAAAATAATGATTTAATAAAAATAAATTTAAGATAATATGTAGTATATTGTGAGAAAGAATCCCATTGAAGGGTAATAAATTTTGCAGAAAATGCACTCTAAATAAATAAAGCTCATAAATTAAAAAAAAAGACATTCTATTTTGAACATATATAAAATGTATTAATGAAATTCAATGCTACTTCATAGAGATAGATATGATGTTGTTCACCTGAAAAGTATATAATGTTAATATTGGCTGATAAAAAGATGAACCGATGGGGTTACCTGTAGCATGGTGGTTAGCATAACAGCCTCCAATACCAAAGGTTCTGGATTCAAACCCGCAGGTGGCCCTAGGATTTTTTTAATGGGAGAAAAAAATCCTTAGTTATGCCGACCTTTGGAGGGATGTAAAAAGGTGGTCCCGAGCCTGTGCAATGTCAGGCACTCGTTAAAGATCCCTATCCTAATAAAACCTGGATAGGAAAAATTTTGGACTACCACTGTAGCATCGTCCGATTAGCCACAGCATAATAAAGGGACGTTAAATAAATAAACAAAAAAACAACAAACAAAAGATGAACCGAGACTATCTAAAATATTCGATCTAATTTATAAGTATAACTAAGCAGTTTACCTACAGCTTAGTAACTGTTACTTAATATTAACTAACTTTTCATTTGTTTTATATTGATCTATTATGTGTGGTTTGTCCTGGTAAACGTTATTTTATTGTCAAGACCAACTAATTTGTTTTTCTTGTTTGGGGCAACAGGCATTGGAGCGCCTTGGCCACTTTGTATAGTTTCAACACCCTGATTCTCAATGATATCACGGGCCAATATTGAAACTGAAACCACCTAATTCTTATGTTTTTTGGGGTGCTAAATCCAAATATAATACTTAAATAGCTGTATCACAAACAAGTTTTTTACATTTTATAAATTAATTTATTAAATTAACCGGTTTTATTACAGAATTTTATAGCTTTCATATAGTTTTAAGGCTGTTTTATTGCACAGTGGTAACATGTATGCATCTATACCTGTTAGTCATTCTGCTCAAATGAAAAAAAGCTATGAAAACCTAGATATACTTTTAAATAAAATATTTTGCTCATGGTTGGAAAATATGTGGCGATTTAAAAGTAACATGTATGCCTTTTGGTAAGCTAGATGGTTTTACCCAATTTCCTTGTTTCTTGTGTGAATTAAACAGTAGAGCTTGTATTTATGTATATGTATTCCTTATAGTTTTTTAGCTTAGTCAATTACTTCTTCATACTGTGTACTATGCAAATGTTTCTTTGTAATTGTACTTTTATATTCCTTAAGTATTATATTGTTTCTTACTGTGTAGTGTGTTACTGTTTCTTTATAAAAAATGTTATATTTTGTAATATTATTTAAGTATTGTATTGTTCCTTACTGTGTACTTTTAGCTGCTCTACTGTTTCATCCGCAGATTCCGCCATGAGGGCCAGATCATCAGCATACGACAGACAACTTACTCTGACGTTATTGTTTTTGGTCCCCAATTTTGTCCCCGCGCTATTTTTGATTTTGATTGTACTTTAATTGTATTCTGCAGGTGAATTCCTTTCCCACACATGGGCTCGCCTTAGTGGGATAGTGCCTTCTAGTTGCACTGTAAAATGTCTGTATTGTGATTTAAATAAAGAAGTTAAAAAAAAAAACAAAAAAAACTTTGAATCCACCATGATCTTAAATGAGGAAGAAGCATGAATATCAAAATGTGTTTCTATATTAGCTAAGATGTTAAACAAGTTTAAAAATTTGGGATGTTTGATGAGCCTGAAAGTTTAATTTTTAAACAGCCACCTAGATTACTACCCAGAGAGTTTAGCAGATGTAAGTGCAGAGTAAGGTGAGCTTTTTCACAAGGACATTAAAGTAATGGAAAACGCTACCAGGACCACTGGAACACCAACACCATGGGGGACTATTATAGGTCACTTCACCAAGTAGTTCAGCAAGCAACTCATCACAGAAAAAAGAGAAAGAAAATGTTAACCGATTCCAACTGACAAGTGAAACCTGAATTAGGGTATTATATCACAGTTGTAAGTAGCCTACTGTAAATAAAACCATGCTTATGATGTAACACAGTGTTTCATTGATTTTTTGATATAATAGCAAATAGATCGAAAACATTGGATGATACAAAAAGTTCAAAGCCAGATTTGGATTCCGCTCAAAAAAAAAAAAAAAAAAATAAAGATAAGCTACTAAAGTAAAAAGTTTGAAAAAAAAAATTATTTGTCAGCCTGTGTATTTTATAGGGTAGGGTCATCACTGCCTATGCCTATTTTTGTGAGTATCCACCAGTTGGCTGATGGGTCTCACATACCTCCGGTTATGGAGGTTGTGAGTGAATCTCTATTTAATTACATACTTGTTTATTTATTTAACATCACTTTATGCTACTATGGCTAATCGGGCGATGCTACAGTGGGAGTCCTAAATTTTGCCTATCCAGGTTTTATTAGGATAGGGATCTTTAACTAGTGCCTGACATCGCACAAGCTCGGGACCACCGTTTAACGTCCCCTTTAGGGCAGCATAACTAAGGATTTTTTACTCCCATTAAAACATTCTAGGACCACCTGCGGATTTGACCCCGTGACCTTTGGCATAGGAGGCTGTTATGCTAACCATCCAGCTACAAGTGATTCCAATTACATACTTGAAAAAGTCCTCCTGGGACTGGGATTCGAACTTAAAATCTTTGGTGTGGTAGAATAGTCACAGGCTCCTCCCTATAGAATAGTCACATACCTCCGGTTATAGAGGTTGAGAGTGAATCTCTATTTAATTACATACTTGAAAAATTTACCCTGGGACTGGGATTTGAACTTAAAATCTTTGATAGAGTAGTCATAGGCTCCCTATTTGTGTTTAAGCTGATTTCTGTATGAATTATTAATAAAGTTAAATAGTTTAATTAGTAAAATATTGAAATTGAACTAAAAGTTTTCAAATGAACTATTTCTAACTAGTGCTCTGGGTAACAAGGGAGGGATTGAGCGAAGGAAGTGACTCTGGAATCTTCTATCGAGACGGCCAACTCTTTCTATTCTGTTCTATGTTCTGTGCTTAAGACTGATTACCATTGCCTCATGAGACATATAATAAAGATTTATTGAAGTTAAAGGTAACTAATCTTACTGTAGTTTCAATTTTATCCTGTGAAAAATGGTTAATAAAATAAGTAATGACTTTTTAAGCAGCTAAAATATGATGAAAATTATGACACATTAAAATTAAAGAACAAAAATCAATAAGGAAATATAAATAAAATGTTAAATAGCAATATTTTCAGTTTTTAAAGTATATTGTTTCATGAAAAAAATAGGGTTGCTGTTGTTTGATTCTCTTTTAATTATCGTGTGATTACTGGATGCTACCTTTCAATTTCCAAAAATCAAATATTATAATTAAAGGTATTCCGGCACAAAGGTAAAGGGTAAATTGGGGCCTTCAGGGTTCTTTTGAAGTTACAGATTTAATTATCTTGATTGTTAAAATATTAATCAATCGTAATTGTTTTGTTTTATTAACATAGAATTTTTAGAGGCATGCACAAGTTATGATTTTATAATTATTGGGAAAATGATTAATTATTATTACAAAATTAATGAATTATTTGTTGTACCCATCAGTTTGCTATCTTATTTGACCCTACGGTTGAGAAACTTCTCTAATTAATAATCATATAATAGATTGAAAAAGATTAGAGAATAAATATTGCAAATTTTAGAGAATAAAATTTCCAAATTTATTTCAAAAATATTTGTTGGGCTTAACGATATGTCAAGATTTATTATGTACTTTGTTGCTAAAGATTTCAAATTACAAATTATTGTTGAATATTCATGTTAAAAAAATAAAAAATACTAAAAATGGAATTTTTATCAAAGGAAAGAACTTAGAATGAAGAGGAGAGTGAATCGATGGGTTGTCATGTTGAGATGCGTTAGTAAAAATTTTATTCTTAGTTAATTTGTAAAGTCTAACATCACATTTTATTTATATTTTCTACTATAATCCAAAAGTTGAAATGTTAAGAAATTTAAGAATTATGATTGGTAATAATTAATTCTACAATTTGAACTCTGTATGAACTAATAAAATAAATAAGATGTATGGTCATCGTGCCAGAAATAAATTTCAAATATCCTTATTTTATATTATAATTTTTAATTTGTACTGTTATATATTATATTTGTGTAATTTTATGCTAACAATTTTTATTACTTTAATTGATTGTACAGATCTCATTTATTCAGGAATTTTGAAATTTATCAATTGAACGATTAGTGTAAAATTTGTACTTCTATTATAATGAAAAAAAAAACACATTCAAATCACACTTTATGTCAGTTTTGTTATAGAATAAATAAAATATTGTTAGCTGAAATATGGAATTAAATTACTGAGAAAAAAAATATTGAGGACAACAAATGAATATTTCAGGAAATTCTTAAGCAATGTTCAATTTTTAGCAAGTCTTAACTTTTAAATTAATTTAAAATTACTATTTATGTATGTATTCTATGATTTATTTTTTAATACATTCATTATCCTGGTGATGGTTTTGTTAGGTATAGTTCACTCACAAGATTATTTGTGTTTAACACGATACAATCTTGAGCATATGGTGAAAACATTTCATTGCACTTGTTTTTTTCATTTAAAAACGAATCCATTTAAATTCATTTAAATCCTAGAATATATATCAACAATTTTTATATGGCTAATGATCTAACAATAAAATTCATAAACTGCAGTGTTCTTTGAAATTTTAATCTATAATCTAAAATCATTATGTTACCTTAAAACTACATAAAGTACATTTTGTAAAAATAAAATAAATACTTTGCATAATTATTCATACTTAGAAATGGATTTAAAAGCATCATATATATATATATATATATATATATATATATATATATATATATATATATATATATATATATATATATGATATATTATATATTTAATATACCCATTTTTTATAATTATAGTATTTATTTATAATGTGATAATGTTACTCTGAATAATGTGATAGTGTTAAGCTGAGTCAATGAGAGATTGGAAGGATATTTTGTAATGTATTGAGTATACTGAGGGGATATAATATAATATAAATACTAATAAGCTTTGTTGGCAAAAGTCAAAAGGCATTTCCCAAAACCTCTTGGATAGTCCGTGGGCTTGGGCTATCTGTGGGCTGCCCCCCGTGGTAGACCTGGTACTTTCTGGACTGGGCATTTCCCATATCAGCCCCATCCTCCTTTGTCAGATAAGAGATCGGCAATATCCAAAATATGGGACTTTTATAAAGAAGAGGGGAGAGAAGTGACGAGAAAGTTCTGTCAAGAAGAGGTCAGTCTTATTCCGGCCACGAGAGTTGAAGTCCAGCAAGAGGACAGTCGAGTTACATCCTAAAGAAGAAGCAAGGTCCGTCAGGGGTCTGAGAGCAGCTGGAAGATGAGAGTCTAGAAGGGACGCCTGAGACAATTTTCACTTCCGTCAGCCGACAAAGTGTTTTAAAGGTATTTCTTTCTTTGTAATATTATATGGAAAGGTTACCTATACGAAATCCCTCAGTATTCTCAATCTTAGTTTAAATAAATTTTATATGTATAAGTTAATAATAATAATAATAATGTCTTTATTGAACCTTTTTCACTTTGATCTTTCCCTGCATGCCACTTACTTGGACCAGTAAACAGGATACCTTTGGAAAGGAAATCCAATGGTTTCAGTAAATATAGCTATATTGATTAGAGATATCATGTAAGCTAGTTTTTGAATTAGGTTTCAAAAATAACTATGATTGCTGAATGACATAAAGAGTAGTTTGGCATTTTATTATCCCAACTAGTTTGTCTAATGCACCTCCTTCTTACCACTTGAAATCCTATTACAAAGGTAGTTTTCAATATTCCAAATGCTTTCTTTGGAAGCACTATTCAGAAAAGTTTGTTTTTTGGCCTCCTTTGCAAATAAAAGTTTTGATCCTTTTTTTCTTGTCCCCTCAACTACCCTCTGGAATTCCCTACCTACTCGAATCCACCATGTCTCTTTTATATTTCTATATTCAAGTCCCAGTTGTCTATATCAAGACAATACCTTCTGTCTTCCAAAACAGACGCTTGACAATTCTGATATTTCGAATCCAATATCAGATTTAGAGTGGAAGAAAATAATCACTGATTGTACCAATTTAACTTAGTTAATCAGTTTATTTATTTTTAATTATGCTCAACACAGCTATCAACCTAAAGTTATATATTTATTTTTCTATATACCGTATTTTTAAGAATTAATTATGTTTCTTAAATCTTTTGGACAGACACATTGTATATTTTTATTGTACATATATGTTATTCTTAGAAGACATCCCAGAAAAGATTATTTTATATTCTATGCTAAAGTTTTCTTCTTTAGAATTCCCATGTCAAGGAAATATTCATTTTCTTTTCTTTTTTAATTTTTCAGGAAGTTTTTCTTAATATTACACACTTAAATAAGCACACCTTAACTTCTTTTTGTTAATTATTTATTTTATTTCATAACTGTTTACATCATTTATCAACGTTTCGGGGTTCTTTCCCCATTCTCAAGACTGAAACAATTTTTTAAAATTTGATTAGTGAATGAAAATACATTATTTAAATATTTGTCTTTGAAAAATTATCTTCACCAATTTGTCATAATTAATTTAAAACTTACTAATATTATTTACCTTATTTTTTTAAAACACTTTCACATATATAATTCATTACTTCACTCCATAGCTACTGCTATTCGTCTACATGGGGTTCATTGCATTAGTGTTAGCAGTAAGCTATGGAGTGAAGTAATGAATTATATATGTGAAAGTGTTTTAAAAAAATAACGTAAATAATATTAGTAAGTTTTAAATTAATTTTGACAAATTGGTGAAGATAATTTTTCAAAGACAAATATTTAAATAATGTATTTTGATTCATTAATCAAATTTTTAAAAAATTGTTTCAGTCTTGAGAATGGGGAAAGAACCCCGAAACGTTGATAAATGATGTAAACAGTTATGAACTAAAATAAATAATTAACAAAAGGAAATATTCATCTTTTGTCAAATATTTTTCGATCATTCTGGATTTTTACATAAAATATATATATAATATATATATATATATATATATATATATATATATATATATATATATATATATGTATATATAAACAAATGTAGGCTTCAGTGACATGTCAACCATAATGGGCTGAAAAATTGCCGACCATAAAGTGTTGCCTACTAGACCCACTTATTAATATTATAAACTCAGTGATATTTCATATTTTTCAGAGGTTATTTTCTGGTATTCAAAGAGCATTTGAACATGTTAACTTCATGGAAAATTCCATACACTACAAGTGTTGCCAACTAGCCCTCTTACTGTTTGTTTATGTAACGTTGCTTTATGCTGCTGAGGCTAATCGGACGATGCTACAGTGGGAGTCCTAAATTTTGCCTATCCGGGTTTTTATTAGGATAGGGATTTTTAATGAGTATCTGACATCGCACATGCTCGGGATCACCTCTTAACGTCCCCTCCGGACGACGGCATACTAAGGATTTTTTACTCCAATTAAAAAACCCTAGGACCACCTGCCGGTTTGAACCCGTGACCTTTGGCATAGGAGGCTGTTATGCTAACCACCCAGCTACGAGTGATCCCAGTTAAGGAAATACTTACCTAGAGTTACAATAGGAACATGTGTTTGATTAAATAATCTATTATATCATTATCTACGATAACCAGTTAGTTTTATCTGATTTCCGTCACTCTTCATTAAGTTTTACCATTTTGTGTATAAGAAAACATTTTTCTAAAATATTTAGCTTTCCAACCGTATATTTAACATCTATATTACTGTTTTTATGCTCAAAAATACAAAAATTTCATGAAAATTTTTTTCTGCTCTTTGTTTTTCTATTTAACGTCACTTTATGCTACTATGGCTAATCGGACGATGCTACAGTGGGAGTCCTAAATTTTGCCTATCCAGGTTTTATTAGGATAGAGATCTTTAACGAGTACCTGACATCCCACAGGCTCGAGACCACCTTTAACGTCCCCTCCGAAGGACGGCATAACTGAGGATTTTTTTACTCCCATTAAAAAATCCTAGGGCCACCTGAGGGTTTGAACCCGTGAACTTTGGTATAGGAGGCTGTTACGCTTGCCACCCAGCTACAAGTGATCTCTGTTTGCTCTTTTCATCTTTCGTTGGATATCGAATTCATTCAACTTATATATTTATCCGTTTTTTATCAATTTTAAAAGTATGTATAGTTATTTTTATAAAATATACAAAAATAAAGGAATTTTAGAGGAAGAAAACTTAAAATATGAGCATTTAAGTGATCCCTGCCCCCCCTACTGATACTAGTAGATATATTATAAACTCAATCCCTTTTCATATCTTTTTCTCTGTGATTATTTTAGGATGGGAAATTTTTTTTCTATATATCCTCCAATGCATACTACCTAATGAACTAGAAATAAAATTAAAACAACTTATGAATTCTTTTATCAGATTCATTTTCGGAGCCCGTAGACGTGACCATATTTCTGTTTTTTATACCATCTTAAAATGGCTGGTATAAAGGAAATGACAATATTTCGTTGGTTTCTACTTATTCCAAACTCTAAAAAATAGAAAACCTTCCTACATAATGGAGCTCCTCACCCTCCGATCTGATATCCATTCGTTAAATACTACAACCCAATCAATCAATTTTTATACCCCATTATATAAAAGTGCATCCTTTCACAAATCGTTTCTCGTTCGTTCCTCATCCTTCTGGAATTCGCTGCCCATCTCCATTCGTAAAGCCACCTCTCTCTCTTCCTTCAAACATCAACTCTTCCACTACCTACTCACATCTCAATCTTCCGTTGCAATGTAAAGCATAGATAGATATAGTATAAATTTGCAAAGATTTAAAGATATAATGAATATTTGATCCTTTACATGTATACATATTTTTTTCTTTTAATCATTGTGGATGTAATTGGTTGACCGTTGAGAATTACTGGAAGGAATTAGTCCGGGTGGCAGTCATTATATGAAACAACTAAATAGTTTCAACTATTTATTATTTGCCAACGTTTCGACCCCCTTTGTGGGTCATCATCAGGTGCATGGTGGGAGAATGGAAACTCGGAGAGTTCCAGGAATTTTTTCTTTTATATTCATATATATATATATATATATATATATATATATATATATATATTATTGTTTGATCAGTTCTCGACTGTTGATAATTTAAGTTTGTGTTGTTCTTAGGTTTCAGTCAATGAATAAACAATTTTATCTATGCGACGTTTCGAGAATTTATTGTTCTCATAATCATGCCTTAACAGTGGAAAAACAAAAAACAAAACAAAAAAAAAACAGAACATTAATATTATTATACAATAATTAACATATATTATATATATAATAAAATATATAAATATAATAAAACATATGTAATAACATCATATATTAATTATTGTATAATAATATTAATGTTCTGTTTTTTTTGTTTTTCCACTGTTAAGGCATGATTATGAGAACAATAAATTCTCGAAACGTCGCATAGATAAAATTGTTTATTCATTGACTGAAACCTATGAACAACACAAACTTTATATATATATATATATATATATATATATATATATTTTTTTTTTTTTATACATATTTTCTGTAAGTTACCAGACTATAAGGATTTCTTTCTGTTCATTGTTCATTATTCTAAGGGGACTTGATCCCAGAATAAAAAAAATTTTCATTTCATTCATACTGTTGACTCATCGTCAGCTCCAACGTCCTGGCTCTCTACTAACGAAACGCAATTTTGCTTAATCTCTTCTAATGGAACTTTTGACAACCCGCTGACTCGTGACAATTGCGGAGTATCCTGAGCGAAAGCAGGGCAGAACGAGCAATAGATTCGCGAGAGGTTAAGAGCGAGGGAAGATAAAAGTATGTAGAACTAGTTAGTAGAACTGGGTGATTAAAGAGGAGGGCGGATGAAACAGAGTCGGAACAGCACTCGGGGTAATGAGCGAGCCTGGGACAAAGGGGCCGAAGGACAATGCCTCCAGTCGAATTAACCCTTTCCACTCTTTCAGATTCCTCAGGAAGGGCCTTGTTTTAATTACAAACAGACGCACCTTCCCCCACCCCCACCTTCCTGCTCCCTCGGCCAATATTCAGATAGCCCTAGCTAGCTCATTTTCCGAGAGACCACATCCCATCCGCCGATGGAATCCCTTTTCTTTGCCCTTTTTACACTTTATCAACCCGAGACAGGCGTTCATTTCACTCTTAATCAAACCCCGGTTTTATATCATTCGCCTTTGACGAGAAAGCCAAGGAAATGGGATTTGACTGTTTTATCGATCGATCGCTGCTCTTCATTAAATAGAACGACTTTCGCTCCTCCCTAAATTCTACAGTATTTAATATAAAAATTAAATTACATTACTCTTCTACGCATTCGAATAACAGATAATAGGGCATTCTGAAAGGGCAAAGAAAAGGGATTCCATCGGTGGATGGGATGTGGTCTCTCGGAAAATGAGCTACCTAGGGCTATCTGAATATTGGCCGAGGGGTTAGGATGGTTGGGGTGGGGGGAAGGTGCGTCTTCACATGAATACTCAGATGAAAATTAACCCTTCAAAAGTAAGGTTGGGTTCGGATCCGAACATAGCGTCTATTTTACTTTCACTTACTACTAGGGGTGGGCATAATCGAATGATTCGATTATTTAAATCATTCGAAATAATCGATTATCGGATTACTCGGTTTAGAGAAACGAATGATCGCTCGAACTGAATTGTTTAACGATAATCGAGGGATCATAAGGAGCTGAATAATCGAAAGATCTTTTTTTTTTTTTTTTTTTTTAAACACATAAATTATATACATAGTCCACCTAGGCTCAGTCAGCTCAGCCGTGATAGGAGGGGAATTGTGGCATATTGCCTCTTAATCATATATAATATTAATCATTCGATTATTTAAATCATCGGAGTCCGATCATCCGATTATGACGATCATTCGATTATGCCCACCCCTATTAGCTACATATGAAATATATAGTAAGGGAAAGTATTGCGATTGTGAAAATTGTCGAATTCCGGTTTTCGATGGGAATACACGTTTTAGGGTCTCCTGAGTCCAAATGACCAAGTCCCGAAAAAAGGTCTGTGTGGTAAGTCTAGGGCAAAAACGAAAAGTCGTACGGGAGTGAAATTTCATATTGAAGACTACTATATACCCGAGATGTTACAGCAACTTTTTAACTCAAATCGGCTGACCGGAAGTCCTACTTTATCCCATGCATTTAGGACCTTTTTACGATTTTCTCATAAACGGCTGTAACGATTTTGATTAAACTCGCTATATAGCTGTAACAGTTAATGGGCTTTAATATCATGTAGGTTTTATTCTGATTGAAATAGTCTAACGGGGCTTAAATGCAGATATTTTAAATTGTCTTCCTCTAAAGTACCTTTAATTTTGCACATTCTATAAAAATAAGCATATCATCTTATTATCATTGATAAAAAATAGGTAAATAAATAAGTTGAAAGAATTCGATATCCAAATAAAGGAGAAAACTGAAAAAATATTTGTTTAATGTAATTGTTTCACCGCTTGGTTACTGGATTGCGCTGTCATCGCCGGACGCGCCAAGTAGTTCTAACATGGCGTGATGAAAAAACTTAATAAATCTTATAGATAATATTATAAAATATTATTTAATAAAACACATCTTTGTATAAAAATCAAATGTAAATAATTCTTTAACAATTTATTTTCGTTTCTAAATTTGTTTAATAATTCTTAAATTACTATTAATAACAGAGGTAAGTGAAAGTCGTGTTGCGAACACCAGATTTTTTACTTTCACTTACCCCGTTTTCCGACGGAAATACACGTTTTAGCGTCCTCTGAGTCAAACTAACCAAGTCCCGCAAAAAGGTCGGGTGTGTTTTTGTGTGTCCGAGTGTGGTATCTCCCGTTCGAAAACGAAAAGTCCTAGGAAACTGAAATTTCATATTTAAGACAACTATACGCCCAAAATGTTACAGCAACTTTGTCATCAAAATCGGCTAACCAGAAGGGCCACTTTATACCATGCATTTTGCACCTTTTTTACGATTTTCTCAAAAACGGCTTTAAAGCATTTGATTAAACTCGCTATATCGATGTAAAATTTAATGGGCTTTAATATTATGTAGGTTTCATTCTATTCTATTCATTCTAGAATTTATAGGGTCCAGCCCCCTAAGCGGATGTGGTCAAAATGATGAAACCACAGAGCACATTCTGCAAAGCTGCCAGTTGGTGGAGGACATGCGGAGGCAGATATGGCCCCAACAAACAGATCTTGGGACCAAGCTATTCGGGAGCCTGGGGATCTAATTTCACTTCCTGACATAGCCATATAGGGAAGAACGAACAAGAAGAATAGCGCTGTTTGTCCGAGTTAGAATTTATTTCTTTGGAATTTTTAGTTTTTTTACAACTTTCTGTTAGTGTGTACGATTTCTTGTAGAGTATATTAACTTTTTTTAATACTCCCGCTTCCTAACGATATAATATACGTCTATATTACTACTCTTATTTTAGAAATTATTTTTTGATGACATGATTACTGAAAATCAAATTCTCCCTTCAAAAGAAAAATTTGATTGCATTGTATTTTACTTATAAACCTTCAGGAAAGGATACCCTGAACGATAGTGAAACCCGCAGCAAAATCAAAATGCCGATACCTCCAAATACTGCCTACACAGACTCGTCCAATGATCACCGTTCAAGCCCAAGCTCCCGAGATCACCCTTAACGCAATCCTCCCATCTACGCTTCGGCCTACCTTTCGAAAGCCTACCAGTCGGTTCAGCGAGTACCAACTTTCTCGGAAGTCGTTCCTCACCGAGGCCAATAACTTTCCTCTCCCATTTGAGCCTCCGCAATGCTATCAACTCGATTATATTCACAGGGTACAAGCTCCGCAATTCCGCGTTGTGCAACCTTCTAAACTCCCCAGTGGCCTCATCTCTCTTCGGACCAAATATTTTACGCAGTACCTTATTTTCGAAAACTTTAAGCGTTGTTTATCCTTTTAAGTAAGCGACCACGTTTCAAATCCGTAAAGGACCGTCAGAAGAATAATAGTTTTATAAATTCTAACCTTGACGTTTTTAGACAGAAGCCGCGAGCTAAGTAATTTAGCAACTGAATAATAACACCCATTTCCCGCCTTTAACCGAGACTTTATTTCCTCCTAGATTTCATTTTTTCTCGTTATCATTGAACCTAAATACTTAAATTTCTCTACTTGTTCAGAAGTATGCCTTGATTTATCAATATCAATATTTCGTCTTATCGTTATTTATTTCGAGTCCTATTTCTTTACCGGTTTAGGTTCCATTACCTGGTTTTTTTTGGGGGGGGAGGGAGGGTTAAAGAAGTTTCAAGTGAAATAAATGGTTACTACTCACTCCCCCTCCACTGGGCTTGCCTTAACATAGATACCTAATTATATAATGTAAATAGAGACGTTACAGCATAAGGAATTAATGACTTTATCATTAATTAATGACTCTTATAGCATTATTATGACTTCTTAGCATTAATTATGACTCTATGCATAATATGACTTCTTATAGATTATTAATGACTTATGCATTATTAGATTCTTTAGCTAATTAGACTTTTATGCATAAAACATTGCCAGATTGTGCATTGTATTATTCAAATGAAACAATTTAAATAAGGATATACCTAGGCGTTTATTTATTTTTCGATTGAAAGCCGAACAATGGGGATCAATTTATCACTTCCGTTTCCTCCTGATGTAGTGGCAACGAGCTTAGAGATCCGAGTGAAGCTTAAAGGGACATGTTTTACAGAGAAAGCTCCGATGCTCATTATGGTTTAATTTTGTGGCTTGTTCAATCGAAGAGAGTTTAGGCAAAGGGAATGGAGGTTAAGGGGACCAACTGTAAGGCCTGATTGGAGCCGAGCTAAAGCCTTCGGTCGTTTTTCAACATTGCAAACCATGCTAGATTGCTCGACCCACTCACCCCTCAATCTCTTTCGCTTTTCAAATACTTTTCTTCTTGTTGTTACTTAGTAAACTGAGGGGGAGGGTCTGTCTCTAATTTAATAGAGTAGCTGAATAGTATAAGTATTTTATGGCCCTTTATTTTTCGCTTTTGATGGCAATATTTTAAATTTAGCGGCGAAAGCTTCATAACCAGTATGTTCAGAAGTGGACATGAAATCTGAATGAAACTAATGCATTAAGCAGTATTAGTATTGATATGTTTTATCTATTAAAAAATAAGGATTTAAACTATAGAATAATTGTTGAAAATTTTTTTCTAAAACGGAGGATATATTTTCTCGCATCATACCTTTACCAAATCATAAACTCCCAACTTTGGAGGGCATAATCGAATGATCGCCATAATCGAACGATTGGAATTCGATGATTTAAAGAATCGAATGATTAATAGCATTCTGAAAGGCGATATGGCCCAATTCCCCTCTCTATAATCACTATATAATTAATGTGATGAGCAAAAAAAATAAATAAATAAAAAGTCACTCGATTATACCAACCTCTAATATCCCTCGATTATCGTTAAAAAATTCAGTTCGAATTATCCAAACCGATTAATCCAATAATCGATTAATTCGAATGATTGAAATAATCGAATGTTCTGATAATCGTCATTCGATTATGCCCACCCCTACTCCCATACATTCACAGTATCCTTAAATTTAAATCCTCAGTCCACTCTCTTGAAACTAGATCCCGCCATTCCGAACTTTGCATTCCCACCCATAAAACTAAATCTTTCGATCATGCCTTTTATATCCGTTTTGCAACCCTCTGGAATTCACTACCTACTCATATTCGCCATGGTCTTCCCTTCTCTCATTCAAATCCCCACCTTTTCCAACATCTTTTAGCATTCCAAATAGATGCACAACACATATGAATCTGCAACTGACTTATCTTAATTTCAATACAAGTTATAATTATCTATTTTACCCAAACCCTAGGGCTGTGGAATAATTAGTTGTTTTTTTATTATTTCCTCAACCCTAGTAACCTTTAGGAGTTTTCTTTTCTTTCTTTCCCTTTTTTTTATTTTGTTTGTTTATTATTCATATTTTTTTGTACATAAATATATATAGGTCTTATTAGTGTTTAATTTTTTTTTTGGAAAAGCGTTGTATAGACTGCCTAGCGTTAAACAATTTTTTAACTACTCTATCAATTCTATTATAGAAATAATAAGACGATTTGTTAATGTTAGTCTGCTCATTATCGAGTGTCTTAAGCCTTCTTTTCGAAAAAATCCTGGAATAATTTAATGAAACATAGAAAAAACAAATAAAACAGCAACAAACAAACAAACAAAGGATAGAGGAGTGAAAGGAGCCAGTGAGACGAAAGTAGTTAACCAGAGGCTTTGACAAATCCATTTAGGATTAAACAGGACCCATCGATTGCACTTCTTCCCCGACCGGGAGAGCTGTGCATATAAATGATTAGGGACCCACCGCCTCTGACCCTTCACCTTTAGTTCGTCCCCTTCTCTATAGATCTCTCCTCATCCGGTTCTTCTCCTCTTATAACTATTATATTTAAGGGCGTGCGACACCATGATAGGGACTGGCAAGTAAGGGCCGCGATACTAGGAGAAAGTAAAATATGAAAATGTGAGATGGTTTGATCTCATGTCTCGACGATAGTGAATTATCGTACACTTTCGCATACTTTCATCGCATAATAATATGAGGCTAGGATTGGACGGACGAAGATATAGAGGAAGAACCCGAAACACTTGGGTAGATAGGGTAAGGCAAGGCTTCGTGAAGAGAGGACTAGAATGGGCCAAGAGTAAAGAATTGGTTGAGGATCGAAGGGTATGGTTTAGTCTCTACAGAAAACCAACAGACCAAAACATCCTAACTGCGACATATGCCGACGACACTGATGTTATTACGAGAAACACAGACCCAATACAGACCATATGACATTACAACACCACTTGGACCATGTAAAAAACTGGTGTAATAAATGGAAATTAAAAATTAACCATGACAAGTCAAAACATGTTACATTTACTTTAAGACGCGGAACCTGCCCTCCAGTTTATATAGACAACCACCAGATACCACAATCAAATACAGTAACGTACTTAGGACTAATATTTGACAAATGATTGACATGGGGCCCACACGTCAAGACAAAACGCAAAACTTTAAACTTTCGACTCACACTATTAAATTCGATACAACATAAACACTCTAAATTACGCATAATACAGAAGCTTAACGTTTATACTTATTTATTAAAACCTGTATGGGTTTACGCTTGCTAAATTTACGGAGCAGAGACCTACTCTTAGCAGATCTTCACGCCAAGGAGGCTCATGGAGATTCTTCATCACAATTCAAAAATCCTGAAGGAGGTTTCGTAATGGTCATCAGTTCAAAATGCCTAAAGGCATTTGTATACTTGTTGTCAATAATAAAAAAAAAAAAAAAAAAAAAAATAGGACTGCTAAAGACACATTCAAAATACAAACATTCAATCAATTTAAGACTGACAACAAACTCACTACTTATGTTTCTAACGATATTCTTCATACCGACTTACGCATTCCGTCTGCAACAAACCACATTCGAATGACGTACAAAAGATTTCACGAATGTGAGGAGGATGCACCACTGGGTGCTGTCTCCCCCATGCCTAACCATGCCATGTTTCCTTGTTTATAAAATCCCATTTGCTTATTGTATATATTTTACAGATGCCAATAAAATCGTTAATTAAAAAAAAAAAAAAGTGTACAGAAAGGTAGCTGACACTGCACACTGCATGAGGTGGCAGGCGAGGATGGATTGTCATGATAATGACGATATAAAACAATTAGTTAGTTTTATCGGCTTTTCATCACTCTACATTACTTTTACAAGTTTGTGAATAAGGTAATATTTTTTTTTATCTTAAATTTTCAAACGGTATATCATACATCTATATTACTTTCCTTATGCTTAAAAACATTAAATTGCATTAAAAAATATTTTTGATGTTTTCTCCCTTAGTTGGATATCGAATTCGTTCAAATTATATATTTGCCGTTTTTCTTTTATCAATGCTAAAAAGATAATATGAATATTTTTTTCTAATCTACAAAATTAAAAGTACTTTAGAGAAAGAACAGTTAAAAAATCGCTATTTATATAACAAGTTTAATCAAACTCGTTAGAGCCGTTTGCTGTAACATTTCAGGCGAGTTGCGGTATAGTTGCGAAATATATGAAATTTCAGTTTCCTTTGAGTTAAAGTTTTTGTGCTAGACTAGATTCAGACCTATTTGCGGGACTTAGTTATTTGTACTCTGGGAAACATAAAACGTGTATTTCCGTTGAAAACTAGAATTAGAAAATTTTCACTATCACAATACTGTCCCTTACTATGTATTTCATATAAATGTAAGTGAAAGTAAAAAGCATTGTTTGACCAATATTGAGTTTATCACTTTGGGAAGTTTTAGAAGTTCTTCGTAAAAAAAGTGAATGAATGTATGAATGTATATTGTATGCAGTAAATGTAGCGATGTAAAAGTTTTGTGTCAGTATGTATATTATTCATAAAACACCAATTCTTCTTCTCCTAGTGGCGCGACAGGCCGTTCAGGTCCTGGGTATCGCGGTGTAATCTCCTGGGATATTACACTCACGTTTCTAGATGCATTTTGTAGTGTATGATCATCAACTTCCTACGCCTAATTTCGTGAGTGGCCACCGTTTGACTGACGGGTCTCACATCCCCGGGAGAGAGGCGTGAGTGAATCCTCATTTAATTACATCCTTATAAAAGTCCCGACGTGGCTGGGGTTCGAACTCACAACCTTTAGCATAAGAGACTAGCGCGCTAGCTACTCAGCCACGGGTTCCCAAATTAAACACCAATTCAACAAAGTTTATTATCGTATTATTACTACTCTATCGGATCCTTAAAACTTTTAGTAAAACTGAAAGATTCTACCATTCAAATCCAAGAATTTTTCCACACTCTCGATTGGTAGGAATGATTAGATTTGAAATAGAGTGGTAGATTTCAGAAATGATTGTTTCATAAATAAAGTTTTATTTTAAAGTTTGGAGCTTACCAACTTTAAAGCTAAGGGTCGATTTCTTTAGTTCTTAGCCATTAATTAATTTTCTAATTTAAAGTCTCGGTGCCTTCGTGGGCCATTTAATGCTAATTATGTATCGATAACATTAAACATACCACTTTGTATACCTAATAGAATATTGCATGCAAAATAGCATGTTTTGCTAAATTGTTTCAGTGTGTAATCTATCATCTCAACTTGGCGAACGGCTTAAAGCATTTAGTGACTAAGAAAAAAAAATATATACGATGTAAAAGAAATATTTCTTTTAAATATTCCTGGTTAAACAGAATTCCATTAAGTTTGAAAGCTAAGAAAAAATAAACTTTACAATAATAGTAAAATAGTGAAATGTTATGAACAATCTTGTAAAAGTTTTTATTCTTATTGGTTGAAAATAAAATAAAATAAAAGTAATTTTAAAAATATATATGTTGGATAAGCGCATTTCATTAAAGAATAGCAGAGTAAGTAAACATTTGGTCAAGAAAGGACAAACATCTCGATTTCAAAAGTTCTACTATTAAGATCGTGTTTATTTCAAGAAAACTCTCACAAAATTTAACTCCATGGAATTCAATTCATAACACAGAGAATCTAAATAATTTATTAAATTTTAATATGTTTCATTACCGAAATTATTCGTATCTTGAATAAATATAATGACTTTGAACGTGGCTGTTTTAGAGTATATTATTTGGCTCAAAAGTATCGTTCTCTTATGAGGTTTTAGTGTTTGCGATTTTGATCGTTTTCAAGTTTGGTAATTAATAAAACTGATACAAAATGGCTGTGTTTGAATTCTAAATATTATAGTTTTGGTTTTTTTGGTTAATCTTAATTTATTTATTCGTCCAAATCTACTCTTAAGGGTCATTGGCGTGATACAAATAATTACATTCGGTTTAGTACTCTTTAATTTTTAAAAATTTCATTAGGGTGACTTTTTATTTTTCTTCATCTTGAGGTATATCTAAATTGTTTACTTTAAACTTAAAGCTTCTCATGAACTTTCAGTTTGTTTGTCTCCTTAATTCTTTTGAGATTCATTGTATTTCTTACGGGTTTTGTAGAGCAACAAACAACATGACAGCTTTCTGAAATAGTCTATGTGACGGTAATACCCGTTACAATACCACCCTAAATATTTTTACTACATTTAAGCTTTATTCCCCTCAGACATTCCCACCTTACCCGAAAACTTCCTGGCAACATTTGCCGATGATACAGCTATCCTCTCATCTCATCCAGATCCCCGTTATGGCATCCTCAAACCTCCAATCACATCTCGATCTGATTGAAAAGTGGTGCAATCATTGGCGTATCAAAGTCAATGAATCAAAAAGCAAGCAAGTCACCTTTACCCTTCGACATAGATCCTTCCCTTAAGTCCATTTAAACTCAATCCCCCTTCCCGACACAGTCAATTACCTTGTTTTCCTCTTTGACAAAAGACTGACATGGAACCCCCGTACTAGACTCAAACGACAAGAACTCAATCGACGATATGACCAGCTATATAGACTACTAAACAGAAAATCTCATATCTCAACGGACAACGAACTCTTAATTTACAAGACTATTCTTAAACCAATTTGGACCTACGGACTTGAACTGTGGGAAACAGCAAAGGTTTCGAATATCAAACGTATCCAATCCTTCCAGTCTAAAGTCCTTAGAACAATAGTAGATGACCCATATTATGTCACCAACAAAACCTTACACCATGACCTGAATGTCCCATATGCCCTTGATCTAATTCCATCCAAATTCTCAATCTTCCATCAGATGCTTACTCACCTTCCCTATCCAGTTCCAAACATCCCTATAACCCTCCTCGTAGGTTGAAGCGGCAGTGGCCCAGAGATCTCTTGTAAATATGCCATTGGAGTGCTGGCAATGGCCGGCTTCTCCACTAATGCACTGAGTGTATGTGGCTCTAGCGCCCTCTTGCAGCCTCCACTGGCTCTCAAGACCAGCGACGCGGCTGAATGAGAGGCGCTTTTTTGAAAAAAAAATGTTATTTTACAGATGTACCCAGACGAATTTTTACCTATGTGTCATGTACCTTTAATGTATCATCAGGATTTGATGGTGTCTTAATGTTCGAAAATTTTGCTTATTAAATAAATGTTAAATAGTAATAAATTTTATTAAATATGAAATATAAAGTAAGGGAAAGTATTGCGATCGTAAACATTTTCGAATTCCATTTTTCAACGGAAATACACGTTTTAGGGTCCCATCAGTCCAAACAACCAAGTCCCGCAAAAAGCTTTGTGAGTCCGTGTGTTTGTGGCAAGTCCAGCGCAAAAACAAAAAGTGCTATAAAACTGAAACTACATATTTAAGACACCTATAGGCCCGAGATGTTACAGCGAATTTTTTCATGAAAATCAGCTAAGTAGAAGACCCAATTTATACAACGCATTTTGTACCTTTTTACGATTTTCTCAAAAACGGCCCCAACGATTTTGATTAAACTTGCTATATCGATGTAAAATTTGATGGGCTTTAATATTATGTAGGTTTCTCTGTGATTGAAATAGTCTGACAGGACTAAAATGCCGATATTTAAAAAAAAACAGCCACATCATATTACTAGAATCGATAAATAACAGGCTAAATATGCAATTTGAGCGAATTTGATAAACAACTTAAGGAGAAAAGTGCAAAAAAAAATGTTTAATGTATTTTTTTTTTTTTAACATTAAAACAGAAACATAGATGTATAATATACCGTTGGAAAGCTAAACATTTTAGAAAAATACACACATATACACAAAATTCACAATAAACAAAGTTAACGGAGGGTGATGAAAAGCCCATAAATCAATCTGACTGTCGTAGATAATAATATAATTGATAATTAAAAAAAACTCATGTTTCTATTCAAACTTAATTTAATTATTTTAATCTCTAAATGTATTTAAAACTTCTAGAATTGATTTTAACAACGGAGGTAAGTGAAAGTCGTGTGTTGCGCGCACCAGATTTTTTTTATTTTTATACTACTACGTCCTCTCCGTCTGTGACGTCATAATATCCAAATGCTCCAGGAAGAGAATGTTTAAACTTTATATATTTAAAACAAAACGGAGAAAGAAAATATCCATTGTGCGATAAGGGAGAGTTATGGTTGGGGAACTCCTGTACCAAGGGAGATATTGCCCGTTAGTCAATCACTTAGCTCCAGTCACGAAATCAGGTGCTTCCTATCTTCTCCAGGTCGATATTCGAATCCTCTAATACAGCTCGATTATTATTGTATAATTCTTCCTTTGATATTAGAACAATAGTTTTGTTATAATACAGAATTATTAAATCAATCATATCTGTGTTTTACTATATATAGAAAAGGGAAAGCATTGCGATCGTGAAAATTTTCGAATTCCAGTTTTCAACGGAAATACACATTTTAGGGTCCCCTGAGTCCAAACTACCAATTCCCACAAAAAGGTCTGTTTGTGTGTGTGTGGAAATTCCCGGGCGGAAACGGTAATTCCTATGAAACTAAAATTTCACATTTAAGACAAATATACACCCGAGACGTTACAAATCCTTTTTCATCAAAATGAGCTTACCAGAAGAGCCACTGTATACCATGCATTTTGCACCTTTTAATGATTTTCTCAAAAACGTTTCTGAAGATTCGGATTAAACTCGCTATATCGATGTAAAATTTAATGGGCTTTAATATCATGTAGGTTTTGAATAACGATATTTTAAATTTTTTTCTGTAATGTACCTTTAATTTCGTAGATTTTATAAAAATAAATATATCATCTTGTTATCACCCATGAAAAACACATAAATATATAAATTGAACGAATTCGATATCTAAGAAAACTGAAAACATATTTTTTAATGCATTTTTTGATTTTGAACATAGCAACAGTAATATAATAATAATAATAATATAATATACCGTTGGAAAGCTAAAAATTTTAGAATAAATATTATCTAATGCACAAACTTGTAAAAGTAATAAAGGTGATGAAAAGCCGATAAAACTGATTATTTTAGATAATAATAATTGTATAATAGATTTTTTAATAAAACACATGTTTCAATATAAATTCAATTTAATTAATTCTTTAATAGTTTTACGTATTTTTATCTCTAACTATATTTGAAAAGTCTTTCATTGATTTTAATAATGGAGGTAAGTGAAAGTCGTGTGTTGCCCGCACCTAATTTTTTTACTTGCACTTACCTATATATGAAATTATTGTATTGCATTCTGAAACTTTTCTATTTTAGGGTTTCTAGAGTCCAAATAACAATTCTCTCAAAAAAGGTCGATGTGTGTGTGGTAAGTCTTACGCAAAAACGGAATGTCGAATGAAAATGAAATTTCATATTTAAGACCACCAGATAACCTTTACCCTTCGTCGTAAACCAATGACTTTCTGCCCTACAGTATCCTTTAATGACACTCCACTAGCCCCTGTGGAACAAATTCGATCACTAGGATTCCACCTTGACAAACGTATAATTTGGAATCTCCATACAAGACTGAAGCGACAAGAAACTGTCCGACGTTTTCGACTACTTCAACACTAACTGGAAAAACGCTCTAACCTTCCACTCAATTACAAAAGACTTATTTATATGACCATCATAAGACCGATATGGACTTACGGAGTAGAGCTACGTGCTATCGAGCTCCTCTCGTATCCAATCCCTACAATCCAAAATACTTCGGAAAATCCTCAATACTCCTTATTTTGTCACATATAAACTCATGCACTCATCCATAAAGACGTTAATATTCCATATGTTGCTGACTTAGCCCGAACCAGGTACCATTCCTTCCATGACAAACTCCATTCCCACTACAATCCATTATTTTCGATCCCTGATAATCCTTCGAGAGGTCTGAAAGAAAATGACCACGAGACCTAGTTTAGAATATTTTTAGAGTGCTGACACTGAGTAATGTCTCTACATGCATTTAATGACAGTTTCCTATATTATCATCACATTTTTATACAGTTGTAGATATCAATAAATATGTAAATATATATATATATATATTATATATATATATATATATATATATATATATATATATATATATATATATATATATTCGGTTGTGTCACATGAAATGTCCGTTTTCAAGGTAAAGGATTTTGATTAAAATACGATATATATTGGGGAGAGGGGCGACAGCACACTCGCTCGCAGCCTCAACCCGAACGTTAACAATGAGTCGCCGAATTCCTTATATTTGTTTAGGTTTCGTTATGAGTTTATTAATGTCACCAACTTTGCAAAATACATATATTGAGAAAAAAAAATACAAAAGAACAAATAAAATTAACTTTCTGATAAACGTAAGAGTACTTAAAGTCACAAGGACGATTGCGGGCGACGATCGCGAGCGATGACGGCGATGGCGAGCGATGACGGCGACAGCGACGAAAGCGACAAGCGAAGTAGCGACCAGTCTCTCCCGTAACTCAGAGCACTCTCATTCCCGACCGGTCACTATCACTTAATCCCCTTTTATGTAAATAGTGCCCCCCTCTTGCGTCTGAACTTAATATTAACGATATATATATATATATTATATATATATATATATATATATATATATATATATATATATATATATATATACATAACAAAACTAAATTAGTATTTCCCAATTCTTTACAATATGAAAACAAGATAATTTTGTTCGAAGTATTTACCTTCTTTTTCTACACATTTTTCCCAACGTGACACCAACTTTTTTATCCCCGAACTAAAAAACTCTGAGCTTTGAAGTGAAACAAAATCTGAAAACGCACTTTTCATCATTATTTTCAAAAAGTTTTCCTTTGACGAAGTTGTCTAAATTCCTGAACAGGTGGTAATCTGTTGTTGAAGACAATTACTCGAAAATCGCGTGTTTCCATGCTCATATTTGGAGGTATACTAAAAAGTGGGTAATTGATTGGGAAGCTAATGTTTATAATACAAAGGTAGATGATTAGTAACTGTTTACTTTAAATATGTAAACATTCGGAAGAAAACAACAGAGACCTGTAAAATCCTTTATGTATTTCAGAAACTATAAAAACGGACATTTCATGTGAAACAACCCAATATAATCCTATAGAACGATATCCAGTAGACATTTTGTTCTTCTCCGGTTCACTAGCATCAATGGACTTTTTCCTTTTACTATCACTTCGGTATAATGTCGTATATTTGAAAAAAAAAAAGAAGTACATTAAGATGAACGTGTCAAAAAGCATTAGTATAAAAGAAAAGCTTTTAAGTATGATTATGAATAAAGGTGTTAGAGGGCACTTGAAAACCTTACATCAATCCTCCGTTGAAACGGGAGTCCATTGTAACCTTTATAATAGGTTTCTTGTATTTTTAGATATTCTTTGAAGTTGGTTACATTGTTCCTTTCATCATCAACATGTTTCCCTTTTTATTCTCTGCCTTTTATTCTTGATTTTATTATAAAGAGCAAGTCGTGTGATTTCCAAGAACATTTAGGTCAAGAAATAATTTTTTATAAAATAAAAAAGTTTTCCATATGAGATTCGATTTAGATTTATGGAAAAAATACCGTGTTATTACAACAAAATAATTGTTCATCGATTAGTTTTCGCTTTATAATAATATATAAATTTTATCTATACACCGTCAGATAAATATCAGTATTAAATGGAAGTAAAACGGATAGTTTTTTGTTAATTTTTTAAATTTCAATGAATTGATAATTCTTTGAGTCAAGTCAACGTCCCCTCCGAAGGACGGCATAACTAAGGATTTTTCACTCCCATTAAAAAATCTTAAGGCCACCCACAGTTTTGAACCCGCGACCTTTGGCATAGAAAGCTGTTATGCTAGCCACTACGCTATGGGTGACCCCTGCCACACATTTTATAAATTATATACAAATACATTTAGTGAAGTTATCAAAAATAGTTCGAAAAATATGAAATGTACAAATTATGTGACCAAGTGGCTAAAGCTATTAAGTCTGCGAGTGGTACGATCAACTGAAGATTGGAGTACCCACTCCGCTAAAAATATATTATTTCATTTTAAGATTGATGTTAATAAGATAGGGGAGCGGCGTGGTCTAGTGGATAGAGCACTAGTCTGCTGTGCTCCGGGTCCTGGGTTCGAATCCCGCCTGTGGCAGAATATTATTTATTCTGTTAATTCAGTCGGGGGGCGACCCTAGGGTATGGAGACCCTCCTGGGGCAGACCCAGCCTCTATAAAGTGGGTACCCAAATTAATTGGGGAAAAACCTGGCGGCTGAGCGTGATTAAGGCCTAATCACCTCATTGCACTGCCGTTGGCCTAGAAACAGTACGAATCTCTATATGTACTGAGCCCAAGACCCTTCATGGGTTGTAGTGGTACAGGTTTTTTTTTTTTATTCATAAGATAATATATCACTAATTTGTTTTAAGAAGTTATAGTTGAATACCTATAAATTCGAAATTATTTTTTAGATACAATTTGACAAAGGGAGTACGACGTAATATCGTTAAATTCTTAGGATTTATATTCTGAAGATAAAGTAAATGTCCAGAAACGTTGTTGAAAGTAATATGCACATATATTTTTTTAATGAAGGAAGATCAAATTCTTCCCGTATCCAATCCTTACAATCCAAAATCCTCAACACTCCTTACTTTTCAATGAATAAACTTAAATGCATGAATACCTTTTTTGCGGGTTCCCGAAAAAGGAAATTGATGTTCACTGCGCTGCCACCTAGTTTAACAGAACCAGAGCGCCTCCAGTGGCCGAAGAGGAAAACTGAGTTGCAGGTCTTGGTTGGATGAGCCATTGTGCTTGCTCTAGTTCCTGTGTCTTGTTCCTTTCAACAGCCATGGATTTAGATTTATGGAAAAAATACCGTGTTATTTCAACAAAATAATTTTTCATCGATCAGTTTTCGCTTTATAATAATCGTTTGAAAAGAATATAAATTTTATCTATACACCTTCAGATAAATATCAGTATTAAATGGAAGTAAAACGGATAGGTTTTTTGTTTATTTTTTAAATTGGAATGAATTGATAATTATTTGAATCCATTGATTGAAAACAAAAATTATTATTATTATTTTATTATTATTGTAGAGATGTGTTTGTCGGAAACATTCCATAAAGTTATAAAGGTCATAATTACTCTGAGAGATTTGAGGTGCGATCGGGTTTGAAACAGGGTGACTCCCTTTCACCTGTTTTATTTAATATAGCTTTAGAATATGTCATAGAAAAGGTGATGTGTACTGAAAAAGGTTTGATAATATTAAAGTGATAAAATTCCGGTTTTGGGACACGCCGATGATTTGGTGCTGCTAGGTAAAGAAATGGAAACTATACAACTAAATACAAGTGCGTTAATAAAAACTGGTAAAGAAATAGGACTGGAAATAAATACCGATAAGACGAAATATATGATTAGTAGCAGAGACGGTGGCGATCTTGGAGATATTGATATTTCAGAGCATACTTTTGAACACGTTGATAAATTTAAGTATTTAGGTTCAATGATAACAAGAAAAAAATGAAATCAAGGAGGAAATAAAGTCCCAGTTAAAGGCGGGAAATGCGTGTTATTATTCATTTGCTAAATTACATGGCTCGCAGCTTCTGCCTAAAAACTTAAAAGTTAGAACTTATAAAATTATTATCCTTCCGACGATCCTTTGCGGATGTGAAACGTGGCCTCGTACTTTGAAGGATGAACAACGGCTTAAGGTTCTAGAAAATAAGGTACTGCGTTAAATATTTTGTCCGAAGAGAGATGAGGGCACTGGGGATCTTAGAAGGTTGCACAACGCGGAATCGCGGAGCTTATACTCTGTGAATATAATTGAGTTGATAGGATCGCGGAGACTCAAATGGGCGAGTAAAGTTGTCGGGCTCGGTGAGGAACGGATTTCGAGAAAATTGGTATTCGCTGAACCGACTGGTAGGCGTCCGAAAGGTAGACCGAAACGTCGATGGCTGATTTTGGGGGCTTGGGCTTGAACGGAGAACATTGGACGAGTCTGTGTAAACGGAATTTGGTGGTATCGGCATCGAACCTTCGGGTTCGCTAAGCCTAATATTATTATTATTTTATTTTTTGAACATTGCTGTACTTGTTTCAAACTCTTGAATGTAAATTAAAACTCTGGTTTAATATTTCCAAACAGATATAAATAAAACCGTTATCTTTTCATGAGGCTACGATTTTATGTTTTCTATGACCAATCGCTAGATTCGCACTTCTTAAAAAATAGTGAAAATCAGAAAGTTTGGCGATAAGATGGTCATGGGTTTTGGGTGTACCGTTGACATAAGAGGTCATGGGTTTTGGGTGTACCGTTGACATAAGATGGTCATGGGTTTTGGGTGTACCGTTGACATAAGATGGTCATGGGTTTTGGGTGTACCGTTGACATAAGATGGTCATGGGTTTAGGGTGTACCATTGACATAAGATGGTCATGGGTTTTGGGTGTACCGTTGACATAAGATGGTCATGGGTTTTGGGTGTACCGTTGACATAAGATGGTCATGGGTTTTGGGTGTACCGTTGACATAAGATGGTCATGGGTTTTGGGTGTACCGTTGACTGGACTCAATAAGTCCCCTCCCTTTTTTAGTCATAGCATCTTACTTTTTGGCATATCTTTTCCTTTACGATTGAATATACAGGTAAAGAGTAGATGATAAAACATTTTAAACTAGATAGTTCTAGATGATAGATGATAGAGTTTTGATATTTACTCTAAAGGTGCTATTCTTACTAACTTGAATATTTTTATTGTTAAATTTTGTGAAATCTCGTATTTGTGAGACCTTTATCTACGTAGATTCAGAGAGAAAAAATTAAATTATATTCACTAATTTTGTTTCTTTCATTTTAAATATTTGTAGAATCATTGCATTCTTTCTCTGATGATCTAAAAAAGTCCAATAAGTCTTATTTAATTGAAATTCATTAAGATATAAATTTAATACCATGTTATCAAAATCAATTCCAACAAATCCCACCAAATTACCTTTACCCTTCGTCGTAAACCTACGACATCCTGCCCTACAGTGTCCTTTAATAATATTCCGCTAGTCCCGGTTGAACAGATTCGCTATCTAGGACTCCTACTTGACAAACGTATAATTTGGAATCTCCATACAAGACTGAAGCGACAAGAAACTGTCCGACGTTTTCGACTACTTCAACACTAACTGGAAAAACGCTCTAACCTTCCACTCAATTACAAAAGACTTATTTATATGACCATCATAAGACCGATATGGACTTACGGAGTAGAGCTACGTGCTATCGAGCTCCTCTCGTATCCAATCCCTACAATCCAAAATACTTCGGAAAATCCTCAATACTCCTTATTTTGTCACATATAAACTCATGCACTCATCTATAAAGACGTTAATATTCCATATGTTGCTGACTTAGCCCGAAACAGGTACCATTCCTTCCATGACAAACTCCATTCTCACTACAATCCATTAGTTTCGATCCCTGATAATCCTTCGAGATGTCTGAAAGAAAATGACCAAGAGACCTGGACGTATGGAGTTGAGCTTTGGGGCTCTACTAAACCATCGAATTCTTCCCGTATTCAATCCCTACAATCCTTCAAAAAATCCTCAACGCTCCTTACTGTCACCAACAAACTCATCCATAAAGACCTTAATGTCCCATTTGTTACTGATTTGGCCCGTACGAGGTATCATTCCTTCCATGACAAACTCCATTCCCACTCTAACCCACTAGTTTCAATCCTTGCTTCCTCTCCCATTCCTAAAAATCCTCCGAGGCGTCTGAAAAGAAGACCTCGAGACCTTTTAGTGTAGATTACCTAGTGGAGTGCTGCCAATGGGCATATTCATGACTTTTCAGTATATTATCTATATATATATTATGACCCAATTTACTTGATGTATTTACTAATACAGTTGTAAATTTCAATAAATTAATAAATAAAAATACCATGTTATATTTATTTTTAAATTTATTTCCTCAATACATTTAGGATCGCATAATATTTAAATCGATATTATCATCTCGGTATCTTGAGTGACGGTGTAATGATATTTTGCAAAGTGGAACTGTGAATGAATATTGGACTAGGTTGGAGCCCTGTTTGAAGTTGTGTCATGTGCGCTTGGAAGTTAGGAGGACGAACTTGGAGCAAGTTGGCCAAACCTTGTTGAGCTATCAGAGTGAAGCAATTATTGAGCCGCTGTTATCTCATTATGACATGTTTCCAAGTGAAATTATCTTGTTTAGCTACGTTTCAACAACTTTTTAAACTGTATTCAACGCGATTTCCATCTTCCGCTACCCAGCTGGAGTATCGAAAATAAATTGTTTTTACATTTCTAACTTTTTTTTCCCATTTCATTGAATAATTTATTCGTTTTTAGGTAAAACCAACCATTATATATATATATATATATATATATATATATATATATATTTTTTTTTATCAAGTGAATACTCCAATCTTTCAGTTGAACGTACCACTCGCCGACATAAATTGCGTTAGCCAATTGGTGACATAATTTGTACATTTCATATTTTTGGTAATAACTATTTTTGATATTTTCACTAAATTTATTACTTTCACTTACCTTTATATGAAATATATAGCAAGGGAAAGTATTGCGATCGTGAAAATTTTGGAATTCCAGTTTTTTACGGAATACAGGTTTTATGGTCTGCTGAGTCCAAAGGACCAAGTCCCGAAAAAAGGTCTGTGTATGTGTGAGTGCCCGTGTGTGGTAAGTCGAGCGCTAAGACGATAAGTCATACGAAACTGAAATTTCATATTTAGAGATGTTACAAAAACTTTTTCATCAAAATCGGCTGACCAGAAGAGCCACTTTATACAATGCACTTTGCAACTTTTTACGATTTACTTAAAAACGGCTCCAACGATTTTGATTGAACTCGCTATAACAATGTAGAATTTGATTAGCTTTAATATGATGTAGGTTTCATTCTGATTGAAATAGTCTGACAGGGCTTAATTGCCGATATTTTAAATTTTCTTCAACTGAAGTACCTTTAATTTTATATATCTCAGAAAATTAGGCACATCAACATGTCAGTATTGATAAATAACAGCTAAATTTGATAAACGACTAAAGAAGAAAAGTACAAAAATATTTTTTAATGCAATTTTTGTTTTTTTGAGCCCAAGAATAGTAGTATAGATGTATAACATACTGTTGGATAGCTAAATATTTTAGAAAAAAATATTATCTTATACGTACTATTGTAAAAGCTAACGGAGATTGATGAAAAGCCGAAAAAACAAACTGATTGTCGTAGATAAGAATGTAATAGATTATTTTATAAAACAGATGTTTCTATTAAAATCCAATCTAAATAATTCTTTAAGAATTTATTTTCGTTTCTAAATTTGTTTAAAACTTCTTAAAATAATATAAATAACGCAGGTAAGTGAAAGTCGTGTGTTGCGCGCTCCAGATTTTTCGTATATAATTTATAAAATGTGTAACCATAAAGTAACCGTTTTGTAAAAAGACTGCTGTAAAATGTTGTTGATAACATTTCTACGGATTGTGGAATTACTGGCCTTGGAGTTATGATCTCTTCGTCGTGAAGCGTAAGGAAATTAAACACATCCTTCGATGTCATTTTCGTAAAAATACTGATTAAAACTATCTTCTCACAACTCTCAGATCACGTCGGGGTCACCAATTTAACGAGTTTCGTTAAAACCAAATCTTATTTAGTAATAGAAAATTTTCTAACCAAAAAAAAAAAAAAAAAAAAAAGCACATTTATTATATTAATACAACCCTTTAGGGATCACTTGTAGCTGGGTGGCTAGCATAACAGCCTCCTATACCAACCCGCAGGTGGCCCTAGAATTTATTAATGGGAGTAAAAGTCCTTAGTTATGCCGTCCTTCGGAGGGGACGTCAAAAGGTGGTCCCGAAGGTACTCTTTAAAAATCCCTATCCTATTCAAAACTGGATTGGCAAAATTTAGGACTCTCACTGTAGCATCGTCCGATTAGCCACAGTAGCATAAAGTGACGTTAAATAAATAAACAATCAAATAAAGTTTACAATCGCAGGCGAAATATTCCGGTTTACAATTATTTTACTCTATAGTCACAAAATTATCAATGAGCGCTTGTAATTCACTCAATGAACGAGTCGCAATCATTTATTTAACATGTTCGGTATAATAACTGTTTTTTGTTATTTTTTTGGGTTACTCGGTATTATAAAATAATAAAAAATATATCATATGAGATTTGTCTCCTCGTCCTAGAGCCCCCTTTTAAATTCTGATTACTAAACTCTGTTTTTTTTTAATGTATGTGGCATAAGGAAAATTCCTGACGCTTGTGTGATGTAGTCGGTGGATTTTGACAGTCGGGATTTCTTAGTTTCTACTATTCTTTAGCAATGTTATCAAAATCGAACTAGAGGTAAGTTTTATAATTTATGCATAAATATAGACCACTACAAGAAGGAATTAGTCCGGGTGGCGGTCAGTGAATGAACCAATTAAGTAGTTTCAACCATTTATTTTCTTGCAACGTTTGTAGGTCCACATAGTGGGTCATCATCAGGGCGTATTGTAGGCGAATGAAAACTGAGTTTTCAAGGTATATAGATAATTACAATAATATTCAAGTCTGCTATGAAAATAAAAACTGAATTTAGTCCTAAAGTTTAATGTTTAATTAATTCTATTTCAGATTATTACTCGAAGAAAACGACTTTCAATTTTGATATGTCACTAAAAGACTATGAATAACAAATGATTCTCAAACAGAAATTCTATTTCATGTTTAGCTTTACTTTTTCAAACTCTGATAGTTTCCATTCGCCTACAATATACTCTGATGATGACCCACAATGGGAGTCGAAACGTTGGCAGACAATAAATAGTTGAAACTACTTAATTGGTTCATTCACTGACCGCCACCCGGACTAATTCCTTCTGGTAATTCTCAACGGTCAATTATATCCACTATAAATATGACCGTAATGCCTAAAATTAAAAAAAATTAAAAAAATTCTAGTATTAATACAAAGCTTGCCTACCTTCAGTTATGACGAAGCTAATATAATAAAACCTTTATTTTAGGATTGGAAGAATTTCTATATTCACTAAAAATACTCATCGCTGTGCAATGAAATGCTTTCACCTCACCTCACATGAAGCAACACTGTGGCAGTACAAGTGCGTAATATAATACATCAATATTCCATGCACAACGGACAATACATTTTGAAGCATTATTTATTCGTCCGGTCAGAGGTATCTCACATTTATTCCAGAAAAAGACAAAACATCAAATTGTAAGACTAACACACAGTGCTCTTCAATTATTGGTTAGCAACAAGATTAGTCAGTTACTTTATCTAGAGAAAAATAAAAACACCAAATGTACATAAAAGCTGAACACAAATAGTATATATATGTATATAAATAGCAGTGAACACAAATTATACCATGGAATAAAGCTGTGAATTTGTGGTTTACCTTTGGGCACTTTGGGGCAACATTAGTCAAGATTTACCATTGATCATCTCAATCTATTGAAAAATTATTATTAAAAAATAAAACAAAAATCATTTGATATAAAATAAGTGTAAAAAATATATATGTTATAATTAGGGAATATTGTGTGAAATTTAATAAAAATGGGTAATAAATTTATATATTAGTGTAAGTGTAGTGCGTTGTATGGAAACAAGGCTATTTATTTAAAGTTTGAATGACGTCTGAATTTATTCAAGTGCTATAAATTGTTCATAATAATTATTAAAAATTAATACTAACAGTAATAGTGAAACAATTTTGATAATAGTGGGTTTATAATTGAGATTTCATATTTAAAATAAATATACTAAAATTAAGTTGCTATTAAGGTTTTTTAAATTGTAATTAATCGGTGACGATCTGTGCTTCTGTTCAGTGTTTTTTTAAATACTAGGTTAGTAAAATATCGAAGAAATAGATTAGGATAGATATAAATGAAGAGTGTTTTTTTAATTATTTATTTATTTTTTATTGTGATCGTGTACTGAAATGCATTAAATATTATTATCACGATCAAGTATGAAAATAGTACGGGTTCTTTGTTTGTCAGTAAAAAAGAAGATAATAGTGAGGTAATAAAATGTGTCTTTATTATTTTAGAACAGAATATAAGACGATTTTATTCATGTACATATTTCCTTGAGAATAACATAAATGTTATAGAAGACATAGCAAATATTTAATTACCTTACATTTGAAGAAAAAATAAATATAATTATAAATTACATTTGCAATTAAGAATTGACTTATAAAGATAATTGTTTGCCGGTCTAAGTCCTACTCAGTCAGATTTTGATTAGGTTCCTTTTTTCCTTAAGAAAAATGTTTGAATCTCGATATTAAAAAAAAAAAAAAGATCAATTTTTCAAGGACATTTACTGACGTAATTTTAGAATAACACGTTCTGATAGAAGATATTTTCTATGAAAAACGAAGTAAAACGAATACGGACATTTAGGCATAACCTAATAATAAAAATAATTATTTAAAAAAGATTTAAATATCAAAGGGAAAAGGAGAACCTGTAAGAAACATAGCTTCGTTAAAAATCAGTACAAAACTAGATAATAATGATTTCGGTATATAATTATAATTTCTTACATTCCTTCTTAATATAGCGAATATTATAACGAATCAGATGTTAATAAAAAAAAGAGAAAAAAAAAGTTTGAGATAAAAATCATGGAAACAGCATACTTTTAGATGTATGCATAATATATATATATATATATATATTATTTTTTTATTATAAATAAATTTATGTGTGAATCAAGCCTCTCATCAATATTTTACTTAATATTTCTGATTATTTTGTTAGTTATCTACTTGGGGGGGGGCCTTTGTTACTTTTAAGCATTTATTATATTTAAAAAAATGTAAAATGATAATTAGATACAGGTCTAATTTTTAAACTTTGTTCCCTTCTATTCACATTTGGATGACGAACGATCTGTTAAAATATAATTATAAAATGAATATAAGCTTTCCCTGTCACTTTTACTTCTATTCCATATTCTTAGACATTAGTAGTGAAAGTAACAAGACAAGCTTAGATCTAAAAGGCGTGGTTTCGGAGGACTATATTGAAATAATTAACATACAATTGTTTGAAAAATGGAGAAAAATTTGAAAAAAAAAGTTTAAAAATTAAAAGCTATATTTTTAGAATTATCTAGAGGCTTCTAATATATATATATATAAAGTTATAGAATGATACGAATTGTTTAAAAGAATCATACTACAGGCTACAGAGTACTATATACTGTAAGCAAATTATGGATTATTTTTTATCTGAATAACTGGTGCTGTATAACGGGATTTTAAGCTAAATAGGTTTGATATATTGTAAAATCATTGTTCTTTTATCTAATTGATTTTTTGTTGAAGATGACATGCAATCAAACTAATTGACTAAGGTGGTTTTGGCCAAAATAAGATTGCTACATAAATTTGCGTTTTTGTAGGAATATAAATTATTTACATAATGTTAATGTAGTTAATGGAATGAACACTAAAACGTTTTGTAATAATGCTTAATATTGTTTGTACAATAAATTATAGACTTATGTTTATTTATTATTGATATATTTTTATGATTATATCCTATTAACATTGTTCATAATCATTATTATAAAATTTGTATTCATTTATGTACATAAATCATTTAAAAATTTTATATTAGATATAGTTTCCCTGCATGTTTCTTTGACGGAAACAGTACTTTTGACCTATAAATTTTCATTTTATTAAAAAAATAAAATAAAAAAGATGATTGCCAAAATAATTTTACCACTATTACTGTCCATTCATATTTCAAAAACCAGTTAGAAAATAATAGTATTGACTGTACTTTTAGAAAGTTGAGTATATACAGTTTTGCGTACTAGAATGTAGTTGTTATTTTAGTACATATATTGCTGAAGTTAATTTTTTTTTTTTTTTTTTTTTTTTTTATAGTTAATCTTATCAATTTTTCAAACAGGGCTCAAAAATGATATTTTGAATAGATTTTGTCAGAAATTAAATAGATGAATATGCCGCTATGAGAGATACAAATACACCTGAAAGACACACACACACACATATTTATATATATATATATATATATATATATATTATATATATATATATATATATATATATATATATATATATATTTATTTATGGACTGTCTTTTGTGTATTTACCTTAATTAAAATAATAAATTTAATATATTCTTTACTTCAGCTAATATTGTTTCATTTATTTGTTTATAATATATTATGTTAATTAATATCATTAATTACTATTTTAACTAATATTATTTATTTGAACTTAATCTTCTAAATATATTTAGCAATGAAGACCACAATGTTAAAATTATTATTGATTGTTGACAATATGATAAGTAGGTGTATAATATTTTGACGTGTGAAACATGCAGGAAGTATAAAAAAAAACATTTTTATAGGATTATTATTTTAAGGAAATGAGGTTAATGTAAAAATAGCCTTGTTTCAAGATGTCGTACTCTAAGGGAAGGTGTAAGGGTGATGCAGTACCTGTGGTGAGGCTTATCTCCATCGCCCTCTGCCGGTGGCCAAGGACCTTAAACTGTGGCAAGGAGACCTCATTGGATACACCGACTGAGTTGGGGCCCTCGTTCCACTTATAGCGAATGTCCCTCATTGTGTACCCGACTGTGTGTCGGCATTTAATAGCAAAAGAGAACAAAAAAAAGAAAAAAAAAAAAAGAACAGAAAAAACAGTATTTAGAAGGTGAATGCCCCAATGCGTGCCCTCACACACACACTCACACACAGGACAGGAGACGAAGGGTCGGGTTGGCATGCTTACTGTCGTGCGGTCACGGGGTGAGCCACACTTACCTCAACCCGTGACTCGGTTTGAGATGAGATAGTACCTGTGGACAGGTTTATTTCTCTTGCCCTCTGTCTGTGCCCGAGGACTCTGAATTGTGGCAACTGCACTTCATTGGCAATACCAACCGATTTGTGGCCCGCGTTCCATTTGTACCGAATATCTCGCATTGTGTAGCCAACTGCGCTTGACAGACAATAGAACAAAAATAAAATAGTAGGTATTTTGAGTCCGTTTTGTAGGCTACTCAATGGGATTTTTTTTTTTTTTACTTTTGTTAGCTCCTCTCTGTTAAAAGAAGGAGAACAACAGAATGTTGGAGAAGTAGCATCTACTTAGATACGTATTAACTAACTTAAAATTTTAATTATATTGAGGATGTATAGTCCACTAATGAAATATACCATTTTTCAGTCAAATTCAGAATTTTTTCAATCAAATTCAAAATTTTTTCAATCAAATTCATAATTTTTTCAATCAATCTCACAATTTCTTGAACCAGTTAGTTTAATGAGGTTTTGTTATCAAAAACTAATTGTTATTATTAAATATTGTTATTTTTTGTTCATTTAAGGTTACATTATATTGCTATTATAGGCCTTAGGTCGGGGGTTCAAACCCGACTGATGGTCCTTGGATATTTCTTTTATATTTTTAATAAAATTTATAAAGAATTATTAAGTAATCTATCAAAGGTCACCGGTTTTGCAGTAGCTAGCATAATAGCCTTCTATGCCAATGGTCGCGGGTATAGAAGAAATATCCAAATTATGAATTCGACTGAAAAAATATGAAATTGACTCAAAAAAGCTATATCGTAGGTAGAAGTAATTGTGAGTCAGTCTTTTTTTTTTTTTTAGATATTTTAATCTTGCCGAAGTTTCGGCTAAAACTAGTGAGCCATCATCAGGGCATGAGTGAGCCATGTCAAGCATAAACTTAAGTTTATTCTCAAGTATATGCAGTTTATGATTTACATGGCTTACTGATGCCCTGATGATAGCTCACAAGTGTGAGCCGAAACGTCGGCCAAAAAAAAAAAAAAAAAAAAAAAAAAAACAATGATTTCCATTTATTTCTACCTACGTTAAAATTTAAGTTATATAATAAAAAAGGAGGAATGAACTACATGGATGTTACTTAAAACCAAACTTTTTTATTTTTAATGCCCATAGGCCACAGTATTTCACCACTCGATATTTATTTATTTTCAACTTTTAGCTAGTTAGCCATCATCGGCTAATCTAGGGGACCACAATTGAGACGTTGATTTCCAAAAGGTACCAAAGAAATTTTTTTTACAAAATTGATATTTTCACATATTTATATTCTCTTCATTTAGTTGTATCTAAATATTTTATTTGATTTTATCTAATGAACTCTCAAGCCCTTTAAAAAGGCGATTTAGAATAGCAGTTATGCATTTAGTAATTTAAAACACCTCATTCTTCAACTTTAATATGGTGTTATTAATTAGTGAAGAAAAAATTTCTAGATTTTAATAGGGAAAAGATACTTTGACATAGTTGTATTTTAATCTTTTAGTTTTATCGAGCTCTGTCCAATAATCTAGTTAACGAAAAATCAAGTATTTAAAAACGCGTTTCAAAAATGCAATTATTTTTAAAAGGTACTAAGAACACATTTGATTTCGTTCAAAATAATTTACTTCCAAACAAACAATGGTATTAATGTATTGAAAAGAAAATTCTAGATATTAATACGAAAATAGAGAAATAAGTTTATTTCTATTTTTTTTTCAATTTTTATGTTGTATATAAGTATGAGTGTGTTCATGTTTTGTTTATTTATTTGTTAACCTAGTATTTATTAAATTTTGTTATTATATACCTTTATTAATTTTAGTTTCATTTTATGTAATTTGACTTTTGTTTTGTTTATATTGTAAATATTGTATGAATGTTATCATGTAGCAATATTATTATAGTCCATTGCGACAAACTGTAATATATCCGAATAAATAAATATATTAAATAAAAAAGAAATATTTTTTTAAAAATTTTATTCGTGAACCACCTCTGGTTCATTGGTGTATAGACAGAAATTCTTTATTCTGTTGCATTACAGGCTTTTTTTTTTTTTTTTTTTTTTTTTTTTTTTTTTTTTTAATATTTGAATAGGACAGTGTCCTTGTTTTCATCGTCTTTAGGGACATCTTTCAGCAGTATTAATTTCTATCTCGTGTCTTAATTTAGTGAAAATTGGACAGCCTAATTGTACATGCTCTAGGATCTCATTATGTTGCAACGGGTAGACATTGGAGCTTATAGACCCCGCAGAAGATAGCAATAGATTTAATTAAACTAAAACTAATACCTTACTGAGAGATTTTTTAACTTTCGATAAAAATTCTTAAAATGGATATTGTACCTCTTGGAAATAAATGCCTCAATTTAAATTAGAATATTATTTACATTATAAATTGAAGAAATACAAATGGAATAAAATATTGTGCCAGCTAAAAGCGTAACCAGGAAGATAAGTGTTAGGTTCCTTCTCATTTCAAGTCATTCGAACACTGTAAGGACCAATATTACAATAAGGCTACTCAAAATCTTGTTTTGCGCATTTTCTTAGAACGTGAGTCCGTACTATTTCTTCAGGATCGTGAGAGATCAACACAAGTTTTATGACATTGTACTAAAAAGCTCAGAAGGAGCTGTCTGGGGTAAGATGGAGTAATTTTTTAAAATTTGAGCTACCTAAAGACTATTTTAGATTTATTAATAGGTAGTATAGAAAATATTATATTTATTGATATTATAAAAACAATTATACACCAAATAGTTACAGACAATATAGGGACCTGTAATAGTGCATAATAGTGAAAAATTAAAATTTTTTTAATTCTAAGCCTCTGTTATTAAGATTATACAGTGAGCTATTGTATAACATCTTCAAATCTTTAACAAAGATTGTGTGCATAAAAAGTGTAACATTTGGTTATGACTGAGAACTTACTTTTTAACATTCAGCGATTCATTTATAGATGAGATTTATATAATTGTTATGCTATTAAAGTAATATTGTAGTAAATGTAATATATATTTGGTCCTTATAGTGTTATACTTGATCAAGACATAGTCAACATTTTGAAAATAAAATATATAGTGGTGAACTGATGGCTTTAGAAAATCCTACATTTTTTTTTAATACCTGAGAAGAGCAATAATAAAAAAAAAAAAATATATATAAAAAACAAAACAAAAACAAATTAAAGTAATAATATTAAAAAACAAAAATTTATTTCTAAAATGAAAAAGCATTGTAGCAATAAAAATTATATTTCAATAATTATTAATGGCATAACTCGAAGGAGATATGAAAGTGCCAGTTTATGCTTTTACATTTTATAATTCTTGGGTCTTGTATTACTTCTTTCCAGAGTATTTCCACGCGATTGTTTTTTTTTTAATATTGAAAACCACGGTTGAAAAGTAGATAATTCATTCCTCGATTTTTTTCTGAGAGTGTCAGATGAATATTTAAATCTTAGAATACGGTAAGTGCTATCTTCTCCAACTTGAAAAAAAATAAGAAGTAAACATTAATGGGATATATATTTTCTCAATAATATAATTAGTATTTATCATAATACTGTATCAAATAGATTTAATGCTTTAAAACCATGCAATTGACTGAAACTTGTGTCAACAAGTAAAACGGTCTGCGTGGGACGCAACACTATTAAAACAAATTGAAAACAAAAAAAAAATTGAACAAAAATAAACATGCGTGGAAGCCAGTGGTTCAAGGCTATATATACATTACGTATTTCAACTTCAATTTAATCAGCAAGTAAGAGTTTATTTATTTATTTTTTTAAAAACAAATATTTAAAGAAATTTTAGCATATTGGCACATCTAACCTGTACATCGACGTGGTTTCGTGCATAAATCAATTTGAAGCTGGCGTGACACCAAACAAAAACAAAAAATTTAAAAAAAAAAACAACTAAATAAAATAACAATTGTATACATTAAAGTAAACAATAAACAAATAATAAAAAAAATAAAAAACACAAAACAACTGTCTCCGTGATGCTCGTTCTCTTGGCGGTGACAGATAAGAATAAGATACAAGAGTCCAAGCTCCCTTGCTTTGGAGTTTCGTCTCGCTTGGACATTTACTTCCTCGGGCACGACACTTGGTGCTGTTACCAGGAAGAGAAAGAGAGAGAATGAGATAAAGAAAGATAGATAAAGAAAGATAGAGGAAAGAGAGAGAGGCAGAAAACGCACACACACACGCAACACACACGCAACACTCTCTTCCTTCTTCCTCAGAGAAATAGCCTTGAGGCAGTTATTTACGTCACAAAAAATTTAGCAAAAGCTGTGAATGCGTGCAGCTTTTCATCTTATTTTATGTTAAATATATATATTTTTTTTAAAGCTGTGCACTAAGAAGAAGGGAGACAGTTTTATAATACATTTATATATTTTTAAAAAAATGCATATGATAATAATAAAAATTAATCATTTGAAATATAAAATTATTTTACTCATTACTTTGAAAATTACATATTTAATTGATTACTTTAATTATCAAGCAAATATTTTTTTTCTTTTTTTGCATATTATATTCTTTTTTTTTATAGCAATTTAAGAAATGACAAGTGCTTAAGCGTGACATTTGAGCTATCTGAGCATACTCACAGCTCTCAATTTCTATGTGGCATAGCTGCCTGTCCATAGGGAAATACTGGAGGTTCATTGGGCAAGAGGCCGTGATTGTCAATCTGAAACAAATAAATAGTCATCAGTCATTTCAAGGGAAGTAGTAAAGTCCTATAGATCCATTGTATTTATACATACATATATTTATGTATAATAAAATAGTTAATAAATATTTTATTTTCTACCTATTCCAATTACAACAAATTATTGGTATTGAAGATTTCACCCAGTGGTATATACGAGTATAGGATTGTTGTTTAAAATAAAGAGAAATAATGGGGTCTCCTGATGCGAGAATAATTCAAATAGGGCGTTTCCGGGAGGCAGTTAGAAAACAATTACAGCGAAATGGAGTTGAAAGTTTCACAAGTTATTTTCAGAGGCTCTATGTCGGAGGATTTGCATGCAAAAAACAAAACAAACTCTTTGAAACTTATTTCGCTGGGATTCAGGGATAAAGGATTCATCATCCACTTTTGAAGAAGGGAAATGCTTTCTCGAACCAAAGCCAGGCTACTTAGCAAAGAATATTTTGTCTTTGAATTATTCCAAGACGTGAAACATTACGACTTTGTGATTGTTTTGAATAATCTATGATGCTACTCGGGAGGAGGGTTTTGTTGGAATTTATGATGTCTCGAGTGAACAGGTGTTAGGCCAAACTTTATCTTAACCTCTTAATGTTGGGTTCCATAAATTTCTGATAGCTTATTTCAAATAAATTACATTCAATTAACATTTTTCTCTCTCTCGTGATGTCTCCGAAAGAGGAAGCAGCGTTATGGCGTATTTAACCTGTTTCAAGACATTATTATAGACAAAAATAATTATTTACCCCGCAATCAGTATTAAGGATTTGAATAAAATTGGAGGCTGATTTATACTTCACCACTCTTTTATTAAAAATCAATGCACGACGTTTTGGCTACATTGTTTTTATTGATTTAATTTTTATATTTATTAAATATATGATATTTTAATTTTAACACCCTTCTCCCCCTTTCATGGACATAATATTTAGACATGAGGCTTCTGGGTGTAAGCATCCACTCACATTAGTTAACTTGCATATTTTAGTTTAATTAGTTATTCTTTCATATTTATTAATAAAACTTTCTATACATCCTGATACCTTTCTGGCAACTTTTGCAGACGACACCGCCATCCTATCATCCAGTTCCAATCCTGAAACAGCATCCTTAAACCTGCAAAGACACCTTTCTTTATCGAAGACTGGTGTAATGCTTGGCGTATAAAGGTGAACGAAGCCAAATGCAAACACGTAACCTTCACTCTTCGACGAAACTCCTGTCCGCCAGTTTACTTTAATTCCATTCCAATTCCTCCTTCAGATACAGTCCGGTATCTTGGCTTACTATTAGACAAAAGATTGACTTGGAACCGCACATACAAGACTTAAAAGACAAGAACTCAACCGACGATTCGGACAGTTATACCGACTACTCAACAGAAAATCTGAACTTACAGTTGACAACAAATTATTAATCTACAGGTCAATACTGAAGCCCATCTGGACCTACGGACTTGAACTGTGGGGGACAGCTAAACGTACTAACATCAAACGCATTCAATCCTTTCAATCCAAAGTCCTCCGTACAATAGTAAATGCTCCTTATTATGTTTCCAACTATACCTTGCACCACGACCTTAATGTTCCTTTTATTTCAGACCTGATTCCATCCAAATTTTCCAAATTCCACCAGAATCTCATTCATCATCCTAATCCTCTAGCTAAATCCCTATCCAGCCCCACCCATCCATACAACCCACCTAGAAGGTTGAAACGGCAGTGGCCTCGTGACCTCTTATAACATTTATATTGGAGTTCTAGCATTGGCTAGATTCTCCACTCACGTGCTGTATGCTTGTGAATTGTATATAGGTATGAGTGACTATTGTATATATTTTTATTGATTTTATTTTGTATATATGTATATTTTATTATTATTATTATATAAATTTATAGTTTTGTATATATCGTGTGAATGTAGTATGAATGTTGTACGTTATCACTATTAAAAATGTCCTGAATTGGACAGATTGTAATATTGCTCATTAAATAAAAAAAAAAAAAAATTAAAAAAAAATTAATAAAACTTTAATCTTTTTTAATTGAATTTCAATAATGATGAGTATGGTACTTTAACTGATTCCTTTTATAATTAATTTCCATAGTGGATTTATTTTTAATGTTCTCTTTTTTAATTGTATCAAAATTTAGAGTTCTTCCATTGGGAAGCTTCTCTACATGTGTTTCATGCCTTTTTTTATGTTTCATTCAAATTTACTTGTTGTATTACTTGTTATACAGTTGTAAATTCCAATAAATAAATATATAAAAAAAATGTATCAATGTATTATTTGTTGTAGACAGATTTTACTTTAACTTACTATATAGAAGGGAAAGTATTGCACTTTTCGAATTCCAGTTTTCAACGGAAATACACATTTTAGGGTCCCTGAGTCCAAGTAACCAAGTCCTGCAAAAAGGTCTGTGTGTGTGTGTTAACTCCCGGGCGGAAACGGTAAGTCCTATGAAACTGAAATTTCATATTTAAGACAAATATACGCCCGAGACATTACAAAACCTTTTTCATCAAAATGAGCTTAGCAAAGGACTTTATACCATCCATTTTGCACCTTTTTTCGATTTTCGCTAAATATTTTGTCATTTACTCATCTATACCTGCGTAAAATGTTGTTGCTATATTTTTTGTTTGTGATTGTTTCGAGTCCTGATGATAAGAGTGAGTTTGAACTGAAACGTTGGAAACATTAAAACATTGTTTAAAAAGCTGACTACCGATCATTTCTACCTATCATTTTCCTAAAAGTCGACCAAAAACCCTTAAAATATTTTATTGTTTTTTTTTAAAATATGACTAGGAGTGTTGAGCGCAAACTCAATCATTGGTGAAGCAATCAAAATTAGTTAAACTTTTTTTTTCATGTTTAATTTCCCTCAGAGGACATCTTGTAAAAATATATGTTTGATAATCAAATATATTTTAGTACTTCGGATATATCGTGTTTTAAAATATTCGAACTTAAACACATTTGTTTGTTTTTTTTAATTTTAATAATACAATGTGTGTATCTTTTAAAGAATTGAGTGTTTCCCAGCAATGCGACACTTGGATAGTAATAACTCAGAAACATTTTGAATAATTGATAAACCAGCATATCCCACTGACACCTAGGAAGCTCAACTTCCAACCAATCAATAATAGATTCTTCACGCTTTATAATTGAAGGTTCCGGAAAGTGTTTCACACATGTCGTGTTTTGCTAATTCAAATTGACGAGATATAGCTGATTGCCAGAAAGTTATTGACCCAAATAGAGGATTAAATACTTAAACATCCTCGATATTTACTGACTGATATCCACTATTTTATCCGCTAGCAAAAAATCTGGTGCCGGCATTACATAAAGTTCAATTAATTACTTACAATCAATTTATAAGTTTAAATTAATTAAATAATGTGTGCGACCGATCACTTCTATTAATGATTTTATTCTGACTTGAAGGAAGTTTAAATAAAGCAATTTTGAAATTTGGCGTTGAAGCACTTAATATTTGAAAGAGAAAAAAACCAAAATGATACCAAAGGCCATTTTAAATACGTCAGTATAACGACTTAAATAAAAATCGTTCAAGGTATTTTAGAGACAATCATAAAAAAACTATGGTATGAAATCATATTTCCAGTAAGTCGATATTGGTAAAAAATTGATTTTTAATGACTCCGATGTAAAATAAGCACAAATATTTTGTAGGCGAGCGGTTTCTTGTGGTTTTAGTCTTTTGAGTTTGAGGATTTCACGGTAAAGTTATGTTAAGATGGAGTCCTAGATATCGGATCTGTTCAACAGGAACTAGTTGTGTGTTATTAAAGGATATTTTTGGGTAGGAAATCATAGTTTTGCGGCGCAGAGTGAAAAATATGACCGATTTAGGCGGACAAAATTCTGAAACTTGTCTAATCATAAGAAAAATTTTTAAACTAATTAATTTTTTGACACGATTGGCGAGCGCACACTTGTCAAACATCAAATTTGTTTGCTAAAATCTAAAACTTCCCTACATTTTACTTTTGAAGTCTCAGAATACGGAAAAGCTAATACAAAAAATCTAATTATTGCTTGGAGTTGCTAAAACCTGCTAATAGATGTATTTTATATCATTTAGGAAACTCTTCAAATTATAGATTGTAAAACTTTTGATTAGAAGTGTTGTTTCTGAAAAAAATTATGTATCACCCAAAACGCAAAAAATCGCCAAAATTCTTTGTAATATTTAAAGACTAGAAGGAATAATGAAACAAATCCTTGGGGTGACTTGGGGGTTATTTAGTATTTCGTTATTGAATAGGGTCATACATTTAAAAAATGCTAAATTAACTTTACAGGTAGATTGCAATGTATATTTAATAACGGGTTTGGAAATATAATGTCTTACCTGTCTCAGCAATGTACATTGTTAAATAAAAGCAAAAATAATTTGCGCTAAACACACTTTGAACACAATAAATGACCATCGAATAATGATAATCCCACTGTCGGTTATTAGGCACTAGTGTGAACAGGAATGATTCACTCATTTACTACTTATTTGCAAACACGGTATAGCGGGAAATATTAGTATTAAGGGTCTTGCCAACTAATAATAAAAAGGTGAAGCACTGGAAAATTCCAAACTTTTGACTTGACTTTTGTCCATCTAAATTGGTTATTTTGCCCACTGTGCGGCGTAGGGTAAACGATATTTGACGGAATATGTTGAAATTTATGTTCATTTTACACTTCTAGGTCTCTGACGTGGGCTGGAAGAATATGGGTAATATATATTAATATAAATCTATACATTAGCCAATGATATTACAATTTTGAATATTCTCACGCGCCTTCGATAATCCCATAGAAATCGCTTATCAGTGAACGTTGAAAGTTTAACGTTTAATCGTTCAAATCGTTGAATGGCTCGCATAATTTTGTAATATTGATATAATTCAATGGTATGATTATTAAACGTTCATTAAATTGAAGAATTTGAATGTTCAACTAGAGCGTGAGACATCTTGCTCTATTTTTAGGAGTTGGAGGCGAAAGGTAAGGGCGGCTTAAGACCTTCGTTAACTTTCCTCAAACGAACCTCATTATTGCTCTCTGATGCTCAAGTAATCACAAGTGGAATTTCCACTGCGGAAAAATTATAATCAATTGAGTCTAGAATAAAGAATATTTTAAAGAAAATATAATTAATGAATGGGAATGCTGGTTATAAACATTTTATAATGAGTATACGCTAAATTTAATAGGGTTTTTTTTCTCCTAGTCCGAAACTTAATTGCACAAATAGATACGGGTCAATCCATTCGAAATCGACCAGACCTTGCCGCTCGACATTTCTGATTTTCGCGATTTTTTGACAAGTTATTCTCTATCCTTTCGTGAATACAAAACCATAAATAAAAAAAAAAAATTCGGGCCAATAATTTATGTGTTGCAGCCGTTTTAAGTCATCTCCGGGGGCGAAACATGTGATGGGAAAACCTTTCTAATTCCTTTAATTTTTACATTCACTTACTATAAGTAGTAAGGGAAAGTATTGCGATTGCAAAAATTTTAGAATTCCAGTTTTCAATTGAAATACACGTTTTAGGGTCCCCTGAGTCCAAATAACCAAATCCCAAAAAAGGTTTGTGTGTGTGGTAACTCCCGGGCGGAAATGGTAAGCCCTAAGAAATTGAAATTTCATTTTTAAGATAAATATGCGCCCGAGACGTTGCAAAACCTTTTTCATTACTATGAGCTTACCAGAAGAGCCACTTTATACCATGCATTTTGCATTTCGATTTTCTCAAAAACGATTGTGATTAAACTCGCTATATCGATGTAAAATTTAATGGGCTTTAATATCATTTAGGTTTCATTCGGATAACAATGGTCTGACAGGGCTTAAATGCCGATATTTTACATTTTCTCTCTCTAAAGTACCTTTAAATTTGTAGGTTCTATAAAAATAACCATATTATCTTGTTAGCATTGATAAATAACAGCTAAGTATGTAAGTTGTACGAATTTAAAAAACAACTAAAAGAGAAAATTGAAAAACAAATTTAATGCTATTTTTTGTTTTTTAACATAAGAGCAGTGAATATATAAGCTAAATTTTTGGGAAAAAATATTATCTAATACAAAAGAGCTTGTAAAAGTTAATAAAGAGTGACGAAAAGCCGATACAACTAAGTGATTATTTTATATAATAATATAATAGATTTTTTAATAAAACACATGCTTCTATAGAAATTCCATTTAATTAATTCCTTAATAGTTTTAATAATTTTTATCTCTAACTGTATTTGAATATTTTTTATTCCATTTATAAAACGGAGGCAAGTGAAAGTCGTGTGTTGCCCGCCCAGATTTTTTTTTTTTTACAAAGTAGCGGCATGTAGAGGAAGGCGAAGTGACGATTAGGGCATAAACATAGGTGATTTTTGTACTTAACATTTTTTTTACCGTTTACAACAATCTGGGAGCGGTGTGGCTTAGTTGATAGAGCACTAGGCTACTGTTCTTTGGGTCCCAGGTTCGAGTCGAGGCTGAATCAAAATGACTTATTTAGTTCAATCAGCCTCGGAGCGATCCTTGGGTATAGAGATACTCCTGCGGCTCACCCAGCCTCTATAAAGAAGTTTTCCAAATATTAGGGGGAAAAACCTGGAGGCCGAGAGTGATCGAGGCCTTATCACCTCCTTACGGGCGAAACAGTACGAATCTCTATATGAACTAGACCCAAAGACCCTTCTGGAATTGTAGAAGTTCTGTTTGTTTTATTTTCCTTTATTGTTTTTTTATTAAATCTGAAACATACACTGCTGGTCAAAGTTTAAGACCATCTATGGGTTACATCAATTGATGTGTTTGAATTATTTTGTTGTGTGACACTTTAGCGCTCGGATTTTTTCTCTTTTAGCATTATATTATATTTATGTAGATTGCACTACTCCTTTCAACAGTAATTTTAAAAATACCCATTTGATATCAGGTCTTGGTGTTAGGATCATGTTGCATGCCCTAGTTGTTTGTTGCGGACGGCGCACAATTGGCAAAATCACCAATTTAGGTGGACTAAAAGTCAAGTCAAAAGTTTGGAATTTTTCAGTGCTTCACCTTTTTATTATTAGTTGGCAAGACTCTTAATACTAATATTTCCCGCCTATACCGTGTTTACAAATAAATAGTAAATGAATGAATCATTCCAGTTCACATTAGTCCCTAATAACCAGCAGTGGGATTATCTTTATTCGATCGTCATTTATTATGTTCAAGGTGTGTTTAGAGCATAGTCTTTTTGGTTTTATTTAAGAATAGATATCGCTGAGACAGGTAAGACATTATGTTTCCAAACTCGTTATTGAATATACATTGTTACCTTAGTTACGCCGTCCTTCGGATGGGACGTTAAAAGGTGGTCCCGAGCATGTGCGATGTCAGGTACTCGTTAAAGATCCCTATCCTAATAAAACCTGGATAGGCAAAATTTAGGACTCTCACTGTAGCATCGTCCGATTAGCCATAGTAGCATAAAGTGACGTTAAACGAATAAACAAACAAACATTGCAATAACGAAAAACTATATAACCCCCAAGTTGCCCCAAGGATTTGTTTCATCAATCCTTCTAGTCTTTAGATATTACAAAGAATTGTTGCGATTTTTTGCGTTTTGGGTGATATATAATTTTTTTCAAACACAACTCTCCGAATCAAAAGTTTTACCATCTGTAATTTCAAGAATTTACTAAATTATATAAAATACATCTATTAGCAGGTTTAGCAACTCCGAGCCATAATTAGATTTTTTGTATTATTTTTCCCGTATTCTGGGACTTCAAACGTGAAATAATACGGGAGTTTTGGATTTTAGAAATAAATTTGATTTTTGACCACTGTGCGCTCGCCAATCGTGTCAAAAAATTAATTAGTTTTCATATTTTTTCTTATATTTTTTAAAAAAATATTTTTTCCGTAATCTGGGACCCTAAAGGGTATAGACAGGATTCAGAATTTTGCCCACCTAAATCGGTCATATTGACCACTGTGCGCGGACGTCGGACAAACAGATTTTTTAAAATTCTTTGTTGAGGTTCTACGTATCTCAAACTGTAAGCTCACAACTTTTTTGGGAGGGGAGGGTAATTTTTTTTTTTTTTTGGTCATTTACGAAGGTTCATTATTGAAATCACGAAAATGACATTTATATCGTCTGAGAAGCTTGACGAACGTTACAGTCATTACTAATGAATGGTAGCTACCATAGAATTTTCTTCCAAGTCGTTTACCATTTCATTGATGAGATTATGATAAGATATTTGAGCAGATTTGATCGGTGGGACGAAGACAAAGCGGGATCCTGAGAGACAGAGGAGGCCACACCCAGGGCTAGGAAGAGAAAGCATTGATCAATGGCCTAAACCTGATCCTACACAACACTCCCTCCAGGCTTTATCTCTTTGGAGCTCGGCCAGCCTTTCTTACAAGACCACAACAGCCCCTCACCAAATTACGCCACTTTTTCCAAAGAAAATTTTGGCACACATACATAACCGCCGTATTTTAACATCGCCAATCCTGAAGTGGATTAAGTCCAAAACGTTGGATAACAGTAAACTTCTTATACTTTTTGAGAAAAAAAAAATTCGTCTTCCAAAGTACTTCTGACATTATTTCCTAATGGAAAAGGTAAAAGTACAAATTTATTGTATTTGGAAAAATGTATAGTCCTTATCGCATCAAATTTTTTAACGTTGTTCCCTGTATTATTATTAATGACTTAACTTTTCATTGCTATAATGTGTAATTGTATCTATATTGATGTCCTAACTAATCCAACGATTGTCTAGGCGTGAAAAGCCCAAAGTGAATTTAAATAAATGACTAAAAATTTATATTTCAGTGTAACATGTATTTAATCTTTAGATACATTCAATGGAGTAAGGGGCTTTACTAGGCGTGTTTATACTGCACGCGTTTTGGCGTTCGATGCAATAAGCGGGTTCCTATAATTCAGTCTCGGGTAGGTTTTAAAGGAAACCGAATACAGCTTAATCGCGATAAGCGGGTTTTTATAATCCCAATAATTCAGTATCCTCTTCTATTATCTTTCTCTAAATACGGATGTACGTATTAACGCGCTCTTTTTTTTTTCTTTTTTTTTATCATTAATCCCGATGTTCTGATTTAACAAAATCATTAAAAAATTGTCTCTATATTCAAAAATAACTGAATTATTTTGAGGATGTATAGTCAAACTGTAGAAATTATCGTAGGTGGATTTCTACAGTCGGCTATACACCCTCAATATAGTTCACTCTACTTGGGACCTCAACTTCATCCTCGCAAACTTCGGAAACCATCATATCAGAGATATTCACTCTTTACCTTATAAACCTTTCCACTTACAATAACTGAGTTATTGAATTAAAACATTTTTACTCGGCTTCTATTTTAAAACTGATAGGCTGATATAAACGTCAAGGTCTTAAGATAATTGTTGGATTACCTGGTATTTTCCAGTTAAATTTTCAAAGAAATCGGTCAATTAGTTTCAAAGCCACGGTTCGCGGATAGATGGATTATTTAAAAAAAAAAGTAATTAGGTTTTTATTTTTTTTGAAACGTAAGACCATAAATTTTGAGGGGAGTATTTTTCGGTCGATCACAAAGTTTCTTTATTGATAATAATAAACCAAAAAGTATTGATCATAAAATAGCATAACCTAAACCTTCGAAGTTACTCCTGCTCCTACCTTATGAGCTATAAACGATGCCTTTAGATAACAATTCTCTTTAGTGATTTATAGTTCTGTGGCGGTCGTGAATAAGTTGTTATGTCAAAATCTTTCATTTTAAATTCACTTAAACTTTACCTAATACCAATAGAGTATTTATTACCTAAACTTTCTTCCACCAAGAAATTTCTTTAACCAATTTAACACGACGTGGAGACGGTCGGAGGGAGCGATAAGTACAGTTAACTCATTTTTGATAAAGCTCGAGCTGTCCAGTTTTACACGACCGCCAGAGGGTTCATGAACAGTACTCTTCAGCTGTGCACCTTAGATCGGATCTGTCACCTCATGCCGTGCACACTGGTTTACATCGCCAAAATATTTTTGCAACTTTGCATGAGAATTATTCGAAGAACGACTTTGGGGTATATTAGCCGACACTATTAGCTGGAATATCGATCGGAGGTATTCGTGGTTGTATTCGCAGGGTCACGATAAAGGACTAGGCTGTATGAAGGATTCCAGAGAATAATAAGTTGCTCCGAGATTGGCGTGCTCCGGGTTCGTGCCCGTAATCAGTCGCGCCGGCACCGCCCTCAAAAATCCAAGTTCTCCCCTCCTCCCGCTCAGACTTTTATAACTTATACTTACTTCCTTTAGTGCTGTTTAATAAAACATATCGTGTGCGTCCATCCATCCCCAGCAGTCGTATCGCTTCAGCTTCTTTTAATATTAACACACCGTACGGGCTGAAATATTTAACACAAGTTGGTCGCTTATCTGATAGTTTTCTTATTAATTAGCTAAGTAAAAAATCTGGTGCGAGCAACACACGACTTTCACCTACCTCCATTTTTAAAATCAATGAAAGAATTTTGCAAATACTTTTGAGATAAAAATGCGTGAAACTATTAAAGAATTGATTAAATTGAATTTCTATAGAAACATATGTTTTATTAAAAAATATATTATATTATTATCTAAAACAATCACTTAGTTTTTATCACTCTCTATAAACTTTTAAAAGGTGTGTATGAGATAATATTTTTTTAAATCTTTAGCTTTCCAACGGTATATTTTACATGTACATTACTGTTCTTATGTTCAAAAACGAAAAATTGCATTATCTGTTTTCTTCTCCTTTAGTTGGGTATCGAACTCATTCAATTTATATATTTACCTGTTTTTCATCAGTGGTATAAGATAATATAGTTATTTTTATAGGTATTTTAGAGGAAGAAAATCTAAAATATCGGCATTTAAGCCCTGTCAGACCATTTTAAATCAGAATAAGATAAGTTGGGTACAAGAGGATTCGTGTGGGTCCGGAGTTTTGAATTAAAAGAGGCATATCTGTTTCGGGCTAGTTCTGCGACAGAATAGGATATTTAGGTCATTATGGATGATTTTATTCGTAACGAAATAAGGAGCATTTAAGATTTTGCGAAGGATTTTGGGAATGTATGGATTGAATGCAAGAGGAATTAGATGGTTTATAGAGCCCACAGCTTGATTCCATATGTCCTAGAAGGGTCTTGATGGTAACCTAAATGAGCTTTTATTATAAATTGGAAGTTTTTGAACGGATTAATTATTGAAAACAATAAACCAAAAACGTTACTCAATGAAAATTACAAGCCCGCAACTAAAAGATATATCCATGCCAAAATACAATTTCCTGAAGGATGTTTTGCAGGAATACGACACCCTTTCACAGGTTATCAATGTAGACTTTAAGGGAAGTTCACAAAGTGCCGTTCGTCCTTCATCCCGTGTATGCTTTGCATGATGATTAAATGAAGAGCTTAGATTTGAGCGGACTGCTAATGAAAAGAGGGACACTGAGCAGCTGCTGAGGATAACTGTGCGCTCTCCTCATTAGTGACATCCCTCTCCGCTCTAATTAGGGGACTCCTTCTCTCAATTTCCACTTGAACATTTATTCACTTCCGACCCCGATTTCCTCCTCGATGTCTGTTTGAACAGTCTCTCATAATGGATGGCTTGACTCGATTCAATTAATGGCGGTAGGCTCTCTTTCGGCTCAACTACCTCTTTTGAAGCAACCAGACACTTTCAAAACCAATCGTAAGAGGGCTTCGATTCCGCTCCCATGATCCGATCCACCTGATTAAAAGAAAATTTTACTTCTCGAAAAATTCTGTAGGAAGAATTCGAAAACCATGTACCCATCCATATATCGAGTACACGAGTTAACAATGTTTTCGATGGATTTTTTATATTTATCGACTTACTGAAGGATGAAGCATGTCTTCAATCCAATTATATGTATTGAGAATACTGGGAGGAGGTTCAATAATTTTAATAAACTAATTAATAATTAGCATTTGCCGGCATCATATCAAAAGTCACTTATAGCTCTGGATTATCTCTCCCCTATTATCTGGTCGAGGTCGCACCAGATGTCGGTTCTACTCTCACGATGAGAAAACAGGTTGGTAAAATATCGTGAGAGCGAGGTATTGTGAGTGTTCACGAAAGTATTGGGTTGTTTCACATGAAATGTCCGTTTTATAGTTTCTGAAATACATAAACGATTTTGCAGGTCTCTCTCGTTTTCTTCCGAATGTTTACATATTTAAAATAAACAGTTACTAATCCTCTACTTATGTATTATAAACATTAGCTTCCCAATCAATTACCCACTTTTTAGTATACCTCCAAATATGAACATGGAAACACGCGATTTTTTAGTAATATTTTTTAAACGAGTTTAAACTCGGCCATTTAGCAGCTGAGGCCGCTAGAAATATTTGCAAGGCCTTTGGGGAAGGGAGTGTTAATGAATGGACCATTTTCCGTTGGTTTGCTAAGGTTTCAGCTGGGGATACCGACTTGGAAAACTTGCCCCGAGGAAGACCTCCGTCCTTAATAGACAGCGATGTCCTCAAACATACAGTAGAAGGAAACCCCCTACCAAACAGTTAAAGGACTCTCAGCACAACTAAGTGCAAGTGCATCTACCGTTTCCAAACATTTAAAGTGTATTGGGAAAGTAAAAAAGCTCGATACATGGGTACCTCATGATCTCACTGAGCGGCAGCAAGACCCCATGTTTCAAAACATACCGTGCAAAAATTGAATGGACTGGGCTACGAAGTTCTTCCGCACCCACCATATTCTCCCGACTTGTCTCCAACAGATTACCACCTGTTCAGGAATTCAGACAACTTCATCAAAGGAAAAATTTTTGAAAATGATGATTAAGTGAAAAGTGCGTTTTCAGATTTTGTTTCATTTCAAAGCTCAGAGTTTTTCAGTTCGGGGATAAAAAAGTTGGTGTCACGTTGGGAAAAATGTGTAGAAAAAGAAAGTATTTACTTCTTATTAGTAAAAAGTATTTACTTCGAATAAAATTATCTCCTTTCATATCGTATTTTTAATAAAAATCCTTTACCTTGAAAACGGACACAACCCAATAGAAGGAGAGAGAGAAGGTATTATATATATTATATATATATATATATATATATATATATATAAATTCACACAACATTAAATATCATTTTTAAAAAATTATAAATTTATATCAAAACAAAAAAGTTTAATATACAAATCATGAAATATTTATATTTTAATGTAGAAAGAAACTCCATTTTAAGAAATTTATCATTATTTGTAATAAAAGTAAAAAAAAAAAAATCCCTCCACAGAGACACGAACTTGTAATTACTTTATTCCTTCTTTGGTTATTCATTTCCTAGCAACGATCGCTGCTGTGAACGAGCATTAACGAGCACAAACTTAAATAAATCTTTAATTGTGATGTTTATGCAATACCTTTAAAAATCAGATTATCAGGTTCCTCTTGAAATAATTTTAAATATATATAGGCTACCGTACTATTAAAATTATTTGAATTTTTTTTTTCTTCTACAAAGTGATCTGGGGTTACCTGTAGCATGGTGGTTTGCATAACAGCCTCCTATACCCATGATCCCATGTTCAAACCCGCAGGTGGCTCTAGGATTTTTTACTGGGACTAAAAAATCCTTAGTTATGACGTCTTTCGGAAGGGACGATAAAGGTGGTCCCGAGCCTGTGCGATATCAGGTACTCGTTAAAGATCCCTACCCCATTTAATCTGGATAGGCAAAATTTAGGACTCCCACTGTAGCATCGTTCAATTAGCCACAACAGCATAAAGTGACGTTAACTAAATGAACCAACAATCGACAAGTGCTTGAGCATTAGTAAACGCAACGGCTGCCAACTTTTGTTTCTTTATGAACAATAAAAACAAATATATAAAAAGACAGACACCTGGTTATTTATTTACATTATTTTGCGACATTGCTAACTCTTGTATCTTGTGACTTTATTGAACATATCTGTGATTCTTTAGCAAATAATTCCCTAATTCAAAACTTAAAATAAACTTGTACTGCTACATAAAGGACACTATTTATGAGAAACCGTATGGTATAGACCAACGGTTAGCTGAAATAATTTATTTTGACGTTTTTTTCCAGATCTATTTGGTACCCACTTTAAACTTGCTGGGTGTGGCTCTGTGTTGTTATTGTGTATGTCTAAGAAATAAAACCATCTGTGCAGGTTTGAGTTGAATCAGATAGCAATAGTTGAGCACAGATTTTTTAATGAAGCCATTCGGATGGAACTCCATATTATAATCTATTAAACTTAGTTTCGATCTTTAAATTATATGCTTGCTTTAGTATAAATAAAAAAAAGAAAATAATAACGCATTAGCAACTTGAGTATCATGTGGAATGGACAGGTTAATTTGCATTATGCCTTTATTTTTTCAATATGTATATTGAATTTAACGCATTTTGAATTGGTTATTAATGTTTAAGAAAAAAATTTCTATTAGCTTAAATGATGAGTGATTATATAAATGTTTAGTTTTAATTTATCTTTAAAAAAACATTAATGGGAGATATAATATAATGTCACGATTATGTAATGTAAAGTAATTTTGCTCTCAGAATTCCTCTATTTTGAATGAAAAATTGTAAGTGCAAATTCAAACAGCAATGCTACGAGATTTTTATTGACACATATGTTGATTGTCGTTTTATATGATTATTAACAATCATTAGATTCATAAATACCATGCTCACCAAAATTTTTATTTATTTAGCTGAGTAGAAAGAGGATTTCATTAGTTGAAGTATGTTTATTTGGTAATGGACAAAGTAAGAAAGAAAATGCACAGATCTCCCTCGCCGGGGGAAGGCAAGAAAAGAGGTACCAGCCCGAAGAAAAGAGGCACCAGCCCGAAGCGCGGCAAACCAAATGACGCCACTCCAAACAGTACTAAGCCGAAAGGCTCGCATGAGAAAATACAAATGAAATTTAAGAGAGGCCGTTCAGCATCCCCTTCGCCAGAGAGAGACAAGAAAGGCGAAACCAGCTCAAAAGATATGCACAAAAAAGATGCGAGCCCAAAAGATGGCAGTTCAAAAGAAATGCCTCCAAAAGATGCCAGTCCAAAAGGCGGTAATTCAAAAGATATGCAAAGTAAAGATCAGAGTTCAAAAGATGTTAAGCCAAAAAGTAGTGCTCCAAAAGATAAACCAAAAGATGCCAAACCAACAGGTGCTAGCCCGAAATCTGCCGATTCAAAAGCAAATAAAAAAAAACAAGCGGCTAAGAAGGATGCAGATGACAGCCCATCCTCTGATGAAGAAGAAGCAAAAGGTGGTTTTGGATATGATGAGTTCCCCCCGAGCCCGAGGCGTCATGTTCCTATTCGATCGCCTATCAGGACTAGGCGGGTGTATTACCACGATGAAAACGATGTGAGTTTTTATTTTTATTTTATTTATTTATTTTTTTAAAAATATTTTATTGAAATTTAAAACTGTATATTATAATAAACCAAATAAACATGCTGATAAAAGATATGTACATGAAAAAGCACTCTAGTAATCAATCTAAACAAGAAGGTCTCGAGGCCATCTTCTCTTCAGGCGCCTCGGTGGATTATCAGGAATTGTAGTAGAAGCAAGAATTGAAACTAGTGGATTAGAGTGGGAATGGAGTTTGTCATGGAAGGATTGATACCTGGTACGGCCAAATCAGCTACATAAGGAACATGGAGGTTTTTATAATCACTTATAACCGGCCGTCGTTTTAAAAATAATCAGCTGATATCAACATCTACGCACCTTGAAACGTAAGTCCTCAAATTCGGGGGAGGGGAGGCGTTAATTTTTTTTTTTGGTTTATTACAAAGATTAATTATTTTATTTATTTTTTAAAAACATTTTATTGATATTAACAACTGTACTTATAATATATACAAAAATTAAATGGTCTAATTTACACATATGGGCGTGTATGATAATGTCTTGTGAAGAAACTACCCAGTGGTAGCACTTCAATGTCAATTTAATTAAAGTAGGTCTCGAGGCCATCGCCTCGGATGGTTGCCAGGAATAGATGGGAATGCTAAGTTGCGTACAAGAGGATTCGTGTGGGTCCGGAGTTTGGAATTAAAAGAAGCATATCTGTTTCGGGCTAGTTCGGCGACAAATGGGATATTTAGGTCATTATGGATGATTTTATTCGTGACAAAGTTAGGAGCGTTGAGGATTTTACGAAGGATTTTGGATAGTAAGGATTGGATATGGGAAGAATTGGATGGTTTAGTAGATCCCCAAAGCTCAACTCCGTTGGTACAGATAGCCCTTATGATTGATGTAAATGAGTCTTTTGGGGTTAAATAAAAGGTTAGAGAGTCTGTCTAGAAAGTGTTGGAGTAGCCGAAAACGTCGAGCAGTTTCTTGTCTTTTCAGTCTTGTATGCGGATTCCATGTAAGGCGTTTGTCAAGCAGAAATACTAAATAGCGGACCTGTTCAAGCGGAACAAGCGGAATATCATTAAAGGACACTGTAGGGCAGACTGTCATAGGTTTTCGACGAATGGTAAAGGTAATTTGTTGGGATTTATTGGAATTGATTTTTAAGTCTGTCAAGAAATAATTTGATTAAATCTAATAATTATTAAGACTTTTTTTTTTTTTTCCTTCTTCTTCTTGGCATTGGAGCTCTCCATACAGCCAGTCTCAGCACATTATTACTAAATATTTACAGCATGAGTAGCTATTTTTAGTTTCTTCCTATATATATTTTTTAATCGAGTTAAGGAACTGTGTCACTCTTCCAATTTCTTCGGATTTTCTAGTAGTCAGCAACTGTCCATATATATTTACTCCACTATAGGTATTTAAAAATTCCAGAAATTTCTTTCTCTGGGTCTCATACGCTGGGCACTCCATAATTATATGCTGCAGAGTCTCATTTTTATTGCAATTGTCACATTTGGACGAGGTGAGGACTCCGATGCGGTGCAGGTACACATTGCACACACCGTGGTTTGTTCTGAGTCGGGAGAAATTTTTGACAATGTCTTTGGGTAGGTTCATCTTATAAAACCAAGGCTTGTCCTGGATACTTATTATGTTGGATTTATAAAATCTTCCTTTATTTGACACTCCATAAAGTTCTGACCACTTCTTTAATAAATCTTTCTTGACCACAGGGAAATAGTCAGAGTACGGTAGTCGGAAGTCTGTAATGATATCTAGGGTGTCGGTGGCTTTTTGCTAACCGGTCTACCTCATCATTTTCGGGGATTCCTACATGTGCCTTGATCCACATAAATATTATTTGTTTTTCATCTCTTATTGCTAAGAAATGCTGCTCTAGCACATTGGCTAAAATATTATTTTTGGAAATATTACTATTATTTTTAATTGATAATAGTGAGCTCATACTATCAGTTAGTATTAAAAATGTTGTATTTTCTGAATTATTTATAAATTTGAGGGCTTGTAGGATTGCGTATAATTCGGCATTAAAAACGGATGTATTATGAGGTAGTTTATGCTGTTCATAATATTTATAACTGGGAATATAAACTGCCGAGCCTGTATTATCTTTTGTTTTACAGCCGTCTGTATATATACAAATATGTTGAGGCCAGTTTTCTGATATCAAGGATTTTAGGTTTGAATTTATGACTATTGGAGGTAAAGAATTAAGTTTAGAGTTTATTACTATATTAAAAGTTTGGAACAGCATTTGGAATTGGAGGGTATAGAGTGGTAATTTAGTGCTGGAAAATAGATTTTCGGCTAAATGTTGATATTTTATAAAACTATTGTAAATAAGAGGGACATATTTTTTATTTTTCCAATAAGCCTTGGTTAAGATGAGGACACTCAAAGATACGATTTTAGTATAACAGTAATTATTCCTAGCTTTTATCTTAAAAAACGTTTTATCGGTTAGGAATTGCCTTCTGAACTTTAAGTAGGTTTCCCCAGCCTCGTTAAACAATATGTCAATTGGAGTAGAATTAAGAAGTCCTAAACATAACCTTATACATCTATTATGCAGCGTATCTAATTTCTTTAGGGTACAATCGGGAGCTTCGCCATAAATTGGAGCTCCATAATCGAATATCGCCTTTATAGTGTTTTTATAAAATAATAGTGACATATTAGGATCTGCCCCCCACTTATTATTAGAGGAAATGAGTTTTATTGTTCCCATTAATTTTTCCGCCCTTTTTTGAATTTCCGTGACGTGTTGATTCCAATTTAATTTTCTATCAAAACAAAGGCATAAAAAACGTACTGAAGTGACACAGGGAAAGGAAATCCCTGCTAATAGAACCTGATCTCCAAGGGGGAATTTATGCTCTCTACTGAACGGGCAAACTACAGACTTGGAGACTGATATACTCAAACCTGTATCTAGTTGCCATTCTTTGAGACCTCTCACAGCTTCGTCTAGTAGATCCAGGCAACGGTTTATTTTTTGATGTGTTACGTATATACAGATATCGTCAGCAAATTGTAACATATTTACATCCTCAGGCAAATATCTTTTTAAATCTGCTGATACAATAGTGAACAATAAACAGCTAAGGATACCCCCCTGCGGTAGGCCAATCTGTGCTTGTCTTGAACCTATGATGCGATTTTTTACCTTTAAAATTAAGCGTCTATTACTTATCAAGTTAATTATGAATTTAATAAGTTTTGCCGGGATTTTAATAGCTTCCATTTTTTGAGATAGTATGTGGATTGGAATTGAATCGTATGCCTTCTCTATGTCTAAAAATAGGCCAATTGTTTTTTTACCTTCAGTAAATCCTACATTTATGTCAGAGTGTAGAATCATTAAGCTCTCCACGCTCGATTTCCCTTTCCTGAAACCAAATTGGGTGTGAGGTAGTTTGTTCTGGGTCTCTAGCCACCACTCTAAACTTGATCAATCTTTCAAATGTTTTTAGTACGCAGGAACTCAAAGATATAGGTCGGAAGGAAGTGGCTAATTTTGGATCTTTACCTGGTTTTAGAATAGGTATCACGCAATATTCCCGCCATGACTCTGGTATGTTATTAGTTTGCCATATATTATTGAATATTTTTAATAATTCGATTTTTAATTTATCTGGCAATTTATTTAACATAATATAGTGAATATTGTCTTTACCAGGGGAGCTATTAGCATTATTTTTGATTGCCTGTAAAAGTTCTTTGTACGTAAAATTATCGGTTAGCCATTGATTATTTTCATCGGAATATTCACTATTTTCGTTTAAATGAGTTACTTGTGGCAATACTAGAGGAGGGGCTAGTATTTCTAGAAACTCCTCGCACCAATCTCCAATGGCAGGGACCGGTCTATTACACGTTTTTCGATTCTTTATAGCCGCTAATTTGTTCCATATTTCCTTGATTGGGTTGCTTTTTTTAATACTCGAGGTAAATGATCGCCATGACTCTTTTTGTTTTACTTTGGTGACTCTTTTAAATTCCGCATCTGAATGTTGATATTTTAATAGATTGTCGATTGTAGGATTTCTTTTGTAAGCTTTAAATGCAACTTTCCTGCGATTAAGATATTGTCCACATTCACTATCCCACCAACTTCTACTGTATTTTTTATTGTAATATGTTTTGTATAAGGGAATCGTGCGTTCACATGTATTGTTAAGAAAGTTAATAAATTCCTCATACTTAAGGTTGTCCGGGAGTAATGGAATATTTTCTTGAATAATTCTTTCAAATTCCGTCCAATTTGCCGATTTGATTTGCCATTTTCTAGTCGATTTATATTTTTTTTGAGAGTCATCTCTTATAGACTGAAAATTTATGATGATGGGGAAATGGTTGGAGCCCAAGGGATCATCGTGAACTTTCCATGTGATACCATTCGCTGTATTAATTGAGCTTAATGTTACATCTAATGCTATATTCCCTTTCTGACGAATATTGTTCACAAGAGTTGGGGAACCGTCATTTAAAAGAACGAGATTAGTTTTTTCAATTGCTGAAACTAAGCTTTGACCCATCATATCGCACCTATCACAGCCCCATTGAAAATGATGTGCGTTTGCATCTCCGCCTATGATTACTGGATGTTGAAAACTATTAAAAAGATTTTCCCATTTATCTTTTGTCACTTTACTTCCTGGTTTTACATAAAACGATAATACCCTTATGCAGTATTTTTTATAGATATTTATATTTACAGCGACTGTATCAACATCTGGTACTGTTTGGAAATTTAATATTTGTTCGAAATGAAATTTTGACTTGATTAAGATCGCTACACCTCCATACCCATCATTTCTATCAGTTCTAACAATATTATAACCGGGAAAATTGACATATTTGTCTGGTTTAAACCAAGTCTCAGAAAGTAAAGCTATGTCAATCTTTTCTGAAAATAAGAAATATTCTAGGCTATTTTTGTTTGATATGGCCGATCTGGCATTCCACTGTAATATTTTTAATGTTTCAATCATAATAATAAGTGTTTTATGTTATTATTATCTACATGTATTATGTATATCTAATATATATATATAATATTTTAATTCAATGCTGTATTTTAGCCTATTAGCCGATTGTGACTATATTTTAATGGGTAAATTTTGAGTCCTGTCTTTTATCATGTTTTTAATTACCTCTTCGGAAACGTTTTCAGTTTTGGATGATAAAACAGAATTCACTACGGTAAGTAGAGCGTCAGTTAATAAATTTAATTTGTCTACGTTTTTGAAAGGATTCCCTATATCTTTATACATTTTTCCTTTGTATGGATTATCTGTGATAGGATGCGAGGGCAACAAAGGCACGGAAAATTCCCTGATTGTGTTTTCCCTTAACTGATCGTTAGAATTTTCTTTTTGAGGACTTAGAGTCCTTTTTCTTTTTGCAACCGTGATTTTATTTCTAACATAATTTTTAGAATTAGTCGAAATATTATTTGATTGTTCTAAAGTTGGAAAAGATTCTGTTTTATTTTGTAAAACAGCCCAACTAAACGATTTGCCCTCTATTTTGGCCTTAGCCTCGTTGTAAGTCAGGTTATGATTGCTCATTAACTCTTTGACTGTTTTTTGTTTTTCGTATTCTGGGCAAAGTTCTTTAGCCAGAGACGAATGATTTTGTTTACAATTAATACATTTAAATAATGTATTGGGCGGGCAGTTATCAGTTTCATGTTTATCCGAGCATTTCCTACACCGTGTAATAGTACTTTTGCACTGAGTAGTGTTATGTCCATAACGTAAACAATTGTGGCATTGGATCACCGATTGGATGTAAGGATGAACTTCACACCGAACATGATGAATCGTGATATATTGAGGGAGAACCTGGCCTCTAAATGTTATTAATACCGTCCTAGTAGGTTGAAATTCAACGGTTTTGTTTTCTTTGTTAATTATTTTTTTAGTAAACCGTCGTACACTGATAACAGTTTGTGTGTCTGAGTATGGGGTTTTTAAGTTTTCAAGAATTTCCGCTTCTGTTAATTCTATTTCTACATTACGGATAACTCCTTTTTTCTCAAGTACAAAATTTGGAATGTAAACGTTTAATTTTTTAGCTTTCAAATTTTCTGATTTGACCAGCGCATTTGCCTGTTCTCCTTGCCTTGTCACAACCTTAATTCTATTTCGACCTACTTTAAAGATATTTAAAACATTTTTATATATTTCCGGGCACGAATTATATAAAAATTTTCCGATTGACATTGGGTGTAGCCGACCTATTCCTACTCCCTCAGTAGAGTTACTTTCAATAAATACAAAATAAGGTCCTAAATCTTTCGATTCGTAATATCTTTCTGGTTTAACCGTGTTTCTTTGTGAATTGTTAGTACTTTGGGGGTTAGTTTGTATCTGATTTTTATCGGATTGATTATTTCTCTCCGTTTCCATTACTACCTCTGACTCCAGCTCAATACAAACACCTAATTGTAATTGTTTCTCCCTGCTCTCTTTATCAGGTGGGTCTTTCTTTCGCCCGTCACTACTAGTTGACATTTTCAGTTAAAATTAAATTTAAAGAAGGTTATGTAGAAATAGATCAAATTAAATGAAATGAGATTCTTATCTGGTGATCCGGTTGAAGCAGCAACAAAACATACTAGCTCCGAACAGCACGGCTGTTAAGACTAGAGTTTCGCTCCACACAATTTCTGATCTTGAAAGGTCTCTAAAAGTTCTTTAAATAAAGTCAAACGTTATTGAAAACTACTAGGTTAACCTTAACTTGCACTGTTCCTAACTAAAACACTTAAAGTAACTGAATTATAATAAAACCATGTTCACAAACTATAAAATCATGTTCACAAACTTTAAAACCACTAAATGAACAAATATCATTATGAATGCAATACAAAAACCAGCAATAATCACTAAAGATTACTATAACCAACTTTTCACCATGAGCTATCATATGGTTCTGAATTATTAAGACTTATAACGTAAAAAAAATAGAAAGAATAAACAATGTGAATTTTGTGTCTGGATCTTTATTATTGATCTCCAAAGGGGAAATCGAGAAGATAAATTTTATTCTTGGTTTGCTTAATTGATTTTTCGACTATAAAAGTTGTAAGAAGTTTAATGCACAGGTAATTTTTGGTTTTATTCTTTGAAGAACAATTAAAAAGAATGAATTTTCAGTCGACATCGGTAGTGCAACCCACATGATACAGAAAAAGAAAAAATCCGAACGCTAAAGTGCCGCGAAAAATTCAAACAAATTAATTGATATAAGCCATTTGTGGTCTCAAAAATCTTGCTTTTGACCGGCACTGTATAAATCTGTATATGTACATGAATTTAGTATATATGCAATAATTAATTATTTAACGGTTCAAGTACGAGAATCAACTTTTAAAAAAATTAATATTTAGCTTGCAGATACTATTGAAGACAACCCAAACCACCCTCACAGACCAATGGCCGATGACTTGTACTCCCCTTGGGACGAGGCTGTGAAGAAGATGCGCTACGCCAGCGTGATATCAGGCCTGAGCATGGCGATCGCACTGGTGCCGAGGTGGCAGTCAACGGCACGGACAAGCTGACGGTGGATCGGGTCTGGCTTCCGGTCCAGTTTCTCAGGACGGTGATGAACGACAAAGGAGAAACTCCACCAAACATACTCAAATTCCTCGAGCACATCGACGTCAATACCAAGGAAACCGGATCACCTCACTACAGAGAAGTCTTTACCCCCATCTAATTTTAAAATAAAAAATGTGGTTTAAAGTTTAGATAAGTGATTGGTTCAATCTGATACATTTCTTGTCTTACAGATTTAATTATTATTTTTACACACCTATGTATATATGAAATAATGGTCTATGGTCTATAATAACATTTAACTCAATGGTCTCATCAACTTTGCTTTATGCTTCTGAAGTAGAGTCACAATTATCTTGAGGCAATCGGAACGGTCCTACTTAAATTTTTAAAACACTTATTTGGATGGCCTAGGAATACCCCAAATTATATAGCCGTCTCAAACTGGAAGAGAACCATTAGCCATGAAGGTGATAGAGAAGATGACAAATCTATGGACCAAGCTCGAGTCCATGCCAGAAGAACGACTTCCAAAACTCTGCTTCAATAGACTGAAATCATTAGACAAGGATCATCCCGACATAAACTTTAATTGGGTGTCCCAATTTAGAGCAATAGCCGAGCTAAATGCCTTTGCATAAGAGCTTTCCGTTCACCATAAAAACGGACATCTTCGATACAAAGACGACATACTGGAAAAAGCACAAAACCATAATCTCTCAGCCGACATACAAAGGACCCTTATTCGACTAACTATCCTCTATATAAATACTACAATTACAATGCTCCCGACCCTGAAACGTACCTCACATTCAAAGTACATATACAGAAATTGAGATGTGTCAGCCAATTAAGAGTTGCAAATCCAGAACATATTAGAATCTATGGAAAAAAACTCAGATTTTTTGTTCAAGTCACAAGAAAGCTGTATATTATGCAATCGATTTATCTACAACAGTCTACATCATATTCTCCTCATGCCCGGCACACAATGAAAATAGACGACAATTTCTTCAAAACTTCATCTTAGAATCTTCTGACAAGCAAAGTATCCATGCTATATTAAATATCGATGTGTAGATAATCGATAGTATCCATGCTATATTAAATATCGATATTGTAGATAAGTTACATAAAGTTTACTATGACATGATAGGAGTTCAAAAAGTGCTAAATTCTTTATCCTAGAACATTTTCTATTCAGTGTTTATTTTTATATTATCTTCAAAGTAAAATTTTGCTTATTTGTTGTTTCTGTTATAGCACCAGTAACTGTTTTTTCATTAATCTGTAATTTATTTTTGAAAGTCAAATTGTTATAGTAAATTATCACTATTATTTTATTTATTTTTAAACGATATGTATATAAAGTTCTAAAACCATAATATTGTAATTCATAGCCAAGCTAGGCTCTATCTGTATGGGGAAGCCCCAAAGACAAATAAAATTTCTATTCTATTTAATTTAATATATATATATATATATATATAATATATTATATAATATATAAATAATGAGGAATATATAGTAAGAGAAAATATTGCGATCGTGAAAATTATCGAATTCCAGGACGAAAATTAGGTTTTAGGGTCCTCTGGGTCCAAATAACCAAAGTGTAATATTCATTTTTTATTTTTTATCATCAGTGATTACAGGGTTTGTGGCACTAAACATAGATGAATTAAAAGGCTATTTGAGTAAAGTAATAAATAGCATATTGGTTTATTATTTTTAATAATTATCCTTTCAAAAAGACAAAAAAAAAATAAAATAATAATAACCCTCCCTCAAAATTTGAGAGCTTACGTACAAGATGCGTAGAATCCGAATAACGAAAAAAAAAATCGGTTTCGCCTAATAAATACCAAACATTTATTATATTCCATTTTTATTTGAATTATTTATTGCTTTTCATATTACTTAATTGCCTATCAACAGTCGTATAAACAGTTATACCCTAATATTTTATTTGGAAATAATAAACCATTGTGTAATAATTTGCAGCGTTTTAAAATTTAACTACAAAACTCATCTTTTTGTTATTTGATTTTTGTCTAGTTTACATTACAATAACATTATTGTGTTGGTATGTCCGTTTAGGTTGACAAATGTTGTCAGGAAAACTCACACGGCTACTCCAACACATTTTTACAATACCAATGGCCACTATTACAATAAAATGGCCACTACCAACATGCCTCACAACCCTCGCAGAAGGCTGAAAAGAAGTTGGGTGAGGTAACTGCTGACATAATCGCTGATCGTCATCTCTTCATTATGACTACCACGCAACAATATCAAAACTTATTAACTGATTGTCGACTGCATGATTACTTACTGTGATTTCTTGCTATATTATTATTTTCACTTAACTATCTATGAAATATATAGAAAGGGAAAGTATTGCGATCCTGAAAATTTTCGAATTCCAGTTTTCAACGGAAATAAACGTTTTAGGGTACCCTGAGTCCAAATGACCAAGTCCCGCAGAAAGTTGTGTGTGTGTGGTAACTCCCGGGAGAAAACGAAAAGTCATATCAAACTTAAATTACATATTTAAGACAACTGTGCGATCGAAATATTAAGAAACGTTTTCATCAAAATCAGCTAACCAGAAGATCCACTTTATACCACGCATTGTGCACCTTTTATACGATTTTCTCAATAACGGCTCCGACTATTTTGATAAAAACTCGCTAAATAGAAGTTAAATTTGATGGGCTTTAGTATGGTGTTGGTTTCATTCTGATTGAAATAGTCTGACAAGACTAAAATGCTGATATTTTATATTTTCTTCCTCTAAACTACCTTTAATCTTGTAAATTCCAAAAGATTAACCATATCATCTTAATGAAATTCATCAATTTCAACTTTCATCAAAGACGGCTAAATATACAAGTTGGACGAATTTGTTGACCAACGAAGGGATAAATGAGAAAAACTATTTTTCTGTTTGTAATTTTTGTTTTTTTGATAATAAGAACAGTAATTCCCAATAATATACCGTTGGAAAGAGGAAGATTTTAGAAAAAATATTATCTGATGCACAAAGTTGTAAAAGGTAATATAAAGTGATGAATAGGAAATAAACTTATCACTGATTAACAATTTAATATAGTTACATTATTTATTCTAAATCATATGTTTCCAACGAAAACGAATACACGTTTTATTAATATCAACCTAAACTTTTTTTTAAATTGAAGTATAGTTAATAGTTTTTAAATTAATTTTAACAGTCGTGGTAAGTAAAAGTCGTGTTGCGGGCACCAGATTTTTTTACTGTTAGATACTTAAGTTTCTATTTTAAGTTTATTTTAATAATATCCTAAATGGACGTCCCAAGATAAATAAAGAATTTACTATTATCAATATTCTAAGGTTTCATGTTTGTCATTAATATTGTACTTACTGAGGACTTATAGGAAATAAAGATCTAGGGGAATGGCGTAAAGGCGAAAAAGTTAGGCCAAGTTTAGCAATCTCGTAAATCTTTATAAAAACTAGGTCACACTAAGCGGACTGCCCTTGTGGCTTACAGTAATTAGATTAAGGCTACCTTAGGTTATAGCCGTTGTGGTAATGAGCTAACTTGGATTGGGGTCTCTTCAACTTGGCGTGCGGATTGCTCCGAGATCGGCGTAAAATTTTGGGCGAGCTATTGTCAAAGCTGTCTTCTATCTGTCCTAGTAACTATAATCTCATTATAGTATAGTGTGGATTCATCGAAACAAACTAATTCTCAACAAAACGGTCATTCGTCCCTTACTGGCCTACGCTGCCCTAGTCTGGCGTTACTCAAGTCATTCCAATTTACGGAAAATGGAGGTGGTGCAGAACACATGCATGCATATCGTTAATAATTATCCTCGTTACACGAGAATCACAACCATGTTATCGGATTTACAACTCCTGTCGATTAAAAACTCTACGTACTCGCTGGCACAATTTTTTTTTCTCTTACTCCTACTAGTGACAACCCACTCGTTCAAAAAATAGGGGATCACGACACTAAAACACTAAAAGGTTATGTACATAACCGTACAGAAGACTGGATCGATTTCGAAATGTAAAAAAAAAAAAAAAAAAAAAAAAAAAAAGGAAGAAAAATTGTTCATTTGATAGATTAGCATACAACCAAAATATTGTTATTTTGTATTGTTTTGTTTCCACATAGTTTTGTTTTTGACAATAATTTGTTTTGTTCTTACTTTAATTGGTTTTTTTTTTTAATTATTTTGTTTTTACTTTCACTTACTATATATATGTAGTAAGGGAAAGTATTGCGATCGTGAAAATTTTCGAATTCCAGTTTTCAACGGCAATACACATTTTAGCGTCCTTTGAGTCCAAATAACCAAGTCCCGCAAAAAGGTCTGTGTGTTTGCCCGTGTGTGGTAACTCCGGGGCAGAAACGTTAAGTCCTATGAAACTGAAATTTCATATTTAAGACAAATATACGCCCGAGAGGTTAAAAAAACCTTTTCCATCACAATGAGCTTACTAGAAGAGTCACTTTGTACCATGCATTTTGCACCTTTTTTCGATTTTCTCAAAAACGGTTCCGATGATTTTAAAAGAAATTTTAGAAAAAAATATAAGAATAAAATTAACAAATATTTTAAATCAATCAAACTAATTTCGTTATAATACCCCCTATCGATACCCCCCTCCTTCAGGGTTGTACCGCTTTGCCCATCTTAAAATCTGGTCACCTTACCTATAGAGTAAGAGAAAACATTACGGTCGTGAATATTACAGAATTTTAAACGGTAATCAACGATTAGGGTCCCTCGAAACAAGGAAGTTTTCCGATATGATCTAAGTGTCTCTGTGTTGAGGTAAGTCTAGTTCAAACTTTGCAAATTATAGTAAGTGTTATGACACAATTGTTTGTTATTTGCAAACAATTATAAATATATATTAATAAATGGTCGATCACCATTGCTGAGTTCAAACCGCTATGCCTCATCTATTTCTTGACCGATTTCAATGATTATTATTAAAAAACATATTAACAACACAAGAACGCTAACTAACTTTTTCAACAAAATTGGCGGAGCGGAAGAACCACTTTAAACCATGGATTTTGCATTTCGTTGTTTGTTTGACTCGCTAAATCGATGTAAATTTAAATGGACTTTAAAATCATTCATGGCATTGTCCTCAATACTTATGCCGATGACACGTGTGTCTTATCCGTCCATAATGATCCATCTACTGCATCCCAAACCCTTCAGTCCCACATCACAGCCATCGAGGAATGGTGTCAAAATTGGAGGATTAAAATAAACCAACCAAATCACCTTTACCCTTCGTCGCAAACCGATGACTTCCTGCCCCTCAGTATCCTTTAATAACATTACCCTTACTTCTGTAGTACAAATCCGATACCTAGGTCTCCATCTTGACAAGCGTCTTGCTTGGAATCCTCACACAAGACTGAAACGACAAGAAACTGCTCGAAGATATCGATTACTACAACACTTACTAGACAAACGTTCAAAACTTCCAGTACATTACAAAAGACTCATTTACATCACTATCATCAGACCTATTTGGACATATGGAATCGAGCTTTGGGGCTCTACGAAACCATCTAATTCCTCCCTCATCCAGTCCTTACAATCCATAATCCTTCGCAAAATCGTGACTGCTCCTTATTTCGTTGCAAATCAACTCATTCATAATGACCTTAACATCCCATTTGTTGCAGACATAGCCCGTGATAGATACTCCTCTTTCCATTCTAAACTCCCTGCCCACACAAATCCACTTGTCCGTAATTTATCTTTCTCAGATACCCCTGATAACCTTCCAAGGCGACTGAAAAAAGGTGGCCTCGGGACCTACTGTATTAAAATAGTGAAGTGCTACCGCTGGGTGGTTCTTTCTCAAGATATTTTCATGACTTTTTCTATTCATTCTACATATTTACATATTGTATTCTTTATTACAGTTGTAAATTACTATAAATAAATATAAAAAGTAAGACAGTAAGCGAAGTATATGATAAGCTAAAGTTGAATTTTTTTTACTAAAAGTTCAACACCATTGAACTAAAATATTAATGCCATACTGCGTTGTTAAATTATGCTAGGGGCTTAAGTAAAGTACCAAATTAGACTTTATCCCGGACTTGAACCTGAGGTGGTGCTCTATTAAATAATTTCTAGGACATTCTGTAAAAGAGTTGATGCACCTGCAAAGAGGTACCGCAGTGGGCTATTTTCAATGATATATTCTTTTCTACAGACTGCATCGCCCTGCAGCGCTAAACCTTATTCACGGCATTATCTTTCTCCTATCATAATTCTAAGGGATTCTTGGATTCTTAGTTATACTATCAACTATTAAAATGAACCATTGTTTGTTTGTTTATTTATCTAACGTCACTTTATGCTACTATGGCTAATCGGACGATGCAACAATAGGATCCTAAATTTTGCCTATCCAGGTTTAATCAAGATAGGGATCTTTAACGAGTACCTGACATTGCACAGGCTCGGGACCACCTTTTAATGTCCCTTTCGAAGGACGGCATAACTAAGAATTTTTTACTCCCATTAAAAAATCCTAGGACCACCTGCGGGTTTGAACCCGTGACCTTTGGCGTAGTTATGCTAACCACCCAGCTACAAGTGATCCCAAAATGAACCATGGACCACTGTTGCTTGATGTAAATAATATAATTTATTTATTTATAATAATTTACAACTCTATTCCCTCCGTCACCTATTCCTGCATGAAACCCGAAAACTCTTCGTTACCTTTCTAATATTTCCCCACTTCGGCTATTGCTGTACGGTATACGGTGGTGTTTCTGGGGATCTCGAGGTAAACTAAAAAGCTTGATTAATAAATAACTCGATCCTTAATCCTATGGAATCCTATTCCTCCTTCCATCCGTCACTCCAATTCTCTTTCTACCTTCAAATCCCGCATATTCGATCACTTAATGAATACACAGGCTCAATAGAATTGTAAATAACTTTTTATATATATTTTTTATCATTAAAAAATTTCTATTTTATACCAGTAATTATTAACTTTTTTTTAATGTATTTAATTTACTCTAAGACTCTAAAGCCCATTTTGTACATTCTGTATATTATATTCTAAAGAGATATCTCCCAGGATAATAAAACATTTTGTACATTCTGTATATTATATTCTAAAGAGATATCTCCCAGGATAATAAAACATTTTGTACATTCTGTATATTATATTCTAAAGAGATATCTCCCAGGATAATAAAACATTTTGTACATTCTGTATATTATATTCTAAAGAGATATCTCCCAGGATAATAAAACATTTTGTACATTCTGTATATTATATTCTAAAGAGATATCTCCCAGGATAATAAAACATTTTGTACATTCTGTATATTATATTCTAAAGAGATATCTCCCAGGATAATAAAACATTAATTTATTTATTAAACAATCCAACGAGTAAATATGCAGAATGAAAAAAAGTCATGAAAATGTCTTAAGAAATAACTACCAAGTGGTAGCACTTCACTAACTATTTTAAGGCCGTAGGTCCCGAGGCCACCTTATTTTCAGTCGCCTCGGAGGTTATCAGAAATATCTAAGGAAGTTAAATTACGGACAAGTGGATTTGTGTTGGCAGGGAGTTTAAAATGAAAAGAGGAGTATCTATCACTGGCTGTGTCTGCAACAAATGGGATTTTAGGTCATTATGGAGGAGTTGATTTGTGACAAAATAAGGGGCGTTCAGGATTTTGCGAAGGATTTTGGATTGTAAGGACTGGATGCGAGAGGAATTAGATGGTTTAGTAGAGCCCCAAACCTCGATTCCATATGTCCAAATAGGTCTGATGGTAGTGATGTAAATGAGTCTTTTGTAATATACTGGAAGTTTTGAACGTTTGTCTAGTACGTGTTATAGTAATCGGTATCTACGAGCTGTTTCTTGTCGTTTCAGTCTTGTGTTTGTGTAAGGGTTCCAAGTAAGGCGCTTGTCGAGATGGAGACCTAGGTATCGGATTTGTTCAACAGGAGTAAGGCTGGTGTTATTAAAGGATACTAGGGAGAGGGGGGCAAGAAGGAGTAAAATGATACAATTAAAAAAATATATATTTAGAGAGAGAGAGAGAACTGCTTTATCTATTCACTATGCTGCCTAACTACATTGGACTACTCTTTTTCGCAGTATACCTATCAATCCATTTTAGACATCTTACACATATGAATTAATAGTTTTCGTTTTGTCTATTGATTTGTTTTCAAATGTACAGTTACAATTTCAATTCTTAATCTTGCCAATTAGATTCTCTGTTTTACTATATTGTTACTTATCGTTATTATTCATAACCTGAACCCTTGACTTAGATGAGGAAGATGGTTGGGGATGCGATCATTAAAGAGAAACACACATTAAAATGTTCACCGCCTATTTCTTTCTCCCTCTTTCCCTATTCATATCTTTTTCCGTTGTATATCCTGACATATAATTATTAGTTTAATATTACATTAGTTTAATTTTTTTTCATTCATATTGTTTATCGTTTGTAATGACTATGTGGAAAATGCGTGTTATTATTCAGTTGCTAAGTTACTTAGTTCGCGGCTTCTATCTAAAAACTTAAAGATTAGAATTTATAAGTCTATTATTCTTCCAACGGTTCTTTACGGATGTGAAACATGGCCGCTTACTTTGAAGGATGAACAACGGCTTAAGGTTTTCAAAAATAAGGTATTGCGTAAAATATTTGGTCCAAAGAGAGATGAGGCCACTAGGGAGTTTAGAAGGTTGCATAACGCGGAATTGCGGAACTTGCATCCTGTGAATATAATTGAGCGGATTGCATCGCGGAGACTCAAATGGGCGAGTAAAGTTGTTGGGCTCGATGACGAGCGGATTCCGAGAAAGTTGGTATTTGCTGATCCGACTGGTAGGCGTCCGAAAGGTAGGCCGAAGCGGAGATGGGAGGATTGCGTTAAGGCTGATCTCGGGAGCTTGGGCTTGAATGGTGAGCATTGGACGAGTCTTTGTAGGCGGAATTTGGTGGTATCGGCATCGAACCTTCGGGTTCGCTAAGCCTATTATTATTATTAATGACTATGTTCTTTTTACATACTACCTATGTTCTTTACTATGTTTTTTTATTTTTATTTATCACCATCATATATCACTTCGGAATTGTTTATATATATTTGTACCCTAAACATTTAATCATTTTCTTGGTTTCTCTTTATATTATCTTATTGAAATATTATCATCTTAATTTTGTTTACTTCCTTACTTTATGACTGTCATCTTATTATCCTTTTACATTTAATTTTATGTTGTTCCCCATATTGTATTACTGTCACCATATTATTATTATATACCTCACGTATTATTAAGTCTATAATTACATTGGTTGTTATCTTTTTTCATTTAGGCCTGACGAAGGCCCACAATGTAGACCGAAGCGTCGGCACACTATTAAAATATCACCAAGTTTTAATTTGTGTTTCTCTTTCATGACCACACCTCCAACCATCTTCCTCATCGATTTTTAAATGATTAACAATCACTTCCTTTTTGTTATTTACCTCTATATTGCTACTGGAGAGATTTATTTGTCAGATTTAATTCAATCCCCGATGAAATGTTAGCGTTTATTATAAAAATGCTTTAGAATAGAAACGGTTTTTGTTATGCATATTTAAAAAGAAGATGAAAGAATTTTATCTATTTATTAACATATGCACAATGGACATAATATAATAGAAAGTTGTTCAATCATTTTTAAAAATACATATTTAACATTGTTCAAACTAGAATTTTTTTGTTTCAAAAATGCAACAATACCTCTTTAACTTGCTAATTGAGTGCCCGTTTTTCGAGCAATCAAGGAAAAAAGTCGACCTTAAGAAATCCATAACAGAAATACTTTATGATGATGAAGCTAGTAACACCACATTAATAGAATTCATAAAAATGACAGGATTTTACCATCGAATATAATTATTTCGACCATGCCAATGACTCTTAAGGGTAGAGGCAAATAAAAAATGCAATTTTTTTTTTAAATGAATAAAGAATTTTACATTAATCAGAGAGAGAAAAAAAAGTTATACTTTGTTACCAAGGACAGGTGTTATATTGGAAAACTTTGTAAGAATGGCTAAGAAATCGGGATGTTATTATAGTTATCGAATTGCTTAAAAAAATATAATCGCGAATATTTTTTTTTTATGAAGCGTTAAGTGGTGCGTTTGTGGCTATGACTCCCTTACTCAGCTTCCTCTGTCTCATGCCAGTGATGCAGCTGAGAGGCGCTGGGATCTCTCGGAATCTCCTTTTCCGCCCATAACGATTCTAGTCTGTGATTCCTCTAGCATTCTTTATATAGGTATAAGTGTGTTTAAGAAGTCCATTTGTAAACATAAATTTATATTTATTTCGTTTATATTTTCTGTCTTTGTCATTATCCAAAGGGTATTTGAAAAAGTATATACGTACTAGAAAGTATTATTTTTTCTAAACCATCGATCGCTGCGCCTCTGCTCGGCAATTGAAGAAACGAATACACCGTCAAGTTTATATAAATAGCCGCTAGATGTCAGTTGGTTCTAGATCGGTAACCGTCATATGTTTAAAATGGCTACTCCGCAGAAGAGATAATTTTGTGTTCTTTTGTGTTTACAGTGTAAAGACGTTTTGGGTTGAGATATTAAATTTGTCCTCAGATTGGATGAATCATTATTTTATCTCTATCTTATGTTATTTGAGTTTTTAAAATTTATTTTGTCAGTATTGTATGAATGTGGTCATAAAGCATTATCATGATTATCCATATTGAGGCAAATTGTGATATTTGATTAATATTTGAAATTAAAAAAAAAAAAAAAAATTCGGGTTCCAAAAGGAAAATGGGTACATTGACCACTCGCTACCTCGCGGCCTGTTGAAGTTCAACGGTCCAAATGGCGCCCAAGAAAACCAGTGAGTTTCAAATTCTAGCTGGGTGAATCCTTTCTATTCTTTGGTTCAGTTCTTTCTTTTTACAACATATAGAGTAGAAAATCCCAAGACGATCTGTAGGCCAAAGGGGAGGAAGGAGAAGAAAAACTTAATGGACACCTCTACAGTCCATTTAACTTAAGTCAATATGTCTTTAATCTAATGTTCAATAGTTAATTTAAATACTAACATAATAATCCAATATATCAATTTCTGGCTACCAAAAGTTAATTGCACATTTTTTTTCTGAGCATAAGTATATTTTCACAAATACTTAGTGTTTCATTTCTATCTAGGCCCAGCTTCATTTAATTAATTTCTCAATTTCATACAGTCAACTTTATTCAATTGGGGTTATCATATTGGGTTGTGTCACATGAAATGCCCGTTTTCAAGATGAAAGATTTTTATTAAAAATACGATATGAAAACAAGATAATTTTATTCGAAGTATTTACCTTCTTTTTCTACACATTTTCCCCAACGTGACGCCAACATTTTTATCCCCGAACTGAAAAACTCTGAGCTTTGAAGTGAAACAAAATCTGAAAACGCACTTTTCACAGAACTTCGTAGCCCAGTACTTTCAATTTTTGTACGGTATGTTTTGAAACATGGGGTCTTGCTGCCGCTCAGTGAGATCATGAGGTACCCATGTATCGAGCTTTAAATGTCTGGAAACGGTAGATGCACTTGCATTTAGTTGTGCTGAGAATCCTTTAACTGTTTGGTAGGGGTTTCCTTCAACTGTATGTTTGAGGACATCGCTGTCTATTAAGGACGGAGGTCTTCCTCGGGGCAAGTTTTCCAAGTCGGTATCCCCCGCTGAAATCTTAGCAAACCAACAGCGAATGGTCCTTTCATTAACACTCCCTTCCCCAAACGCCTTGCAAATATTTCTAGCGGCCTCAGCTGCTGAATGGCCGGGTTTAAACTCATACAAAAATATTACTCGAAAATCGCGTGTTTCCATGTTCATATTTGGAGGTATGCTTAAAAGTGGGTAATTGATTAGGAAGCTAATGCTTATAATACAAAGATAGAGGATTAGTAACTGTTTACTTTAAATATGTAAACATTCGGAAGAAAACAACAGAGACCTGCAAAATCCTTTATGTATTTTAGAAACTATAAAAACGGACATTTCACGAGAAACAACCCAGTAGATACATTGAAGTTGGAGGTGATTACTACAAACAATTCTATTAGCATTAATTACGACATTTTTATATTACAATGAAGTTGTGAACTAATAGTTACGTTGAAAATGCTAAAGAATAAAACGTTCTCATTAATACTTTATATATGTGTTTTTTTTTTTAATTTCATTTAGCTATAAATAATTAATAAATACGTAAACTGATATTCACCTGATACTTCTGGTGATGCTGCCTGAATGATGAATTCGGATGAACTCGTTGCTTGTGGTGGCTATGTGGAAGTAGGACTGCTTCTCGTTGACGAAGAAGGTGTCCGGGACCCAGATGTTCTTGATGAATTCTGATCCGACGGATAGGGTCTCTACCCCCGGCCTCTTCCTGAACGCCAGCCGAGGGTCCGTCCAGAATTGCCGAAAGTAGAAATCGAGCGTGAAGTCCTGAAAGTGATATGAGCATTCATGAGAAAGGGCAGATTGAGCAACAGTTGGCGAGCCAAGTCCAACCGCAAGTCCCCCATCAATTCCAATCTCAAACTAACTTTACGGATTTATGTGCGTGGTATCTTTTGTGCTTTAGTGACTAGTTGTGAAAAAATATCTTCGTGATTAAAATGAGTGAAAATAAGCGTAATTGTGTTTAATATTATTGTTAGAATATCTTTATCAAAGTATTATCGATTCCAATAATGAGAATTTTCATTTTATCGTTAGATCTGATTTTATAAAGAACCGCCAAAACATATTTAATATGTTAATTATAATTTTAAAATATGTTTTGCTTTCTGTTAAGGTAGGCATCGTACGTAGAACTGGACAAAAAAAAAAAGAATAATTGTAAAAAAAAACATGTATGCGATTTTCTTTTAAAGATATTTAATGATCTTTTTTTTCTTTGTTTATAATTTCACTAATATTAGAATATGCAGTTTTTAGTTACTTTCTAATTAAGAGAGGTTTCTCAGATATGTCTTTTGTAATTATTATTTACATTTAAAAATGAGTAGAACTGTTAATAACAAAGAATTATGGGTATGCAGATACGTAAGAATTAAGCAGGTAGGAAGAATCAACCAAATAGGTAAATATATCCGTTGAATCCAAAAGTAAAAACGTAACCCAAAATAAATTTAAAACATAGTGAATGTGTCTAGAATCAATGCAGCTTAAGAAAGAATTTTTTTTTAGCAAAGAATTCTATGAAAACTTTGAATGTAGTTAAGGATGAAAACATTAATAAAAAAATTGTGGATATAATTAGTTGACCGTTGAGAATTACTGAAGGAATTAGTTCGGGTGGCGGTCATTAAATGAAACAACTGAATAGTTTCAACTATTTTATTGTTTGCCAACGTTTCGACCCCCATTGTGGGTCATCATCAGGGCTGGAGGTGTAGAAGAGATGGCTTGTTGAGATGAGAATGCCTGCTGTTGTTGAGTTGTAGATTGTATGTCCTGTCTGCGATTTTGTATTCTGGCACTGCGGCGGAGAGTTGAGGTGGATGTATCTTTTTGTTGTTGTTCCCGTGTTCTTTTCATCATTGTGGATATAATTAGTTGACCGTTGAGAATTACTGAAGGAATTAGTCCGGGTGGCGGTCATTAAATGAAACTGACGTTAGCAAACAATAAAATAGTTGAAACTATTCAGTTGTTTCATTTAATGACCGCCACCCGGACTAATTCCTTCAGTAATTCTCAACGGTCAACTAATTATATCCACAATGATGAAAAGAACACGGGAACAACAACAAAAAGATACATCCACCTCAACTCTCCGCCGCAGTGCCAGAATACAAAATCGCAGACAGGACATACAATCTACAACTCAACAACAGCAGGCATTCTCATCTCAACAAGCCATCTCTTCTACACCTCCAGCCCTGATGATGACCCACAATGGGGGTCGAAACGTTGGCAAACAATAAAATAGTTGAAACTATTCAGTTGTTTCATTTAATGACCGCCACCCGGACTAATTCCTTCAGTAATTCTCAACGGTCAACTAATTATATCCACAATGATGAAAAGAACACGGGAACAACAACAAAAAGATACATCCACCTCAACTCTCCGCCGCAGTGCCAGAATACAAAATCGCAGACAGGACATACAATCTACAACTCAACAACAGCAGGCATTCTCATCTCAACAAGCCATCTCTTCTACACCTCCAGCCCTGATGATGACCCACAATGGGGGTCGAAACGTTGGCAAACAATAAAATAGTTGAAACTATTCAGTTGTTTCATTTAATGACCGCCACCCGGACTAATTCCTTCAGTCATTAATAAAAAAAATTATCTAGTTTTAATGATTATATAAAAAAAATAAAAAATAACGGGTTAGTAATAAAACAAATAAAAAAATCTTTTCTAATTTGGTATGTAAAGAAAAGAAAATTGAAAAAAGAAAAGTTAGCTATTATGATTTTACATATAACATTCATAAAACTGTTATTTCCTCAAGTTTTTAGAGAAATTAAATGGAAACAGTTTCTTGATGCTTAAATAACATGACTGTTTATTTAAAGGTCATATTTAAATTCCATAGATGACCCACAATTACAAAGAAAATGACTGATGAAGAAAAACCAAAACTGAACCTTATTTGGCTGACGTATGTACAATATGTTTTTTTTTTTAATTTGAATTTCGTCTCATTTTTATTTAGTTATATCATTAATTTATTTATTTTTTTGTAATGAAAAATTCTCATTTTTGTTAAATAAATCTGTATTAAATGGGAGTGTAATTAATTTGATAATATAAATTATGTCTTTTGATGTTATCTTTTAGTTGGTGTTTTTAAGTTATGTTTTCACAAAAATTCGACACTGTTAGTTCAGTTGTATTTGTCGAATAAAATTAAACAGAAACTATGATTGTTGTATTTTTCAACCAAAGTAAATTATTACAAATATATTTTTATTACGAATAATTTATAATTTCATTCTGGACAGAAAACAGTACTTTTGTTATTGTGTAAATTAAAATTTAATTTTTTTTGTAATTTAGACTTTTATTTTTTTTAATTTAAACTCTTGTTGTTGTGATTTGTGTAATTGTAATTGTTATTATGTACTTTGAGGTTTGCTTAAACGATTTTCAAGTTTTGCTAAACATAATAACGAGCATTCCCTCGAGTTTGTTTGTCTTAGTAATAATTAACATAGTGAATATTCCTCAGAGTAAAGAAACTCTTATAAATTATATATAAGTACAAAAAATATAAATTATTATTGAAAATTAAATTTGAATTAATTTCTGTGAAATATATAAAATTATCCAATTCAAAGCAGTATCAATTCCAAAAATGAGATTTTTCATTTTATTGTAAGGTCTGATTTTAAAAGCGATTTGTTATGAACCGTAGAATAATATTTAATATATCATTGATTAATTTAAAAGTCTGTTTTGCGTTCCTATTAGACTTTGTACGTAGAATTTGAATAAATGAATAACTGATAATACGAAAAATAATGTGGTGATATTTAGATGAAATGAAACATTTAATTTTTTCTCTTAGCATTGCTTGAAAAACACAGTAAATTAATTGTTTTTAAGAAAATGTGACATTTTCATACAATTTGGAAGTTTATTTAATTATCAATTAAAGCCTTTTTACATTTTGACTCAACAAATTTAAATATTTTTATTTTTTACTTTATCTGAAATTATATTCTACTTGAAATAATTTATTTTAATCTCGTATTTTTCTCTCTAATATCATTTAAGTAACTTACATAACTTTTGATTATTTCCGTTTCTGAGAAAATGTAAATTTTAAAATCTATTAGTTTAATTACTTATATATGGACGAAATATTCATTGACAAGTCTAAGCTTACCGTAAATAAGTTTGTTGCAATAGTGGTAATATTTTTTTATAAATGAAATGAATCAGAGAGATGGAAGAATTCACTCAAAACCGCCTAGAAACATAGGTATTTGATAGGAAGAAATCTAATATTTTTGTTTGATATTTTATTAATTATTTCTTTCAAATCTCCGATGGTCACCGGTATCTGACAGAAGCAAATCATCGTACTTTTATCTATTTCAGTTGACAATAAATGATTATTGATCCCATCAGAATGAATAAAAACGAAATTCAATAATTTCCTTATGAAAATTTTATAAATTAAAATTTATATTATTGAAACATATTCCATTTAATTCCTGATAATGTAAAACTTTAACATTTTTTAGCAAATAAATGTCCTACATAAATTGAACCAATTTTATTTTTATTGAATTGAGTATTAAATAGGTTTGATAAAATATTTTGGTTATTTAATCACATTGAGGAATGACGAAATGGAATAGTTTTTCATTAAAGATAATGCTTTTATTTCATTCTTTGCTATATTTATTACTTAATCTGGTAAACTTATATTCAGAATGATATCAATTATTCGGAAGAAACATATATCGATGATAAATAATTGGTTATATATAAAGAAAATTAGACGATTTTTCTGTGACAAATTATACACTATATAAATTTAATTACATGTGAAAGAGAGTGAAGTGCTGAAGATGGGGAAAAATAACGAAACGTAGACTCCTAATAATTATTGTTTTATAATAAACTTTTTAGGAAAAATTAATAACTAATTATTTATCATTATGTTCAAAGATAATCAAATCGTTGCTATATGCTATATGCTATTATTGTAGGCAATATGTTTATGTATTAAATATAATTCATTCGGTAATAAAATGGTGAGGTAAAAAAAAGGTGGTATTTGGTGTACAGGATTTTCAGACAAAAATTCTCTCTTAGTACTTAATGTATGTTATTTATCTCCGACAACATTGTATGTCCTTCACTCGTAGGGTATGAAGATATGGTTGTAGTTTTTAAAATAAATTATTACCTATACCTGAGCCAGTTTGTGGAAAAAGCCTTGCACAGGTGAGCAATAGGTCTGATCAAAGCGGCTGCAAGCAATAGAATCAGTCTCTACTAGAGGGAAACTGGATATCAGCATCATTCTAAGATGTTTTTGGAGGGACACTGAAGAGAGAAAAGCTGTACTGTGAGGAGGGTGACAGGGCTATACTATATCATGTGATATGCAGTTTTGCAGAGATTGCGACGATACGGTTTCAGCATTTTGACAATGGCCGAAACACTGTCATTTGATCCTAAGCTGTGTGGGCTTATCCATCCTCGATGAGATTCACTAAGGCAATAGGTCTGTATTAACAGGATAATGGACGGTGCACAATAAGTCTAGTTGAGGCTGCAGTGCAAAGACTAAGCCAATATATATATATATATATATATATATATATATATATATATATATATATATATTTGGCGCTATAAATAGGACAAGGTACTAAAGAAACATATGCAAAAGAGAATACTGAAGATGAAAGAGGGATGAACCCTAAAATTCTGACTAAATATTTAAAAGAATATATTATGGCGAATTTAAAAAATATCACTTTTTCCTACCTCAAATAATAGGAATAATACCTTAAATTCTCTAAAACATGACTCCTGACCCTCAGGTCTCTTACAATAATATACCTATGCAAGTGAGCAATAGGTCTGATCAATCAGACTACAATGGAATCAGCCTCTACTAGAAACTGGAATCAGCATCATTATAAGATGTTTTTGTAGGTTCCCTGAAAAAAGCTGTACTGTGAGAAGGATGACATGACAATATACAGGACACTGTCAGCTTAATAAGCACTTCCAGAATATGGGATTGGTAGCCTCACAGAGTTGCAGATTTTGCTAGAAGGAAGATGAAACTGCTTGAGATGTGATATGCAGTTTTGCAGAGATTGCTAGGATACGGTTGAGGCTGCAGTGCAAAGACTAGGCCAAAAAAAAAAAAAAATAAAAAAAAAAAAAATATATATATATATATATATATATATATATATATATATATATCTGGCGCTATGAATAGGACAAGGTACTAAAGAGATTAGTGCTCCACTCCTACCCTCAGGTCTTTTTCAATAATATACCTTGTCAGGCCTTTACCTTATCAGACGACTGACATGGGCATACAACCTCAAACGAAAAAGAAACAAATATGGACTTCTTTTGAGATTACAAGAAAAATGTTCACAATTATCATTGACAAACCAATTAGCTATTTATTAAGTACTGCTAAAACCCATTTGGAGTTATGGGAAACTGCAAAAAAGTCAAACATCAATATTATTCAATCATTTCAATCAAAACTACCTAGGAAAATTGTAAATGCCCCTTTTTATGCATCTAAGGAGACACTACAAACTGACCTGGACATTGCAACTGCCACTGATCTCTGCAATATATTTTACTACAGACTGGCCCTAAATTCAAACCCGCAGACTCAAAACCTATCAACTGCCACAAACCCATATAATCCACCCAGAATACTATCGATCACACAAGACTGAAACGACAAGAAACTGCTCGAAGATATCGATTACTACAACACTTACTAGACAAACGTTCAAAACTTCCAGTATATTACAAAAGACTCATTTACATCACTATTATCAGACCTATTTGGACATATGAAATCGAGCTTTGGGGCTCTACGAAACCATCTAATTCCTCCCACATCCAGTCCTTACAATCCAAAATCCTTCGCAAAATTCTGACTGCTCCTTATTTCGTTGCAAATCAACTCATTCATAATGACCTTAACATCCCATTTGTTACAGACATAGCCCGTGATAGATACTCCTCTTTTCATTCTAAACTCACTGCCCATACAAATCCACTTGTCCGTAATTTATTTTCCTTAGATATCCCTGATAACCCTCCAAGGCGACTGAAAAGAAGGTGACCTCGGGACCTACTGAGTTAAAATAGTGAAGTGCTACCACTGGGTAGTTCTTTTTCAAGACATTTTCATGATTTTTTTTTTCATTCCTAATATTTATTTATTGTGTTCTTTAATACAGTTGTAAATTACGATAAATAAAAAAAAAAAAAAAAAAAAAAGAAGAAGACTATCGAGGAGCTGGCCAAGAGACCTGATATATTGATAGTTATTAGTTTGCTTTTTTAATGCAGTTTCGCACTTACATCATTGTTAGCATATTTCCTTATTGTATAAGCAGATAGCAAATAACATTGTAATTTTAAAATTTCTATGAATAAATAAATAAATAATTAATGTGATTCTTCCAGTTCGAAATAATATGATCAGGTATTAAAGCATTAGGAACTGTCAGAAGCCATGTGACCATCGCGGTGTTTAAATGAAGTATTAATAAAAAATATGCAGTTTTCTACTACAAAAGTTTTCCTTAAGGGTTTTTTGTTTTTACCATCCTTATTTCACAAATTAATTAATCTTTGAAATTATTGCACCTCACTCTCCTGTTATTACTACTTTTTTTTTCAATACGATGGATTACTGTTTTTAATGATGTAAGAACAAAGGCGGTTGGACTTGGCGTTATTGTTCATTTTAAAAATAGTGTTTAAATGTAAAGTTGCGATGTGCATGCCTCGTAACATGCAGGAGTCATACAAGGTCTACTAAGCATGCAATGGCTACGGTACAAGCGTTGCTCAGGTCAATACCAAGTCTTTTATAATCTACGTTACTTTTTCTAAATTTTTATATTTTAAATGCGGTTCCAGGTTTTCGCTTAAATTTAGTGAAATCGAATATCGCTCCAAGCTTCTACTTATTCTAAAATATTAGTTTTAATATTATTATTCAAGAAGGAAATAAAAACTCCTTTACCTTGCTGGAAAAGAAAAGAAATGTAATTAATATTAAATGAAAATGTCATACTAATCTATATATGCTCATTATTATAGTAGTATTATTATACTGTTTACTAAAACTAAAATATATTTCTATGCTATACAAGTATTGTGTAAGTTGTTTGATCCCTGTTGTATTATATAAATACAAAATAAAAATTGTCTAAGCATATTAAATAACTAAAAACAAATAAAGAAGCACAATAATAAATATTGAAAAAAATAATGTACTAAAAATAAATTAAAAAATAACTGTATTAGATTCTGAAACACATGTAAGCTTAAAACACAACATGACCCACTACAGAACTTAATTGATATATAGATAGGCTTAAGTTTAACAACGAAACCATACTTAAGATTTATAACAAGGTTTATATCAGTTCGTCTGAAAAAATCTTTGTCATTTTCATCACAAAATGATGAGTAATTCGTCATGCTGGGATTTAAGAAACATTATTTTTGTGTAACATCACTACTCTACAAAAATATTATGTATATATATCCAACGATTAGACTTCAGACTAATAGAATAGTTCAAAGATGTAGTGGTTGGTGTTTGTTTAAACGTATACAGGCCTTCTTTTTTTTAAATTTCGTTCTTGCAATGTTTTTTTCTTGGTCCTTTCTTCATAAAAAATATTACCTTAGAGAAAAAGCAACAATGGAACAGTATTCAAATTTCACGTTCATATTGTTTCATATAATTTATATAACCTAAAAAAAAAGAATGTGGCTTATGCCCTTTTATCCCATAACTATACACTCATGCATATCATTTAATAGTAAAAATAATTATTAATATTCTGAATAGATCTAATTAATATTGTTTATTCAAAAGAATAATAGCGAATATATTATTTCAATGATTTAACTGCCGATAGGCAGAATATAATGATAACATTTTATTATTACTACCTTGATTCATTATAAACGTATTGTGGAAATAAATATAAAAAAAATCTGGTGCATGCAACACACGACTTTCACTTACCTCGATTTTTAAAATCAATGAAAGAATTTCCAAATACAGTTAGAGATAAAAATACGTGAAACTATTAAGGAATTAATCAAATTGAATTTCTATAGAAACATGTGTTTTATTAAAAAATCTATTATATTATTATCTAAAATAATCAGTTAGTTTTATCTTCTTCTCATCACTCTCTATTAACTTCTAAAAGCTTGTGTATGAGATGATATTTTTTCTAAAATCTTTAGCTTTCCAACGGTATATCATACATGTATATTACTGCTCTTATGTTCAAAAACGAAAAATTTCATTAAAAATATATTTTTTCTGTTTTCTCCTTTAGTTGGGTATCGAATTTATTCAATTTATATATTTACCTGTTTTTCATCAGCGCTAACAAGATAATCTAGTTATTATTATTGAATCTAAAAAATTAAAGGTACTTTAGAGGAAGAAAATTTAAAATATCGGCATTTAAGCCCTGTCAGACCATTTTTATCTAAATAAAACCTACATGATATTAAAGCCCATTTAATTTTACATCGATATAGCGAGTTTAATCAAAATCGTCGGAACCGTTTTTGAGAAAATCGAAAAAAGTTGCAAAATGCATGGTATAAAGTGCCTCTTCTGGTAAGCTCATTTTGATGAAAAAAGTTTTGTCACGTCTCGGGCGTATATAGCATTTCCAAGTCAATTGTAACCTTTTCCAAGTCAAATGTAACTTTTTCCAAGTCAAATGTAACCTTTTCCAAGTCAAATGTAACCCTTTCCATTTCAAATGTCACCTTTTCCAAGTCAAATGTCACCTTTTCCATTTCAAATGTTACCTTTTCCAAGTCAAATGTCACCTTTTTCTTAAAAAAAAAGGCTAAAAAATAAAAAATATAGCTCGAAAAACGTAATCATAACCACCCGAAAGCACATTAATTAATCCCTATATCAATAAAACACATAAAAAGTAAATTTTAGTTAAAATAAGCGCGAGCGAAAAAAATACAGCTCGAAAAACGTAATCACAACCACCCGAAAGCAAAATAATTAATCCCTATATCAATAAAAAACATTAAAAGTAAATGCGAGTTGAAATACGCATGAGCGATAAAAAATACAGCTCGAAAAACGTAATCATAACCACCCGAAAGCACATTAATTAATCCCTATATCAATAAAAGACATAAAAAGTAAATTTTAGATAAAATAAGCGCGAGCGAAAAAAATACAGCTCGAAAAACCTTATCATAACCACCCGAAAGCAAAATAATTAATCCCTATATCAATAAAAAACATTAAAAGTAAATATGAGTTGAAATACGCATGACCGATAAAAGATACAGCTCAAAAAACGTAATCATAACCACCCGAAAGCACAATAATTAATCCCTATATCAATAAAAAACATTAAAATTTAATGCGAGTTAAAATGCACGCGAGCGATAAAAAATACAGCTCGAAAAATTTAATTATAATACCCGAAAACACATTAATTATTCCAAAAAACTACCCCTCCTCTCTAAAAAATCAAAATCAACAACTATCTTAAAACTAAATAGACGATAATTAATTTTTTTTAATATTAGCTAGTAAAAAACAGAACTTGATATCAAATATCTAAGAGACCCAAAAAAAATATCAATTATTATATGCCAAAATTATTAAAAAAGTCATAATGTTAATTAAACTAATTATTTTTCAATAAATAAATAAATAAAACGGAATATTTAAGGCTAGAAGTGAAGAAAAAGGTGACATTTGACTTGGAAAAGGTAACATTTGAAATGGAAAAGGTGACATTTGACTTGGAAAAGGTGACATTTGAAATGGAAAGGGTTACATTTGACTTGGAAAAGGTTACATTTGACTTGGAAAAAGTTACATTTGACTTGGAAAAGGTTACAATTGACTTGGAAATGCTATAGTTGTCTTAAATATGAAATTTCGGTTTCATAGGACTTACCGTTTCCGCCCGGGAGTTACCACACACACAGATCTTTTTGCGGGACTTGGTTATTTGGACTCAGGGGACCCTAAAACGTGTATTTCCGTTGAAAACTGGAATTCGAAAATTTTCACGATCGCAATACTTTCCTTACTATATATAGTAAGTGAAAGTAAAAAACACATATCATAACATTAGTTAACGCTGTAAATATCATTTAATCCGAACAAACTAAATGAGACAAGAAAATATTTTCTCAAAGAAAACAAAAGTTGGGAAATGCGAGAGAGCTAAAAGCATATAATGCATCTTGTGTACATCACACCTTAAAATGCAAAAGGACTAATATTAGTATGTATTCCCATTATAATATATTTTATTGCATATTGTATGTTTTGTATTCCCATTATAATATATTTGATTGCATATTGTATGTTTTGTATTCCCATTATAATATATTTGATTGCATATTGTATGTTTTGTATTCCCATTATAATATATTTTATTGCATATTGTATGTTTTGTATACCCATTATAATATATTTTATTGCATATTGTATGTTTTGTATTCCCATTATAATATATTTTATTGCATATTGTATGTTTTGTATTCCCATTATAATATATTTTATTGCATATTGTATGTTTTCTTTGACAAATAAATTTGGGAAATAATTATAACATAATGAATAAATAAGAAATTCCATACACCTTCGATTGTCTAAAATCTAAAACTATAAAAAAATCCATAGTGAATTTTATTATAAATGAATGATTATTGAAGATTTTTAATGATCATAATTTAAGGGATTGTTTTATCTAGGACTCGAGAATTCTATGATTATTTATTTTTATTTAATTTATTTAACGTCACTTTATGCTACTATGGCTAATCGGACGATGCTACAGCGGGAGTCCTAAATTTTGTCCATCCAGGTTTAATTAGGATAGGGATCTTTAACGGGTACCTGACATCGCACAGGCTCGGGACTAACTTTTAACGCTCCCTCCGAAAGACGGGATAACTAAGGATTTTTTACTCCCATTAAAAAATCCTAGGGCCACCTGCGGGTTTGAACCCGTGACCTTTGGTATAGGAGGCTGTTGTGCTAGCCACCAAGCTGCAAGTGATCTCCAAATCCTATGATTAAATATAAAATGATAATTTCGATACCATTTTATCGGTTCATTGATCATAAAGAGTCCTCAATCATATCTTTACTTTAACCATATATATTTAATCAAAATAATTTCCATCTGAATCAATGCACTTTTGCCAACGTTCAACAAGCTTTCTTATTCCACCAGAAAAAAAATCCGAATCCCTGGACTCAATGAAATCACGAAAAGAATTTTCAATGTCGTCCTGGTTTTGAAAATTTTTCTCCCTCAAAAAGTTGTCCAGATGCCTGAAAAAGTGGAAGTCTCTAGGAGAGAGGTCAGGTGAATAAGGCGGATGTTGGAGAACTTCGTAGCCCAACTCGTGCAGTCGTCGAAGCGTTGGTTGTGCAACGTGTGCTCTGGCGTTATCGTGGAGCAGGATCGGCCCCTTCCGATTCATCAATGCTGGGCAAAGACGTTGCAATTTTTGAGTTCCGAGTTCCGCCGCCATTTCTCGTGTGGTTTTGGTTGGGTCTTCTTCCACTTTTGACCTCAGCTGGTCGTTGTCCAGAGCAAGATGACGGCCCCGACCTTCCTTGTCTTCGAGGTCGAAATCTCCTCTGCGAAACTTCTGGAACCAACGCTGCACCGTGCACTCATTAATAGTCCCCTGACCCCACACTTCATTAATATTAAGAGCCGTTTGCGCAGCGCTGCGCCCTAATTTAAATTCGTAAAAATAAATTTGACGAAAATCGCACTTTGACATTTTCGATTCAAGACCTTTGAACACACTGAACAAAACGATTTTACTAAACAAATTCATGGTGAAAGAGAGGGTATTAGATAAGGTTTGTTTTGGTATAATAATGATCAATGTTAGGATTAGCTTTGTTTACACAATTGGAATTAAGATATTGCAATAGAGGAAACCTGCATTAATTTTGCATCAACCCAATACTATGGCTAATCGGACGATACACAGTCGGGCGAACTTATGCATTTGGTGCAGTTTTTTTTTTATTATGAATTGAATGGTATCTACTCCTCTTATATGGAAAATGGGGTTTCTGGTTTGCCCCGAAACCCAGGATCCATTTTATACGGTTGCTTCTCTAAAAAAATACTGAACTAAGTTGCTGGAAATAGGGCGTGGAATCTATTTACGGAATCAAATCATAGGGATCCAATTAAAAAAAATAAAAACAAAATAAAAAGATTGTTTGTTTATTCATTTAACGTCACTTTATGCTACTAAGGCTAATCGGACGATGCTACAGTGGGAGTCTTAAATTTTGCCTATCCAGGTTTAATTAGGACAGGGATCTTTAACGAGTACCTGACATCGCACAGGCTCGGGACCACCTTTTAAAGTCCCCTCCGAAGGACGGCATAACTAAGGATTTTTTACTCCTATTAAAAAATCCTAGGGCCACCTGCGGGTTTGAACCCGTGACCTTTGGTATAGGAGGCTGTTGTGCTAGCCACCAAGCTGCAAGTGATCTCCAAATCCTATGATTAAATATAAAATGATAATTTCGATACCATTTTATCGGTTCATTGATCATAAAGAGTCCTCAATACGTTTGGAGATTATAACGTATGAAGGTAACAAAAGTTCCTGAAACAAGCACCATGCCTGAAACACTTTAGCCAATAATATAGGAATAAAACTTGGTATTCCAACTTCCAAATCGCTTTATTTGTCTCCTTATTTTTATGCCAGTGGTAGCAGCTCGGATTGTCTTCCACGATCTGAATATCAAGGGTAAAGTGCTTCCTGAAAAGCTTTGATATCGAATTCCCAAAGGTACATAATACACGTAACATTCAAATCTAAGAGAAAGAATAACTTTAAAATTGTAATAGACTCTCAAAACTACACAATTGTTAAATATTTTTGAATTTTCATACATAAAAATAATATGTATTTCCACTGACACTTATTACTTTCACTTACTATATGTATGTAAGGGAAAGTATTGTATACATATATATCCCTTACATATATATAGTAAGTGAAAGTATTGCAATCGTGAAAATTTTCATATTCCAGTTTTCAACGGAAATACACATTTTAGGGTCCCCTGAGTCCAAATAACCAAGTTCCGCAAAAAGGTCTGTGTGTGTGTTAACTCCCGGGGGAAACTAGAAGTCCTATGAAACTGAAATTTCATATTTAAGACAAATATACGCCCGAGACGTAACAAAACTTTTTTCATCAGCTTACCAGAAGAGCCACTTTATACCATGCATATTGCACTTTTTTTCGATTTTCTCAAAAACCGTTCCGAAGATTTTGATTAAACTCGCTATATCGATGTAAAATTTAATATGCTTTCATATCATGTTGGTTTCATTCTGATTAAAAAGGTCTGACAGGGCTTAAATGCCGATATTTTAAATTTTCTTTCTCTAAAGTACCTTTAATTTTGTATATTCTATAAAAATAACTATATTATCTTGTAACCATTGGTAATTAACAGATAAATATGTAAGTTGTGCGAATTCAAAAAATAAGTAAAGGAGAAAACTGAAAAAATATTTTTGAATGCAATTTTTTGATTTTGAACATAGCAACTGTAATATACTCGTTTGATATACCGTTGGAAAGCTAAAGATTTTAAAATAAATATTATCGAATGCACAAACTTGTAAAAGTTAATAAAGAGTGACGAAAAGCTGATAAAACTGATTATTTTAGATAATAATATAATAGATTTTTTAATAAAACACATGTTTCTAAATTAATTCAATTTAAGTAATTCTTTAATAGCTTCACGTATGTTTATCTCTAACTGTATTTGAAAATTCTTTCATTGATTTTAAAAATGGAGGTAAGTGAAAGTCGTGTGTTGCCCGCACCAGATTTTTTATACATCAAAATAATACGCATTTCCATTCACACTTTTTATATTTGTTAGATTTCAAAAATAACTAAATTATGTAAGCCGTATATGTCATTGCATAGGTCTACACAGGTTGTCTTGTCATTGTCATAGCAGGTACTAGACCTTAGGTGAAACTAAAAAGTTCATAGGACCTATAGTCCGATTCTCAACGCCTAGTGCGGAAAATCAAATTTTGAGGTATTTGCTAGTTAACTATGGTTTTCATTGAAGATGAAACATTACAAAATTTGATTGTCCTCCCTAGCCGTTTGCAATCAGACTATAGCCCATATGGCCTTTGTTTATTACTCTTGAAATCTAGTTAAGACAAGACAAGACATTTATGGGACACATATTAAGCACACAATTTATTTTGGTATTTTTTATTAAATTATTGGCTCCTTGCATCCTTGTTTCGCAAATTAAGGTAGGTTTGTTTTACACGATTTTGAAGCTGATTAAAAGTATTTCTAAGATTCCGATCATCTGAAATCTAACGATAGAAGAGTAATTGCTCCTTGAAATTTACAAATATTCTTGGAAAATATAAATTTAAATTTTTTGCATGACGTTATGCAACATTTAATCTCTTATTTTGAAGGTTTCACATTACAACCTTCTGGAATATTTTCTCTTATTTCATTTGGCACTACTCGGTTTTATGTGAGTGCACATCAAGTAGATATATTAGAGTTTTTCTGATGAAAACGATAGATAGCAGCAAAACCCTCAAAATTTTATTTTTCTCCCTAACCGGTGAGAATCAGGATATAGGTTATATCAACTTCTTTGTTCCGCTTAAGTAGTCTAGTACCTGCTCCCACAACATGATGAGGCAATTATGAGACATCCTGTATATAACAAAGGGGGGAAATTCAAAAGCGAGCCTACTTTATTATTAGGACAGCAATTGTATGAAATGAAATAATCTAATCTATTATTATTGAAGACAAATAAAAAAATAAAACTTTTCAGGTTTTGAATTTTTTTTTTTGCCGAAGTTAGTTATATCTCTGATTACATAATTTCATATCATTATGCTACACTAATATTTAGTCCATAATAAATTTCAGATTATTGTTATAATTAATGTCATTAAAAATAACAAAATATTTATTTAATAATTTTTAGATTCATTTTCCAATTATGTCTAAGTCTAGTGTGAGGGTGGTATATAAATTTAAATAAAATCTTCAGAAATAGTCTCTTCTTTTTAACATCGTTTATTTATTCATCGATACATCAATTTACGTTTTGAGAATTATACGCCATAAATAAACGATATTAAAAAGAAGAGACTGTTCCTGAAGATTTTATTTAAATTTATATACCACCCTCACACTAGACTAAAACGACACGAAACTGCTCGAAGATATCGATTACTACAACACTTACTAGACAAACGTTCAAAAATTCCAGTATATTACAAAAGACTCATTTACATCACTATTATCAGACCTAAGTCCACATAGCCCCAAACCATCTAATTCCTCCCACATCTAGTCATTACAATCCAAAATTCTTCGAAAAATCCTGAATGCTCCTTATTTTGTTACAAATCAACTCATTCATAATGACCTAAACATCCCATTTGTTGCGGACATAGCTCGTGATAGACACTCCTCTTTTCATTCTAAACTCCCTGCCCATACAAATCCACTTGTCCGTAATTAATCTTCCTTAGATATCCCAGATAACCCTCCAAGGCGACTGAAAAAAAGGTGGCCTCGGGACCTACTGAGTTAAAATAGTAAAGTGATACCTACCACTGGGTAATTCTTTCTCAAGACATTTTCATGACTTTTTTTTTTCATTCCTTATATTTACTTATTCTGTTCTTTAATAGAGTTGTAAATTACTATAAATAAAAAAAAAATTATATACCCTTCATAATTAGAAAGTAAATCTAAAAATTTACTAATATGGAAGTGGAACACCTCATGAGAAGTGGAAGAAACAAGTTGAATTTAGAACTAATAACAATTTTGAGTAGACATAAGAAATTGCTGATTAGAAATATTGAAGATGAGGCGTATAAGCCTCGAAACGTAAATTGTTATATTAATAAATAAATAAACAATATTAGAAAGATTATTGACAAATGTTCACTGGAGGTGATTAGATGGGTAATTAAAATCAGGGGTTATGTTTTAAACCTGAATTATAAAAATTTCATGAAAACAAATAATTAATGTAGTTTGTGCAATACAAATGAAATAGAACATATTTTTCACTTTTTGGCTGCCTGTCCGACACTTACTGAGTTTAGAAAAAAATATTTTAATTCTAAAAATTTAACTTTAAGAGTTTAAATTTTAGAGTTGATAAATGGAAAAGATTGGCTGGCGTTAGTTAATTCTCCAAATAAGCTTTCTCTTATAGAATTTTACTAACGAAAGAATTTAACTTTTAGTGAATTTGTTAAATTAAATTTAACGAATTGTAAATTTGACTATTTGTGAATTAATTTTAGTAAATAAATAACATGGGAAGGATTTGTTTCTTATTTTGTTATTGATTATTTATATTGATAGATTAAAGATTAATTTTGTTAATAAACACAGACTCCACGAACGGTCAATAGACCATGTGGTTTGTCTGATTTTTATTATCGTATTTTGTAATTTGTAAATTGTTTATTTGCTATTTGATGTAATTTTGAAAAATAAAAACAGACTTTTCTATCTCTATCTATCCCAATATTAAAAAGCAGGGACTGTTCCTGAAGATTTTATTTTTATTTAATCTCTGTTTTTGTTTAGATATGAGATTTTATTAATTCATTACTACGATAAAAGAAAATTGGAGGGGCTTTATTCTAATTTCATATATCACTAACATAAAACCAATAGTAAAAATGAATCTATAATTGATTCAAGTATGATAGCTCTTTTAATTCAATTTTTATATTCCAGTCAAATACTTTGTCTGAATAAAAAAAAAAAAAGGGACAGAAAAAAAAATGAAATTAAAAGGGACAGACCGATGAGTTGGGTAAAGTCCGAATCCAATTCCGGAAACAATAAAGGGAAATACTGTATGGAGCGGGAAAAGTGAATTTTCCATTAACATCACCTCGTTTCATTCCGTTCATCTTCTCTTTCCCCGTCGCTTTTAAACAGGCCCGTCATCTAATCCATATTTATGGCCCGCCCCAGTCCTAATTTGTATTTATATCATGGACATAAATATATAAATCATAGACTGGCATCACATAAATTAAAACGAATGGCTGCGTAGAGGCTGTAGTTGTATGACCCAGATGCGGTTAATTTCATTTTAAAGCAACCAAAAATTGAAGGGGATTTTAATAATTTTTTTTATTTTTAAAGAATAAATGATTAGGTAGCATATAAAATAAATTAAAAAAAAAACAAACGGATTTTTTAAATTCGTTGTTCGGGTTCTACGCATCTTGAAAAGTAAGACTCGAATTTTGAACTGGTCATTTTTTTTTTTGGTCGATTATAGAGGTTCATTATTGAAAATAATAAATCAAAAGCATTTATACTAGACTGGGTTACTATTTTCTTTCTTCTACTTTAAACTTCCATTCAAATAACATTTACAGATTCCAGAACAAGTTGCGTGTTTTCTCTATTATCAATAATAACCGAGTTATCAGGGAATCAAATCTCTTTAAATTTTGTTTTTGTTTGCTATCTGTTCATATGTCTTGATCTCGAAGACATCAATATTAACCGATTTTTGGTGGAATTACATTATTATAATTTGTGAATTGAATACACAGAGCAACATTTTTTTTTTTTTTTATATTGCGTTTTACTGATTCTAAAACTTTATAATTATTCGCTATTTTTTGGTTAAAAACAACAATAAATGTTTTCTCTATCTTTCGACTTTTAATCGTCCGTCATTTTAAAAATAACTATCTGATATCAACATCTTGGTGTTAGGATAATCATTCCATGCCCTAGTATTTTTGTGGTGAATTTAAACAAAAATTGGTCCTGTAATTATTCGTTATTCGGATTCTATGCATTGAAATATAGATCGATAGTATCTACACAACATGATTGCTAATATAAAAATACATATTAATTATTTAGTAAATTTTTATTTTTATCATGGTTCTTAAACAGATTTATTGGGTTGATGCAAAATTAATGCAGGTTTTTAGTAGGTATTGTAAATACGCCATATCTTTACTTTAACCATATATATTTAATCAAAATAATTTCCATCTGAATCAATGCACTTTTGCCAACGTTCAACAAGCTTTCTTATTCCACCAGAAAAAAAATCCGAATCCCTGGACTCAATGAAATCACGAAAAGAATTTTCAATGTCGTCCTGGTTTTAAAAATTTTTCTCCCTCAAAAAGTTGTCCAGATGCCTGAAAAAGTGGAAGTCTGTAGGAGAGAGGTCAGGTGAATAAGGCGGATGTTGGAGAACTTCGTAGCCCAACTCGTGCAGTCGTCGAAGCGTTGGTTGTGCAACGTGTGGTCTGGCGTTATCGTGGAGCAGGATCGGCCCCTTCCGATTCATCAATGCTGGGCAAAGACGTTGCAATTTTTGAGTTCCGAGTTCCGCCGCCATTTCTCGTGTGGTTTTGGTTGGGTCTTCTTCCACTTTTGACCTCAGCTGGTCGTTGTCCAGAGCAAGATGACGGCCCCGACCTTCCTTGTCTTCGAGGTCGAAATCTCCTCTGCGAAACTTCTGGAACCAACGCTGCACGGTGCACTCATTAATAGCCCCCTGACCCCACACTTCATTAATATTACGAGCCGTTTGCGCAGCGCTGCGCCCTAATTTAAATTCGTAAAAATAAATTTGACGAAAATCGCACTTTGACATTTTCGATTCAAGACCTTTGAACACACTGAACAAAACAATTTTACTAAACAAATTCATGGTGAAAGAGAGGGTATTAGATAAGGTTTGTTTTGGTATAATAATGATCAATGTTAGGATTAGCTTTGTTTACACAATTGGAATTAAGATATTGCAATAGAGGAAACCTGCATTAATTTTGCATCAACCCAATATTTAGGCGCTCTCTCGATTTGATGCCTAATCATAGATTAAAGTATATAAACTTCAAATGACGATTTGTTTTTAGATTTTTCTCCTAAAATGAATTGTCTCTGCTTTGAACTACGACCTTCCCATAAATTAGTATTTTTAGAAGGATATTTGAAAATTCTTTTATTTTATTGTCAAAAAGGAAATGAAAAAAAAGAACGGTTAAAAAAAATTGACGTAATTATTACTCTACTACTAAATTATATAATGTTTTTTTTTTTTTTTTTAAACGATTACTGCAATTAATTCACTGATATGGGAATATCAGTGATATTATTATCTAAGGCAATATCATTATAGATTTACGATGTAATTAGTATTTTTAATGATTCACCTAATTAGGTTTTAGATATACAAACGTAAATAAATTTTATTGATTATTTATTTTTTTATTTATTTAAAGTCACTTTATGCTACTATGGCTAATCGGACGATGCTACGGTGGGAGTCCTAAATTTTACCTCTCCAGGTTTTATCAGGATAGGGATCTTTAACGAGTACCTGACATCGCACAGGCTCGGGACCACCTTTTAACGTCCCCTCCGAAGGACGGCATAACTAAGGAATTTTTACTCCCATTAAAAAATCCAAAGACCACCTGCGGGTTTGAACCCGTGACCTTTGGCATGGTAAATTTTATTGATATAATTATTAGTTTAATCAAAAATAGTAAATCATTGCACTCCAACCACTTACAGGTAATGATCTAATGATTATTAGTTCAATGTATTGTAAAAAGAATTAATTAAAAAAAAACAACTAAATTAACAAGCTATTATTTGAGAGGTTATGTGAAAATCATGAACAGTATTCTTTTGCTATTTTTTCCCTGAAATGTTTAATAATTGGAATTTTATCTGAAGGAGGATAATCCTTTCAATATAAAAAAAAAAACATTAATATTTTAATATTAATCTAAAAAATGGTTAAAAACTTTATAGTATAATAAAGCAGCAAATATGTCAGCAAAAGAGGGATTCAAATAAACGCCACATGTGGAAGAACAAAAACATGATCTACTATGTGTTCATGAAGATACTTCTGAACGTGGGTTGAAGTGTGATCATCTATGAAACTTGAAAAACGAATTGCGCTGCAAGGATTAATGATATGCATGGCTAAAAACTCAGTTGAAAAAAACCTTAGCAATTGTACTTTTTGAGAATTAGTTCTTAACGGTGCTTCGAAAATGTTTTGAAAATCTTATTCTACGTGTGCCGATTAATTTTTGAGTGTAATGCAGTTGAAAAATGGAGTGCATTGACTGAGACCAGTGTCGTGTCGATCCTCGGCTGTGATATTGACTGAGCCTAATTCAAAACATGCTTTTACGTCAGAAGCTCCATATTCAAAAATGCACAGTACAAAAGCATGCTACGCAAAACAAGAGCCAAACAGATCAGCCAAAAGCCTATACGATATGCAGTGACCATACTATGCCAATGTTCCAATGGTTAAGTCGGGATGAGACCATGGATTAAAGAAGTGTTGTTTTGTTGGGATAAAGACAATGGGTATGTTTGTATTTTCTTTTCTTTCTTTTCTTTTTACTTTTTTTATTCTTTTTTAATTTTTTTTTTTTTAATTTTTTTTTCTTTGACTGCTGTACAGTGGGATGTGAAGTTAGACCTATACTCCCACATACGTCGCCTCGTGGGTCCCCCACCCAGGGCACTTCACCTGTTTTACGGACCAGGGGGGAAGATAGAAGGGCAGGTTAAAACAGAGAAAGATAAGAAGAAATACATAGTATGAAAGAAAAATAGATAAAAGTAATAGAGAGGTATAGACAACAATGACTACTATTGTACAATAAGTATATCAAGGTACACACAGATCGCAGTCCGGCCATGTTTGAGTAACACGCGCAACCGGCACTGCCCAACTTTGTCTTCTCTCATCCAACAACCCCCTTCCCTTTGATTTTTTTTTTTTTTTTTTTTTTTATGATTAACAATTCATTCGAATCCTGATTCAATTTAAAGATATGAGGGAGGGAGATTGTTGATTTTACTTGTTTTATTTTAAACGTTCATGTGATTTCCCTTCAATGTTCTGCAAACTTTTAAAAATGAAAATGATGAAATGGATGATGGTGAATTCCTTATGGAAGGTAAAGAAAAAGAAGCAGGTACGATGCGTTCTTCCAGTGGGTTAGAAGGAAGAGATGTGTTCATTTACAATATATATGAAAATCCAGCGATTAATATTTCTTGTATATCATGTTTTTTTACCCTGTTCCAAAGCTCTGAGAGAAAGCATTCTTGACAACAGAAAAGTGACATACCTGGTTCTTTTTCTTTAACCTACATAGTGTAGTAATGATACTTAGGTCATTACTAGGGGTAGGTGCTTGACAGCTGATGATGGTTTTTTGTTGGGTTCAGTCATAGTCCTCAGCAGCCAAAGTTGAGCTATATCCAGGAGAGAACCTAAGAGTAATCTACCCTTGTATATAAGTCCTCATCGGCTTTTACAAATTGCTTTCGTTCTTAAGATGACCTGCATAGATAGGCCAAAACTTTGGCTACTTTGACCATGACTGACCCTAGCAAATATGGTGAATAAATAGTGATGAAAAACACTTTTAAAATGATTAAAGTATCACAAGATTATTATTACAATGAGGAAATTACAATACTGTACTGTTGCAAGATACACCAACAAGAATATAATCATTATTGCGACTCAATTTCGAAAAGTGAACAGTAATTCAAGGGAATCGTTGAGTATCTTAGGATTCTACTTCGATGCATCGTAAGAGCATGTAGTTGTAACTGATGGAATGGAAATGGCTGACAGAGAAGATGGGGCAATGCCGGTGAGCGCCATGCAAGGAGAGGGAACGCTGCAAGGTTCCTTTCTTACATCGCAAAACACAAGGACGTGCTCCGGGCAAGTTCCCCGGGGAGGGAAACCTGACCGGGCGGGGTAAGGGAGTTGTACGAAGGCCGGATCTCGCCACACAACAACAGTTACATAGGCATATCCCCATGTCGTGTGCCTTGTATAAGTACCATTAGAACCTCCGACACCGAACTGATACTCAGCACGTACATAGTGACACCCACTTCCACGGGCGGACCTGCAAACCAACACCATCTAATCTCATTCACCCGACCAGTGTAATGTAATGACTTTACAGAGAGAGAAAACAAAAAAAACAGACTTAAAATCTAATAGAACAAATCTTGAGCTCTGGAACCTGGAAATGAAAGAGCGTTAAAAGCTTACATCTAAGAAATAAGAAAGTAAAACAAAACAAAAAAAGACAACAAAACATTATATTATAATCAACATTTATAAAAATAAAAGAAACAATGAAAAAAAAAAAAAAGTATAACTAATGAAATGTACAGGAACAAAATGCTTGATTCCTTGCTATGTTGCTGCTAAGACATCCAAAACACGATATAAATGACATACAGAGAAAACTAGCTTCAACTGATTTCCTACAAAGTTTATAAACTCTAAAGGAAGTATTTTGGAGTTGGCAAGCATTATTACGAGTGTGTTCCCTCCTATCATGCCTAATTCGGACCTGAGCCGTATTAGCTAACTGAAAGGAACTTGGGGTCCATTTCCTGAAGGCAGGCTCTATCTGAAATGAACCCCGAGTTGTAGGAGTCTCGTGTCTGTGTCCAAGCCGTGGCCTCATGCGGACATGTGTTCATCTCTCCAGCCCTTTCCCAATTGTCTTTTTAAAAAAATACATAGTTCAGTTATTGCCAAAAACAAAAAAAAAACCCAGAGTATTTGACCGACGAAATCACTTTGAACCTAAATTTCTTTATCGATAAAAAAAATCACAGGGATATGTTCAACTCAGTATTTTGTAGTATAAGAAACCGTTTATATAATAAATATTAAATACTGCCTTTTTTTCATGTCAAATAATCCTTTAATCTTTGGTTCCCTAAAAAAAAAAAAAAAAAAATCGTTTAAGACTTTTTAAGACCGTGAAATCTTCTTCCTTCTTGTGTGATTGCAGAGTAAATAATAATTAAAATAAAATTCTAAGCAAGGATAACATATCCTCTGGTTCAACTTTATCTCTTTATTTTTATTGAGAAAGGACTGGAATGAGATATGCAAAATGTGTAACGTGGTTAAGTTTTAAAAAATATTACTCTTTTTTTTTATAGAAATGTTTGTAAAAAAAAAAAAAAAAATATGAAAGTATATTCTATGAGGTACCATTTTGACTTCCGAGAGAGATGATATACTGAGGACGTACATGGTCACCCCCACCTCGACCGGCGGACCTGTAAACAATTTTAGGCCCCATATGTGTAAAGGGTATAATAAATAACCCTTGTCGATCATAATATATTGAATTTGAAAAAAAAATCAAAAAAATGGAGATCATAGTAAACCAAAAATTGTATCAGTTTGTACTCCAAGGGAGCCAACATTCAGCAATGGACCCCACTACTCATGCCCGGGGTTTCGGATGAGGGATACAAATAGAAACAGAGTAGTAGAGGAAGAAATAAAATGGATAACTGATAGATTTATATATAGTTTAACACATATTATGGAACATAAATATATATATATAAATATCTTTAATATGTAAATAGGAATATGTGTAGAGCGTAGAAATATAGGATTATAGCATCCGGTAGGTACCATTTGAACTTCTGATAAAGAGCTGATGCTAAGAACATACATGGTGACGCCCACTTCCACAGGCGGCCCTGCAACAACCCCGCCCAAACAACTCAACAACAAGAAAAAAAAAGAATAAAAAAACAAAACAACAATAAAACTAAATAATATAAAACAATTTTTCATTATATCTTAATAACACAAACATTTTATTGGTCTGTACCATAGAGTGTTATAAATAACGCTTTAATAATTGGACGTGATTGGTATATGTATGTAGGGAGTTTACCAACAAAGCTGCCCAATACAAATTATTGATATATTACACAGTTACATCTTATTCTCATCAATCCTTATTCTAAACATAAAAAATTAAACAAAATATATTTTTCAATTAGATATATACACAAAAATTGTCGTTTACCTTTCCTCAAGAGTTAGCTTTTGTTGTCATAAATTATATAATAGAAAAATAAAATTACCTATCTCCAATAAAGTTACCTATAACCTTACCAATGATTTTACTTATTTAAATACTTTTAATGTAGTTGCACATACTAGTTTCTATGAATAACAATAAGGTGTATGTATATGTATATATATATACATATTATATATATATATATAATTAAATTAATCAGTCATTATGAGTAACCAACTTCGTTTCAGTAAAACAGTATAATTGAACAATCAATTTAAATTACTTTAGGATAAAATTGTTTCTGACATTTTCTCAAGAGAAAAAATCAACAAAAACATTATATATTGATTATTAATAAAAAAAACAGCAATTCTGGGTTTGTCTAAATTTGGTCGTTAGTTTTTATCTTAAGCCGTTTCACGAAAAATTCAAGTTTCTTTATTTATAATTACAATTTCATAATATAATATAAAATCTCAGATGGTAAAGCATACCGACTATATATTGAAAGGACACTTTAGTTGATTATAAGTCCGAGATACCTCAGATAAAGGCTGTACACATTAGAAGTTAAAGTGGGAAATACCTAGAAAATTATTGCATTGGTTTTTTTCAACCTCTAAATATACCTTTTTATTAAAAACAAGGTTGTAATCTTCCTTAAATTATAATTACTATAATTTATTGTAATTACTAATATTATTTTTATATTCACAACTGCGTTGCTGCGCATCATTTGCGCATGAGTTTCTTAATTAATTCGAGTGATAGTAAATTGAGTATATTCCTCGGTCGTGTTCTTTGAAGTCATGGTCTGGTAACAGGGAGAAGTGTGAAGTCATGTCTGTAAGGGGGAAATGTGAAGTCATGGTCTGGTAACAGAGAGGAAGATGGTGAAGTCATGGTCTGGTAACAGGGAGGAAGATGGTGAAGTCATGGTCTGGTAACAGGGAGGAAGATGGTGAAGTCATGGTCTGGTAACAGGGAGGAAGATGGTGAAGTCATGGTCTGGTAACAGGGAGGAAGATGGTGAAGTCATGGTCTGGTAACAGGGAGGAAGATGGTGAAGTCATGGTCTGGTAACAGGGAGGAAGATGGTGAAGTCATGGTCTGGTAACAGGGAGGAAGATGGTGAAGTCATGGTCTGGTAACAGGGAGGAATAGTGAAGTCATGGTCTGGTAACAGGAGGAAGATGGTGAAGTCATGGTCTGGTAACAGGGAGGAAGATGGTGAGTCATGGTCTGGTAACAGGGAGGAAGATGGTGAAGAAACCAGTTGATTTAGGTCGTTATGTGTCCATGATTGAAACGTCTAATATCTTTCGGGAATATAAGAATTTAATAATTGGATATTTGTTATGGATATTGAGTGTATTTAATTATTGTATCTAGTGTATTTAATTACTATAGTTGAATAACAATTACCAAAATCGTTCGGGGACTTGATAATGTACTACCTCCAAAGTCGCCATCTAGGATATTTCTTAAGATTACTTTATGTTCGTCATAAGGGTAAGTTTATTTTTATATGTGCCCCTACCTGGTATCACTTCATTCATGAAAAACTCCACTCCCACTCTAATCCATTAATTTCAATCCCTGCTTCCTCTTTCATCCCTGATAATCCTCCGAGGCGTCTGAAAAGATGATAGCCTCGAGATCTTCTTGTTTAGACTCACTAATAAAGAGTGCTGCCAATCGGCAGTTTCGCTTCATGTTTATTTCATGTGTTTTATCATTTCAGCATATTTACTTTTTGAATTTTATACAGTTGTAAATTACAATAAAAATTTATTACATAAAAAAATTAATATGCCAGTTTTCTTTGATTAAAAACATTTTTCGACAATTCAAAAATTTAAATTTTAATTATTCTCTTCGTATTTTCCATTCGCACCTGCCAGAAGCTATCTGACAATAAGCAAAGGTGTTGTGCACTCGTATTACGTAGACAGCAGGGATGATAGGCACGGGGAAGGAAAGTGTACAGCAGCGTCACTTCCTAGCCTTGAATTTAACAGAGGAGGTCTCTCATCCACTTTCTCTACAGTCTTCTTCTATCCGGCATTTCAGTTGTTGACATGTGGTTTATAAGTCTATTATTGTGCCCGTGCAGTTCACCATAAAAACGAGAATAGTGAGTACGTATGAGTCGGTCAAATTTTGTTGGTTTTATTTTCGTATGTAGGATTCTGTTGTTTACGTACCAAGGAGCTGTCACTATGAGTCTTAAAGTTATTGATTGAAATGATTGCTGTTTTTGCATGTTAGTATTTTTTGCAAAGTCATAAATCTGTATATTATATATATCAGTTATTATCTATGTCAAAAAACTGACAAAAGTGTTTTAGCTTCATATTTTCCTCGAGAAATCAATAATTTTTTAGGAGCATGCTTAGCAGGAGACCGATGAATGCATTTATGAATTTTTTTTATTTCACTATTTAGGTCATGTACCTAGCTATGAGCTTGATAAGAGGTCAAAGAATATGTGAGGTGGGATGATTGTTGACCTGTGCAATATAATTTTATTTTAAAGACTTTTTGACAGCATTTTTAAATTATAAAAATGGATTTTTAACTTGTCAGACAACTCAATGAGTCCTGATGATGAGAAAGGCTCCCGAAACGTTGACTCGTTAATATTTTTCTGTAAAAACTTTTTTAGGAAGATAATAGAAACCTACTATTTTAAATATATCAATTGCAATCTTCCCTTAGACCTGTTTTTATTATGTATATTTCAGTTAATATCCATAACAAAAAACTGACAAACGTTTTTTATATTCATATTTCCCTGGATAAATCGATAATTTTTTAGGAGCATGCTTAGCAGGAGACCGATGAACGGATTTATGAATTTTTTTTAATTTCACTATTTACGCCATGTACCTAGCTTTAAGCTCGATATGACACTTTGTAAAGATTCTTTTGTAATTTAGCGAGAACCAATTACGTTATTCTTGATTGTCTATTGTATTGGATTGTCAATTTTTTTAGCGTTTTCAATATTTCAACTAAACCTTTCTTGTACAATAGACCGACTTGTACAATAGACTATAATATTTAATCCGTTTATAAAAAGTGATTTAAGGCGAAAATGACCCAAGTGGTTTACGCCTACAGAAAAAAAAAAAAAAAAAAAAAAAAAAAAACCTTTCTGTGTTTATGAAATCATGTTTACTTTGTCGATAATGTTCAAATATTCTAAAAAAGGATTAATTAATGTAATTTTATGCATCCGTTTTTCAGTGCATCAGAGATTCCTTATCTTTAAGTGGTATTTCGTTTGCTTAAAATGGAAAAAAAAAAAAATAATTTTCTTCATTTAATGATTTCTTATTTCGAAAAGGAACCGATGGTCAAACTTTGCAGTATATATGGCGATGATGCGGGCAAGTGGTTTTCTCGGTTTAGAATAGGAAATTTTAACTTGGAATACGCTAAGCGTTCGGGTCGTCCTTCAACTGTCCTGGGAGGACAGATTAAATAATTACCTAAAAGATGGCAACACGTAATTGATCAAAATGGATCATATATAATTGATTAAAAATATTTACAAGAATCTGAATTTTTTATTGAAATGATCAGTAATAAATGCTATAATAAACTTATTTTACAACCCAATACGTATTGATGCAAGTCATTCTCATAAGCTTTTCCTATTTAAGTTTTTAAATTTTTTAAAAAATCAAACCTTAAAACACAATGGAACATTCTAATTTATTTTTAGGGACCAGATTCTGACAGAAATGTTGGAAGTCGCTGCCTATCTCGCTGTTGTGATCTCACGATGAGCCGTATCCTCCAGGCCTCTCTCTAAACACGGCAGCGTACAGGTGAGAGTGTTATCGCACTGTTCCAATAGCTTTCGCAAAATCAACAAAGGAGGTGAAAGAGCTCAGTGCTAAGAAAACAAGGCGGTATCTTCACTGCAGATAGAGAAGGAAAAAACTGGAATTTTGGAATAACACGGGTGTCTAGAAAGGAAACTAGCATCTAAAACCTGTGAAAAATTGTCGCTTTTAAGAGCGGTATAAAGCGCCTGTTTCGGTTACTAAGTGATCCAACTAGCCCCTTTTTTAAATTAAGGACGAGCAACACAGTGAGAGAAGGTGTAGGTAAAAAATCGTGAGAGACAGGTATTGTGAGAGTTCACGAAAGTAGTGGGAAGAGGAGGAAGACACATTTAAAAAGAAAAAAAAATCGATAAAAACATCTAATATTACTTTTTAAAAGATCGTTTGATATCATTAAATATGCTTTTTCAAAAAAAGATAAAAAAAAAAACTAAATGATAATGTTATATCGAGTGTAACATACATATCATGGAAACATATTTTTTTGAATGTAGAAACTCCATTTTAAAAAATGAAACAGAGAGAAAATACTTTATTTATAAAGTAGAGCTGCCCATCTGTATTAGGTTGCTCAAAACACAGCATACTATAGGATTGTTTCAAATGAAATTTCCGTTTTTATAGTTTCTGAAATACATAAAGGATTTTGCAGATCTCTGTTGTTTTCTTGTTAATCCTCTACCTTTGTATTATAAACATTAGCTTCCCAGTCAATTACCCACTTTTTAGTATACCTCCAAACATAGAAACACGCGATTTTCGAGTAATATTTTTGTACGAATTTAAACTCGGCCATTCAGCAGCTGAGGCCGCTAGAAATATTTGAAAGGCGTTTGGGAAGGGAGTGTTAATGAACGGACCATTCGCCGTTGGTTTGCTAAGTTTTCAGCTGGGGATACCGACTTGGGAAACTTGCCCCGAGGAAGACCTCCGTCCGTAATAGACAACGAAGTCTTTAAACATACAGTAGAAAGAAACCCCTACCAAACAGTTAAAGGACTCTCAGTACAATTACAATAAATGCAAGTGCATCTACCGTTTCCAGACATTTAAAGTGTATTGGAAAAGTAAAAAAGCTCGATACATGGGTACCTCATGATCTCACTGAGCGGCATGTTTCAAAACATACTGTGCAAAAATTGAAAGAACTGGGCTACGAAGTTCTTCCGCACCCACCATATTCTCCCAACTTGTCTTCAACAGATTACCACTTGTTCAGGAATTTAGACAACTTCGTCAAAAGAAATCTTTTGGAAAATGATGATCAAGTGAAAAGTGCGTTTCAGATTTTGTTTCACTTCAAAGCTCAGAGTTTTTCAGTTCGGGGATAAAAAAAGTTGGTGTCACGTTGGGAAAAATGTGTTTAAAAAGAAGGTAAATACTTCGAATAAAATTATCTTGTTTTCATATCGTATTTTTAATAAAAATCCTTTAACGTGAAAACGGACATTTCATGTGACACAATCCAATACAATTTCTTTAGGAAAATTTGTTTAAATAATTATAATATTATGTATAACAGTAATAAAGTATGATTATATAATTTTTTTCTTCATTTCAGTTTAAAGAAAGGAATGATGAATCTTCTTTTTTTTTATTATTTTTTTTTTGGAGGGAAATACGGTCATTGGATATTTATATGTATTAACTTCTGGGCAAGACTCTCAACACTGCCTGAGGACAGGTTACCACGTTTATGCTTCAACAGACTGAGAACACTCGGAGATGCTATGACCGAGTTCAACTGGGTATTACTGGTATTGAATATAGCTTTCAACTTTTAGAAGCTCAGATGAATTTAGCCAGAGTTATGTTTCAGGCTTACTCAAGCATAAGAAAAACATTTTGGAAAAAATGGAAAACCATTTCCTTTCATTGGATATCAGTAGAGCTCTGAACTGATCTAGTAACCCAGCCTATAGAACATTCAGCCACCTACATCGTCACCAGAACAATACCTGATAGTCTTCATGATAATGAACTATGTAGCAGCTGTAAACAGTACATCACTAATAGTCTTCACCATCTCCTTCTCCACTGCCTTTATCTAATCAATATAGAAGAAGGTACCTACTCCAGTACATTACAAAATCTCCACCTCGTAATAATATAGAAATCATTAAGAACACAGACAGTATTAAAAAAATGGTTAATATTTATGTGTTTTTACTATCAATATCAAAGATATATTCTCCTGATGAAAATTAGATATCAACGATTAAAAACAAAAATAAAGGGACTTAGTAGAGTGCTGTTGATATATTTTATTGTTTGTATAATATAAATCGTATTATTAGAATATAATTGGATATATTATGCTATTTTATGTATTTTCACTACGATAGACGGAAAAGGAACATATTGCATTAGTATATATTTGTACACGATTATTTTCATCAACAAATAAATATCTTTTTACTTTGGAAGTACGTAAGAGTGTATGATAATTGACTATCACCAAATCTCATGAATTTTCACCTACTTGTTCCCTCTCAATGTCGCACAGCATTAAAAAGGGTGCCATCTCGGAGCACCTAGATACCGCGAGAGCGACAATTTTTCACAGGTTTAAGACGCTCGTGAAAGAAAAACCTTGTCATCGACATTTGAGTGTAATTTAAATGGTAGTCTGTAAGGATAACCTTATTTTTATTTTTTAATAATTCTTTTTCTCTTTGAAAATCAGAGACGTTACTTGAAAGGCAGTGACACCTTTAGCGACAAAGCCGTTTTCTGGATAGCTTTTTGACATTTAGGGACATAGTATCAGGCCATATTATTAACTCTTGACCTTTAAGGGCTTTCTAAGCATTATCAGGGTATTATTCAGGAAAAATTCAATTACACACACAAAAAAAAAAATAAATGATCTATTGAAAAAACATTAAAAATTAAAATAATTTTAAATATTTATTATAATTTCAAACGATTTTCTTTAAAACTATACAGTGTTTTAGCATTATTATCTATTGTTTCAGGATTGAAACTTCTCTCAGTAAAACTAGTTTTATCCCAAACAGAGGAATATTTAAAAAAAAAAAAAAAAAAAAAAAAAACTAGATTCCCTCTGAACCCACAAATAAATGCTTCCTTAAACATCAAATACATAAAAGGACAAAGTACTTATTTTCCAGTTTATAATAAGCAATACACTATCTTTAACATGTTATTAATAAATTATGATCCTAAACAATTGTACTCATGTATTTAATTTTACTCATTTTTATTTACTATCTTATTATTATTATAATTTTTTTGTTTTACTAGTTCTAAAATATATTTTGGATGACCTTAAACTTATGCGAAACTAATTGTACTTTTATTTTTTGAGTATAATAAAAATAAAAATAAAACTTTAAGAGCTGCATTTTTTAATTTTACAAAATAAAAAAGAGATTAAAAATTATGAAACGAAATTTCAATTTACATTGATAATATATTAATGCTTGATATATACTCTTTCTTATCTAAATTCTTTATTTCATATTTTTCATTATAAGTTAATTTGTTATTTTAATTTTCCATAGTTTTTCAGTATTTAATGTTTTTGTAATATCTAGTACTAATGACTATTCAGTTGTATATCATTATTGTTACCAATGTTTCGCTATTTATAAAAAATTTAAATTTCTATTCAGATGAATGATAGTTTCTTATGAAATAATATATATATATATATAATATAATATATATATATATATATATATATATATATATATATATATATAATATATATATATATATATATAATCAAATCTACAAAACATTACGTTTGTAAAAATAGGAAGATAAAATATTCAATTGTAATTATTACACAGCGAAAAGGATACAACGTTTACTTTTGATAAAATTATAAATATTCATAATTCTGAGAAATGCTAATTTACTAAAACCATAAACTTTTTTTCATTAATTAGTTACTGTTGTGAAATATTTCTTCCATGCTTTAAACTAGCAAAGCTAAAGTAATTGTAATTAACTTAATTAAAATGGGAATACGCAAAATAGATTATAATAAATAAGAGATATAACTGGCATATTATTGAAAATCACAAAAGACAAATGGAATAACAGTTAAAATTGAGTCGTTTTTACTGAGATTCAATGTGATTTAAAATGTCATTAAATTAGCATTGAATTAAATGTAGGAGTATAGCTCAAATGAAACTGAAGTACTTAAAATTTGTTCAAATTGTATTTTTCAAGTTTTTTTTTCATATTAAGCAAGTTATTGTTATTTGTTGAGAATATATCATAAAAAAGTTGGTTGAATGAAGAAAAAAACAATAATAATATAAATTTATTACCACGTGTGCCGACGTTTAGACCCACGTAGTTGCTCTTCACCAGTGTTCAGGAGAATTCTCCTGTTTACATCTCTTAACAGTTTTTTTATTTCCGTATGTCCCGTACCATACCAGAGGACGATTTATAGAAGCGTTAGTCGTCACTTTTTGAGGTCATCTCATTTAGTCAATTTTTTATTTCCTTTTTTAAGATGATTATGATTTCTTTTAACACTTCTATTATCACCACTTATTTCTTTTTCTCTCTTCTCTCATTATTTTTTCTGTTATATATCCAACCACCTAACATATGATTGGTAGTTCAATATTATATCACTTCAAAATTGTTCTTTTTATAAAAAAACTATTCCATAATTTTTGTTATTAATTAAAGTGTACTATTTATATTTATAATATATATCCACCAATATGCTATTATTTTCCTAATTTCATAACTTTAATTAGTTGCCTAGTTTCACATTACAACCTTCAAATATTTTCATATTAATATTATAATCTAGAAATAATATTTGTTTCCATATTTCATTAATGTTTTCTTATTATGGTAATTAGCTTATAATTATTATTTTTTAATTTTATTGGTTTTATTTCTTTTTTATTAGCTCTAATGAAGGCCACAATTTAGTCTGAAACGTCGGCATACAAAAAGATCAGTTTATCTTATTAATAATAATAGATTTATTCCGTTTTTTGAGTAATAGATGCAATATATTATGATTCTTTTAAAAATATGTGCTTTTAAAATTATAGTTTGACACTGCTAATAATTATGACGACACTGCTGATGAAGCGGTGAAAGAACACACACACACACACACACACACATATATATATATTGGATTGTGTCACATGAAATGTCCGTTTTCAAGGTAATGAATGGATTTTTATTAAAAATACGATTTGAAAACAAGATAATTTATTCGAAGTATTTACCTTCTTGTTCCACACATTTTTCCCAACATGAGAGCAACTTTTTTATCCCAGAATTGAAAAACTCTGAGCTTTGAAGAGAAACAAAATCTGAAAACGCACTTTTTACTTGATCGTCATTTTTCTTTGACGAAGTGGTCTAAATTCCAGAACAGGTGGTAATCTGTTGGAGACAAGTTGGGAGAATATGGTGGGTGCGGAAGAACTTTGTAGCCCAGTTCTTTCATTTTTTGCGCGGTATGTTTTGAAACATGGGGTCATGCTGCCGCTCAGTGAGATCATGAGGTACCCATGTATCGAGCTTTTTTACTTTCCCAATACACTTTAAATGTCTGGAAACGGTAGATACACTTGCATTTATTGTAGTTGTACTGAGAGTCCTTTAACTGTTTGGTAGGGGTTTCTTTCTACTGTATGTTTAAAGACTTCGTTGTCTATTACGAACGGAGGTCTTCCTCGGGGCAAGTTTTCCAAGTCGGTATTCCCAGCAGAAAACTTAGCAAACCAACGGCGAATGGTCCGTTCATTAACACTCCCTTTCCCAAACGCCTTGCAAATATTTCTAGCGGCTTCAGCTGCTGAATGGCCGAGTTTAAACTCTAAAGGTAAAAATATTACCTGAAAATCGCGTATTTCCATGTTCATATTTGGAGGTATACTTTTTAAGAATATTTTTATTCTCTCTCTTTTTTTATTTTTTTATTATTAAAAAAATAAAATAAACTTTATTTACATTTTTACATATTGACAAAATATTTATAAATGATTACGGATGAGACATCCTTACAATCATCAAATGTTTGGTTCATTTGGTAGTTATAATCTAATCATCTAATCTATAATTAGTGGTAAAATTAAATTGTGATTATATAATGTTGTAGGAAAAATTATACAAAAACCTACTAATAAAAACAGATAACACAGTTGATAATATAAAATTAGAAATTAAAATAAACTAGCTTAGGTTAGTAACACATGTTTAGTTCTTTTATGAGTGAGCGTTTTAGAGATGCTTTATTATAGTTACCGATTTCCTTTATTAAAGGATTTTTGGAGACTGGTGTTTTACTGAAGTAAGAAGCTGTTTGAGTATGGACAAAATGTTTAATTGTTGGAAGCTGTAAGTCCTGGAGCATGGATGATATTTTAGTGTAGCGGGGGTAATTATTAATTATCCGCATTGATAGATTTTGAATCCTTTCAAGTTTTTGGTAGTTAGTCAAGCAGGTTGAGCTCCAGACTGGCGAGGCGTATGTGATTAACGGGCGAATAACTGATTTGTATATTATTAATTTGTTATGAGAGCTCAAATGGAATTTTCTTGTTGAAGTATGGGAACATTTTAAATATTAATTTTTTGGCTTTATCGATTTTTCTATTGATATGGTCTGTGAAGTAAGAGATTTGTCTAATGTTATGCCTAGGTACTGTACGGATTTTGACCAAGGGATGAGAGCTGAATTTATCTTGATTTGGTGGTTTATTTGTGGGCGACGTTTAGTGAAAAGAATTGCTTCGGATTTGGTGGGATTAATTTTCAATTTCCATTTTATGCAATATTTGTGAAATTTTTTAAAATATTGTTGAAGGCGATTCACTATTGTATCGATGCGATATGATGAGGTATACAATGCTGTATCATCAGCGTATAATGACCTCGTCACAAATGGATGGGCTGGTAATCAGAAATGAATAAATTAAATAGGATTGGAGATAGGCAAGAGCCTTGAGGAAGACCCGCTGAGATGGGGAGGATGTCGGAAGTAGATGTGCCAACTTGAATATAAAACTGTCTATTTGTTAAATAGGAGTGAATGATGTGAATCAGGTATGGTGGGAAGTTGAATGAGATTAATTTGTATATGAGCCCGGAGTGCCAAATGGTATTCAAATGCTTTTTCGAGGTCTAGAAGGAGCATGCCGGTATGTTTGCGTTCGTTAAAGGCTTTTGTGATGAAGTCAGTAAGTCGTGCTAATTGGTCAATAATGCAGTGGTGATTTCTAAAACCAAATTGTTCATCTATTAGGAGGTTCTTTACTCCAATGTGCTTGTTAATTCTTTTGAGAATTAGTTTTCCAGAATTTTAGAAAGTATATTTAGTAGACTTATAGGTCTGTAGTTCGAAACATTACTATGGTCTTTATTCGGTTTTTTTATTACTATAGTTTTGGAAGTTTTCCAGATGATAGGAAGTAGCTATATCTCAATGTGCAATTAAATAGTTTAGTTAAAAAATAAATCGATTTTCGGCTTAGATTTTTAATAACTAAGGAGGGATGCTGTCATCACCTGGGGCTTTTTTTGGTTTCAATTCTTTAATGATATTTGCGATTTCTTTCGGAGAGAATGGAAGAGAAATTAACAATAAAAGGTGATTTTAAATAATCGCGGACGGATTTTAGAATTTTACGGTTGTGGTGATTTGAACCAAGGAGAGAGGTGATTGAATGAGTTGTCTGGAAATGCTTGACTAATAGCTGAGCTTTTTCCCTGTCCAGATATGCGTAGCCGTCGTTATTTTTTAAAGGTGGAATTTTCGGGGACTGCTTAGTTAAATTTTTGTGAATTTTCCACATGTTATTGTCCCCTGGCTGACAAGATTTCAAAACCGTAGCCCAGTTTTCGTTTTTCCAGTCATGGAGACGTTTTTTAATGTAACTGTTTAGTTTATTATAGACTAATTTGGTTTTTGGAATTTTGTTACGCTGGAAAGATCTTTTTAATCTATTTTTTAAATATATTAATGCTCTGAGTCGATATGGTAAATTATTATGATAATACGGGTGGTAGTATTGTTGTGAAATGGATAAGGACATGGATAATTTTATATGTTCATAAAAATCGATTAGTGTGGTATCGATTTCTTTCGAATTATTTATGGTTGGGTTTATATTGATTCGGGAATCTAGCTCTTTCCTGAACTTTGGCCAGTCAGCGTCTTTGAGCGAAAATTTGAGTATTTTGGAAATTTTTGGTAAAGGAGATTGTATACGAAAAATCACGGGATTGTGGTCCGAATTTAAACATGGTAAAGCGATAAGAGGTGATAAGTTGTAAATATTTTTTGTAAGAGCCAAATCGATGATGCTAGGTTTGTAATTACGTTGAGTCGGTATATGGGTTGGTTCAGACGGACTGTGTAATTGAATATGGTTTTTTACGATAAAATTTAGAATTAATTTACCGTTTTTATTTGTTCTGTTACAGTTCCACTGTGTGTTTCGCGTTTAGATCGCCAAAAATGATAACTTGTTTATTTAAATTAAATAGTTTACTAATATCTGGAATATTTATTTTATTTGGTGGGATATATACAGATATTACAGTGGTCGATTTATTGTTAATAATTGTATTGATCGCCACGGCTTCGGTAAACATTAAGTCAGGAACGTGTATAAAATGATGCTGAATATCGGACCGCACTAAAAGCATGACCCCCCCTCCAGCTCTACTACGGTCACGTCTGTAAATGACATATCCTGGAAGAGAGAAACGATCAGTTTCAGAAAGACGAGTTTCACAAACAGAGACTAAATGGGGTTGATTATGATTTAAAAATAATTTAAATTCTACATCGTTTCCGCGAATAGTTTGTGCGTTCCACATCATAAGTTTAATTTTACTATTGTCACTAGTCATTAGAATTTCCCGCATGAGTTGTAGCACCTATTGTAATGTATACGAGAAAGTATGTTGTAAAAGAGTACGGGATATAAAGATCGCTGATAATTATTATTGTGAAATTGAAGCTAAGGCTAAAGTTGTTTATACAGCAGCTTATACAATAGGAATTTAGCAAGACACTGTGTATAAACAATTTTACATCGCTAACACTCATAAGAGATTTGAATAAATAAATATTACGAGTATTTTTTGCACAATGGAATGACCATTAATCCAACATAGAAAGTAATCCTTCTACGAGAATAAAGATTTTTGACATGCCATCTTCGGCGCTTTTTAGTTGTAATAAAATTTTTTTAAAGTTTGTAATTAATTTACTTACATTAAATAAATTGAATATATTTTTTATCTCTTTAAAACAATCAGACATGGTCGGTTCGTTAGAGTTGCTGTTGGCGGTTTTCGGAGAGAATGTATTTTGAGGCCACGGAGATTTCGGGGTTGGTAGAACTGGAAATTCTTGGTCAGTTGTTCAAATGTTTTTCGTGGAATCGCTCGAAGTGCTGGTTTTTTTTTGCTTAACTGTAATTCGAGATTTCTTTGATATTTCGTACATTCCGTGGAATTTGAAAAATGTTCATCGGAGCAGTTACAGCATTTGGGTTTGAACACGTCGATTAATGTGTTTGGGCAGTCCTTTGAAAGATGGTCTTCGGCACATTTCAGACATTTTGGATTTTTAAAGCAATTACGTGCCACGTGGTTAAATTCTTGACATTTGTAACATTGAGTTAAAGTTTTGTTAGATCTGTATTTTTCCCATTTTATTACAATGTTACAACTATAGCGAATGTTATTTAATTTGGCTAGCTGTTCTTTATTATCTAAAATTACTATTAGTATCGGAAGCTTTATAGACCCGCTGGCAGATTTTTTCTCCATTTGGTAGATTTTATGAATGGCTAAACCTTGATTTTGTAGGTCAGTCGAAATTTCTTCAATGGGGAACTGAGGAGGCATACCTTTTAAAATAATTTTAGGTTTCGTTTCACTTTTTGGAGTGAACGTGTGAAAGCCGAGATTGATATCTTTTAAGAAATTTTTTACGAGTTCAAAGTCTTCTCTGTTATGGACATATATTGTAGTTTTATTCATATTATATTTTATATTTAAGTCTTTCACTTTTGATTTTAAATTGTTAATAGCACCACTGATGTTGTTGTAAGATGAGTTTACTATTATGGGAGGATATTGACTTTTGTTCTGTTTCTGACTTACTATGTTTTTTTAAGATTTCGGTATCTTCTTCATCTAAATCGGAAAGTATGTCATAACTATTGGAGGTTTCAATGTTGAACTCACCTCTTTTACGTTTTGTTGACGTGCTGGCTATCTGTTCGGCCATAGTTCGTGCTTGGCCCCCGACCGGGGCACTCTTGCTTGTATTTGTTTGATTGGTGAACAATTTGAGTAACAAACAACTGATAAACACAAAATAAAAGATTTTTTGAAAGAAAAAAGAATGACTGTAAATAAAATCACTGACTAAAGGAGAGACTGATTAGACCACTGAACTGTACCCTACGGCTGCTAGACGTGGACTGTGGGAGGTATACTAAAAAGTGGGTAATTTATTGGGAAGCTAATGTTTATAATACAAAGGTAGAGGATTAGTAACTGTTTAATTTAAATATGTAAACATTCGGAAGAAAACAACAGAGACCTGCGAAATCCTTTATGTATTTCAGAAACTATAAAAACGGACATTTCATGTGAAAACAACCCAATATATATAAATATGCATGGTAAGTAAAGCATTTTTTAAAAATAATTTAAGTGTTGACATTAGATGTAAAATGTGTATAAATGCCATACCTAGAGGTTGAAACGCTGTGATGTCTAAAAGTAAAAAAATAAAAAAATATATTAACAACTTTTTTAGTAAAACGGCCAAATATATATATCTCAAAAACAGTTTATCTTATTAGTTTGTGTTTTTTCATCATCCCACACTCAAAAAAAAAATTCATCGATTTTTTACTATATATTTTCATCCAACTTTACACTATCTCAGAGTACACACAGATTATCGTTATTACGTTTTAGTTCTGATTGAGAAATAATATTTAATGAAGTTGTAAATAAATTAAATTAAATGTGATTTTTATTACGCCTATCTGATAATAAAGGCTTGAGTAATCTCTTTACTTGGAGTTGTATGGGGGTGTGGGAAGGGCACTCTTCTGAAAAGGTACTTTAAGGGTTGAGGGTGCTTGGACAGTGCAAACCCTTCCACGGTTTGCCCTCTTCGAGATCGAACAACCTATTTCATCCTCTTCTTCTTAATCTTTAAAAATATAGTAATTTATCATTAACTTAAAAAATCACATTAACTTTCTTAAAAATACGGACCACTATAAATGTCTATATTATATTAGATATGATATTTTAGAAACACTTAAATGAGCACACATTAACTTCCTTTTTTACTCAATTACTTTATTTTATAAGCTTTCATATCTGTCGACGTTTCGGGGCTGTTTCCCCCATTTTCAATGAAATTCAATCTTGCTATAATTTTCCTCTAAAATGGATTTTTTTCGATAAAAGATTCTTCTAAAAGGTATTATTGAAAGCTGAACTATAGTAAAAGCAAAACTGAAATTTAAAAAAATGTCAATTATTTATCTTTTAATCTTATTTTCTAAAACGATTCTCGTAGGTCCTATCTTCTTGAAAAAAATATTCAAATATGATTATTCTGTAATTGACATTAATTTCAGTCACAATACGAGTTTAAGAAAAATCTAAAATATCATTTTCTTTCCTTTTTTAATTTTTTTTGGAGTTTTTCTTAATATAAACACTTAAATGAGCACACATTAACTTCCTTTTCTCACTCAATTTCTTTATTTTATAAGCTTTCATATCTGTCGACGTTTCGGGGCTGTTTCCCCCATTTTCAAGACTTATTTTTTTTATAAATGCTTTTTCACATATAACCCAACACATTACTTCATAGCTCACTGCTATTCGTCCTCATGGCTGTTCATTGGCTACTATACTAATAGTACTATTAATAGCTATGAAGTAAAGTGATGGGTTATATGTGAAAAAGCATTTATATAATGAAAAAAATAAGTCTTGGAAATGGGGTAATAGCCCCGAAACGTTGACAGATATGAAAGCTTATGAAATAAAGTAATTGAGTGACAAAAGGAAGTTAATGTGTGCTCATTTAAGTGTTTATTTAAGAAAAACTTCCAAAAAAATTAAAAAAGAAAAGAAAATGAATATTTTAGATTTTTCTTAAACTTGTATGTTTACTGAAATTAATGTCAATTACAGAATAATCATATTTGAATATTTTTTTTTAAGAAGATAGGACCTACGAGAATCATTTTAGAAAATAAGATTAAAAGATAAATAATTGACATTTTTTTTTTTTTTATTTCCTTTATATATTTTAACACTTTTGCTTTTACTATAGTTCAGCTTTCAATAATACCTTTTAGAAGAATCTTTTATCGAAAAAAAATCCATTTTAGAGAAAAATTATGGCAAGATTGAATTTCATGTCATTGCACGTCTTATTCGCTTGAGTAAAACAACATTAAAATGGATTATTATCCTCTTCACAGCCGATGAAATTGCTTTTCTTTTTTTTTTTTTTCTCGGCAAAGGAATCATAGCTGTAAATTCAATTTAATGCAAATACAAAAGTAATCGAATATATTTATAGTCCAGAATAAATATAATATTTATGTGATGTCTCTATTTTAATTATGTTTTAAATCGTTTAAATTGCTCAGCCCAGTAATGTTGTCACTTTTAAGAAAATTATGCATTTATAAGGTAGAAAGCTCAGATAAAACAATTTTTTTTTTTATTAATTATTTTATCAATAATTCTGGAAGATCACATAAAATTAAAAAAGAGATAACTTTATTATTATTATCATTTTTTTTTTTTAGAAAAAATCTTAACAACAAAATCTTTATAATCTTAAACATAAATTAGGATATAACTAGATAAAGCAGTTGTTTAGGACTGCTGTAACTAACAAAACATACCAATAAGACAAACATATTTTATTTTTTTACGTTTCAGCCTACATAGTGGGCCTTCATGAGAGTTGAGAAAAACAAGATAAGAACCAATAAAATAAAAAGTAATAATAATTTAAGTACTAAGTATGTATTTTAATATATAGTTAGTGATTTATTTTAGTTGTATTGGTTGACATCTTGCTTTTCTTAGTCTAGATGAAAGCAAAACATGTAGGTCGAAACGTCAGCGCACATATAAAATAAGTTGGTCTGATTAGAGTGATTTCTTGATGACCGCACTCCTAAACTAATTTTCTATCATTATTCTCAGCTTTCAGCAATAATTCTATAACTTCCGATATCTTTTATTTTATTAAAAAACATTTCAAAAATATTTAATACCAAAAAAATAATTAATTAATGGCATAATTATATTTTTTTAATTTCCTATTTATATTTAAACACTTTTTCAAAAATTTGCTCTTACTATTGTCAGCCTTCAATAATCCTTAGCATACCTTTTAGGGGAATCTTTTATCGAAAAAACCCATTTTAGCGGAAAATTATGGCAAGATTGAATTTTCATGTCATTGCACGTTTTATTCGCTTGAGTAAAACAGCATTAAAATCGATTATTTATCCTCTTACCAGCCTATGAAATTGCTTTCTTTTTTACCGTGACATTATTTTATTTTAAATATCTTAAAATTGAACGTATCAAACGAATTTCCTATATTTATGTAAATGTATACTCTTTTTAAACATGTTCTTGATTAAAACACTGTTGAAAAGATTATGATGAGTTGAATTATAATACGAAATTTCAAGTAATCAAAACAAAATTTTACCCATTTTAATTTTTCAAACTTAAAATAAAAACAACAATAACCCAGTATACCCTAAAAACGGTTATAAATCAATAAAAATTATGTCAGATAAACTGAAATGTTATTTTTTTTAATTACACAAGTTTAATGTACACTGTAATATAAATTGTTCTATTCACCAATTAACTATTATTTAGCGTTCTTTTAAGTAGATTATTTATTTTCTATCTCACACTAAAATATATGTAGGCTAAAAAAAAAGTTTATTTTCGCAATAACCTTTGAAAATAAAATGTTTAATTATATTACAGTATTTATTGCTACTACAGGGATGATTTTAAAAATTATTCAGACGAGGAATGGTGAACTTTCAATCTACAAAAACCTAATCAATTAAATTCCAAGCCGTCTTTTATAAAATGTCTTGAATTGAATAAATTATAATTATTAAAATTTATCTTTTTGGTGCAACAAATAATACTGCTAAATGACTTTTATATTTACAAACTATATTACTGGAAATATTTTTTAAACATATATTTTTATTGCTCTATATTTCTAACAGTTATGTCTCATTGTAAATCATATTCTTTTTTTAAATGATCCGTTAATTTTGGCAAATAACTCACAGCTGTAAGTTCAATTTAATACAAATACAAAAATAATCGAATATATTTATTTTTTTTATTTAGTCCAGTAAAGTATATAAAGAGAATTTAGTCCAAAATAAATAAAATATTTATGTGATGTCTCTATTTTAATTGTTTTAAATTTATAATCGTTTAGCCCAGTAATGTTGTCACTTTTACGAAAATTATGCATTTTTAAGGTAGAAAGCTCAATAAAACAAAATTTTTTTATGAATTATTTTGTCAGTAATTCTGGAGGAGAATTAAAAAAGAGAAAATTTTAACAACAAAATCCTATTGTTGGGCCTGCGGTCACTAAGCAAAAACACCAATAAGACAAACTTCTTTTTATATTTTTGCCGACGTTTCAACTTACATACTGGGCCTTTGTGAGGTTTAAGAAAAACAAGATAAGAACGTATAAAATTTTCAAAAAATTAGAAAAAGTAATATTAATTTAAGTACTAATTAACTATTTTAATATATAGTATTTTCTTTTAATTGTATTCGTTGTTATCTTGCTTTTCTTGGTCTTGATTAAATCCGAAACGTGACTATATATTTTAACTGAATAAAAGTTAAAGTTATTAAATAAATAAAAAGAGACTTGAAGAATTAAATGCTTAATTACATTAAAAAAAAAATGTCTATCTTTATTGTCAACGGTCAAAGATAACTACACAATAAAAAAAGAATTAAGTTAAAAATTTATATAGTAATATTTATTTAATTTATATTTTATTGTTAATGTTAATATAGCAATATGTCAATTCTTTTTCATATTAGGTCACTGTCTATACTTGTTTCAAATTTTAGACTTTGCACCCTTTACTTATTATTAAATAATTTTCCTATTTAAATTTTATGGTTGGTTCTATATTGTTATTATCGTTTCTCTATCTTTATTGCAAAAATATTTTTCTTATTCGACTGATGAGAGACATGCATTGATATACAAATGTCAATTTTGGTGATTAAAATATCTGAAAATATAAAAACATATAAATCCATGTTTATAAAGAAAATATATATGTATATATTTATTTAATTTATAGTCATCGTTAATGTTAATATAGTAATATTGCTATAGGTAAATTCTTTATCTGTCATTATCAACAGTTAATAATAACTCCATTATAAAAATAAATTAAGTTTGAAAGCATTTTTTAATTTATTCAAATAATGTTTCATTTAATAGATTTTTTTTATTCGACTGATAAGAAAAAACTATTTGATGTTAAGAGATCAATTTTGGTGATTAAAATATCTGAAAATATAAAAACATATAAATCCATGTTTATAAAAAAATATATATTTATATAGTAATATTTATAATATGATACAGTTTCCTTCTGGTTACACCTATAGAATTATTGATAAACTGTTGCTACAAGAGAGTGAGAAGGGAGAGAAGACCTAGTAGCGAAATGTAGGTCGGAGGGTAGCATGTGTAAGGGCAGATCTGTGTTTATATTGGAAGGCGCATGCGCCGGACCCCTCTTCGATCGACCCCACCCTTGCCCTCCCCACATTAACCAATCACGCCCATTACAACCCCATGGCATTCACCCTTTCCAACCGCTCTTATTTTTATTTTATTTTTTTTTTCACAATCTTTTTTACTATCAAGCTGTCAAAAATAAACACACCTACATTCAGGAGAGACTCCATTGTGTCGTGTAAACAATTCAGAGGAGATCCATCCGTTCTATTACTGTCCCTCTTCAATCCTGCCGGGCTGTTTATGATTCTCACAGGCGTCAGTTTTATTTCTGACAGTCACATCTCGGATTGTGAACTTACGTGACACAAATATATTGAAATTGCATCGCTCAATAAAATAAATGTTTCTGAAATTAAACATAACCCTATGTTTTCAAAAAATTCTTATTACACAATAAAATAATATTATATATTGAAAATTAAAGAAAAGTACATAAAAATCAATAAAAAAAAAAAAAAGTTGAAGCTCTCTTGTAAAATTAATTATAATATTAATTTTCAAAACTATGACCACTGTTGACTTGTTTCACAGATGTTTTCCGTAAAAATTGTTCTACTTCATTTAATCTCACAATTTTAATTGTTTCTAATAGCAAAATGCTTAAAATTCGACATAATTTTATTTTATTAAAATACTAACCAGGACTGTACTAACTAGGAAACGTTATTATTATTATTATTTTTATTATTTCTTTATTTTATCAAGCCTATGATATAAGTAAGTCAACAAAAATAAAATATTCGATTGGATCAAATTCATTACTATAAAAAATTAAAGTATATATATATGACAGATGCAATTTCTATGACGACGACTGCACCTCCATTATCATCTTGTATTTAGAATACTGAGTAGGATCAATAAGAAAGTGCTATACACAGTGGCAACTCTCAAGAAATTCTATATTATTTGGCAAAATACCACTATAATTAAAGAAAAAAATTAGTCTATATAACGTTTAATGCCTTTAAAACAGTGGTTCTCAACTAGTTATCCGCGGGCTATTAGTGAGATGGTAATTGAAAATTGTATTAAATTACCTTAATAAAAATGCTTAAAATTATTACACAATAATTTATAGACATTTAACTAATATGAAAAGCTATAAATAATAGGCTAAAATGGTCTATAATCACTGCTAATTTCATATCTAACAATTTCAATTATTCTTTTTTCGTTTTGAAGGAAATATAAGCACTAACAAAAAACAAAACAAAAACGTTTTTGTCCCCTATCTCTCTTTACTGATTATAACATTTTATCTTTAAAAATAACTGAGTTATGGGCGTATTTAAGATTGAAATTAAAAAAAAAATATCTGCTCGTTTTTCTCTTTTTTATAATCATTCGTTGTAATTTTTTTTTCGAAAACATTAATAATTTTTTTGTATATCTTCAAAAATAACTGAGTTATTCAATTAAATGACTTTTAATCGGCCGGCATTTTAAAAATAATCGGCACATATCTACATCTAGATATTAGGATTATCGTTGGACACTCTAGTCTTTTTTTTATTTTTATTTTTAAAAAAATCGTCCAGTATTTTCAAAGAAAAGTCGTGGACGGCGTACGGATTTAAAAAAAATCGTGTTCTACATATCTTGGACATAGATTGATTCTAGATCTTTATGTGATTTTTGGAGTTAATCTCTTGATTATATTATAACCATAACAACTTATTATATTAGCATCACACGGACTGAGTATTAAGTTAAATTTGAAATTATAAATAATTAGCTTTTTTAAACAATTATTAGGGAAGTATGCATACTTAAAAATTCGGAACATTCTTCGAACAGAAAAAAATTACACTTTATTTTTTACGCTTTTCTTATCCTATATATAAGAGTTCTTTATAGAATAAGTAAGTATAAAAATAATATGAATCTATAACAAAATCCCACATAAAAATAATATGAATCTATAACAAAATCCCACATAAAAATAATATGAATCTATAACAAAATCCCACATAAAATAATATGAATCTATAACAAAATCCCACATAAAAATAATATGAATCTATAACAAAATCCCACATAAAAATAATATGAATCTATAACAAAATCCCACATAAAAATAATATGAATCTATAACAAAATCCCACTTAAAAAATTGCTATAAGTTGTTTCAGTTTATCACGATGCTTTCAAAGTAGCATTTTTATTGTTAATCCAGACAGATGTATTTTTCTATTTGTTGAATTTTTCTGCCGTATATATGAAATTTTCACTACGATTAAGCATTGCTACAATCTCTACTTTAAAAGAATTAATTTTTTTTTTAAGTAAAACATTTTCTTGCCTTATTTCTTCGATTGACATATACTTTTAATTTTGAATATTGAAAAGTAATATTAAATATTTATAAAAGTATGTTGTATATTCACCAATTTTAAAATATATGATATCGTAAAAATGATTATGTCTTGTAAAGATGTGATGTGTTTATTTTAAACGATAGACTTTCAGACCATTTTCATAAAATGACCATTTTTTCAAAATGATTCATGATGGAATTAAATCTGATTAAGCGTTTGGAGGTTAGGGGAATGCCATGTTGTTGGTAAAATAGATTATTGTAGAATATAAAAAGCAGTTTCCAGCGAGATTCAAAGTTGTCTTACCTCCGTAGTTAGGTCTTACTTTTTGTCGTAGCTGACGCTGAAGGAATCGAGAATGGCCGAGATGTTCACGTCTCCCAGCATGCTACCGCCTCCTCCGCTGCTGTAAAATAAAAGAACTAATAAAAAATTTAAAAAAAACTTCTAAATTTTTGTTTCCACAAAATGAAAAGTACATAAAACAAGGCGTGAAACAAAATTTAAATATTGGGCGTTAAACAATTATCTTCAATCATTCAATGTTAGATATCTAAAATTGAAATATCACAATTATTGATCGCCTAGTAGGGATTATTGAAGGTATTGGAAAATTAGAATTTGAAGGAGGATACAGGCGCAACATGGCGAATATGGGTTGGAAGAGAATTCCACAGAGTAGTAGAGCAAACAATAAAGGTACAATCAAAAGTTTTAGTTATGTGTGTAGGAATGTAGAGGTCAGAATGGTACAATCTAGTTTCAAAATGAGGGGACTGAGGATTTAAATTGAAGGAGACTGTAGATATAGGTAGGGTTTTGGGAGTTGAGAGTTTGGTAAAGGTATGATCCAAGGAAAGATTGTACATACATACATACATACATACATATATATATATATATATATATATATATATATATATATATATATATATACTTTATATACAAACAACTAATCACAGAACACATGGAAACATAAAACATTATCTCAAACGTTTTAACAAAATCCAAACAGACTTATGTGACGAAGACGGACGAATTCAATATTTTAAATTCTCACATAGAATAAGCCCGAGGAATTCACACAGCACCTTTCCAAAGTGTTTACTCCTCATCCAGAGCTTAATCCAACCCATACTGCAGCAGTTGAAGAGTTCCTTATGTCACCAATACCACTCTCCTTACCCCCTAAAGCAGTTGAAGAGTTCCTTATGTCACCAATACCACTCTCCTTACCACCTAAAGCAGTTGAAGAGTTCCTTATGTCACCAATACCACTCTCCTTACCACCTAAAGCAGTTGAAGAGTTCCTTATGTCACCAATACCACTCTCCTTACCCCTAAAGCAGTTGAAGAGTTCCTTATGTCACCAATACCACTCTCCTTACCCCTAAAGCAGTTGAAGAGTTCCTTATGTCACCAATACCACTCTCCTTACCACCTAAAGCAGTTGAAGAGTTCCTTATGTCACCAATACCACTCTCCTTACCACCTAAAGCAGTTGAAGAGTTCCTTATGTCACCAATACCACTCTCCTTACCCCCTAAAGCAGTTGAAGAGTTCCTTATGTCACCAATACCACTCTCCTTACCCCTAAAGCAGTTAAAGAGTTCCTTATGTCACCAATACCACTCTCCTTACCCCCTAAAGCAGTTGAAGAGTTCCTTATGTCACCAATACCACTCTCCTTACCCCCTGAAGCAGTTGAAGAGTTCCTTATGTCACCAATACCACTCTCCTTACCCCCTGAAGCAGTTGAAGAGTTCCTTATGTCACCAATACCACTCTCCTTACCCCTGAAGCAGTTGAAGAGTTCCTTATGTCACCAATACCACTCTCCTTACCCCCTGAAGCAGTTGAAGAGTTCCTTATGTCACCAATACCACTCTCCTTACCCCCTGAAGCAGTTGAAGAGTTCCTTATGTCACCAATACCACTCTCCTTACCACCTGAAGCAGTTAATCCCTCTGAGGTCGAGGGATCTCCTTACTCCTCAAATCTTAAGACAACTTCCACCTAAAGCCATTACATTCCTTACATATCTCTATAACTGTAATCTACGCACTACCTATTTTCCTCTCTTATGGAAACATTCAACTACCATCCTTTTCCTAAAACCAGGCAAAGCTTCTAACAACAAGTCATCTTACAGACCTATCAGCCTACTTCCAATCCTCTCAAAAATTTTCGAAAAGCTCCTACTAAATCGAATCATAGCCAAATTTCAGAATTTTCCTTCACATGACGTGGCTGAGAGCGAGGGTCTAGGATATCTTGGATTCCGCTTTTTCCTCCACAAGTGGAGGAAAAAGTTATAGTTATGTTTGTTTGAATGATGTTTGTTTATTTGCAAACTTTTATTTATCTCAATTATAGGTTAATGTTGTGATTTGTTTTGTTTTTATATTTATTATTATTTAATTCTATATATATCATTTATTTGTATTTATCTCAGTTATAGGTTGTTGTTTGTTTTCTTATTTTGTACATATATTATATTTTATTTATTTGACTTTATCATTGTATACTGTACATATTGTGTGAATGGGATCTTATATATGACTATTACTAATGTTCATATAGAAACAAATTGTAATATATCTCGATAAATAAATTAAAAAAAAAAAAATAATAAATTCTCACATAAAACCGTATAAACCTTAGAAATAACCTAATTATATTTAGTTAATTTTCCATGGTGAAAATATTTACAGAATGAAATTTTTCGTCTATTGAAAAATGAAATGAAAAATGTGTTCTTTAAAAAGAGTTGGGACGGACCCCGAGAGCAGTATAAAGAAAATCCATTATAGTGATAGAAATTGACAGGTTGATGGGGGCGATCCAAACCACTGACGATAAACAGGTAGCTCTCTGCCAATCAATAGCCTTCTATCCCATATTTAATTTTCACTCTTCTATCTCCGAAAAAAAATGTTTAATTGAAACAGAAATGTATTTAAAAAAAAAATTATGTTATTTAAAAAAAAAATAAAAATAATAAACTTTGGTTAAAAAACGATGCAAATTATTACATTTGTTCTTGACCAATTTGAATGATTCTTTTCCATTAAAAAAAAAAAATAATTTTCTATTAAATAGCACTAAAACCAAAAAAAAATCTCTAATATAACTCTATCTCCAAACATAACTGAGTAATGGGCGTATTTATGGATAAAATAAATTTTTTATATTCTTTTTTCATAATTATTCGCGGTTTTTTTGGTTGTAAACACTGATAAATTTGTTCTCTATCTTCAAAAATAACTGAGTTATTGAAAAATCACTTTTATTCGGTCGCCATTTTAAAAATAACTATATGATATCAACGTCTAGGTGTTAGGATCATCGTTGCATGTCCTATTATTTTTGTGATGAATTTAAAAAATATATTGGTCCTGTAGTTTCGGAGAAAAGCCGCGGGCGGAGGAAAAACGGATTTTTTAATTATTATTCCTTCTACGCATCTTAAAACGTAAGTCCTTAAATTTTGAAGGGTTTATTTGTTTATTTTTTTTTATTACAAAAGTTCATTATTGAAAAGTATAAGCCAAAAAAAAAAAAAAAAAAAAAAAAGATATAATAATAAGCGTTGCACGGCGATTTTATTATATATTAATATATATATATATATTTTATATATATATATTATATGGTGCATCTATATTACTATCCTTATGTTCGGAAACAAAAATCACCAAAACAATTATTTTTGTACCTTTCTCCTTTAGCTGATTATTATCGAATTAGTTCGATCGTCAACATCTAACATAGTCTTTTCTATGCCAATGAAATGAAATCAGGTATCAGAATATTCCAAATATAATGAAACCTACATACTATTAAAGTCTATTAAATTTATTTTTATTTATTTATTTTATAATATTCCGCATCTACCCAAGCGGGTCATTAGCGGCGTCTATTAAATTTTACATCCATATAGCTAGTTTAATATAAATCGTAACAAGGTGCAAAGTTCACAGTATAAATCGGTTCTTCTGGTTTTCAGATTTCGTTGAAAATGTCGCTGTGACACCTCCTGCATATAAGCTTCTAAAATATGTAGTTTCAGTTTTATAAAACTTATTATTTTTGAGCTAGTTTGTTTGTTTGTTTGTTTGTTTAGGTTTTAAGGCGTAAAACCCTATGGTCATCAACGCCTAGACACTATATGCTACACTATATAAGAAAGAACTATTAGGTAATGGGTGATTGAGAGAAAGAAAGAAAAAATAAATAAAATAAATAATAAATAAATAAAAAATAAAAAATAATAAAAAAAAATAAAATAAAGAAAGAAAAAAATTTTTTTTATGTAAACTATAGTTTAAAAAGCTAATACTAGTAATGCTAACTGACTAGGAATGGTCTTTATAATTTCGATAATAATGACTGCTCCTTAAGAAAATCAAAAACTAATTCAATGGTTTTCTCTCTATCACCCAGCACCGCTGAAATATTCGGGCTTAGTCCAATTTTATTCAGGTGTGATGAATAATAAGGGCATTCTTGAAAAATATGCCGAATGGTAAGGGTTCCATCACAGTGCTGGCATCGGGGCACCGGCTTCCTAGCAAAAAGATAAGAGTGCGTCAGCCGCGAGTGTCCTATCCTTAGCCGGGTCAACGCGACCTCCTCCCTCCGGCTGCTACGGCTAGATGTAGACCAGGGTTTCACTGTTTGTTTTATATGACTTCAGTTTGCTTACCCTGGCTATCGTTCCACATTTTCTGCCATCGGTCATCTTCTTGCTTTCTGAGCGGTTCACTGAGTTCAGACGGTGTTAAGATGGCTGTTCCTCTCCCTGGCAGTGTGAGCGCCTGCTTTGCTGCCCGGTCCGCAAGCTCGTTACCGGTAATTTTTGAGCTAGTCTTACTAAACACACACTTTTAATTTAAATCAAAGCGGCTAAGGCATGAAATCAAATGCAGTATAAACGCGCCCTAACTTCGGTGTTATGCAAATAACGAAAACGTAAAAGAACTAAAATTATAACAATTATAATTCAATTTTGAAAAGCTATAAGAACTGGATCCTTTATAGCATTTCTGAAAAGCTATATATATTTTTTCTTCACTTACCACAACCTAGGAGGTATGCTAAGTTCAAATTTATCCTGATTACTTTTTACTTTCACTTACATATATGTGAAATATATAGTGAACGAAATTATTGCGATCGTGAACAATTTTGAATTCCAGTTTTCAACGACAATACATGTTTTAGGGTCCCCCGAGTACAAATGACCAAGTCTCGCAAAAAGTTGTGTATGTGTGTGTGTGTGGCCATGTCTGCTTAGTATACGATAAGATGTATACAACTGAACTTTCATATTTGCAAAGCCTCAGATGTTTTTGCCAAAATAAGTCGACCGGAAGTGCTACTTTATATTATATATTTTGTACCTTTTTGCGTTTTTCTCAAATAAGTCTCTCACGATTTTAATTAAATTTGCTATATCGATGTAAAATTTCATGGGCTTTATATGATGTAGGTTTATTCTGATAGCAATGGTCTGAATACCGATATTTTAAATTTTCTTCCCCTAAAATACCTTCGATTTTGTAGATTCGAAAATATTGACCATATCATTTTTTTTTTTTAGAATTCATAAAAATTGAAAGAATTTGATAAACAATTAAAGGAGTGTTGAGCAGATTTTTTTTCATCTATTTTTTTGTTTTTTGGGACATAAGCACTTTAATTTAGACGTAAAATATACCGTTGGAAAATAATGATTTTAGAAAAAACTTTACTTCATACACAAAGTTGTTGATGTAAATGGAGTTTGATACAAATCAGACAAATCTGATTCTTATAGATAATAATATAATAAAATACACGTTCCTCTCTAGCCATAACTTAATTAATTCTTTAACCTTTTCAATTTCACGTGCTTAATTTCATCTGCTGAAGTAAAGTAAAGCACTGTTAACACCATCAGAGCTAGCGCACCCTCTAATTGAAAATGTTTTTAAAAAATGGGATGAAACCTGGAAAAACAGCTATCCAAGCAAGCTGAAAGCGATTAAGCAAGAGCCAAAGTCTTGGAAAACTTCATATCGCATCAACCGCAGAGAGGAGGTGGTCCTGGCCCGCCTGAGAATCGGGACATACAAGGTTAACCCATGGGTACTTAATATCTAAGGATTTGCCCCCAAGATGTCAACATTGTAGGGGAACCCTAACAATTACTCACATTTTCGAAGAATGTCCTTCTACACAAGAAAATTGAACCATAGAGGAATACCAATCAATGTCGCGGTTGCTTTGGGGAACGATGAAAATAGAATTCACGAATTGATGTGCTCTCTTACTGAAATGGACTTTTACAAGCCGATTTGAAAATTTTATTTTACTATTATTATTATTTTTTAAATTATTATTATTTTTTTAAATTTTATAAATTAATTAATATATTTTATTTTTAACTTTATTTATACACATACACACATATATACACACACACACAAACATATATATATATATATATATATATATATATATATATATATATATATATATTTATTGTTGTTTTTTTGTTTTTTTTATTACTTATTTTTTATTTTTTTTATATATTTATTATTATTCATTAATTAGCCTAAAATTGATTTCTAAAATGAGTGTCTGGCACTGATGACCGAGATGTTTTGTGCCAATAAAATATAACAGCCAACCAACCAACCATCTGCTGAAAATTCATAAAATTATTTCAATTCCAGAAGAAAGTGAAAGTGGTGTGTAGAGCTCACCAGATTTTTAACAAATATGTCATTACAACATATCACTGTCATCATTGTTCCATATAAGACAGAATGTAATATTACTAAATTAATATATATAAAATATATATATATATATATATATATATATATATATATATATATATATATATGTATTTATTAATTCAGCACTTTATATGTTATGTCCCTGTAAATTATGAAAAAGAGGCTCATATTGGGTTTTTATTTTTATCATTTTGCTGTAGTCTTATTTCTGTCCTTAACTTTCTTTATTAATGATTATTTTTAAAAATTGCTAAAGGTTATTTTTTCGTGCAATATTTAAAAAAAAAAAATCACAAATTGTGAAGCTATTTAGTTTATATTTTTGCGTATTATGATCGAATAGCCCGAATTTGGAGACAAACTTAACTGGTTCCATATTTCCACAAATTGAAATATTGATAAAAATTGACTAAACAGAAAGTATCGAGAAATTTTATGGAACTTTGTTCTTTCTCAAAAAAAAAAAAAAAAAAAAAAAAAAAAAAAAAAAATTATGCTAAGAGTTGCGTAGTTATGGAAGTGTATATGAAATTTTACATATAATGAAGAAGTACAAGAATAATTCAATTGTTTACATTAGAACACATTTATTTATCCTTTTTTCACTTACATCCATTTTTAAAATCAATGAAAGAATTTTCAAAAACAGTTAGAAATGAAAATACGTAAAACTATTAAAGAATTAATTAAATTGAATTTATATAGAAACACGTGATTCATTAAAAAATCTAATACATTATTATCTAAAATAATCAGTTAGTTTTATCGGCTTTTTATCACTCTCTATTAACTTTTAAAAGCTTGAGTATAAGATAATATTTTTTCTAAAATCTTTAGCTTTCAACGGTATATCATACATGTATATTATTACTGTTCTTATGTTCAAAAACGAAAAATTGCATTAAAAAAATATTTTTTCTGTTTTCTTCTTTAGTTGGATATCGAATTTATTCAATTTATATATTTACCTGTTTTTCATCAGCGTTAACAATATAATATAGTTATTTTTATTGAATCTACAATATTAAAGGTACTTTAGGGGAAAAAAATTTAAAATATCGGCATTTAAGCCCTGTCAGACCATTTTAATCAGAATAAACCTACATAATGTTAAAGCCCATTAAATTTTACACCGATATAGCGAGTTTAATCAAAATCGTCGGAACCGTTTTCGAGAAAATTGAAAAAAGGTGAAAAATGCATAGTATAAAGTGCCTCTTCTGGTAAGCTCATTTTGATGAAAAAAGTTTTGTCACGTCTCGGGCGTATAGTTGTCTTAAATATGAAATTACAGTTTTATCGAACTTACCGTTTCCGCCCCGGGAGTTAACACACACACAACACACGCACACAGACACATGCACACAGACATTTTTGCGGGACTTGGTTATTTGGACTCATGGGACCCTAAAATGTGTATTTCCCTTGAAAACTAGAATTCGAAAATTTTCACGATCTCAATACTTTCCCTTACTATATATAGTAAGTGAAAGTAAAAATATGTAACTATAGCGCACAAAAAAAACTGATAATATGACCCTTTGCTATCTAGAATTGTTACTTGTAGTGAAAGTCGATAATTTACTATAACATCAAACTTTCTGGACGAAGACTCGACGAATAAGAAGCAGCACATTTTTAAAGCCCCCAACTCAAAAAAAGAATATGAAAAATACTGTTTGGTTGATTTTATTTTGTTTGATACACTTATAAAATCTTGGAGAGACTATTAGTACCAAATTGTATTGCGACGAAATTAATGCAAAACATCCGAAATTGGCAATAATGAAGCCATAATTAGTAAATTGGAAGGGGTCTATTTTGTTGCATGACAATGCCCGGCCACATGTCCCACGTGTCACAAAAACTGTTGGAACTTTGACATGAAACTATGCAACATCCGCCCTACTTTCCGGACTTGTCCTCTAATGATTTATTTAGACACATTGACCATACATTACGTTACAAAAAAACAAAAAAGACAATCGAATTATAAAATGAGTTTTTTCGGAATTTATCAAGTCTGAAGATGGTAAATTCTATTCAAAGAGAAAGGAAAATTAGAAAGAACATTGGTAGAAATTTATTGATAGTACCAGTGACTATTATGATTGAATAAATTAGTTGTTTTTTTTAATCAAAAAATCCTTTATTGATTTCCACACAACCAAATATTTTAGGTGTAACGTTACTTCCTAAATTATGTTTTTTTTTTTCTTTTCTTTATTTTCATTTATTGAGATTAGTAAATACATCAAGTAAATTAGCTGTCAGATAATATACATGAAGAGAAAATGCCCACTGGCATCACTTCACAATGAATCTTAACTAGAATGTCTCGAGGCCATATTCTTTTCAGGCACCTCGGAGGATTGTCAGGAATAGAAGAGGAAGCAAAGATTGAAACTAGTGGGTTAGAGTGGGAGTGGAGTTTGTCATGGAATGATCGATACCTGGTTTGGGCCAAATCAGCTACAAAGGGAATATTAAGGTCGTTATGGATGAGGTTGTTCGTGACAAAATAAGGAGCGTTCAGGATTTTTCGAAGGATTTTGGATTGTAAGGATCGAAGACGGGAAGAATTTGATGGTTTAGTGGAGCCCCATAGCTCAACTCCGAAATTATGTTTAAAATTCAAATTAGTTTAAAGGTTCTCATAATACCTTGTGTAATTTTGAAATATGTTTATCTAACTTTTTATTTATGTTTTTTAATGTATTTATGAAAAATTAAATAATAAGCTGTAGTTGGTTATATTTTGTCCATAAAAAAATATAAAATAATTGGCACACCATTTTTTTTTTTTTTTAAATTGGGTGGATTATACCTCAATATACTAGTTTCTGAAAATATAGCGACGTAATATAAAACAGTTCTATTATAACATTTAAAATTGAAAGAAACAAATACAACTTAAACGAGAAGTCGTGTTTTTAGGTGGCTGGTATGTATTAGTATTTATGTTCTTTATCAATAATGAAAACTATTGGAAAATAGTTTCCCCCAGGCGTGTTGCCTACAATCACAGACGAGTTACTATGGCGGCCAACTAAACTAAATCAATATGTAATATCATTACATATTTATATACCTCCGTTTTATTTATTAAATATTGAAATTATTTATTTCATTCTTCATAGTGGAACGTTAATTAATTTCAAAGTTCAATCTTCAACTCGTGGCTGTCTGAAATATATATCATATTATTGCTATTTATAACGATATCTCAATTCTTATAGTGTTGGAAAATAAGCTCTTTGATTTTTAAATTATTTTGTCAACATATTTATATAATTTAATTGACAAAAAGAAAAAAAACAAAACAAATAAATTGTTATATCCACATTTTTCACTCAATACTATATTATTTTTTTTTGTTTGTTTATTTATTTAACATCATTTTATGATACTGTGGCTAATCGGACGATGCTACAGTGGAAGTCCTAAATTTTGCCTATCCAGAATTTATTAGGATCGGGATCTTTAACGAGTACCTGACATCGCACAGGTTCGGAACCACCTTTTCACGTCTCCTCCGAAGGACGGCATAACTACAGATTATTTACTCCCATTAAAAAATCCTAGGAATACCTACGGGTTTGAACCCGATGACCTTCGGCATTAGAGGCTGTTATGGTAGCTATCCTGCTACAGGTGATCCCCAATATTATTTTATTTTCCCAAGTTTCAGCACTAGTTCTAATCTGTTATTTTTTACTGCACACCACACACGCACACATATATGTATAAAGTTACACTTAAAAAAAAATATCTTAGGCTGAACTAGCTTGTTATTCAATACCTGAACTAGGCTAATGACTATATAAATGCGACTATATATATATTATATATATATATATATATATATATATATATATATATATATATATATAATATATATATTTATTTATAAGGGATCTTTAAGAATGGTCTAGGGCCGAACACTTTGCAGATATAAAATAAAAAATCTGTTGACTGAAAAATGTGGATTAAATTTATTTTTTAAAAAAGTTTTAATTAAAATTATTCTCTAAAAAAATACACTATAACAAAATTTATATACTGTATTTTATTTATTTTGAAATAACAAACCATTGTGTTATAATTTACAGTATTTTTAAATTCAAAACGAATGTAAACTTTCTCAGCACATTTCTGTGTAAATCAATGAGAAGAAAACCATTTAAAGTTTCTCTTACACAAGTTACTTCAGAAGAAATGTCTGAAATGCATTATTCACACTGAAAACTTCTAGAAAGTTGTGCAGTAAATCTGTTCTACCGAGTATTAAGCTGTAAAGAAAACATACGTTTTATGATAACATTTCGAGGAAACTTAACATAAATAAATATTGACGGTGTTTCGATATTTTCAGGAATACAAAAATTAAGTAACAGAACTTTAGTAAATGCGTGGAGAATTTCATTAAAGTAATTTTTATATCAAAATTCTGATGGGTGTTTCACAAAACTCATTTCACATTTTATTTCTAACAAATTTTATATTTCTCCTTTTTACTTATCGTTTTAGAGATATTTTCGTAGAGAAATATACTGAGGTAATTTGGACAAGGATAGTCAATTTTCTCTTTTCTCTTCGAAGAAATTCGTCTATCTTTCAGCCTTAATATTCATCGGTAAAGTTTTGAACACTGTCATTTAGAAAAAAATGACAACCATTTTATTATTTTTTTTTAAAAAGGTCTTACAGATTATTGAGAAGTTATCTATATTTATAAAAGATAGTATTGTACCATTTCACTCACTTCATTGGCCATCGTGCTATCTAAAAAACGCTGAAAATTATTAAACAATGGTTTATTGTGTATAATAGGTCATAGCTGTTTTTATAGTATATAGGCAATTAACCAATATAAAAGCTATAAATAATTAAAAGAAGAATGGAATATCACCACTATTAATTTTAAAACGCAATATTTCTGCTAGTTCCTAACCTATTTCAATTAGTATTTTTTTCATTTTGTAGAATATTAAAATTTTTATGTAATAGTAATATCCAATATAACTCTATCTTCAAACTAAACTGAGTTATGGGCGTATTTATGGATAAAATGTCAATTTACTCTTTTCTTTTTTTTAATAATTACTCGGTTAAGTAATGTTGAGTTAAAAAAACTCATTTTCGTGTGATGCAAATACTACATATACTACAAATAATATAATATTTTCTGAAAAACTATTAGTCATATTTGTAAGTTAATAAAATTTGTTAACAACTTAAAGTCGTCTTTATTTGACCAGAATTAGCAAACATAAATAATTTATAACAAAGATATTATACTTTGTACCAAGTTTCCTGTGCAAGTTCTCATGAAAATACGTTCAATTTTTACTGATTTTAAAAAATAATTTTATTTATTTACAATTATATTTTTGTTTGTTCTCTAAATTGCTATTTGCAATCTGCCAAAAAAAAAAAAAAAAATCTGCAATAAGCAAATATCTTAATTTTTGAAAGAGTAGTTTAACTCAAGGCATCTCTAGGCCACCGCCTCAAATATCGTCGGGTTGGATTTAAATGTTTGGGGTCCATGGGTTCATGTTGTAAGTCAGTCTGTCATGAAATCTTTTATAATATTCTGTGTCTTAAATGAATCTGTATGAAACTGTGAGTATGTCCAAGTCCTTGTGAAGTAATTCGTTGGTTACATAAAACGATGCATCCACGATTTTTCGCAATACTTTCGATTGAAGAGACTGAATTATTTGGATGTTAGATTTTTTGGCAGATCCCCATAGCTCTATCCCATATGTCTATAATAGTTTGATGAGTACTTTGTAGATAGTAATTTTAGTGTTCACGGATAATTTTGATCGTTTGTCAAGCTGTTGTCTTTTAAGTCTAATGTGGGTCCTCTATGTCAGTCTTTTGTCTAAGTGCAGTCCCTAATATCTTACTTCCTCTGATGTCGGAAGGAGTTTATCCTCGAAATAGACTGATGGACAATCCCCATGATTGAGCGTGAAAACTTGATGATTGATTGATTCATTTTGGTTTACTTTTTTCAATAATGAACCTTTGTAATCGAAAAAAAAAATTACCCCTGCTTAAAATTTGAGAGCTTACGTTTCAAGATGCGTAGAAAAACAAAAATCCGTTTTCCGCAGTCCGCAACTAAAGGACCAATTTTTTTTTTAATTCGCCACAAAAATACTAGTCCATTCAACTATAATCCAAACACCTAGACGTTGATATCAGCTGGTTAGTTTTAAAATGGTGGCCGATTAAACGTCATTTAAGTCAATAACTCAGTTATTTTTGAAGATAGAGAAGAAAAAAATGAAATCTTACTCATAAATAAACTTATAACTCAGTTATTTATGACGATATAGAAAAGTATATATAGAGCTTTAGAGTCAGTAGAGCGTGATAAAAAAAAAAAAAAAAAAAAAAAAAAAAAAAAAAAAAAAAAAAAAAAAAAAAAAAAAAAAAAAAATGCGTAGAATCTGAATAACGTATAAAAAAACTTCGTTACTCCTAATAAATAAATAGATAAATACCAAAAAAAGCGGAGATATTGTGTTTTGAAATCAGCAGTAATGATATGATACTATCATTTGAATTATTGCTTTTCATATTACTTAATCGCCTATCAACAGCTATCTAAAAAGTTATGCCCTAATATTGTTATTTGGAAATAATAAACCATTGTGTAATAATTTGCAGCGTTTTTTAGAGTTGAAGCTGGTTGCAAGTTGTATTAGGCAATTTTCCAACCGGCCATGAAGGTTTTCCGCGGCTTATAAACGAAGATATTAGTTCCGGTGATATTACACACGCTACATTATCTCACTGATACATATATAAGCAGATATAAAATGTTTATGACCTTTCTTTATCTATTAAAAGCTAAGTGACTCATTAAACTTTGTTACTAATAATAAAAATTAAAAAAAAAAAAATACATGAAAGTGGTATTGAATAAGAAAAATCGCCCTCATAAACGCTATTGCGATAGATATAAAGTAATGTTTCCTTTGATAGGGGGCATGTTTAATATGACATCTGGGTGCTTTATGTAAGTTTCGCGTGCCCTAGACGAATTGGTGACTTGGCACGCACATCACTAAACCTTAGTGCTTCGGGGGCTAATTCTCCCTTTATTTGGTGCCAATTAGTTCCACTTTCGAGCAACTTGGTTCCACTCAATTTAGTTTTAAATCTTGAATAAAACCTTGGCTACAGGAGGTTTTTTAGTCAAAACAAACGAGACGAGATAAATAAATAAATCGATTCTCTTAATTCTGGGTGTAGGGGATTATTAGTGATATTTAATAATATTCAAGTATAATATATTCCTAGTACACCAACACATGCTTACGAATATTATATATGTGATAATGTTTGTTGTGAATTATAAAATAAATGAAAAAGTCATTAAATATTCAAAATATAAAATCTACCCATCATAGCCAACATATTCTGCGACTCATATTTTTTTATGATTAGGCAAAATTTGAGATAACTGATGTTAGTAAGCATTCATTGCTGTCAGTGAGTCCTGAAGATGGGAAAAGAATCCTCAAATGTAGACACTACATTCCTAGTGCAGCTGTAGTATCAATTAGGAATCAGAATTTTTTGTGTTTAAATTATTGGCATTGGTCAATCAAAAAAAAAAAAAAAAAAAAAAAAAAAAAAAAAAAAAAAAAAAAAAACCAGTCATCAAACTCTTATTTTCGTTGTTAAAATCAATTTAAGAACATTTGAATGAAGCTTTTTTATTTATTGTAAGTTAGAAACTGTATTTCTTAATACATTTTGTAAATGAGCTTTGGGATAAAATATATGAGAAATACATGAAGAGAAACTGTCCATTGGCATCACTTCAGTAGCTATTATAGACTAGAACGTCTCGAAGTCATTTTCTTTTCAGACGCCTCGGATGATTGTCAGGAATGGAAGAGGAAGCAAGGATGTAACTAATTGGTTAGAGTGGGAGTGGACTTTGTGATCCAAGGATTGATGGCTGGTTCGGTACAGATCAGCAAGATATAGAGCGTTAAGATCTTTATGGATAAGTTTATTCGGAAGGAACGTCGAGGAGTTTCCGAAGAATTTTAATTATTTAATAGTGAAGAATTAGATGGTTTAGTAAATTTTGTTGACAATATATAATTTAGATTAAATAATATAACTGTATCGAATTGTTCCGTATAATAATCAGTAATAAGTTGTGTTCGTCACTTAAAATACCTTTTAATGTTTAAATACTTAATGTTAAAATAAGATAATGTTTTTTCTAAATACTTTCCAACGGTATATTAAACGTCGATATTACTGTTTTCAATATATTAAAAAAACAATTCCATAAAAAAAATATGCTTGCTCTTTTAATCTTTAGTTGGTCAACATATTTTTTTAATTTGTATATTAAGGCGTTATTTGTCGATGCTGATAAGATTTTATGTGGCTAATCTTTTAGAATGTACAAAATTTAACATGCTTCAGAGAAATAAAATACAAAAATATGCTATTTAAGCCAGTTAGACTATTTCAATCAGAATGAAACTTATATCATATTAAAACTCCTTAAATTTTGAGTTGATAGAATGAGTTAAATCAACATATTAAGATTACCAAAACTCACACGCAGTTATGTTCTAAAATCTGATTCTTGATATGTTAATATTAGCTGTTTCTTCTAGTGACGAGAATGGCAAGTCTTGAGTTAATCAGTTAATTTAATAAATACACTTGACAAATAATCATTTTTATAATAATTATTATAAGTGAATGATAGTTTTAATGATAAAATTTAAATCTTAAATCCACACAGGTGTATGTTTATTATGAATTACTCTCTACCTGGAACAGATAGACTCTCCAAACATACCCGTTTTTGAATAATATGAGAAGGCATAAATGGCAATTTTGCTGTCGACGAATACGGGATATCAATTGAATAATAGTCAATGTTTGTTTGAATTAGTGTTACTGATGAACATGATTTCTTGATTAGCTGATACAAGCACCTCATTAAGCAGCTATTTAAAACTTAGATTTCAAGTGAACATTGTATTTGCTAAATTATTGTCATTCGACGTATAATTGATTTATTCTATTGACACAACACTGCTCTTACAAACACTCATATTGAATAAGCCCATTTCAAATATTGGTGATTGTATTTTATATGCTAAATTCTAAGTAAGTGAAATCGTGTGAAAAAATAATCTCTACCTTTCTCAAGATGTAGCAATAGGTTAAGTATGTTTGGTCTGTTGTAAGCAGAGATGGGCAAAATCGCATTCGGATATACGAATACGAATGCATTCGGGAAAATCGAGTTTTAAAATACGAATACGAATATATTCACAGATGTAGACAGGTATACGCCCGAATTTCACAGGTATGCAAAGGGATACGGTCATATTCCACTTGGGTGAGCCGTATTCCACTGGTCTAAAAACGTATACGGGCCTGTGTACAAGTCAATATGTGCGCATTTGCAGGCGTGAATTCGAATACGGTCGTATAATATCTTATATTAAAAGATATAAAATTTAATATTTATAAATTTTTTTTATTAAATATGATTCAAATATTGTTGAAATAACTTCTTTAAATACCAATATCTATTTATTTACATATATCAACTCTCATACAGTTCTCTTCTCTATAATGATTCTTTATAAAAATGAATATGAAACAATTATTAATATTTATATTCTTATGTAAGTCTAACCCTAACTTTCCAATCTCTAGATTTAAGTTTATTCTGATGAAATAAAAACAGACCTCATATATCGTTAATTTTGTTTAATAATTTAATTTTTTACAAGGGAGGTATGGAATTTATGTGATTTTATGAATGTCAAGAAATGGTGAGATAGTTAAAATAAAGAAAATTAACAATACATAAGATTATTTTTTTTATACTACTTCAATGTTTTAGAATATACTACATTCATTTTCATAGGAAATAGAAACAGGGTCATGAATTATTTTCTAAAAATGCCTCTACTGCAAAGGGTATTTCTAGTCCATTTAGATTTTTTTACACTCTATTGTGAAAATTTTTTAGCGCGGTTTTAATTAATTTAGCGACCTCCTTCTGCTTTTGGGTATTGCAATATTTCCTAAGATGTTAGTCACATATTTAGCCTCTTTTAATAGGCTCAAAATCCCAGGGCAGGTATCATGGTAAAATTCCCGATGGTAAAGTTCCCGATGTCCCGTGGTTCTAAGGCGGCTTTATATTACTTCTTATCTTCAAACAAAGAACATTGAAAAAAGAATTATACTGAATTTCGATTAAAGCATTTATTTGAGATAAAATTACTAATAAGAATAAATTAATAATAATATAGTATATACGATAATAACTAAAGTTTTTTGCGGTTATCATCACTCTCAATTACAGCTTTGAATGTTACATAAGTATTTTTATTAGCACTTTACTTCTCTTCATTATAAAGAATTAATTTTATTATTATTATAACTTTCAATGTTTTGGAATAATAGCAAACTTCTAAACTTAGAAAATAGAAAAATAATCATGAAAAACCAATGAGTCATTCCATACCTGGATTACCTAAACACTTCACTGTAAATGCTTAAAATTCAACATTTTACCTGTTCTTGAATGCGTAGTGTTTATTTTCACATAGTTGGTTTGGAAAGTTAAAATATTTACTGAACTTTACTTTCACCAATATATAAGATTATAAGCTCAAGTAAAATATATCATAGGAATAATATTTCTTTTCTTTTTTAATATAATTTATAAGCGCATTACTGCATTAATGTTTTTCATTTTCCACAAATTAATAAATTTTAAGAAATATTTGTTAAATTATTTCATTATAGAGCAGAGAACTGTATGAGAGTCGATATATGTACATAAATAGATATTCGTATTTAAAGAAGTTATTTCAACAATATTTGAATCATATTTAAAGAAAAAATTATAAATATTAAATTTTATGTCTTTTAATATAAGATATTATACGACCGTATTCGAATTCACCCCATATTGACTTGTACAGGCCCGTATACGTTTTTAGACCAGTGGAATACGGCTCACCCAAGTGGAATATGACCGTATGTATCCTTTTGCATACTTGTGAAATTCGGGCGTATAACTGTCTACATCAGTGAATATATTCGTATTCTTATTTTTTTTCGAAATACGAATGCATTCGTATTCTTTTTTGAAATACGATTGCATTCGTATTCGTATTTTCAAAACTCGATCTTCCCGAATGCATTCGTATTCGTATATCCGAATGCGATTTTGCCCATCTCTGGTTGTAAGTATGCTTTAATTTCTTTCAATAAAATAAATTAAATAAAATGTTGTTTAAGATTGATCTATGAGAATAAAAATGGAATGAAGGTCTAGGAAATGAAATGTAGATACGATACGTTAGAAGTTAAATGATTAATGTGTACACTGCATCTTCAACCTTTATAAAGAGGAGGCTACATTTTATTTTATTATTTTCATAATATACAAATATTAATAGTGAGATTTCGTTATAAAATATCAATAGTTAGAGGAAATTAGAATGGGGTCAGAGAATATAAAAATCAAGTAGTCGAACCTATTCATTTTTTTTTTTTAATTTCATCATCAGTGATTCTTCGGAAAGACACAACGGACGAGACTCAATTTTATTGAGTATATATTAGTATCGTTGTGTTTAATATGTTTAATAATCTAGTAAGAATTTCTTTTTATGTCCTCCTCCGAATTTAGAATTTTACTTATCAAGATATTTTAGTTATCCAAAAATTGAATATAAGAAATGCCGCAAACTTCCATTCGCGGCATTTGGTTCAGATAATATTGAATAGATTATACAAAATTGGAGATTTATCCCTGGATGTTTCAGAAACACGACTTTTTTTCTCATTATTTTGAAAATTCTTTAGTTCATAAAAGTATATTCATGGATTCCATATTATCCGAAAATTTTGTATATTCTTAATTGCGAACGAATAAACCTTAAAAGAGGTATTTCTAAAAAAAAATAGTTAAATATCTTTTTTATCTTATTATCGAGGAGGTTGTTAATTCCTTGCTTACTGCCGCAGGATAATTTTCCACTCGAATTTTATATTCAATACATTAACAAACAAAGTTTATACTGCGCCAGTACTCCTTTAAGTTTGAATTTAAATGCATATGACGGGATTTTGAGCATTTAAAATAGTATATTTACGTAATGATAGTTAATTGAAAAGTACAGGAAAAAATGGCTTTCGAAAGAACCCACCAGATTCTTTGATTTTATATTAATTTATTAAATAATTGATCGAATCTTCCATTTAACTACAAAAGGCTCATTTACATGACGATCATAAAGTACATAAAGACGTATGGAGTTGGATCTTGTGCTCAACTACTTGGAGTTGGATCTTGTGCTCAACTACTTGGAGTTGGATCTTGTGCTCAACTACTTGGAGTTGGATCTTGTGCTCAACTACTTGGAGTTGGATCTTGTGCTCAACTACTTGGAGTTGGATCTTGTGCTCAACTACTGAATTCGTCTTATACCCAACATTCACAGTTCAAAATTATTCGTAAAATTCTTAATGTCCTTTATTTTGTCAAGAATATGTATTTTTACATTAGGTGAGCATTTTGACATTTAAGAGATCATTATAAAGTTTTGAAGAAGTTTATTTTAATGCTTGACACGAATCAATCATTAATTTGGTAGCAGGAGTGTGTCCACTAGTTATGAAAAAAATTATTGAAATTTATTACTCCATTAAAAAGAAAAGTAAAAATCAAACTAAAATAAGTCTATAGGATGGTTTTTGATTCCAAGCACGCAAATAATTCTTAAATATATGTTTTAACATTCTCTGGCGCGAGAGGTCGTGTAGGCCCTCGGCCTCGTGGTGTAATCTCATGGTAGAATATACTCACGATTCACGATGAGATTTTTCAGAGTAGGGTCATCACTCCTTACCCCCATTTCTGTGAGTGGCCACCATTTGGCTGACGGGTCTCACATACCCAGGGGAGAGGCTGTGAGTGAATCCCCATTAAATTACATCCTTATAAAAACCCCGCCGGGACTGGGATTCGAATCAGAACCTTTAGCATAAGAGACTAGCGCGTTAGCCACTCATCCACGGGCTCCCCTATGTATTACCATATAAAATATATTTTTGATCAGCTTGTAACTCCCTATTGACGAAACCCTCTCTTACTAGACACTTTTAAGGAAGCGTTGATAAACAGTTTGACTAAAATTTGTTGATTTATGATTTCACTTTCACAAATCCATCATTATAAACAATATTAAGAGACGGAGTGACACAAGACGTACAGAAATTACAATTTGTATCGGGAACGGTGGTTTCAGATTATGCTATCAGAGAAGAGTATTGGTTTAGCCCGGCGGTGTAATGGTTTAATAGAATGACTCTAATCCGACCTCGCTGATTAAAACTAGCTCCGCCTCAGCTCATCAACTTCTTAATCTAGGACTACGCTCAGTTAACCCCCATATGCTCCATAACTCCCAGGGCCTATTACCTTCCCGTCTAAGGGAATTATTACACTGCTTCCTCGTCTCCTCCCGCTTGCTCAGTTATTAAGGGTCGATTCAATATCATACACCGCTAATAACGAAGATCGTTGGGTTTTTTTTTGTTTGAAAAAATATACAAAATTAGACGTTCTACAATTTTATTAGAAAATATGGTGCGCGCGACAACACTAGACTTTCACTTACCTCCGTTGCTCAATCCAATTTCAGAATTTTGAAATACATTTAGAGATGAAAATGAATTGTTAAAGAATTAATTAAATTGGGTTTAAATAGAAAAAAAATATTAGACTGCTGCCGATGGATAGGTTATCTACAAGTATTCTTAAAGTAAAAACTCTGGTGCGGGCAACACACGATTTTCACTTACCTCTGTTGTTCTGACATTGCTCCTTCAGATTTCCATCTTTTCCGTTCCCTCGATAATTTGCTACAAGGGAAATCCTACTCTTCAGAAGATGACATCAGAACGGACCTTTTATTGTTCTTTAGGAGGAAGGACAGTGATTTTTGGAAAAAAGGGATAATGGATATTTCAAGCCGCTGGGAAAGAGTAATCACTTACGGTGGTAACTATTTTGTAGATTAAATAAATAAAGTTTAAGCTGTTCAATTTTAATTGTTGTCCAAATTTTTCTACGAACTTTCCGGACAACTCAATAAATTCTTTTAAAAACGTCCTAATAGCGATCATAATAACTGAAATTGACGCAGACGAAGTCGCGCGCAACAGCTAGTGTAGCTATAAAACTGTAATACTGTAACATATGGTTGATAGCGTGGTCTTTACACTCGACTCCCCCTCCTCGCTCAGCCTTTGCCCCAGCAAGACCTCTTCTCCTATCTTCAGTACTTTAGTAATTAGTACACAGTTCAGTGTGTTCAATTAATATCTATACTAAAGCCAACTCAGCCACTACCCACACTATACATCGACACAGCGACCTTTTGGGAGTGCAGCGAGTGTGCCACCAACCAGGAGTATCAACCGTCATCACAGACCAGTATTGTCATTTTTTTTATTTATTCTTTTTCTCTGTTCCTCATTTTTTCATTTGTTCTAATTATTAATTGTTTTCTTTAATTAAATATCATTTAGTTAAGCTTTTTTTCATTTTTTTTTGTTTATAAGTATATTTTTATGAACTTTATGTTATGTATATTTTATTTAAAGTGTATAACAATAATTTCAGTTTTCGTTCATTATTATTATTTTAATTTTTCATTAATTGATAATTATAATTTATTATAATTATTAATCCTTATGAATCAGGGTCTATTCTAGGGAAGAAGCATAGTGATTGATATTTGGACACCGCCTCTCCCCTACGTATGGCTTTAAAACAGTGAAAATAATAATGAAAAATCTACGTTCATAGGATGCATTGAAATGAGCAGTAGGTATCATGAATCCAACTGACAGGATTGTTCTGGCTCGAGAGATGCACTCAAAGTTGTCTCGAAATTGTAGAGAGGCTCGAGTAAGTGCTCTACTTGAGGCGGGGAACCTTATTCAGGTCGAGGGCTGTGTCTCAACCAACACTATTTTTCCAGAGTGGATAAATCTTCAATCGTCTCAATAACCTCCTTCTCGCAAAAATACTTCCGAATTTCGAACCCAAACAGAAGCATTTTCATCAAAAATCGTTATAGAACTATATGTATATTATTAAAATGTTTTGTTCCAAAAAACGTATTTATTTAGGCATTTCTTACAAATTTGTAGTAAAAAAATCTGGTCTCCGAGACACACCACTTTCACTTACCCATAATTTCTAAATTCCTTCACTTATAAAAGAAAATTTATAAATACATTTAGATGAGGAAGATGGTGGGGGGTGCGGTCATTAAATAGAAAAACACATTAAAAAAAGTTTAATTATGTGCCGACGTTTTGGCCTATATTGTGGTTCTTCCTCAGGGGCCTAACGCATTATTAAGTCTATAATAACATTGCTTGTTATCTTGTTTTTTTAAGCCCTGATGAAGGCCCTCAATATAGGCCGAAACATCGGCCCATAATTAAAATAACACTTGTTTTTATGTGTGTTTTTATTTAATGACCGCACCCTAACCGTCTTCCTCATCTAATTTCTCAACAGTCACCAAAAAACTCCATCATTATAAATACATTTAGATATGAAAATAAATGTTTTAGTAAATAATTACATTGCGTTTCAATAGAAACACGTATTTTATTTAATAATCTATTATATTATTATCTACGACTTAAATTTAAAATATCTTCATTTAAGTAGTCTGACTGTTTTAATTACAATATAACCTATATGATATTAAAACCAATTAAATTTCAGATCGATATAAGGTTTAATCAAAATCTTTATGTCCATTTTTGAGAAAAGCGGGAAAAGGTGCAAAATGCACCTTATGCAAAGTATCACTTCTGGTTTACCGATTTAGATGAAAAAGTTACTGCAACATTTAATGTGCAGGAATTTTATTTATTTATGGAGTTTTATTAATATATAGAGCCATTTATGAGAAAATCGTGATAAGTGAAAATGAATGGTTTAAAGTGGCACTTCATGATTTTTATGAAAAACTTGCTGTAACATCTCAAGCTTATAGTTGTATCAAATATGAAATTTCAGTTTCGGAGGATTTTCCGTTTTTCACACCACACACTTACAGACATTTTCACTCGACTTGGTTATATGGACTCAGAGGACTCTAGAATTCGTATTTCCTGTGAAAATTAGAATTCGAAAATTTTCAATGCTTTCCCTTGAGATTTATTTCATATCTAGGAAAGCGAATGTAAAACTCTTTGAATAACTTAAAATTCAGATTTTTATTAAAATGAGAAGTTTTATTTATATTACAGTTTTAAAATTTACGTTTTTTTTTTGTTTTTTTTGTTCCACTAACATCATTAGGAGGGTAGCACGCTAGTGCCTGTACTGCCCAGTTCCTGTACTTTTAAGCATATAATTAAATAGGGATTAGCTCACAGACTCTCCCTCGAGTATGTGAGACCCGTCATCTAACTGATGGCTACTTACAAAAATAGGTAAATCGAAAATCGCGAGTGTATTCTCCCAGTAGCAGACTACACCACAAGATGAAGGCTACACGGCCTGCCGCGCCAGAAAAAAAAAAAAAAAAAAAAAAAACGTGGCACGGATATAATGATTGAAATTACTGCTATCGTTAATAATTTTAAGTCTGAATTTCCATCTACTTAAAAATAATAATAATAATAATAATAGGCTTAGCGAACCCGAAGGTTCGATGCCGATACCACCAAATTCCGCCTACACAGACTCGTCCAATGTTCACCATTCAAGCCCAAGCTCCCGAGATCAGCCTTAACGCAATCCTCCCATCTCCGCTTCGGCCTACCTTTTGGACGCCTACCAGTCGGATCAGCAAATACCAACTTTCTCGGAATCCGCTCGTCATCGAGCCCAACAACTTTACTCGCCCATTTTAGTCTCCGCGATGCAATCAGCTCAATTATATTCACAGGATGCAAGTTCCGCAATTCCGCGTTGTGCAACCTTCTAAACTCCCCAGTGGCCTCATCTCTCTTTGGACCAAATATTTTACGCAATACCTTATTTTCGAAAACCTTAAGCCGTTGTTCATACTTCAAAGTAAGCGGCCACGTTTCACATCCGTAAAGAACCGTTGGAAGAATAATAGTTTTATAAATTCTAATCTTTAAGTTTTTAGATAGAAGTCGCGAACTAAGTAACTTAGCAACTGAATAATAACACGCATTTCCCACCTTTAACCGGGACTTTATTTCTTCTTGGATTTCAATATCTACTTAAAAATACTTATACAATCTAAGTTTTCCGAAAGTCTAAACATTTCTCCATACAGAAAAAAAATCAAAGAGGGATAAACCACATTTGTTTTGATTAATCTGGACTCATATTAATTGAAAAACAATTTTATAGGTTAATGTTAATTTTTTACGTAAATGTAATTTGTCAGAAAGTGCGCATCCTGCGTTAAAGATATACGATCATAAAGACACACACACTTAAACTTGTAATTTTCTTGGCACAAACCATTAGGGATAATGAGTTTTAGGATCATCTTGCAGATTAGTAATGCATTATAAACTAGAAACTCTAATTTTTCTGTTTATTAATCGATATAGTTGACTGAATTTTCCGGTCTAGCTCTTGTGTTTTAAACGTAAAAGTGTTTGTTTGTCTTTGGTCAAGCAGAAAACGAAAATACCGGACAGTGTCAGTGATGGGGAGTGGTATGGAATTAAAGCACTCTAGAGGATAAATCTGGTTCGAAGTGTAAGAGACACATATTTGCATTTTGGTTTGTTCAATTTAATGCGATGATCACTACACTGCCGATTGATAAGAATTAAGTGTGTTAGTTTAGAGAAAGCATACGAGGATCTTCAGCGAGTTATAGGAAGGACTATAAATTAAACATTACTGTACATAAACAACATATCGAGACTTTTTTTTAACAAATCCTTCATTTTCCAAAAATCAATAAAAATATAAGGAAAGAGAGATTTTTGATTGATTACAATGGTTCACTATTAAAAAAAATTAACCAAAATCATTTTTACTGTTTGTTTTTTCTCCTGTTTCTTTTCACATATTTTATTTATATTAAAAAAATTGTATATGGGTCAATCCATTTGAAATAGTCCCATTTTCATTAATTTTGTCGCACAACATTTTTGATTTTCGTGATTTTTTTACTAGTTATTCTCTATCTTTTCGTAAATGTAGAACAATAAGTAAAAAAATTTTCGGGCCAATACTTTTAGTATTGCAAACGTTTTAAGTCGGCTCCGCGGGAAAAACATGTGTTCAGAAAACCTTTCTAATTTCAGTATTTTTTTAGATATCATATCGAAAACTAACAAGATAAGGACATGCTTAGTATTTTTTGTCCTCACAACACATTACCTCTTACCTCAGGAAAGTTGCTTAAAAATTCTCGAAAATGAATAAAAAACGAGATTTATAAAGAGATAAAAGAAAAGTGACTTATAATTATTTATTTTTTATATAGCTTAGTCATAGTCCTGCTTTCTTAATAAAAAAAAATCGATCTTGTGACCATAGTTCTTTTTTGTATATGAATTTTCAAATTCGGCAAAAATTCATTTTTCGCGATGTTTATATGGAAATATCTTATAAGGAACCGTGTGAAAAATTATGAAACTAATACAGATTAACTATCTATTTTTAAGTGATTTGAATTTGGTCTTTTAGACTAATCTAGTTCGGGAGTTGTAAATTTCTCTTAACTGTTAAAATAACGTTTTCTTTAAAAAAATATTAACTCCGGTAATTTCGCATATTTAAGAACCAAACAAAAACTAGAACTATGATGAGAGTATTTTATATAACTTTGGTCCTTACAACACATTACCTAAGTAGCCAAGAAAATAGACTGAAAAAATCACATCAACTAAAACCTTTGGCGGAGAGGTTAGAAATGATTTTCACGCTTAATTATTTTTCCTTATACACTCTTATCATTGCCCTACTTCTTTTATAAATTTGTATCGTGTAAGCTATATTCTTTTTTCAATATAAGTTTTATAAGTGGGGCTCTACTAAACCATTCAACGCTCCTTACTTTGTCACAAATAAAATCATCCATAAAGACCTAAATGCTACATATGTTGCTGATTTTTCCCGAACTAGATATCAATCCTTCTATGACAAACCTCATTCCCGCCCCAACCCACTAGTTTCAACCCTTGCTTCTTCTTCGATTCCTGATAATCCTCCGAGGTGTGTGAAAAGAAGTTGGCCTCGAGACCTTCTTGTTTAAAATAGTTACCGGAGTGCTTCCATTGGGTTGCTCCTCTACAAATCTGTCTCATGTGATCTTTCTTTTAGCATATTTACTTGTTGTAATATAAATTACAGTTGTAAATTTCAATAAATAAATAAGTTTTATAAGATGGATTATTTTTCAGCTCTGTAATATTTATAGTAAAATATCTCAATAAGGACTAGGTGAAAAATAATAAAACTCATACAGACTGTACTTCTTTATAATAAGAACGATAGAATAAAATTTAGTGGCTGAGACTCAGTTTTTTTTTGGAAATATAATACATCAAATATTACTTGGCTTGCCAGAGAGGCCCTCATCTCATTCACCAACAATAAGACGAACCAAATTAATAACAATAAAACCAGTTGCCTCAGCCACTAAATTTTTTCTATAGTCCTTATCTTATAGAGATATAATCTGTTTATAGAGGTGATAATAATTTTAATATTAATGGAGTTAGTCTCATTCCACAACGCTCAAATTTTAGCTCAAAACGTAAAAGCCTAAATTTTAGCTTATTAAAAATGACTCATTATCGAAATAAATATATCAATTTCAGTTTGTTTGTAATTAAGTAAGTGGTGATTAGCATACCTACTTGACTGTTTAATGGCAATTCGATAAAATGAAGAGAGTAAAGGCGTGAGTGTAAGTGGAGATGGAAAGCAGATGAAGTGGAAACAAATAACATGTCCATTATTCATAAGATCCGAGGAGCGATGAGAGTTATAAATATTTATAAGTTAACAATGCCCCTATCCTTAAGCACGGCAAGAACAGTTAATCTAAACGGTTTAGTATGGATTTATCCCAGCTATTTTAGCGTCGAGTGTATTTCTATTAGCGGACTCCAGTGTATGGCTCATTCATATAAACTATTATGAATGGATTTAAGTCCCATTCATATCAAAATCGACTGAGGAAAAAAAATAGTGAGAAACAAGTCATAAAACGTATTTTTTTCCTTCAGGATTTCACCCAGAATTTTAATAACAAAATTTCACATCACTTCAGTGATAAGATGCAGGAAGAAATTTTATGTTTATTGGAAATTTGTCCAACTTATTTATTAATTGTTATTTAATTATAATGCCATTGGGAGCACTCCAATAAAACCTAAACCTCTATAACCCATGAAAAGTCTTGGGCTCAGTACATATAGATATTCCTACTGTTTCTAAGCCAACGGCTGTCCAATGAGGCTTTGATAACGCCCAGCCGCCAGGTTTTTCCACAATTTTGGGTACCCAATTTAAAGAGGCTGGGTCTGCCCGGGGGAGGGGGAGGTCTTTATACCCTAGAGTCGCTCCTCGACCGAATTAACAGAATAAATAATATTCGAACGCAGGGCCCGGAGAACAGTAACCTAGTGCTCTATCTACAAGACCACACCGCTCCCACGGCACCACTCCAGTAGATAATGTAAGCTAGATGGTATCTTGGCCATCTCCTTTTCAGACACCTCGGAGGGTTGTCAGGAATGGAAGAGGATGCAATGACTAAAACTAGCGGTTTAAAGTGGGAGTGGTGTTTGTCATTGAAGGATTAATACCTGGTTCGTGCCAAATCAGCACCATATAGAACATTAATGTCTTTATGCATGACAATGTAAGGAGCGTTGAGGATTTTTCGAAAGATTTTGGACTGTAACGATTGAATAAGGGAAGAATTTGATATTTTAGTAGAGCCCCTGAGCTCAACTCCCTAAGTCTAGGTAGGCCTTATGTTGGTAATATAAATGAGCCTTGTTTTCTTTTTTTTTTTTTTTTTAGTTGAAGGTTGGAGCGTCTGTTCAATCAGTGGTAAAGTAGGCTTATTTACTATTAATTGCTTATAATTGAAATATTTAGTATATACATACATGATAAGAAAACTACCCATTACATATAGTATTCAGAAAAAAAATTTAAGCTGTAATCTTTCCTATTTCATTGGCTCATATATTAATTAAAACATACAGTATCTATATATACTGATTCATGATATGACATGCGACGCCTGAAACGGTTTCCATGTACATCGATTAGTGATTATATGATTATGATGACTATCATCATATCGGAAATTCGAGCCTGGGATTAATTTGTCAGTCCTTATCAATGTTTTAAGGAAGGAGAAGAATTGGTTGTTACACTGATCATTGTGACTGTTGATGATTAAATTTGATTTAGTGATTAATAATCTGAATTTTCTTCGATTTATAAATAAAATAAAATAAAAAAAATCTGTGCCACTACAACCCATGAAGAGTCATGGACTCAGTACATATAGGAATTCGTACTGTGCAATGAGGTGTTTTGGCTGAGATCACGCTCAGCCGCCAGGTTTTTCCCCAATTTTGGGTACCCACTTTATAGAGGCTGGGTCTCTCCCAGGAGGGTCTTTATACCCCAGGATCGCCCCCGGCTGAAATAACAGAATAAATAATATTCTGTCACAAGTGGGATTCGAACCCAGGTCCCGGAGCACAGTAGACTAGTGCCTACCCACTAGACCATGCCGCTCCCTGATTTATCAATATATTGTATTGAAATGTAAGTGCATATTTCGGCAATCAGCAGAAACATTTATTTTATTCAATATATTTTTTAAACATTAAATGATGCTGAAAGTATTAAGAGAAAGAATTTGAATTATTTATTAGTTTTCAAATCATACTTAAACTTTTTATTCAATGATATAAAAATAAAGTTATTATTATAATGAAAAACAATTTTAGATTTATATGCAAAAATAATAAAATAAATGAGGGATTTTCCAATTTCCTTAAGCAGATATACTAGCCTTGTTATCCGCATTTACTTTGAAACAACAATAATAATACTAGACCTTAGCGAACCCGAAGGTTCGATGCCGATACCACCAAACTCCGCCAACACAGGCTCGTCCAATGTTCACCGTTCAAGCCCAAGCCACCAAGGACTAATTTACTATTTCAAAGGATATGCCCGATTTTCATATTTTAAGGACTGTTTTAATTTTTGTTTTTTTCATTTTAAGTTAAAGTCGCCATTCTCGTTGAAAGGATTCTTAACAATTGACATTTATTGTAACCAGGATACGGTTCAAAATGAAAGATCTATTAGTTAACCAATTCCAATGATTTTTTTTTCATTAGGTCCGAAATTTAATTCTCTTTTAAATGACACATTTTTTTGGTATTCATTTATTTATTTATTAAGAGAAACGCATTTTTTTTTATTCGATATTCGGATTCTACGCATCTCGAAACGTAAGCTCTCAATTTTTGAGGTTTTATAGTTAAAAACTCTAATACATTTTTTTCTATCTTCAAAAATAATTTAGTTATTCAATGAAATCACTTTCAATCGGCCGCCATTTAAAAACTAACCAGCTGGTATCAACATCTAGGTGTTAGGATTATTGTTGAATGGACTAGTATTTTTGTGGCGAATTAAAAAAAAAAAATGGTCCAGTAGTTTCGGAGAAATGAAGGGGACGGCGGACGGCGGACAAACGGATTTTTTATTCGCTATTCGGATTCTACGCATCTTGAAACGTAAGCTCTTAAATTTTTTTTTTTTTTTGGGGGGGGGGGCGGATTATTTTATTTTTTTGGTCGATTACAAAGGTTCATTATTGAAAATAACAGGTTTGAAAGCAGAGCTCTACTTCATTTATGTCTCTATCACCGACTAACCTACGTCTATGTGTGTCTATTTTATAAGATAGGGAGTACTGAATAATTAGTCTTAGAATCCACTCCTTTGATCTCCTGGCCAAAACGATCTGAAAGATATAAATGCTGAGATATATTGTAGACAATCCCGGCATATTTTTTTATGCTTACCATAAATCGAAAATAATAATAATAACATATCCATTAATAATTATGTTGGTTTTACCAAAAAGTAAAACTGTTAGTAGTGGTAAGGTGGAAAGGGGAGGATTAGCGGAGGTGAAACCCCTGAAAGATTGGCACAATGCTATTATAGAGATTATTCATTTCTAGTTGGAGTCCTAGTTTAGACCGGGCGATGTTCCAGGTCGATATAATCTACATACTTACTCCACCTAGTCTAGGAGTCTTCTTAAGTATAAATACCATGGGCATTCCAGATGTGGGCATATTTACAAATGGGCATATTGCCAGACCTACTGTCAGTAGTTGAACGTAAATAAACATTCGTAATTGAAAAAAAAAACCTATATCTCTACAGCCCATTAAGAGTTTTGGACTCAGTACTTATAGTGATTAGCACTGTTTCCAGGCCTACGGCTGTGCAATGAAGTGATTAGTCCGAGATCAGATTTAAGGGTCAGTGAAATATCAGAATAAATAATATTCGGCTACAGTCGGGACTCGAACCCCGGACCCGGAGAGCAGTGGGATAGCTCCATATCTACTAGACCACGCCGCATCACTGTAAACTTTAGGAATATAAACAAAAATGAATTGTACAGAACTAAATATAATATAATATATATATATATATAATATATATATATATATATATATATATATATATATTAAAATAAAACGGTACTTATTGAGATTGTTTATTTATTTGCCAACTTTTTATTACTTTCACTTACTATATATAGTAAGGGGAAGTATTGCGATCGTGAAAATTTTCGAATTCCAGTTTTCAACGGAAATACACGTTTTAGAGTCCCCTGATTTCAAATAACCAAGTCTCGCAAAAAGGTCTGTGTGTGTGTGGGGGGTAACTCCCGGGCGGAAACGGTATGTCCTATGAAACTGAATTTTCTTATTTAAGACAAATATACGCCCGAGACGTTACAAAATCTTTTTCATCAAAATGAGCTAACCAGAATAGCTACTTTATGACATGCATTTTGAACCTTTTTTTGATTTTCTCGAAAACGATCCGACGATTTTGATTAAACTCGCTATATCGATGTAAAATTTACTGGGCTTTAATATCATTTAGGTTTCATTCGGATTAAAATGGTCTGACAGGGCTTAAATGCCGATATTTTAATTTTTTTTCCTCTAAAGTACTTTTAATTTTGTAGATTCAATAAAAATAACTATATTATCTTGTTAACGCTGATAAAAAACAGGTAAATATATAAATTGAATAAATTCGATATCCAACTAAAGGAGAAAACAGAAAAAATATTTTTTGTTTTCGTTTTTGAACATAAGAGCAGTAATATACATGTATGATATACCGTTGGAAAGCTAAAGATTTTAGAAAAAATATTATCTCATACACAAGCTTTTAAAAGTTAATAGAGAGTGATGAAATGAACATAAAACTAACTAATTTTTTTAGATAATAATATAATAGCTTTTTTAATAAAACACATGTTTCTATATTAATTCAATTTAATTAATTCCTAAATAGTTTCACGTATTTTTATTTCTAACTGTATTTGAAAATTCTTTCATTGATTTTAAAAATGGAGGTAAGTGAAAGTCGTGTGTTGTCCGCACCAGATTTTTTATCTTATTATAGGTTGTTGTTTTGATTTGTTTTGCTTTTTTATTTATTATTATTTTATTGTATATATTTTATGAATGTGGTCTCATATCAGTATTACTATTGTTCATTTTGTAACAAATTGTAATATATTTCAATAAATTTTTTTTTATTAGTAATAACAATTTTTTATTGAGAAAATTTTACAATCTGTCCCAATTTGGACATTAATAGTATTGCTGAATGATATCAAACATACTACATTCATACAATATTTACACAACATAAAATTACAATAAAATATATACACAATAATGAATCAATACAAAAGTCAATAATTCACTTATACCTATATACACATACACACACTCATACATACATCACATTGAGTGGAGAATCTAGCCAGTGCTAGAACTCCAATATATTTACAAAAGGTCGCGGGGCCACTGCCGTTTCAACCTTCTAGGTGGGTTGTATGGATGAGTGGAGCTGGATAGGGATTGAGCTAAAGGATTAGGATGATGAATGAGGTTCTGGTGGAATTTGGAAAATTTGGATGGAATTAGGTCTGAAATAAATGGAACATTAAGGTCGTGGTGCAAGGTATAATTGGAGACATAATAAGGAGCATTTACTATTGTACGGAGGACTTTGGATTGAAAGGATTGAATGCGTTTGATGTTAGAACGTTTAGCTGTCCCCCACAGTTCAAGTCCGTAGGTCCAGATGGGCTTCAGTATTGTCTTGTAAATTAATAATTTGTTTTCAACTGTAAGTTCAGATTTTCTGTTGAGTAGTCGGTATAACTGTCCGAATCGTCGGTTGAGTTCTTGTCTTTTAAGTCTTGTATGTGGGTTCCAAGTCAATCTTTTGTCTAACAGTAAGCCAAGATACCGGACTGTATCTGAGAGAGGAATCGGTAATGAGTTGAAATAAACTGGCGGACAGGATTTTCGTCTAAGAGTAAAGGTTATGTGTTTACATTTGCCTTCGTTCACCTTTACACGCCAGTTATTACACCAGTGTTCGATAAGGAAAAGGTGTCTCTGAAGGTTTAAGGATGCTGTTTCAGGATTGGAACTGGATGATAGGATGGCGGTGTCGTCTGCAAAAGTTGCCAGAAAGGTATCAGGATGTGTAGGAATATCAGCAGTGTAAAGGATGTAGAGGATGGGTCCCAAGACGCTGCCTTGAGGAACACCGGCCTCAACGGGATAAAGGTTAGAAAATTCTTCACCACAGCGAACTCGGAAGGAACGGTTCGAGAGATAGGATCGGAGAATGAGGTATAGGGACTGGGGTAAATGGGTTTTCAGCTTGAAGAGTAATCCAGTGTGCCATACCCGGTCAAAAGCTTGCGCAATGTCCAGAAACGCACCAGAACAATACTCTTTGCATTCAAGAGCTGAGGAAATATGGTCTACAACTCGGAGCCCCTGTTGAACTGTGGAATGCTGAGGACGGAATCCAAACTGATGGGAAGGAAGATTTTGAGATTCTAATATGGGTAGGATACGTTTAAGAAGAAGCCTTTCGAAGATTTTTGAGAGGATGGGGAGTAGACTAATAGGCCTGTAGGATGAAGTGTTGTTGGAAGGTTTACCTGGTTTTAAAAAAAGGATGATGGTGGAATGTTTCCATAACAGAGGAAAATAGGTGGTGCGGAGGATGCAGTTATAAATATAAGTAAGGAATATAATAGCTTTCTGCGGAAGTTGTCGGAGGATCTGGGGAGTAAGGAGATCGTGTCCAGGAGATTTACGGAGAGTCAGTTTTTGGAGGAGATATTTGACCTCAGAGGGATTAATAGCTTTAGGAGGTAGGGAAAGTGGAATCGGTGACATAAGAAAGTCTTGCACTTTTGCGGTGTGATTGATGTGGGATTCCGGGTGAGGAGTGAATACTTTGGAGAGGTGTGTGGGCGAATTCCTCGGCTTTATCTTCATCAGACGCAGCCCAGGAGTCATCACCACGTCGGAGAGGATGGGAAACATGATGGTATTTTAGGATCTTTTTCGTGACATTCCACAGGGAATTATCACGAGCTGATAGAGAGGAGAGGTAGGAATTAAAGGACTGGGAACGGAAGTTCGCCAACTCCCTCTTCAATTGTCTACAATAGAAGTTATAGGAGCGGCGATCTGTTGGGTGTCGGGTGCGCTGCCATAATGATCTTGCTCGGCGTTTGGTGTGGATAAGGTCTATAATAGGTTGTGGAAAATGATCTTGGTCTGGATTTATATTAGAGTGTTTAGGAGAGGAAGCAGTCCAGACAGCTTGTTGGATGGCGGTGGTAAAGGAATAGACGGAATTATCTAGGTCATCTTGGGTTTTGAGGGTTACTCTGAGGTCAATATTATCGGTCAGGATTTGGCGGAAAAGGTTCCAGTTGACAGGGCCTCGGACGAATGATGGTGGAATGGGTTTTGGAATTGGAGTGAGAGATACTTTTAGGATCAGTGGACTATGGTCTGAGGATAGTTCATCAAGGCGAGTTAAAGACAAGTTGAGAGAGCCTAATCCGCTGTGGATAAAGAAGTCGAGGAGGTCAGGATTGCGGTTAGGATCGGTTGGCCAGTAGGTAGGGGAGTCAGGAGGCAGGATATTAAAATTCCGGGAGTTGAGTGCAGACAGCAAATTTCGTCCCCGAGAATTCGTGGTTCTGGAACCCCACTGGTGATGCTTGGCGTTTAAGTCTGCACCCAGAATGAAACGATTTCCTAAGGAATCCAGGAAGGATACAAATTCAGAATTGGAAATGGAATGTTTAGGAGGGCAATATGCAGATGTGAGGGTTACCGGAAAGGAAAAAGTCTTGATTACTATGGATGTGGCTTGTAGGAAATCATAGGTGGGATGTGGGAGTAAATGATGAGAGAGGGATTGGTGGACAATGATAGCAGAACCGGCATGGCCTTTACCGTCTGGGTGGTCAGTACGGTATGTCATGTATTGCGGTATTTTGAAGTACTGTTTAGTCGTTAGTCTTGTTTCAGTTATAAGTGCAACATCGATTGTTTTGTCTTGCAACAACGCTGTCAGTTCGTCAGTATGATTTCTAACACCATTCGCATTCCAAAGGAGAATGGATAAGGAGTTAGGTGAAGTCATTTAAGGATTTTTCAAGGCAGGGATTAGATTCGATACTAGATTTGTAAGGAGTGATATAAGCGGCATAACAAGAGATTTGATTTCGGAGATGAACGATGTCATTAGACTGGTAAGATCTGTGACGTTTGATGGTGGAGGGATATGAGAAATTTGATGTTGAGGAGTTTTTTGAAGATTAGTAAACTTTGAGGGATAGATTCTTGTACAATAGATTGAGAATGTTGAGGAAAATGTTGTTCCGGCAGTGCCTCGACTTCATGATTCTGGTTACCACCTCCAAGCAAGTGGGCGAATGACACGTTAGAATTTACAAGTTTTGATGGTTCTCTTCTGCTTCTGGTTGGTACAGCTGTTTCATTCGGATCCTGAGGTTTTTGGTATCTGGTTCTGAGTTTCTTGTAGATTTCACATCCCTTGTAGTTAGCCGGGTGGTCCTTGAGGCACAGAGCACATACAGCGGGTGCTGATCTTGATCTTGTACTTTCTTCTGTTTTATGCTGTTCACCGCATTTCACACAGCGTGGTATGTGATGGCAATAACTTTTGGTATGACCATATGCCTGACAGTTATGGCACTGGACTATTTCTTTCTTTGTGTAAGGTTTTTCAACTTTTACACGGGTATAGTACAGTCTGCTGAGGTCATAGATTTTTTCGACTCCTGCTGATGGTTCCAAGTCCACGAAGAATAGAGGCAGTGGACTTTTATCTTTTAGAACGTTGGTGACTTGCCTCACTTGGAATCCTAATTCATTCAGTTCTTCTTTGATTGCTTCAACGGGTGTTGAGGAATGTAGGTTTCTGATTACGACCCTTAATGCTCTCTCTTGGCGCAGCTGATAAGTATGAAAGTCAGCTTTGGTCTCAGTCAGATATTTTACAATCTTTCTGTAGGTTTCAGCAGTAGTCGGAGATATTTTAGTATCATTGGTTCTACTTATACAATAATAACTATTAGGATCTGTTACTTTGTTTAAATGCGCACACATCAGTTTAAAATTTTTAATATTTTTAACAAATATTGGTGGAGGTAGTGGTTCTCTGGGTATAGGAGAAGATTCCATGGTTTCTTTTTCATTTTGGAGGATCTGAAATGGATTCGGTGTAAAAAACGGAGATTCATCAGTTATTCCTTGTGATGATGTGCTGGGCTGTGGTTCAGAACCTAATGAGGTAGCTGACGCGGTCGCAGGTGGAATCATTTTTTATTTTTGTTCACGGCGGGGTCTCTGTTTTGTGGGAGACGAGTTAGAACCTGCAGATCTAGATCTTTTACTTGCAGACTTTGAGGACATGACTTGATGAAAATATCTCATTGATTAAGAAAATAATAATAATAAATAAATAATGAGATAAGAATTAAAGATAAAAGAAAGATAATTAAAAGAAAAGCAAGCCCGAGCTTGCCGAGCTAGCGGCAATCAGCTGATCAGTGACCCTTCTTTCACTTTTTCGTGATTGTACAAAGTAAATTATAACTTTGCTTACCGAAACTTCTCCAATATTCACTGCCGTAATATTCCTGAGGTCTAGTGATGTTCTCCAGACTGAATTCTAGCGAATTCCTACTGAAAAAAGCAAAAATCTGAGAGACGATGTAACGTATGACTGTTATCATCGAGCGCATCAGCTGATTTCATTTCAATAAATAAATAAAAAAAAAAAAAAAAAAACTTATTGAGATGAGAAGGGATAGCCCGAATCCAATTCCGTTCAAATTCTAATACAGGACTTTTTCAAACATGTAACTAAAGATGGATTCACTCATAACCTCTTCCCCCTAGGTGAGGCCCGTCAGCCAACTAGTGGCTACTGATAATAATATGTGCAGGCAGTGATAAGCCTACCCTATAAAATATCATTAGGAATCGTGGTGAGAAGTCTCCAAGGGCTGTCGTGTAAAATGAGTTTTCGGAATAAATGAACACATAAATGTAAGGAAACAATATAAAAAAAATATTAAACACTCAGGGGTCATAGATTTCTCAATAACTTATATTTAAGAAGTGAGATTTTTGGAGCAATTTCTAAATTATATAGATTTTCGGAAAATTAAGTTAAATATCAGAGTAAATATTAAATTAAATCAGAGTACCCTTCACTGAGATAAACTCTAAGACATACTCAAGATTCAATAAAAATACCTGTGACTAACAATCGAATGAAAAATAGATATATCGACACTATCTTTATCTTTGCTTTCATAGTCACTATCTAGTTACCGTGCCTTAAACTTTTTCATTATGCCAAAGGTCCCGGGTTCAAACCCGCAGGTAGCCCTAGGATTTTCAATCCTTAGTTATGCCGTCCTTCGGAGGGGACGTTAAAAGGTGGTTCCGAGCCTGTCAGATGTCAGGTACTCGTTAAAGATTCTTGTCCTAGTTAAACCCGGATAGGCGAAATTCTCTACTCCCACTGTAGCATCGTCCGATTAGCTATAGTAGCATAAAAGTGACGTTAAACGAACAAACTAACTAAGTTTTTCATTATTATTTTTCCCAATACATTGTTGGCTCCTGAAGGGTTTTGATTGTCCTTTAGAACTTTAATGAATTGAAAGGATGCTTGGTGAAAGGTTGGTAAAAAAACTGTAGGCACGGTTAAAACCAGAAATCAGCTATGAAGATAACAATTATATTAGACCCCTTAAGGAATCTATTTTTATTTTTTGGCTCTTTTTATGGAAGTAATATGGGTTTTTATATGTTTTTATTAAAATAAATTAAATTGTAACATAATTATCATAATTTTCGTACAATGAAAAATGACTAATATTCATCAACCACATAAAATGATGATAAATTTCATGTTAAGATGTATAAAAAAAACAATTTTGTTGATAAGTACATATATATTATATGCGTGATTCTTGTTTGTTTGTTTATTTATTTAACGTCACTTTATGTTACTATGGCTAATCGGACGATATTACAGTAGAAGGCCTGAACATTTTTTATCTAAGTTTTATTAGGATAGGGTTGTTTAATGAGTAACAGACATCGCACAGGCTTGGACCTCTCCGAAGGACAGTAAAACTAAGGATGTTTTTCTCCCTTGAAAAACTCCCAGGGTCACCTTCCAGGTTTGAACTGGCGACCTTGGTCATAGAAGGTTGTTATGCTAGTAACTGCACTACATGTAGCCTCACACGAACATTATACTTATTTTATTGTTTGTTTGTTTATTTATTTAACGTCACTTTATGTTACTATGGCTAATCGGACGATGCTACAGCGGGAGTCCTAAATTTTGCCTATTCAGGTTTTATTAGGATTTGGATATTTAAGGAGTACCTGACATCGCACAAGCTCGAGACCACCTTTTAACGTGCCCTCCGAAGGACGGCATAACTAAGAGCTTTTACTCCCATTAAAAAATCCTCGGACCACCTGCGGGTTTGAGCCCGTAACCTTGGTTATAGAAGGTTGTTATGCTAGTCACTGCACAACAGGAATCCTCTCACGAACATTTTAATTATTTTATTAATATATATATTTTTTTTTTTCAATCAACAACGATTTTATTGAGTAAAATTAAAATCTGTCCCAATTTGGACATCAATAGTAGTGGTGAAATATATCATACATACTGCATTCATACAATATTTACACGGCATAAAATTACAATAAAATATATATACAATAATGAATCAATACAATAAAGTCAAGAAATCACTCATACCTATTAATATTAATAATTACTTTGATTATGCTTTAAAAAAGAGAAGGGGCAATACTTTGAACATTCTATAAAATAAAAATGTATAATTGGTATCATCATTATAGATTTCTGTTAGGTTATGCTCTAAAATACTAATTATTAAACAAACAAAACATAAACGTTGAAGTAATGAACCCTTCGTTAAAAAGTAAACCCACGTAGGCAGGATCATGTTATCGGATACATTAACAGAGAGACACCCATGAATCAAGCACCAGGATTCATCGCGACATTTTGTGAGTCTCATGTTTAGTCGATCAAGTTTCACCTGTCCATTAATTACCGTCGGTTATAGCGGGGGAGGTTAGATGGTAAATATCCAGGTAACTCAATCATTAGGGGGTACATCGTTCATCTCATACTATCACTGTTCCTCATCACTGCGAGAATTGTGCTCATTGAAAATTATGAGAAAAATATTAATTAAGGAAGAATTTTATTGTTTTATATATATATATTTTGTTTATTATTTTCAATAATAAACATTTGTAATAAATAAAAAAATACCTCCCCTCGTAATATGAGGGCTTACGTTTCAAGATACCTAGAATTCGAATAACGAAAAAAATCCGTTTGTCCACTGTTCAAATAAATAGAGGGAGAGTACTCCAATTTGAAACAGCCGCGGCGATTCGAGGAGACCAAAAGCCGATCTCGACCGAGAGCCAAGTCATCGGGAAGTTCCGCTTTGGCTTCTAGAAACGTGATAACACTATACTCAGCAGATCTGTACTAAATCAATGTTCAATTGTGCCATCATCTGACACACAATTGTAAATATATTTATTCTGGAGTTCTGACACTGGTCAGATTCTCCTCTCATGTGCGGTGTGTTTGTGGCTGTGGCGCCCTCACTTAGCTTCCGCTGGCTCTCACCAGTGATACGGCTGAGAGGGAGGCGCTGGGATCCCGCGGATTCTGCTTGTCCTTCCACGAGTGAGGGGGAAGGCGGACTCCTTTCGGGGTTCCCCACCAAATTGTAAATTTTGTATATAAGTATGAGTGTGTTCATGTTTTGTTTATTTCTTTGTTAACCGTAATATTTATTTAATTTATAAATTTTGTTAATATATACTTTTATTTATTTTAGTTTCATTTTATGTAATTTGACTTTTCTTTTGTATGTATATATTGTAAATATTGTATGAATGTAATCTTATAGCAATATTATTATTGTCCATTGTGACAGATTGTAATATATCCGAATAAATAAATATTTATTAAAATAAATAAATACCAAAATTTGCTACTAAAAAAACAAAAAAATCATTAAAATCTATTTATAAATAGCAGAGACATAGCGTTAATAAATTAGCAGTGGTGATTGGCTATTTTCATTTAGTTTATTTATTCCTTTTCATATCAGTTAATTGCCTTTAAACATCTACATAAACGATTATACCATAATACAGATATTTGGAAATAATAAATAAATATGTAATAATTTTCAGTGTTTTTTTATTAGTTAAAAATATAATGACCGATTAGTTAAGAAAATTTTGTTTTTCAATAAAACTAAAGATTTTACAGAGGTCAACGAGTTCTAATAAGTAATGTCTAGCAACAGAAGATGTGCTGACAAAGAAACTTACAGGTAATTATTCGGATTATATTTAACCTAACTTTGATGATGTTTAATACCTTTTATATATAGCATTTCCAAGTCAATTGTAACCTTTTCCAAGTCAAATGTAACTTTTTCCAAGTCAAATGTAACCTTTTCCAAGTCAAATGTAACCCTTTCCATTTCAAATGTCACCTTTTCCAAGTCAAATGTCACCTTTTCCATTTCAAATGTTACCTTTTCCAAGTCAAATGTCACCTTTTTCTTCACTTCTAGCCATAAATATTCCGTTTTATTTATTTATTTATTGAAAAATAATTAGTTTAATTAACATTATGACTTTTTTAATAATTTTGGCATATAATAATTGATATTTTTTTTGGGTCTCTTAGATATTTGATATCAAGTTCTGTTTTTTACTAGCTAATATTTTAAAAAAATAATTATCGTCTATTTAGTTTTAAGATAGTTGTTGATTTTGATTTTTTTGAGAGGAGGGGTAGTTTTTTGGAATAGTTAATGTGTTTTCGAGTATTATAATTAAATTTTTCGAGCTGTATTTTTTATCGCTCGCGTGGATTTTAACTCGCATTAAATTTTAATGTATTTTATTGATATAGGGATTAATTATTTTGCTTTCGGGTGGTTATGATTACGTTTTTCGGGCTGTATTTTTTATCGCTCATGCGTATTTCAACTCGCATTTACTTTTAATGTTTTTTATTGATATAGGGATTAATTATTTTGCTTTCGGGTGGTTATGATTACGTTTTTCGGGCTGTATTTTTTATCGCTCATGCGTATTTCAACTCGCATTTACTTTTAATGTTTTTTATGATATAGGTGTTGAAAATTGTGTTTTCGGTTCCTATAATTATGTTTTTTTAGTTTTATTTATTTATCGCTCCCGCGCATTTTAACTCGAATTTACTTTTAATGTTTTTATATATAGAGACATAATTAATGTGCTTTTGGGTGGTTATTATTACGTTTTTGAGCTGTATCTTTTATCGCTTATACGTATTTCAATTCGGATTTACTTTTGATATTTTTTATTGTTATAGACGTTTGTAATTATCTTTTCGGGTCTTGTGATTACGTTTTTTAAGCTGTTTTTATTGTCGCTTGCTCTCATTTCAACTTGCATTTGCAGTGGTCTTTCTTTGTTTTTGTTTTAGGGGATTCTCATAACGTGTTTTGAACTTTATTCTTTTATGCGCTTGGGAATTTCTACAAACCGTAGGTATTATGTTATAATATGATGTAAAAATTATGTATTGTTTTTTTGCAGGATCTGATTACATTTTTGATTTGGACGTTACATCACGATTGCGCATTCTTCTAGATCACTTTTCATTTAAGTTAAAATGTGCACTAGCTATAAATAAATGTCATAAACTCTATTAGTATTCCCGAAAACACTATAAACGATCCCTCTATTGAATATTTATGAAATAGAAAGAGTAACTTAAAATGAGTAACAATTTTCAACACCTATATCAATATGAAACATAAAAAGTAAATTTTAGTTAAAATAAGCGAGAGCGATAAAAAATACAGCTCGAAAAACGTAATCATAACCACCCGAAAGAACATTAAGTAATCCCTATATCAATAAAAAACATTAAAAGTAAATGCGAGTTGAAATACGCATGAGCGATAAAAAATACAGATCGAAAAACGTAATCATAACCACCCGAAAGCACATTAATTATGTCTCTATATATAAAAAACATTAAAATTAAATTCGAGTTAAAATGCGCGGGAGCGATAAATAAATAAAACTAAAAAAACATAATTATAGGACCCGAAAACACAATTTTCAACACCTATATCATAAAAAACATTAAAAGTAAATGCGAGTTGAAATACGCATGAGCGATAAAAAATACAGCCCGAAAAAACGTAATCATAACCACCCGAAAGCAAAATAATTAATCCCTATATCAATAAAAAACATTAAAAGTAAATGCGAGTTGAAATACGCATGAGCGATAAAAAATACAGCCCGAAAAACGTAATCATAACCACCCGAAAGCAAAATAATTAATCCCTATATCAATAAAATACATTAAAATTTAATGCGAGTTAAAATCCACGCGAGCGATAAAAAATACAGCTCGAAAAATTTAATTATAATACTCGAAAACACATTAACTATTCCAAAAAACTACCCCTCCTCTCAAAAAAATCAAAATCAACAACTATCTTAAAACTAAATAGACGATAATTATTTTTTTTAAATATTAGCTAGTAAAAAACAGAACTTGATATCAAATATCTAAGAGACCCAAAAAAAATATCAATTATTATATGCCAAAATTATTAAAAAAGTCATAATGTTAATTAAACTAATTATTTTTCAATAAATAAATAAATAAAACAGAATATTTAAGGCTAGAAGTGAAGAAAAAGGTGACATTTGACTTGGAAAAGGTAACATTTGAAATGGAAAAGGTGACATTTGACTTGGAAAAGGTGACATTTGAAATGGAAAGGGTTACATTTGACTTGGAAAAGGTTACATTTGACTTGGAAAAAGTTACATTTGACTTGGAAAAGGTTACAATTGACTTGGAAATGCTATATCTGTACTAGAAGTCTAAAAATTACAATGTGTAAATCTATAGGTGAATTTAAGAAAACTTGAGGATACGAATGGATGTTTAAAGTAATGGATATGTACTGTAAACACGTTAAGAAATAGAAGTTTATAAAGGATCCAAAGGTATACATTTCTTATCAATGAAAAAAAATCGATGTCGTCAATATGAAAAAAAATGTATTAGAGAAAGGATTTGAATTCGTTCTTTGAATTGTAACAATAAACTATATTTTGTTTTATATATTGTGATTGCGAAATTGACTCTAAAGAAATATTTCGCGATCCATTTTATAAAATGTGTTTAAAATTGGGAAAATAGTTTACTAATGATATAATACAAGATGAAGTTAGAAGTGCGGTCAAAGAAACACTTAAATTAAGTTTAATTAACTTTAATTATACGACTATCACTAGGCGTATTTGCTACGGAGAGTAAGATTATTCGTTGTTCAAGTGGTTGGAATAACTGATTTGTATTGGGTTGTTCAGCAGCTGAAGCCGCTAGAAATATTTGCAAGGCGTTTGGGGAAGGGAGTGTTAATGAACGGACCATTCGTCGTTGGTTTGCTAAGTTTTCAGCTGGGGATAGCGACTTGAAAAACTTGCCCCGAGGAAGACCTCCGTTTGTATTAGACAACGATGTCCTCAAACATACAGTAGAAGGAAACCCCTTTCAAACAGTTAAATGACTCTCAGCACAACTACATGCAAGTGTATCTACCGTTTCCAGACGTTTAAAGTGTATTATGAAAGTAAAAAAGCTCGATACATGGGTACCTCATGATCTCACTGAGCGGCATGTTTCAAAACATACCGTGCAAAAATTGAAAGAACTGCGCTACGAAGTTCTTCCGCACCCACCATATTCTCCCGACTTGTCTCCAACAGATTACCACCTGTTCAGGAATTTAGACAACTTCGTCAAAGGAAAGCTTTTTGAAAATGATGATCAATTGAAAAGTGCGTTTTCAGATTTTTTTTCACTTCAAAGCTCAGAGTTTTTCAGTTCGGGGATAAAAAAGTTGGTGTCACGTTGGGAAAAATGTGTAGAAAAAGAAGGTAAATACTTCGAATAAAATTATCTTGTTTTCATATCGTATTTTTAATAAAAATCCTTTACCTTGAAAACGGACATTTCATGTGACACAACCCAATAGTTTTATGGGATGTCGATTAATACCTACCTACTTCTAGTGTGGTTTTTATGGGATGTCGAGTAATACCTACCTACTTCTAGTGTGGTTTTTCACTGATTTGGGACGATCGCTATGAATTTTGGCTACTTCTAAAATTAATTTTAGTCAAGAGACTTAGGGTAGATTAAAAAGTTTCAATTTTTGTATATGTTGAACCAGTTAGCTTATAAAAGGTTTCGAAATAAGTTAAATAAAGTATTATTTTAAATTTAAATTTATTTTTAAATTTATGAAAATAGTATCTTAATCTCAATATCTGTATTTCAGTCACTTGAGTCCAAAAAAAAATATTTTCGGCGATTGGCCTGTTGTCAAGATGATTTATTGATTAGCTTAGAAGGGATGTACGGATTTTTATTGTTTATTTATTTTTATTGATGTGGTTACGTCTGATATTGGGGGCAAGGGCTGTGGTGATCATTGACGAATCTGTGTAGGCATTGTTTAGTGATACCTGTATCGGATCTTCTAGTTCAGGAGGCCCATTATTGATTTAAACTTTCGTGTTTTACCTGCTGTTACTTAAAGCATTTAATGAATGTATTGAAAAAAATTTATTTATTGTTTTAACTAACATCGTCTTCCTGAAGACTGGTAAAGGAGATAAAACATTCTGATTAAAACCGCAATTTTATTTCCGCACGGCTTGAACTTTATAGTTACAATAAAGTTTCTGGAAACAATTTTTTCCTCATAATAGTCTATATTTATCTTTTTTTGTATCTTAAATTTCCCGAAATGTTCAATACGCTTATTTTAAGGACAGTTTACTTTTCTTGCAAGATAAGCTTATGAGATCAATATTGAATGTGTGTTCTTAAGAACGTGAAAGAGACGCCTGACGTCAGGAGGAACGTGGGTTCAATTGACCTGTTAATAATTAGAGACTGTTTAATCCCAAATATGTCTATTCTTGTGTAAATAAAGTCTCTTATCACTATTACCATTATCTTATGGACTGAATCTAATTTTAATAAATTAAAAAAAATAAAATATGGTCATTAATACCAGTTTTAATATAATTCACACATCTTGCAATGCGAAATTATAAAGATATATTTAATAATAAGAGAGAAAATTAATACAAAAACATAAAAATCTGGTGCTCACAACTCATGAATCCCTCACCTCTAAATGTTAAAATTAATTCAAGGATTTAAGAACAGTGAAAAGTAAAATATGTAGAGTTAGTGGAAGTAAAAAGTTAAAGAAATTTATCTAAGTTTTATCAAATTGAGTTTCAATAGATACATGCGTTTTTATTTTATTTGTTGACGCGAAATGGTCTTATAGACCTCGCAAAATGGCCTTATAGACCACGCAAAATGCCCTTATAGACCTCGCAAAATGGCCTTATAGACCACGCAAAATGGCCTTATAGACCTCGAAAATGTCATTTTCTCGCAAATTTTCCCACACATTCTCCTCTATTTCTCTCTTCCCATCTCTTCTTCATTCTTTCAGACTGCTCCTCTTATCCCTTCCTCGCTCCATATTCCTTCATATATCCATATTATATGAATGGTGTGGCTATCTACGGTGGCTATCGATGTGGGTATCGATGTGGCTATCGATGTGGGTATCGAAATCCATCATTTTTCTCTGAAGCAGTATCGTACGGAATGGAAAAAGATATGTACCGTAAACTAAGCAGTATTTTTGAAGATTATTTCTTTTAACTTTTCTTTCAGTTTGTCCGGCGAAGAAGTTACCGAAATCATATTATTTTATATGAATTTTGAGACTTAGTGGTTAGCATTCTATGTTGAATTATTGAGTATTGTTCGATACTATTTTTCCCTTTTTGTTTTAAAACTAATTATTTCAGAATTAATTTTTTTAAGAGTTACATGCTAAATTTCAACCATATTACGTTTCTCGTATGTCACGTTTCGAAGAAAATAAACCTATATAACTCTGTTTTTTTTTTAAAATTTATTTTAAACAATTAAGGACCTCTGGACTTGTAACAATAAACCATGTCACAAGGATTTAGGGTTGTAATGATTGGATACCAGAAGAATTATGTGGTTCCACAAACCACATTGTCTTACTTCTTACGTCCAGATAGGCCTAATGATAGTGATGTAAATGAGTCTTTTGTAGTAAAGTAAAAGATTATAGCGTTTTTCTAGTAGCTATTGAAAGAGAGCAGTTTCTTGTAGTTTGATTAATTCACGAGAATTCCTAGTAGATGTTCGTCAAGATGGAGTCCTGGTTTGGAAGAAGAATGTTAAGAAAGGAAACTGTCGAGCAAGGTGTCAGTTTTATGATAAAACATTGTGATATATTCTCTCGTTAGATGCTAAAAACAAATCTGTTTGAACATAAAAAAAATTACCGCTTTGATTAACTTACCACTATTTTTTTTTTAATTTTATTTATTGTAATTTACAACTGTATTAAAAAAAAACACAATAAGTATATATGTTCTATGAAGAAAAGTCATGAAAATGTCTTTAGAAAGAACTACCCAGTGGTAGCATTTTACTAACTATTTTATGGCAGTAGGTCCCGAGGCCACCTTCTTTTCAGCCGCCTCGGAGGTTTATCAGGGATATCTAAGGAAGATAAATTACGGACCAATGGGTTTGTTTGGACATGGAGTTTAGAATGAAAATAGGAGTATCTATCACGGGCTATGTCTGCAACAAATGGGATGTTTAGGCCATTATGGAGGAGTTGATTTGTAACAAAATAAGGAGCATTTAGGATTTTGTGAATGATTTGTATTGTAAGGATTGGATGCGGGAGGAATTAGGTGGTTTAGTAGAGCCCCAAAGCTCGATTAAATATATCTAAATAGGTCTGATGATAGTGATGTAAATGATTCTTTTGTAGAAAAGTAGAAGATTATAGTGTTTTTCTACTAAGCAGTTTGTTGAAGTTTGATTTATTCACGAGAATTCCAAGTAAATCAAAATGGAGTCCTAGGTATCGGATCTGTTCAACAGGGATAAAAAGAATGTTAAGAAAGGAAACTGTTGAGCAAGATGTCTTTTTATGATGAAACATTTTGATATATTCGCTTTTACATGTTACACGCTAAAAAAAATCTGGTGCGCGCAACACACGATTTTCACTTACTTCCGTTAGTTATATCAATTTACCATGACCTTAATATTCCATTTATTTTAGACCTGGTACCATCCAAATTCCATCAGAACCTTCCTCATCATCCTAATCCTCTTGCTCAATCGCTTTCCAGCTCCACCCATCCCTACAATCCTCCTCGAAGATTGAAACGGCAGTGGTCCCGCGACATTTTGTAAACATTTATTCTGGAGTTCTGACACTGGTCAGATCCTCCACTCATGTACTGTATGTTTGTGGCTATTCCGCCCTAGCTCGGCCTCCACTTACACCAGAGTTAAGCGCTGAGTGAGAGGCGCTGGGATCTCTTGGCTTCGGCTTCTCCCCCCACTTGTTGAGGGAGCAGCTGAGTCTAGGGTCCCTGTAGCAGATTGTATATATTGTATATAGTTAAGTTTGCTTGTATGATTTTTATTTATTTCCCAACTTGTATTTATCTCTACTACAGGTTGTTGTTTCGATTTGTTTCTTGTTGTATTTTTTTGTATATATTTGAATTTATTTATTTCCGATTTTATGTAATTTGACTTTATCATTATTGTCTGTATATATTGTATGAATGTGTACTACATCACTATTACTACTGTTCATTATGTAACAAATTGTAATATTTCTCAATAAAAAAGAAAAAAAGTTATATCAATTTAAGAAATTTTAAACAAATTTAGAAACGAAATAAATTGTTAAAGAATTATTTATATTGGATTTTAATAGAAACATGTGTTTTATTAAATCAGTATGTTTTATCGGCATTTTTTCTAAAATCTTAAACATTCCAACGGTATATTACTGTTCTTAAGTTCAAAAAATAAACATTGCTGTTAAAAAATATTCTACTTTAGTTGAATATAGAATTCGTTCAACTTTTATATGTACCTGTTTTTAAGCAATGCTAGTCAGATAATATGGTTAATTTCATAAAATCTACATAATTAAAGATGCTTTAGAATTTTTTTTTTTTTTAATATCGGCATTTAGAGCCTGTCAGACTATTTCAATAAGAATGAAACCTACATCATATTAAAGCCCATAAACTTTTACATCGATATAGCAAGTTAAATCAAAATCGTTAGAGCCGTATTTGAGAAAATCGTAAAAAAGTACAAAAAACATGGTATAAAGTGGCTCTATTGGCTTGCTGATTTTGATGACAAAGTTGCTGTAACATCTCGGCTGTCTCAAATATAAAATTTCATTTTCTTACACCTTATCGTTTTCATGCTGGACACGGACACACACACACCAAGACCATTTTGCAGGACTTGGTTATTTCGACTAAAATGTGTATTTCCGTTGAAAACTAGAATACTTTCGCAATAATTTCCCTTACTATATATTTCATAAATAGGTAAGTGAAAGTGACAAATCTGTTTTGAAAATTTAACAAAAAACCACTTTGATAAACTTTTTTAAAAACTACTATTTCAAGAAAAAGGCCATGAAATATAATTATAAATTATAAATAAGATGAACATTATCATAACTATCAAGTAGAAGTAATTTATGTTCATGCCCAGTTTTATTATTATTATTTTTTTTTTTTTAGACACCTATCTACAAAGTATTTTTTTAATACTTTGTAATCTTAATTGTTATAAGCACGAGGAGGTGGATAAAGTTATTTATATCAATAGCTCGTTATTCTTTTTCTGATTCTCACTTTATCAGTAAGGTTTCTCGGAACGAAGGACGTGCTCCTTAATGATCTTGTTACCGGCCACGTGTTAGATTTTGCTGATATATAAACCCTTTCATTGGAAGCGTTAGTAATGTTCCTTAGATATCTCGATTATCTTTAAAGCGGGATCATTCAATAGGTCATGTATATAAATATATACCTATCCATTTTCCTTTCATATTTTGTTTATCGATTATATCTCATAACTAAAAATTAATTGAAGGAAAAAGTTATTCTCTCTGTCATATTTACTAATAACACGAGTTTGTGAATTATTTGAAAAGATAACGGTTCATAAATAGGTAACAATTTTGAAAAATCGAGATTCAATCCAAATTAATTTCAATAGAAAATGAATTTTTAAAGATGAAAGTTACACTTAAAGATATTTAGAAAGATAGATTAATTTTAAAATAATAAAATTAATGTTTTAGTCCGGTCATTTCCTTTCTGTTCAAATATGGTATAAGGAAAACCACTTTCGTTATGTCATTATTAATGTTATGTCATATAGACATCTGCAAAACGTTGCGTAGAAAGACAAAAAGTGCTTAAACTTAAGTGATTATTGTAGATAATTATATCTATTGTTAGAATATTTAATCTGCAACACATGTTTCTATCGACAATAAATTGAATTCTTTAATGTTATTTCAAAGTCTAAATTAGGGATCTCTTGTAGCTGGGTGGCTAGCGTAACAGCCTCCCATGCTAAAGGTCACGGGTTCAAATCCGCAGGTGGTCCTAGGATTTTTTAATGGGAGTAAGAAATCCTTAGTTACGCCGTCCTTTGGAGGGAACGTTAAAAGGTGGTCCCGAGCCTGTGCGATGTCAGGCACTCGTTAAAGATCCCTATCCTAATAAAACCTGGACAGGCAAAATTTAGGATTCCCACTGTAGTAGCATCGTCCGATTAGCCATAGTAGCATAAATAAATAAACAAACAAACAAACAAAGTTTAAATTAAAGTTTTAGGTTATTCATAATTTCTGAAATGGTTTTAACAACGGAGATGAGTGAAAGTTGTATGTACTTGTTTTTATTATTAAATTTCTATCTAAAAAACTGATACAGAGCTGTCAGATAAGTAAAGTTTTATGTAGCACTGTTGTTTCTTCTACTGTTGAATTTTAAATTGGTATATAATTTTTGTAACAATAAATGTTTATTGTATATAGTTATGGTTGTGTGTATAATGTGCATTTATTTGTCAACTTTGTATTTTGTTTTTTGTAAAAGTATGTATATATTTATTTTATATTTTTATGTAATTTGACTTCATCATTGTTTTCTTTAAATATTGTTTGAATGATGTGTCATATCACTATTACTCCTGTTGAACAGTAAAAAATCCTTAGACATCTCAATAAATATTTCTAACACTAAAAAAAAGCATAATTTGCTAATGTTTTCTAGTGAGTCCTAAAGATGGGAAAATCCAGAAACGTAGACCCCAAATAATCACTGGTGTGAAATAAATTTTGGAGAAGAAATAAGAACCAATTAGTTAAATACAGTTATATATTACATATCTTATTTATATCTTAAACTTCATTTGGTAATGGGCTGATGGATTATAAAGAATCTTATACATAATCACATAGGCCATAAACCTTTTGAAAAATCGTCCAATCACCATTTAAATGGAGCGTTCTCACATATTCGCAAATGTGGAGGAAGATGGACCTGGCATGCCATTAAAAAGCAATCACTCTTAGCCGTGATGTCGGGACCTCTCCCCGCAAGGAGAAGATAAAGTGACTACTTAGCTGTCCTCTCATCAGTCCCGACATTAATGGTAAAATGGACCGCCATTGACACTCTTGGAAGCCGCAAAATCTTAAAATGTTCACTAGTGGAATTAAAAATCTGGTGCGCGCGAATCGCAAAATGCACCTACATCTCTTTATAAAATCTAGTTTGAAAGGATAAATAATTGGTTCATAATTCTTCCCCCAAAGTTTTTTTTTTGCATTAGTGATTTTTTGGAGTCTACGTTTCGGTTTTTTTTTTTCACGACTCATTAGCAAAATAACAGATGAAGTCAAATTACATAAAAATATATTTACAACCAAACCTATAATGAAAATAAATACAATGTTAACAAATTAATGAACATTATACACACAATCATAAATATATAAAATAAACATTTATTATAACAACAATTATATACAAATTTAAAATTCAAAACAATGCTACATAAAAGTCTATTTACCTGACAGCACTCTATCAGTTATGTAGATAGCCAATTTTAAGTTTTGTAATAAAAATAAGTACCTCATACTTCAAAATTTTACAATCCGCAACCTTTCGAAAAATCCTTAGCACTTTAATCTCCTCGGAAAAAAATCTTCAATAAGTCCTCCGTATCATTCCTCGGTGTTGAAGACTTCAGACATAAGCCAAAATTGCGACGAATCAAATTTAATTTCTATACTCTTACAAACAAACGTTTTTCAAACGCTAACTAATAACATGCCTAGATATCCAAACACACAAGAATTTGTTTAATAATCAAAAGGGAATTTTTTTTTATTTATTTATATTTTATTGAATTTTACAACTGTATATTACATAAATACAATAAGTAAAAGCGATGAATTATAATAAAATGCGTAAAAGACTTGTGAAGAAACAACCCAATGGTAGTACAAAAGGGAACTTAAAAATAAAATAAAAACTTAGAATGACTGTTCATATTATGTAAATACTTTTTTTTATTCCTTCCTGTCATACAGTTAGTCATCAAGTGAATGTGAGGGAAGCTTTTATTTTTAGAACTAGATTTTTTATTACCGCCGGCGTTTTAATCATTTTTGTATGTAGGAAAAGAAGTCTTTTTAGAAACAAAAGAAAATATTTTGAGCTTCACTGAGTTCACGGAACAGTTTTATAGTACTGAAAATGTTCACATTTTTTTAATATATTTTTTTAAATATTTATTTTTAGTAATTTACAACTGTATTAAAAAACACAATAAATAAATATGTTCTATGAAAAAAGTCATGAAAATGTCTTGAGAAAGAACTACCCAGTGGTAGCACTTCACTAACTATTTTAACTCAGTAGGTCCCGAGGCCACCTTCTTTTCAGTCACCTTGGAGGGATATCAGGGATATCTAAGGAAGATAAGTATCTATCACGGGCTATGTCTGGAACAAATGGGATGCTAAGGTCATTATGAATGAGTTGATTTGTAACAAAATAAGGAACATTCAGGATTTTAAATTGTAAGGATTGGATGAGGGAGGAATTAGATGGTTTAGTAGAGCCCCAAAGCTTGATTCCATTTGTACAAATAGGTCTGATAATTGTGATGTAGATGAGTCTTTTGTAATATACTGGAAGTTTTGAACGTTTGTCTAGTAAGTGTTGTAGTAATCGATATCTTCGAGCAGTTTCTTGTCGTTTCGGTCTTGTGTGAGGATTTCACAAATTTAAAAATAAAAAATAGGCCAGCTTTTTCAAAAATACAAGAGATCGGAATCTGAACTCATAATTTTTGAATCTCCCAAAAACATTTCTCAGGAACATCTTAGACCTATAATTAAATTGTAAATAAAACTAAAACTAATAACATATACTACTTATTTAAAAAAAAAAATATTTCCTTCATTTCAACTACACAACATATACAAGTTTGGTTTTTACTTTCACTTACTATATATAGTAAGGATAAGTATTGCGATCGTGAAAATTTTTGAATTCCAGTTGTCAACGGAAATACACATTTTAGGGTCCCCTGAGTCCAAATAACCAAGTCCCGCAAAAAAGTCTGTGTGTGAGTGTGTGTGTGTGTGTGTGTGTGTGTGTGTGTGTGTGTGTGTGTGTGTGTGTGTGTGTGTGTGTGTGTGGTAACTCCCGGGCGGAAACGGTAGGTCCTATGAAACTGAAATTTCTTATTTAAGACAAATATACGCCCGAGACGTTACAAAATCTTTTTCATCAAAATGAGCTTACCAGAAGAGCCACTTTATACCATGCATTTTGCACCTTTTTTCGATTTTCTCAAAAACGGTTCCGACGATTTTGATCAAACTCGCTATATCGATGTAAAATTTTATGGGCTTTAATATCATTTAGGTTTCATTCGGATTAAAATGGTCTGACAGGGCTTAAATGCTGATATTTTTCTTTATCTAAAGTATCTTTAATTTGGTTGATTCTATAAAAATAACAATATTATCTTGTTACCACTGATGAAAAACAGGTAAATATATAAAGTGAATGAATTCGATGCCCAACTAATGGAGAAAATAGAAAACATATTTTTTTAATGCAATTTTTCATTTTTGAACATGAGAGCAGTAATACACATCTATGATATACCGTTGGAAAGCTAAAGATTTTAGAAAACATATTATCTCATACACAAGCTTTTAAAAGTTAATAGCGAGTGATGAAATGAACATAAAATTAACTGATTATTTTAGATAATAATATATTAGATTTTTTAATAAAACACATTAATAAAACACATGTTTTTTTAAAATATAAAATTCAATTTAATTAATTCCTTAATAGTTTCACGTATTTTTATCTCTAACTGTATTTGAAAATTCTTTTATTGATTAAAAAAATGGAGGTAAGTGAAAGTCGTGTGTTGCCCGCACCAGATTTTTTATTTAACAATTAATAATCCTTTATCTAGATATACTACAATTTGTCTTAATATGAACAATAATAATAATAGTAATGTTGTGAGATCACATTAATACAATATTTACAGAATAAACAAGTAAAGTCAAGTCAGTAAAAAATAATAACAAATGCATATAATAACAAAATAGGTGAATACAATAAATAAAATGTTTAAAAATAAATGAACATATACATGTAAAATTATAATTAGTTCTTGAACTCGCCCGAAGAAAGACATTTTAAACATGATTGTTGGTTCTATACGGGAAAAAATAGAGCGAAAAGTTCTTGTACTTAATTTTTCACTTAACTTGATGGGAGTTGCTATAATATTTTTGATAGCGCGGGACTGTAAATATTATTATTCCACGATGAATAAATTGTCGTAATGATTATAATATAGTTTTTGTAATTACAAAAACTACATTACAATCTCGAAATACAAATGAGAAAGGAATTAATTTGATTTAGCTATAATTCTGTTATTAATTAAAACGCTTCTACAAAGTTAAGACGCAGCCTAAAATAACCTTTAGCGACTCCTAGTTAAGCCGTTTGGAATACAGCCAACTACCTCAATTGAAATTTACTTGATGGATCTTCAATGCTTTTGTATAATTGCAGTTTAACAGTCTCTTCTTTTACGATTCCCGGGCAATCAATAAGTAATTAAGTTACAGTTTAGCAGTTTTCGCTGTATTTCAGAACAGGGAATTTAAAAATAATAAAAATACTAAATGATTTTTTACTTTATTATTATTGTTTTTGTCAGTAAAGAATAATATATTATTAAAACAGCTTGTTGGGAAGAGGGGCGACTAACGCGTTTGCTCGCAGCCTCGACCCGGTCGTTATTATGAGTCGCCGAATTTTCTGTCAATCCGTGTAATTTTGTTGAGGGTAAAATGAATGAAATAATAAAAGAGATAACATGAACAAGCTTATATTAATTAAAATAAAACAAAATACTGCTTATACTGTGCAAGCGGTGATTCTTTCAATCCTTGATCACTTCCTTCCCTCCCGTCTGCGATGGTCCTTCTTTCCTTTAGCGACTCCTACTCCCTGAGACAATTCTGAGACAATCTTCTAGGATGATGTGCGAGTTGCGATTATACTAAAAATATGCGACATTCAGCGACAACCAACTTGATTAAACACCGTCTACACTCGCGAGTGACTCTACTAACTTTCTCTCTCACAATCCCAGAATGCACTCTGCCCCCGCGGCCACTTAACAGCTGATTCCAATTGCATAAAACAATTGACAGTCACGCTTGCACATTATGAATCACAATAACATAATAAACATACAAAATAAATTATTAGATATTATTAAATTAATATTAGAAAAATATGAAACAAATAATTATTCCAATTCCTAACACAGCTGTTACCTTTAATGTAAACATAAATTTCGTTAATTTATTGTCCAACTTAAAGATTTTTTTTTTTTTTATCTTCAAATGTTTTAATTCACACCTATCAATAAATGAAAGACAATTAGCGAATGCAATGACAAAGGAATGATATTTGGCGTGGTAGGCATGATGGAGAGAAGATGTCCAGCGGCACCTCTTCCTGGCGTGCTTCCTATTACGGATTTAGCTTAGAAGGTCCCTCATCCAACTTCTTTTCAGTCTTCTGCGAGTACAGTGGCCATGCTTCGTATTAGATTGTTAATATGTCCGTGTAAGTTGTTGTGAAAACGTTTGTAGAGGGTCCGAATCTGTTCGTTGACTGTTGGAATGTGAAGGTCTGTATGTAAAGTAGTGTTGCTAACGTACCATGGTGAGTTTGTAATAGTTCTAAAAGTTTCGGATTGAAAAATTCGAATTTCGCGTATGTGTGTCTTTTTGGCAGTCCCGTATATCTGTGAGGCGTCCAAAGTCCAAAGTCCAAATGGGCTTCAGTAGGTAAGTGTAAGTTTTTAGTTTATTTTTAAATTTTAATTTTGAACGTCTCGAGAATAGTGAGTATAAATGTTGAATATTAACTCTATTGACCTATTACGAAATTTATATATTTTTTCATCATCTTATTTTCTACACTTTTTAAGAATATTTCACAGACGAATATTGGTTTAAATAGCACTCTTGAATCACGTCCATTTTTATTAAATAAATAAAATCAGTAATTTTGTAATTTGTCCTAAAAAAACATTGCTATTTTTACAATAAATATACGTTAAATAAAATCATAACAAAACAAAATAGTAATACTAAATAATATAAATACAGACAGTTCTATATACGTCAAGAGAATCCATGTGGTCCCAGCATTCTTATCTAGATCACTAGTTAGAGAGTCAGTTGAAGCTGCTTGGCTTCATGGTATTAATAAAATATAATTTTACCGTTCTTCGTATACCCCATATTTTAGGTACAAATACGTATGAACGACTATTTGATTTCGGCGGCCGTAGATTGTAAAAAAATATATATAAAAATGTATAAAGAATTAAAAAGTGATAAGTAGGTAGTTTAAGCAGAGTATGATAAATATATTAATAATTCTTACAAAGAGGAGGTTAACAAAATCTAAAAAAGGTGGTTTGACAAACATATTATTTTTTTTTTCCATTTAAAAGTATTGACTCGACTAAACCATCAAATTCTCCACGTATCCAATCCTTACAATATAAAATCCTTAACGCTCCTTACTTTGTCACCAATAAACTCATCCATAAAGACCTAAATGTTCCATTTGTTGCTGATCTAGCCCGAACCTGATATCACTCTTTCCATAACAAACTCTTCTTCCATTCTAACCCACTAGTTTCACTCAGTGCTTCCTCTTATATTCCTGACAATCCTTCGAGGGGCCTGAAAAGAAGATGACCTCGAGACCTTTTGGTTTAGAATAGTTCCAGGAATGCTAAAATTGGGTAGTTCTTCTAAAAGTATGTTTCATGTCATTTTTCTTTTATCATATTTACTTGTTGTATTATGAAGTGCAGTTGCAAATTTTGCTTTTTTGCTTTTTCCTAACTTCGCTGTTGTCCATAGTTTGTAGTTGGGCTAAGTATACGTAACACACACTGATTTCACAATTGAAATCTTGATTTACACTTATCATCATATTCTGTCAAGTAAACTGCGAAATTAAAGCTTTGATTATATTTGAGGAGATAATATTTAAAACCTTATAAAAAATTAATAAAAGATATTATAAATTCAGGTAAGCCTTATAGGTATATATTATCATTTTGGTGTGCACTTCACATTAAAAATCCTCCAAAAGATAATTAATGCCCCTTACTTTGTCACCAGTCAAATAATCCACAATACCATCAATATCCCGTTTAGACGATAGTCCGAACTAGATATACCTCCTTTAATTTCAAACTACCGGTTCACTTAAACCCCCTCGTCCGCATCCTTCATCCATTTCTTCCGAGACGGTTGAAACTACCATGACCTCGAGACCTACTAATTTAAATAAACACTAAAATGCTAAGTGTACTTTCCTTGTATAATTCAATTTATAATTTAATTTAATTTAATTTATAATAAATATAATTTAAAAATCCTTTGCCTATGCTGATGACACCTGCGTGTCATCAGTTCATAAAGATCCATTTGTTGCCTCAAATACCCTTCAAGCGCACATCAAAGACCTAGAAGTATGGTGTCAGAACTGGAGAATAAAAATAAATTTCAACAAATCCCATCAAATAACCTTTACCCTTCGCCGTAAACCTTTGACTTCCTGCCCTACAGTATCCTTTAATAACACTTAACTAGCTCCTGTTTAACAGATCCGATACCTAGGACCTCTTCTTGACAAACGCCTAACTTGGAATCCACATACACGACTAAAACGACAAGAAACTGCTCGCCGCTTTAGGCTGTTTCAACACTTACTAGACAAACGAACAAACCTTCCTCTGAACTACAAAAGGCTCATCTACATGACTATTATATGACCAATCTGGACTTACAGAGTAGAGCTTTGGGGCTCTACTAAACCATCAAATTCTTCATGCATCCAATCCTTACAATCCAAAATCCTTCGTAAAATCCTCAATCTAATAAAATCCTCCTTACTTTGTCACGAATAAACTTATCCATAAAGACCTTAATGTTCCCTTTGTTACTGATTTGGCACGGAGCAGGTATTAATCCTTTCATGACAAACTCCATTCGCACTCTAACTCACTAGTTTCAATCCTTTCTTCCTCTTCGATTCCGGATAATCCTCCGAGGCTCCTGAATAGTTAGACCTTCTAGTTTAGAATATTTTTAAAGTGCTTCCAATGGGAAGCTTCTCTACATGTATATCATGTCATTGTATTATATAACACATCACATTTACTTGATGTATTTTTGTTATTACAGTTGTAAATACCAATAAAATTATTTTTAAACAAATCCTTTGTTCAAGAAAACATCTGCTTTAGTGCATGTAGTTTTGTTTTATTCTTTATATTTACTTCGACTGAGACGACAAGAGATTAGCTCGAAGATACTGCTGGCTACAAAATTTACTTCACAAACGTTGAAAACTTCCATTTGATTACAATGAAAAAAAAATGATGATAAAAATAATTACATCACTTTTATCAGACCTATTTGGATATATGGAATCGAGGTATTAGATGGTTTAGTAGAGCCCCAAACCATTTAATTCATTCCGCATCTAATCCTTACAATCCGAAATTCTGAATGCCCCTTATTGACCTTATGACCTCAATATTTGACGGAGACCTAGCCCGTGATAGATATAACGCTTTTCATTTCAAACACCCTCCTAACACAAACCTACTAATCTATCTACCACACATATTCCTGATAACCCGCAATGGCGATTGAAAAGAAGGTGGCCTCTTGATCTACTGCCTTAATATAGAGAAGAGCTACCATTGGGTAATTCTTTCTCAAGACATTTTTACGATTTTTCTTCTACCTTTACATTTTCTTATTTCGTTTTATAATAAACTTGTAAATTACTAAGAATAAATTTGAAAAAATACCACGTCCTAATCCAATAGGTTTTTTAGCAGCAAAGGTAATAGATTAGATTTCTCTGGTTCTGAAAATTTTGTAAATACGTTCGTTTCACATCAGCTAGCCGGTGTTTTTATAATAGAGTATGGCACATAATGTCTCGGGCGCCAAATATCTTTAGACGCTCCTAACCTGGATTATAATTGCGTTTAACAAGGAGTCAGCTTTGGCTGCTACCGGAGCGCAACTTTCTGACCTCCTGGAAAAACCTGGAGAGACGAAATGACCCTGGAAATGAAAATAAAGAGAGAAGATGATTGGTAAGACGAGAACCGCTCTCGAGGATAGAGGACTCTCCAGCTTAATAAGGCATTAATAGAACAACAAGTTGTCTCCCCTCCTCACCATCCTACCTCTCGGTATTACCCTCCAATCACAAAGCCAGCCTCTTCACTCATCTCTCTATTGTCATCCGATTTTTTTTTCCTCTTTGGTTTGTTAGGTTCTGGTTCTATGGTGGTTCGCCAACTCGAATCAATTGTAACGCAAGATTCGATGCATCCTTTGATTCTTGATTCTATCTTTTCAGGTTTGTAACAACGTTGTTGTTTAAGGATCTTCCTCTAAAATGAGATAATAACTAACTTATAATATTAACTTTATTAGTTTGTCTTTAGGGCAAACCCCATACAAATAGAGCTGGCTGGTACAGCACAATTAATAAATTTATCACCAGCAAATATACATTATTAATTACAATTCGAATAAATATTTAAAACAAAAACATATACAGCAATAAACATAAAGGTGCTGCTATCTTTATGATCAATTTCATCCAACATATACATAAATAACATAAATTAAATATAATAGTACTAAAGCAAATACTAAATCCCTACAAATTACTAACAAATCTCGTAACATTTAAGAGTGATTAACATTCTGAGAAGAAAGATGTTGAAATCTTATTTTAAGATTTTTGTGACCAAAATAAATAATTATTTCAGGTCTACTACGTGGGGTTTCGCAAGATATCATAAAAGCCTAAATATTAACATCATTAAATACGGGCATAAAACGGGTTCTATTGTCAAATAGAGATAATTTAATAGCTAAAATTACTACGAATTATAATTGGGAGGCTCCACTATTTTGGACCCTCTATTTTGATGGCAAGTAACTGCCAGACAGAAAAATTAATGTGCCCCAAGTCATGGAAAGTGTTGTTAAATGCAGTTAAGTTAAAAGTGATGGGACAATGACAGTCCATCACATAAAAATATGTGAGTAGAAACAGCAGGAAGACTGAGCAGAGAGAATGATGGGCCAGGAGCCAGCCAACACCAAAAGAAAGAGTTGAAACTATCATGTAAGATATTTCAAGGTATAACAACAGCCAAACTACCTTTATCTATAAATCATCAAAAATGTCATTTTATTTTGTATTTTTGTGAATCAATTAAATATTCAAGTTGATTCAAATTTATATACGAGCCATTATATATTAATAACCCCCTTAAATACAGCCTACTCATTAATCATAAACTACCAATGATCCATGGCTAATCACAAAACAATGATCACAAAACAGTTTTATTGATTTTTAAACCTTAATACTTCCGAAAATATTTTGAAGTTGTAAATTGGTTGTTTTAGAATAATAACCTCTAAGAATAACAATGTAACAATAATAAAAAAGTTTCTCTCTGACCATAGTTTCTTTTTAATATATTCTATTTAACAAAACTTTAAAAATAATCTATATCTCTATCTCCATCTAATTTATTTTTTTCTCTTTGGTTTGTGGTGCCGGTTCGATTCTGTTTTACTACACTGGAATCAGCTAGAGGCACTTGTTATACAAGATACCGCGAATTCTTTGATTCTTAATTCTGTCTTTTCAGGTCTGTAACAATTTTACATTGATTTTTAAAACTTAATAATAATAATAACAAGGCCTACCGAACCCGAAGGCTCGATGCCGACACCACCAAACACCGTCCACACAGACCCGTCCAATGCAATCCTCCCATTTCAAACTTTCTGAACTCGATGATATTCACAGGGTACAAGCACTGAAATTTCGCGTTGTGCAACCTTATAAACTCCCCAGTGGCCTCATCTCTCTTCGGACCAAATATTTTACATAGTACCTTATTTTCGAAAACCTTAAGCCGTTATTCATCCTTCAAAGTAAGCGGCCACGTTTCACATCCGTAAAGGACCGCCGAAAGAATAATAGTTTTATGAATTCTAACCTTTAGGTTTTTAGACTTAAAACTTAATAATTTCGAAAATATTTAGAAGTTGTAAATTTATTGTTTTAGAATAATAACCTCTAAGAATAACAATATAACAATAATATTACTTTTAATGTTTTGTTGAATAGAACTTTTTTAAAGTGCTCTCTGACCATAGTTTCTATCGAATATATTTTATTCAACGAAACCTCAAAAATTATGTAAAACCATAATATTTGACATTGTTAGGTTATCCCAAAAATAATGCAGGACTACGGTTTTGAGAAAAAAAATGGTTATAACTGTTTTTACTCATCAAAATAATCTTCAGCACTTTCAATACACTTATATTATAGATTTAGCAGCATTCTAACTTAGGAACATTTTAAATATTTTTTTTTTTTGTTTTGCTGACCACATTAATTTATAATTTTTTTTTTTTTTTTTTTACAATATAAAGTAACAGTGAGATGTCTTAAATATTTGTATCCAGTAACTCAGCTCTAAAAACAAACGGATCCTTTATAAATTATTTATCAGATTACAACTTACAGATTACATGCCTCACCAGAATGGAGCTCCATCTGTCTTACTAATTACAAAAAGCTCCAATGTATTAAAATCATTAAAAATTAGCCCCGTCATACAAAAATATCCTTAATGATTGCAGATCGGAAACTTGCCTCGATACAAAAATTAGTTTTATCTCAAACTATGATATACTTCAGGCTCTCTGAACCCGCTAATAAAAGAAATAGGCAACAACAAAAAACGTTCTCTTAAAAGTTACGTTAACAAAAGGACTAAACGCTTATTGTTAAGTTAAAAATCCTTTTTCTTTATACTCCATTTAATAACTTAATAATAAATTATAACTTCATAATATTTTACGCATAAAAGTAAATATATTTCTTTATTTACTATTATATTATTTTTATGTTTCATTCTACCTAAATTATTATTATTGTTAATATTTTATCTCATTTATTTTATTTATTACTTGCGTTTTTACTTATCTCCTACTTAATGTATTTCATTTTTATTTTATTATTATCATCATCATTATATATCTGGAATTTCCTACCTACTTATATCCGTCGTGCTGCTTCCTTCTCCCTCCACATTCAAATCCAAAATTTATTTACCTCCAATACCTTTTATTAACCTAAAAAGACGATTAGAAACTGTGATTCCTGACGTCACACTTTGAAAGAAGAGTGACATTTTATTTAAACGCTGTTATCTACTAATTTATTTTTAATTTTGTTCAACACAATATATTCTAAGAATCGTTTTTATTTTTATTTTATCATTGTATATATTTTTTCGTATATATATATATATATATATATATATATATATATATATATATATATATATATATATATATATATATATTAACCTATAGTTGTAATTAGTGATTAATTATGTTCATTCTGTCCGTTGACCAGACATGTTGTATATGATAAACTGTACAAACCTGTTATTCTAAAGGGACCCAGCCCCAGAATAAAAGGCATTTTCTATTTCTATTTCTATATTTTTATTAGTTTTTATTTTATTTTATTCTTTTGTTTATTATTAATTTTTTTGGAGTAGGTTTTTTGTCTATTTTTCTTACTTTCACTAATACCTTCAAACACATGTTTAATTAATAAACTATTGTACATTATAAATATGTAAATAAACATTTTTATCTATTTTTATTCAGTATGCAGGTTACGATTAAGTTTTAATTTGACAATTCCTTAACTTTTGGTAGCGGTTTGCTTCATAAATGAATTTCCTTTTCAGCAACTTTATAATATCTAAGGACTATATCCCTTTGAATATTCTAATCTATATGAGACCCGGGGACTCATGTTTATTGTATTTTTTTATCTCCTATACTGATAGGAGAATAGAGAAATGGAAATGCACGGTTGTCAGTAGAAGTCTATAGCAGCGCCTTGTGTTAAATCATGTAACAGCAGGGCCTACGGCTGCTTGGAGGAATAATCTCGTGTATTTTATAGAGGATTCGCTACGGATAGGCTTCCGGGGGGACTCTCGCTTCTTTATGTTTCTGGTGGAAATGGGTTCTCTGTATGTTGTAGGTTAAGATTAAAACAATCGAATCTATATAGAATACACACTATTTTTATGTTCGAAAAATAACTTGCAGGAGTAAAGTGGTGAAGAAACAAATTTCTGAGGTTGGACAACAGTCCACGTCTAGCAGCCGTAGGGTACAGTTCAGTGGTCTAATCAGTCTCTCCTTTAGTCAGTGATTTTATTACAGTCATTTTTTTTTCTTTCGAAAAATCTTTTATTTTGTGTTTCTCATTTGTTTGTTACTCAAATTGTTCACCAATCAAACAAATACAAACAAGAGTGCCCCGGTCGGGGGCCAAGCACGAACTATGGCCGAACAGACAGCCAGCACGTCAACAAAACGTAAAAGAGGTGAGTTCAACATTGAAACCTCCAATAGTTATGATATACTTTCCGATTTAGATGAAGAAGATACCGAAATCTTAAAAAACATAATAAGTCAAAAACAGAGCAAAAGTCAATATCCCCCCATAATAGTAAATTCATCTTACAACAACATCAGTGGTGCTATTAACAATTTAAAATTAAAAGTGAAAGACTTAAATATAAAATATAATATGAACAAAACAACAATCTATGTTCAAAATAGTGAAGACTTTGAACTTGTAAAAAATTTCTTAAAAGATCTCAATCTCGGCTTTCACACGTTCACTCCAAAAAGTGAAACGAAACCTAAAATTATTTTAAAAGGTATGCCTCCTCAGTTCCCCATTGAAGAAATTTCGACTGACCTACAAAATCAAGGTTTAGCCATTCATAAAATCTACCAAATGGAGAAAAAATCTGCCAACGGGTCTATAAAGCTTCCGATATTAATAGTAATTTTAGACAATAAAGAACAGCTAGCCAAATTAAATAACATTCGCTATAGTTGTAACATTGTAATAAAATGGGAAAAATATAGATCCAACAAAACTTTAACTCAATGTTACAAGTGTCAAGAATTTAACCACGTGGCACGTAATTGCTTTAAAAATCCAAAATGTCTGAAATGTGCCGAAGACCATCTTTCAAAGGACTGCCCAAATACATTAATCGACGGATTCAAACCCAAATGTTGTAATTGCTCCGATGAACATTTTTCAAATTCCACGGAATGTACGAAATATCAAAGAAATCTCGAATTACAGTTAAGCAAAAAAAATCCAGCACTTCGAGCTATCCCACGAAAAACATTTAAACAAACCGACCAAGAATTTCCAGTTCTACCAACCCCGAAATCTCCGTGGCCTCAAAACACATTCTCTCCGAAAACCGCCAACAACACCTCTAACGAACCTACCATGTCTGATTGTTTTAAAGAGATAAAAAATATATTCAATTTATTTAATGTAAGTAAATTAATTACAAACTTTAAAAAAATTTTATTACAACTAAAAAGCGCCGAAGATGGCATGTCAAAAATCTTTATTCTCGTAGAAGGATTACTTTCTATGTTGGATTAATGGTCATTCTATTATGCAAAAATATTCGTAATATTTATTTGTTCAAATCTCTTATGAGTGTTAGCGATGTAAAGTTGTTTATACACAGTGTCTTGCTAAATTCCTATTGTATAAGCTGCTGTATAAACAACTTTAGCCTTAGCTTCAATTTCACAATAATAATTATCAGCGATCTTTATATCCCGTACTCTTTTACAACATACTTTTTCGTATACATTACAATAGGTGCTACAACTCATGCGGAAAATTCTAATGACTAGTGACAATAGTAAAATTAAACTTATGATGTGGAACGCACAAACTATTCGCGGAAACGATGTAGAATTTAAATTATTTTTAAATCATAATCAACCCCATTTAGTCTCTGTTTGTGAAACTCGTCTTTCTGAAACTGATCGTTTCTCTCTTCCGGGATATGTCATTTACAGACGTGACCGTAGTAGAGCTGGAGGGGGGGTCATGCTTCTAGTGCGGTCCGATATTCAGCATCATTTTATACACGTTCCTGACTTAATGTTTACCGAAGCCGTGGCGATCAATACAATTATTAACAATAAATCGACCACTGTAATATCTGTATATATCCCACCAAATAAAATAAATATTCCAGATATTAGTAAACTATTTAATTTAAATAAACAAGTTATCATTTTTGGCGATCTAAACGCGAAACACACACAGTGGAACTGTAACAGAACAAATAAAAACGGTAAATTAATTCTAAATTTTATGGTAAAAAACCATATTCAATTACACAGTCCGTCTGAACCAACCCATATACCGACTCAACGTAATTACAAACCTAGCATCATCGATTTGGCTCTTACAAAAAATATTTACCACTTATCACCTCTTATTGCTTTACCATGTTTAAATTCGGACCACAATCCCGTGATTTTTCGTATACAATCTCCTTTACCAAAAATTTCCAAAATACTCAAATTTTCGCTCAAAGACGCTGACTGGCCAAAGTTCAGGAAAGAGCTAGATTCCCGAATCAATATAAACCCAACCATAAATAATTCGAAAGAAATCGATACCACACTAATCGCTTTTTATGAACATATAAACTTATCCATGTCCTTATCCATTCCACAACAATATTACCACCCGTATTGTCATAATAATTTACCATATCGACTCAGAGCATTAATATATTTAAAAAATAGATTAAAAAGATATTTCCAGCGTAACAAAATTCCAAAAACCAAATTAGTCTATAATAAACTAAACAGTTACATTAAAAAACGTCTCCAAGACTGGAAAAACGAAAACTGGGCTACGGTTTTGAAATCTTGTCAGCCAGGGGACAATAACATGTGGAAAATTCACAAAAATTTAACTAAGCAGTCCCCGAAAATTCCACCTTTAAAAAATAACGACGGCTACGCATATCTGGACAGGGAAAAAGCTCAGCTATTAGTCAAGCATTTCCAGACAACTCATTCAATCACCTCTCTCCTTGGTTCAAATCACCACAACCGTAAAATTCTAAAATCCGTCCGCGATTATTTAAAATCACCTTTTACTGTTAATTTCTCTTCTATCTCTCCGAAAGAAATCGCAAATATCATTAAAGAATTGAAACCAAAAAAAGCCCCAGGTGATGACAGCATCCCCTCCTTAGTTATTAAAAATCTAAGCCGAAAATCGATTTATTTTTTAACTAAACTATTTAATTGCACATTGAGATATAGCTACTTTCCTTTCATCTGGAAAACTTCCAAAACTATAGTAATAAAAAAACCGAATAAAGACCATAGTAATGTTTCGAACTACAGACCTATAAGTCTACTAAATATACTTTCTAAAATTCTGGAGAAACTAATTCTCAAAAGAATTAACAAGCACATTGGAGTAAAGAACCTCCTAATAGATGAACAATTTGGTTTTAGAAATCACCACTGCATTATTGACCAATTAGCACGACTTACTGACTTCATCACAAAAGCCTTTAACGAACGCAAACATACCGGCATGCTCCTTCTAGACCTCGAAAAAGCATTTGATACCATTTGGCACTCCGGGCTCATATACAAATTAATCTCATTCAACTTCCCACCATACCTGATTCACATCATTCACTCCTATTTAACAAATAGACAGTTTTATATTCAAGTTGGCACATCTACTTCCGACATCCTCCCCATCTCAGCGGGTCTTCCTCAAGGCTCTTGCCTATCTCCAATCCTATTTAATTTATTCATTTCTGACTTACCAGCCCATCCATTTGTGACGAGGTCATTATACGCTGATGATACAGCATTGTATACCTCATCATATCGCATCGATACAATAGTGAATCGCCTTCAACAATATTTTAAAAAATTTCACAAATATTGCATAAAATGGAAATTGAAAATTAATCCCACCAAATCCGAAGCAATTCTTTTCACTAAACGTCGCCCACAAATCAACCACCAAATCAAGATAAATTCAGCTCTCATCCCTTGGTCAAAATCCGTACAGTACCTAGGCATAACATTAGACAAATCTCTTACATTCACAGACCATATCAATAGAAAAATCGATAAAGCCAAAAAATTAATATTTAAAATGTTCCCATACTTCAACAAAAAATCCCATTTGAGCTCTCATAACAAATTAATAATGTACAAATCAGTTATTCGCCCGTTAATCACATACGCCTCGCCAGTCTGGAGCTCAACCTGCTTGACTAACTACCAAAAACTTGAAAGAATTCAAAATCTATCAATGCGGATAATTAACAACTACCCCCGCTACACTAAAATATCATCTATGCTCCAGGACTTACAGCTTCCAACAATTAAACATTTTGTCCATACTCAAACAGCTTCTTACTTCAGTAAAACACCAGTCTCCAAAAATCCATTAATAAAGGAAATCGGTAACTATAATAAAGCATCTCTAAAACGCTACACTCATAAAAGAACTAAACATGTGTTACTAACTTAAACTAGTTTATCTTAATTTCTAATTTTATATTATCAATTGTGTTATCTGTTTTTTTTTTTTTTTTGTTTTTTTATATGTAGGTTTTTTATTTAGTTTTTCCTACTACCATAGTTAATATCAATTTAATTTTACCACTAATTGTAGATTAGATAATTAGATTATAACTACCAAATGAACCAAACATTTGATGATTGTAAGGATGTCTCATCCGAAATCATTTATAAATTTTTTGTCAATATGTAAAAATGTAAATAAAGTTTATTTTCTTTCTTCTTTCTTCTGAGGTTGGTAATGTTACATTTATTATGTGAAAAATTCAAGCGCTTTCTTTAGCGTTTATATCCAGCTTAGTTTAAATGATGTTAAACAAAAAAATAAAAATTAAACAATCAATAAATGTTGAAATAAGAATATTAAAAATTCGAAGCAAACACTAACTTACACAAAAATTATAACTAGATCAAGATATACAATATAAATATCTTAACTTATCACATTCACCTTGTTAGGATTATATAATTTAGTATGAAAAGGCATTTACTTGCAGCAATTTAATAATATTAAATTCATTATTTGTATATTTTTTAATATATTTATTTATTCTTTAATATTTCTTCTTCTAAAGTACCTTTAATTTTGTACATTTTATAAAAATAACCATATTATCTAGTTAGCATTGATAAATTACAGCTAAATATGCAAGTTGAGCAAATTTAAAAAGCAACTAAAGAAGAAAACTGAAAAAATATTTTTTAATGTAATTTTTCGTTTATGAACATAATAACAGTAATATACATGTGTAATATACCGTTGGAAAGCTAAAAGTTTTAGAAAAAAATATTATCTTATAGACAAACATGTAAAAGTTAATAGAGAGTGATGAAAAGCTGCTAAAAATGACTGTTTTAGATAATAACATAATAGATGTTTTAATAAAACACAAGCTAATTTAAAACAAATTCAATTTAATTAATTTTTTCTTAGTGTAACTAATTTTTATGTTTAACTGTATTTGAAAATTCTTTAGTCGATTTTAACAAGAAAGGTAAGTGAAAGTAGTGTGCAGCCTACACCAGATTTTTCAACATACTGCAGTTCTCTTTCAATGCATCTGTTATTATTATAACGGGACTTTAATAAAAACTGATATAAATATATATAAATAAATATATTAAAAAATATACAAATAATGAATTTAATATTATTAAATTGCTGCAAGTAAATGCCTTTTCATACTAAATTATATAATCCTAACAAGGTGAATGTGATAAGTACATTCACCTTGTTAGGATTATATAATTTAGTATGAAAAGGCATTTACTTGCAGCAATTTAATAATATTAAATTCATTATTTGTATATTTTTTAATATATTTATTTATATATATTTATATCAGTTTTTATTAAAGTCCCGTTATAATAATAACAGATGCATTGAAAGAGAACTGCAGTATGTTGAAAAATCTGGTGTAGGCTGCACACTACTTTCACTTACCTTTCTTGTTAAAATCGACTAAAGAATTTTCAAATACAGTTAAACATAAAAATTAGTTACACTAAGAAAAAATTAATTAAATTGAATTTGTTTTAAATTAGCTTGTGTTTTATTAAAACATCTATTATGTTATTATCTAAAACAGTCATTTTTAGCAGCTTTTCATCACTCTCTATTAACTTTTACATGTTTGTCTATAAGATAATATTTTTTTCTAAAACTTTTAGCTTTCCAACGGTATATTACACATGTATATTACTGTTATTATGTTCATAAACGAAAAATTACATTAAAAAATATTTTTTCAGTTTTCTTCTTTAGTTGCTTTTTAAATTTGCTCAACTTGCATATTTAGCTGTAATTTATCAATGCTAACTAGATAATATGGTTATTTTTATAAAATGTACAAAATTAAAGGTACTTTAGAAGAAGAAAATATCGGCATTTAAGCCCTGTCAGACTATTTTTATCAGAATAAAACCTAATTGATATTAAAGCCCATTAAATTTTACATCGATATAGCGAGTTTAATCAAAATCGTCGAAACCGTTTTCGAGAAAATCGAAAAAAGGTGCAAAATGCATAGTATAAAGTGGCTCTTCTGGTAAGCTCATTTTGATGAAAAAGGTTTTGTAACGTCTCGCGTATATTTGTCTTAAATATGAAATTTCAGTTTCATAGGACTTACCGTTTCCGCCCGGGAGTTACCACACAGACACCTTTTTGCGGGAATTGGTTATTTGAACTCAGGGGACCCTAAAATGTGTATTTCTGTTGAAAACTGGAATTCGAAAATTTTCACGATCGCAATACTTTCCCTTACTATACATAGTAAGTGAAAGTAATATAATTAGAGTTTCTTAAAATACCTATTACCTAATCTTAAGTGAGAAACTAAGAATTAAAAAATAGTAAAATAAGGGGCTATAAAAAAAAAAATTGGAATAACTTTCCGAGTTGGAAAGATTTCCAAGTTCATATAGTTGAACAACATTTATTATTTAATAAAAACAAATGAATAAAAAAAAAGGAAAATACAAAGAAATGTCTTTTTTAAAATGCAATAACAGTCCAAAACGAATGTTTGTTGTTTATCGCGCAGTTTGATGCGTAAGTCAATATCGCTGTTTTATTGAATGGTTTACTATTCTCCGATTACACAAACTGAAATACTGATCAGACATTTTGCATATTCATAATATTAGAGGAGTAATGATTTAAAAGCTTTAGTTAAGACTGCTGAGAATAAGGCACTCTAAGCCTGGAGGCATTAAGACGTCAGTGGATGGAAGGAATGCATTATGAGGGGAGGCCGTGTGGGGCCAATGTATGTAGCCTTTCGTGACTGACCTAGGGCCCGCATCTTTTATTGAAGTAATCTAACCCAGCCATGCTCTTCCTTTGTCTACGGCTAAATTGTGCCATGACATCAGAAATTACTGAGCCGAGCTGGCCTTGCATTTTTTAAACTTTAAATAAAATATCAGAAGGGACCTTGCTGGCTGTAATCGTCCTTATAAACCCTTTCTTCTTCATAATGCTTCATTTCACTCATTTTATTTAGCGTTCTAACGCTCTGAAAACATTTTCTATTAGGTTTCAGTTATATTATCTTCCCCTCTCCTCTAAAAACGAAAAACAAATCAGTAAATTTTTCTTAATATTGTTTTTAGTCAATAATTAGTAAAATGAGAAACAGCAGAAATTCACGCAAAAATATTATTTATATGACCTTCCAGTGAAAAATATTTCAAATAATTAATTCCTGTAATTGAAAAAAAAAACAAAAAAAGCTGGGTGGCTAGCATAACAGTCTCCGATGTCAAAGGTCACGGGATCAAACCCGCAGGTGGTCATAGGATTTTTAATAGGAGTAAAAAGTCCTTACTTATGCCGTCCTTCGGAGGGGACTTTAAAAGGTGGTCCCGAGCCTGTGCAATGTCAGGTACTCGTTAAAGATTCCTATCCAAATAAAATCTGGATAGGCAAAATTTAGGACTTCCACTGTAGCATCTTCTGATCAGCCATAGTTGCAAAAAGTGACGTTAAATAATTAAACTAACAAAAAACGTTTAATTATTCTCTTTATAAAAAATATAAAAATTTGGTTAAAAATAACCTCCGCTGACATTAAACTTGCCTTCTAGTATTTATTAGTAACATCCAGATTCCACAAAGAGAAACAATTAGATATCTTGGCATGACATTCGATAGAAGAATGACATAGGGACCACATATGAAGAACAGACAGATAACGCTAAACAAAATGCTAAAACTTTTATATTCACTACTTTCAAAGAGTTCGAAATTAAAACTTAAACAAAATATATTTAATATAACACTAGTACATTCTTATGAAACCCACACACGCGCATAATTTACGTGTAACCAGATATATGGACAGCAAAAGAGACATACTTACATTAAGTTAAAATTTTCCAATCAAAATATTTCAGTACGATCACTAAAGCTCCTTGGTACGTTAACAATATTACTCAACTTACAGACCTTTATATACCAACAGTAAACAAACAGGTCAGTACTTTTTATTGTTTTCACAAAAACTTAGGCGGATCACATTAATAACAAACATTTCTACTACTGACATGAAAAGGAGCTGGATGAGGGACCTCCTATCTTAAAGAGGAAATTATAATCTAGCCAGGATGAGATACCACCGGGTATTCAGCTCCCTATCCATCACGCCTTCATCACCACAAGACCAATACCTACCCCTATAAGCATTCACTGGTTCTCCATGAAGTTGACAGGGGTGGCTAAAAATATGTTTTAAAAACTGACCCGAAGGTAAGGGGCGTGGCATCGATTATACCGCTTTACCAAACTGTCTTGCGGCACGAGTATTCTACAGCGCCTTTGAAGCTTCCTAAAATCCTTCTTTAAACTGGAACGTATTTTATAGGAGTGTAGACTCTATAGTGTAGAGATTAGGGGTAGCCTATAGAGTTGTTTAGGTAAGAGAAGCTATATGTCACATGGAGGATTAAATTTCAAAATCGGATATAAAGTTTTTTATAATTCTATAATTTCTTTGTTGACCTCACGAGTTTTTTGTAGCATTCAACGGAAATTGTAATTAAGTAAAAATATAGAACATCTTTTTAATTAAATTAAAATCCGTATTGTAGCATGAATTAACGATACAGTAAAAATCACCCAGAATACGAAAAAATATGTAAATGGATTTTTCGAAAATTGGTTGGAAAAAGAATGCCATTAAATTAATTAAAATTACAAATTCTTAACCTTTCTATATTAAAATATAACTTCACGAATAAATGTGAAATTTCTGAATACCTGCCTCACATGCTACATTCAACTTCAGAATAATTTCCTTCCATTGATCCAAAAAGTCCAACATTTTTATGAAATATTTGTGATGTTTGTTGGGTCTATATTGCATTTTTACAGTATGCCATCTAATTAAGTAGGTTATAAGACATCGTGAATAAAAATAAATTAACATTAGACTATAAGATATAACGAAATGCCTTAGAGATTTCAACCAACGCGTCTGTTATCAATGCTGAGAGGTTTTTAGTGCTACCTTTTTGCACTATAAACATCTATAATCATACTATAAGTATTAATTAAGTACTCAATGTTGCTATGTCAGTACCCCTTCGATAAACCGCTTAACTATTGAGTTGTTTCACAGTAAATGTCCGTTTTTATAGTTTCAAAAATACATACATGATTTTGCAGGTCTCTTTTATTTTCTTCCGAATGTTTACATATTTAAAGTAAACAGTTACTAATCCTCCACCTTTGTATTATAAAGATTAGCTTCCCAATCAATTACCTACTTTTTAGTATACCTCCAAATATGAACATGAAAACACGAGATTTTCGAGTAAAATTTTTTACGAGTTTAAACTCGGCCATTCAGCAGCTGAGCCCGCTAGAAATATTTGCAAGGCGTTTAAGAAAGGGAGTGTTAATGAACGGACCATTCGCCGTTGGCTTGCTAAGTTTTCAGGTGGGGATACCGACTTGGAAAACTTTCCCGGAGGAAAACCTCCGTCCGTAATAGACAACGATGTCCTCAAACATATAGTAGAAGGAAACCCCTACCAAACAGTTAAAGGACTCTCAGCACAACTAAATCCAATGCATCTACCGTTTCCAGACATTTAAAGTGTATTGAGAAAGTAAAAAAGCTCGATACATGGGTATCTCATGATCTCACTGAGCGGCAGCAAGACCCCATGTTTCAAAACATACCGTGCAAAAATTGAAAGAACTGGGCTACGAAGTTCTTCCGCACCCACCATATTCTCCCAACTTGTCTCCAGCAGATTACCACTTGTTCAGGAATTTAGACAACTTCGTCAAAGGAAAATATTTTGAAAATGATAATCAAGTGAAAAGTGCGTTTTTAGATTTTGTTTCACTGCAAAGCTCAGAGTTTTTCAGTTCGGGGATAAAAAAGTTGGTGTCACGTTGGGAAAAATGTGTAGAAGAAGAAGTTAAATAGTTCGAATAAAATAGTTGTTTTTAATAAAAATCCTTTACCTTATGTGACACAACCCAATATATCCTCCTAGCAAATAACTTTCAGTATAAATAAGGACTAAGATAGTTTATTTCAATAATTGGATATATTTAGTTTTAACTCTTATTTCGAAACTATAGCGGACTCAATGCAATACTGCAATCCAAACTATACCAGAAAAAACCCCACAGAATAACCTCTAATATTTTTGGATGGTTATTTACGATTAAATGATATGTATTAAAAGTTCTAAATTGTTTTTCTTATACCAAGGGTATAAATGTTTGCAATATTAAAAAAACTCAGTTAAATATCTCATTCGAGTTTTGATAAAATATTAGAAGGATTATTTTACAAATAATAACATTATAATATTATCCTTCCTTCCAACTTCAAGGTACATCTTAGCAATTGTATTGAGGTAATAATTTATTTCTTTATATTATATTTCCTAAAAGAAATATTCTTTCGCAGATTTTATTATTTTTTTTTTTTTTATAATTATAAGTTAAGTGTAAGTGCATAACTATAACTACTACCGGAAGGAATTAGTCTGGGTGGCGGTCATTAAATGAAACAACTATACAACTAGTTTCAACTATTTTGTTGGCCAACGGTTCGACCCCCATTGTGGGTCATCATCAGGGCGTGTTGTAGGCGAATGGAAACGACTTTAACTAATACCGAAATTACTTTCTTTTTTTTTTTTTTAGCATTTAAAAAGATATTTAAATAGAACTGTATAAAAATAATACAAGTTAATGGTAAAAAAAAAATACAATTATACAGGGGTTGATAGACCTGATGAAAAAGTTACCAATACAAAAAATACGCTAAGAAGTCATGGTATAAAATACTATGCATTACTTGTACAACAAGCCAAGACAGTAATTTTATCTTCTTAATAGCTAATAGTATTAGAAAAATACTTTATTTGTAATGCAGTGCTGTCCAATTGTATATATTGGAATGCTTAAAACATAACATGCTATAATTTCATTTGGAGTATTTGTTTAAAATAGGTCTAATAATAATGATGGCACAAATGTAATATGATAATATAATTCTTAAAATTTCAGTGAGTGATTCCCATTTTTTCTAACCTTATGGGAGATTATTAATGAAGTTTTTTTATATATATTTTAGTTCATTTTTTAATTAAATTGAATAAGTTCAGTACCCACCACTGTTCGCATACACACGGACTTTATTATAAGCTTTTGACCAAATATCACGCTTACACCCAACGTTTTAAAGTCCATTGCTTATAAATTTCCTTTTGAATATGTTTATTTTTCATTAGAAAATATATCTTATTTATATTTTCTCCTCATTGTGTTTTTATTAATTTCATTATAATAAAATTGGACACAGTTCTGAGCCACCGCAGGAAAGCCTGATGTTCATCCTACTGAAAGATTTACTGCTATGTCTACTGCCTCATCGCCTGCAATATCACGGCCCGGAGATACCCACGCAATTCACTACTGAACCACGCGAACCCTACATTTCCCAGAGAAAATTGTTCCTTTTTGGTTCCGTGGGATTCAACGTTAATCCAATGACAGATGAGAGGTTGTTAATATAACTATTTATAATAATAATAATAATTAGTTCTTGTTTTGACCGACGTATTTAGATAAGCATTTTGAATTAAATTACTATTTTCGCATTGTAGTATAATGGCTTTGAAACTTTTTACAGATAATTACATCATCATCTCTTGCCAAATTGAAATATATATGTTTAGGTGAAAATTAATATAAAAAAAATAACCCAAATTTATTAATTTTGATCTTGATACATTAATATTAACACCTGTCATGTGATTGACAATAAATGAATGGAAAAGTATACTAAAGTTGATGTTGTGGTGTGATAGGTATGATGGAGAGAAGCGCTTTCTGGCGTGTTTCTTAATTTGCATATAAGTTAAGAGGCCGTTGGTCGTGGTTATGTTTTTTATTAATGTGTTGGTAGGTCCGTGTATCTTTATGTACTGTTATGTTGCAGAAGTGCTATGGTAAATATGTAATAGTTCTGAAAATGTTTGAATAAAAAATATTAATTTTACGTGTATGTGTGTGTGTAGTAAGTAAGTGTGACTGTTCAATGTATTTTGAGCGTCTTGAGAGTAGTGACGTACATAATTAGTTTTAAAAAGACCTTAATCCTCGTATTCTTGTTAATTCACTTTCCATGATAATTAGATGATTTTATATTTATGGCGTAGTGGAGAAAATTTTTCTACGATTGGAATTATTAGAAGTTAGTTCAAGTATCATATAACTAAAAAAAGACTATACTTATAATCTTTATATCTGTTCATTACAGTAAATACAATCCACTCAAAAATAGTAGTTGCAGCGTACAAATGTCCTGGTGGAATTAAGTATCTGGTCAAGACAGGCCTCGGGAAGGAAAGTGCCGAAAAGCACTCTTTCATTATTTTGATTTGATCTTTAATTTAAAAAAATCTCATACAGCTCGTTTATTTGAGGTCGTTTCTCTTAGCTTAAGCTTTAAATATGTGCGATGATTTAATTTGAGTTTTTGATAATTGTTAATATTTCGTTTATAAGCAAATTATAACACTGATACAATGATATCTCTTTAACAGTTACTGACCATTTAAAAACAATTATTATTTAGCCTGTGAACAGTGGTGGGTACTGAACTTATTCAATTTAATTAAAAAATGAACTAAAATATATATTAAAAAACTTCATTATTAATCTCCCATAAGGTTAGAAAAAAAGAGGAATCACTCACTGAAATTTTAAGAATTATATCATCATATTACATTTGTGCCATCATTATTATTAGACCTATTTTAAACAAATACTCCAAATGAAATTATAGCATGTTATGTTTTAAGCATTCCAATATATACAATTGGACAGCACTGCATTACAAATAAAGTATTTTTCTAATACTATTAGCTATTAAGAAGATAAAATTACTGTCTTGGCTTGTTGTACAAGTAATGCATAGTATTTTATACCATGACTTCTTAGCGTATTTTTTGTATTGGTAACTTTTTCATCAGGTCTATCAACCCCTGTATAATTGTATTTTTTTTTACCATTAACTTGTATTATTTTTATACAGTTCTATTTAAATATCTTTTTAAATGCTAAAAAAAAAAAAAAGAAGTAATTTCGGTATTAGTTAAAGTCGTTTCCATTCGCCTACAACACGCCCTGATGATGACCCACAATGGGGGTCGAACCGTTGGCCAACAAAATAGTTGAAACTAGTTGTATAGTTGTTTCATTTAATGACCGCCACCCAGACTAATTCCTTCCGGTAGTAGTTATAGTTATGCACTTACACTTAACTTATAATTATAAAAAAAAAAAAAATAAAATCTGCGAAAGAATATTTCTTTTAGGAAATAAAATATAAAGAAATAAATTATTACCTCAATACAATTGCTAAGATGTACCTTGAAGTTGGAAGGAAGGATAATATTATAATGTTATTATTTGTAAAATAATCCTTCTAATATTTTATCAAAACTCGAATGAGATATTTAACTGAGTTTTTTTAATATTGCAAACATTTATACCCTTGGTATAAGAAATACAATTTAGAACTTTTAATGCATATCATTTAATCGTAAATAACCATCCAAAAATATTAGAGGTTAATCTGTGGGGTTTTTTCTGGTATAGTTTGGATTGCAGTATTGCATTGAGTCCGCTATAGTTTCGAAATAAGAGTTAAAAATAAATATATCCAATTATTGAAATAAACCTTCTTAGTCCTTATTTATACTGAAAGTTATTTGCTAGGAGGATATATTGGGTTGTGTCACATAAGGTAAAGGATTTTTATTAAAAACAACTATTTTATTCGAACTATTTAACTTCTTTTTCTACACATTTTTCCCAACGTGACACCAACTTTTTTATCCCCGAACTGAAAAACTCTGAGCTTTGCAGTGAAACAAAATCTAAAAACGCACTTTTAACTTGATAATATATAATAATAAAATAAAATAAAAATGTTTTCGCTATGATCAATAAAAAATCAAGAATTAAATCAATTGAATTTTAGTTTAGAATTTACCTTGGACTTCTCCAGAAACAAAAGAGAACAATGTTTCTTTAAGACTGGTTAAATGGTTTATTAACTGTTTTCTTTTAATCATTAATTGAACTAAGTTAATTAAGGCCGGGAACTAACCTAGATCCAGGACATTATTAATACTGGTGTAGTTGAGAAAGGGCTTGACACTAAAAATAGCAGCTAGCGGTCTACAGTATTAAACAGGGCTCTAATATCGACTGCTCTTAGGACAATAGGGCCAGCCCTTGGTATGAATATCTGGGTCTTTATAAACTTGGGCTTGTATTGCTTTAGACCCTCGTCTCTATTAAATATCTAATAGCATAACCTATATATTAAAGTCAAATATTAAATTTTATATCTTCATAAAAAGAATAAATTATTATATATATACATTTATTGCCGTCTAGATGCTTTTCAGGTATTTTTAAATAAATAAAATATATATTTAAAGAGTTAAGACCATCATCAGCATTAAGAAAAACTAAATTTAGTACTTCATTTATTAAGTTACTACGGATGACCCTGAAATAAAAATAGAACCGTGTAATTTTTATAGAAAAAGAGTCTTTTAAATGAAGTTCATTTGTGCTGTAAGGACACGAAATTACATTAACAATGGAAAATGAAGAGAGAAGTAATGAAAAGATAACGTGGTTTGAGGCCAGTAATGTAAACAAAGAAGTGGAGATATATTACGTTTATAGTTCGGTTAAGAAGTAAACAAAATCCAAGTTTTATAATGAAGAATTCGGATTCAATTCAAATAATACAAACGACTAAAACACACGTGTGAAGTGTGCGCTGCTCCTTTGTTGAGATATTCAGTTCTCATTGGAAGGGAAGTTTTAACAGTAGAAGTTGGTAAAAGTGTTTTTCTAGAGCAGAAATATAACGTGGGGTGTAAACCTAGTATTAATTATGAAAAATGCGCATTTGTTCATCAATAACACAAATATATGGACAAGATGCGTACTCTTCTTCAGCGTTATTAGAAAGGCTTAAACGGAGATATTTGTATGTATTTTTAGAAGAGATTAGGTTATAGCCGACACTTTCAATTTTAGGGAACTAAAAAGGTGTTGGATAAGAGATCTATTTTCACAACTAACGAATGCAAATGAACTCAGGAAAGATGTGTTACTGGGTACTTGACTATAATTAAACGTTTTTTCGCTTCATACTGATACGCCATTTTGCCTCTTATTATTTTAAAAAAAATACTATATTGACTATTAGCATACATAAAACTCAAAAAAATACTCTATTAATCAATCAAGTAATTAGAAACAAAAAAAAGTTAAATAAGTTAAAGTACAGAAATTGTAAAAATTAATAGCTATTTGATTTATCATTATTTTAAATCATATTGAACTTTCTGAACTGTTTTTTGCCGTTCTGGACGATCTTATCCTTCACCACCAAATTTGCAGGAATTTTCGGGTCTTCTTCAATATACACCAAACCATACACCAATCTCAGAATTATGTTACACATATAGAGTTGCAAGCTGAGGAGCTGAGAGCTCCGACTCGCCAACCGGGACCACCACTCCAGCCATCGTCTCCTGTGGGGGCGAACCATCAGGCTTCGGTATGAGGAGAAAAGTCCTCTGCAGCCGTCTTCAAATATCGTTGAATAATCGTTGAATAATCCTATACAGCCCCATTCGAGCCTTCTCCAAGACCTCGCTAAGCTAACTAAAGCTGTGAACCCTACCAATGGCCCCTAATCAAATAATAATGGACTAATTTTTTTTTTAACTATTTGTTTTATTGAGAAATATTATAATCTGTTTCAGAATGAACAATAGTAATAATGATATGAGACCACATTCATACAGAAAATAATGATAAAGTCAAATTACATAAAATAGAAAAAAGAATTATGTATACAAGAAAACAAAAAAAAAAACAACAACCTATAATTAAGATAAATACAAAGTTGGCAAATTAATAAACATCATACAAACAATGGTAACTATATACAATATATACAACTGCTAAGGGGACCCCAGACTGGGCTTTTCCCTCCACTTGTGGAGGAAAAAAGCGGAAACCAAGAGATCCCAGCACCTCTCTCTCAGACGCATCACTGGTCTTAGCCAGTAGAGGCTGAGTTAGGGCGCAATAGCCACAAACATACAGTACATGAGTGGAGGATCTGACCAGTGTCAGGACTCCAGTATAAATGTTTACAGAACGCCGTTTCAATCTTCGTGGAGGATTGTAGGGGTGGGTGGAGCTGGAGAGGGATTGAGCTAAAGGATAAGGATGATGAAGAAGGTTCTGATGGAATTTAGAAAATTTGGATGTTACCAAATGGACTAATAAACACCGCATAAAAACCTTTAATTAAGTAATACATGCTGTACAACATACATTAAAAAAATCTGACGAGAAGACGAGCTGCTGAGTACTGTCCTTCTTCATGCTTGGCATGTTATCATTTTGTTCATTTTTTTTATTCCATGTGCTTGTTGTGAATACAATGCTGGCCGGTGCGAATTTATAAAATAAGTGAAAAAAAATATTGAACTCAGTTAAAAAAGATCGATGAAAACATTTCTGGATGTATTTATTATCATTTTAAAAATTAAGGATGAGCTTTACACTTCACAAAAAATATCACAATGCACTACTGATCAATGAAAGCCGTTAAAAGTGTTGGCATAGAATACTCCACTGAGGGACATAGTGGGCCCTGTGACTTAATAGCTATATCAGAAATCTCTTTCCTTCGTTCTATTTTATTCCTCTTTCTAAGTGCTCCACCTCTACGAAAATTTCAGCTCTAAAAGATCTTTTATCAAACTTACTTCTTTGATCCTTTAGTAACATAAAAATACTGAAGAAAAGGGCATATTCGGGGCCAAGAAAAATAAATCCTGGAAGCTGAGAGGGAAAGCTAGAGCATAAAGGGAAAGGTGAGAGTAAGTCTGTAGACTATTTCAATGAACGATGTTCTTGGAGGGTCGAGTTGAAGTAACCGTCACAACTCCCACGCTTTCCATCACTTCTACTTCTTTGATAATATTTAATAGTAACATTTATAATTTTGTGTTTTAAGATTCATTACACTTAATTTATCATTCGAAATTTAAAAGAGTTTATTCTTGTTACTTCGGCTCTTAATAATTTACACAAACAAAGAATGAGGACAGAGAAGCATTTCATTTAATCATTTACTCCCAGAATAAATAAAGAATTTATTATTATATATATATATATATAATATATATATATATATATATATATATATATATATATATAAAAGACTTTAACTTATAACTTATAACGGGCATATTCTTTGAAATAGTAAAATTAGTCCTTTTCGGGCGTAACCCGCCTCACCCACCCTAATATAAACAGTTAGACGTAAGTTATTTCGGACCGATTCTTGCATCGGGAAGAGAGTTGCGATATAAAAAAGTGTCTTTTTTAGTGTGCTAATCCTAGTTACCAGTGAATTATTTTGATTTGTATCCTTTTAATAGGAAAATCGACTCAAAAAGGGTAGTTCTTTTCCATTTTTAATCGTATCCAGGTTGCAATAACTGACAATTGTTAAGAACCCTTTTAACGAGAATGGGGTCTTTAATTTAGAATAAAAAAAAAATTAAAACAGTCCTTATAAAGTGAAAATCGGGCATATCCTTTGAAATAGTAATATTAGTCCTTTTCGGGCGTGATGGGTCTTTATTGACACAATCTGCGTAAAAAAAATGTATGTATTTTCGGTAAAAAAAAAAAAAAAAAATTCTGAGCATTTTTCTATAATCTAAAAACTATAAATGTTTTAAAACTCAAAATTTCCAGAAATTTTTAATTTTGTATTCACATATACAAACACATATAAATGCATAGCAGAATTGGATACTGTATTGATTACAAAGGATATAACGTATATAACGATACGTTTATTAGTTATTAGCCTTCAATAAAGGAATATCTTTCCGTTTCATTAGAAATTTAATCCTTGTTATACACGAATAAATCAAATAAATATTAATGGACAATGATGCAGTATCATTAATCACCTCAATGGTTATAAGAGCTTAATATCACAATGCATGAAAATATCAGTCTAATTAGGAGACTGTACGCTGTTGCACTAATGTAAGTACACTGGTTTCTGCTTTAAAAATATCTAATACTGAAAGCTCAAAGTAAAAATAAAACGGTCGGATCGATCTAAATTTTGATATACTTTGATATCTTGAAGCAACTTCCTGACCTAAAGTGTTGCTTAAGTTTCCGTTGCACGCTGATTTATTGATTCTTCAAGAAGTAGGCCAAGAAGAAAAAAAATCCATTATCAAGTTTCTCCTCTTACGATAATTATTTACTCAATTCTACTTTGTTTAACACGAAGCCGTAGATTGACCTTTTTAATGTAGCAAATTTAATTTTCTTTATCTCGGGTAACTTAATGTATTTTTTCTTCATTGTGTATAAACAAAACTCCTAGAGAACTTAAACCTATTTCCATTCCATATAGTACAGGCTGCATATATTATTCATTCTATAATACACAATAAAAAAAATTAAAACATAAGTTTATTTGTCCTTTTTACTTTCACTTACTATATATAGTAAGGGAAAGTATTGCGAGCGTGAAAATTTTCGAATTCCAGTTTTCAACGGAAATACACGTTTTAGGGTTCGCTGAGTCCAAATAATCAAGTCCCGCAAAAAGGTCTGTGTGGTAACTCCCTGGCGGAAACGGTAAGTCCTATGAAACTAAAATTTCATTTTTAAGATCAATAGAGGCCCGAGACGTTACAAAACCTTTTCATCAAACTGGGCTTAGCAGAAGATGCATTTTGCACCTTTTTTCGATTTTCTCAAAAACGGTTCCGACGATTTTGATTAAACTCGCTATATCAATGTAAAATTTAATGGGCTTTTATATCATGTAGGTTTCATTTTAATTAAAATTCTGACAGGGTTAAAATGCCGATATTTTAAACATTCTTCCGCTAAAGTACCTTTAATTTTGTTGATTCTATAAAAATAACTATATTATTATAATAAATAACTATATCTTGTTACCACTGATGAAAAACAGGTAAATATATAAATTGAATGAATTCAATACCCAACGAAAGGAGAAAACAGAAACAATATCTTTTTAATGTATTTTTTTGTTTTTGAACATAAGAACAGTAATATACATGTATAATATACCGTTGGAAAGCTAAAGATTTTAGAAAAAATATTGTCACATACATAAGCTTTTAAAAGTTAATAGAGAGTGATGAAAAACTAAGTGATTATTATAGATAATAATATAATAGATTTTTTAATAAAACACATGTTTCTATAGAAATTACATTTAATTAATTATTTAATGGTTTCAAACATTTTTGTCTTTTACTAAATTTGAAAATTCTTTTATCGATTCTAAAAATGGAGGTAAGTGAAAGACGTGTGTAGCCCAGACCACACCAGATTATTTTTATTTATTTTTTTTTTTTAACTTAATATTTTTAATTGCACCTGTCTATGTTACAATCAGCAAATGAAATATATATGATAAACATAGCATGGGTTGGCATGAGGGAGATAGTACCCAGTGGTGCGTACTCCTGACATTCAAAAACAAACTATTTTTTCAGGCTAGGAGGTCCCTCATCCAACTCCTTTTCAGCCTACGCCGAGTTATGTATGGTATGTCAGTTGTAGCCATGTTTTGTACAAGTTTGTTTCTATGTCCATTTAGTTTGTCGTGAAATCGTTTGTAAGTCAGTCGAATGTGGTTTATTGTAGTTGGAATACGTAAGTCAGTGTGTAGGGTATCGTTTGATACATATGGTGGTGAGTTCATTGCTAGTCTTAAAAATTGCGTTTGAAAGGTTTGTATTTTTCGTATGTGTGTCTTTTTAGCGGGTCCGTATATTTGGCAAGAGTAAGTCCATATTGGTTTTAATAAATAAGTGTAAACATTTATTTTCTGTCTGGTGGATAATTTAGAACGTCTATGTAATATTGAATATAATAGTCTAAGTCGAAAGTTTAGCGTTTTACGTTTTGTCTTGACGTGTGGGCCCCATGTCAATCTTTTGTCAAATATTAGTCCTAAGTACGTTACTGTATTTGTTTGCGGTAAAGGGTGATTGTCTATGTAAACTGAAGGGCAGATTCCGCGTCTAAGTGTAAATGTAATATGTAGTGACTTGTCATGGTTAATTTTTAACTTCCATTTCTTACACCTGTAGATTATTTTTATTAAATACCCTAAACTATTCTAGGCGTGGGCGCGATGTAGGCTATTCCGCAATACCTAACAGTCTTGAAAGGTAGGAATTTAATAGCGCCTTAGTTACTTTATTTACTTTTTTGTTTTACTTACCTATATATGAAATATACAGTGAGGGAAAGTATAGCGATCGTGAAAATTTTCGAATTACAGTTTTCAACGGAAATACACGTTTTAGGGTCCCCTGAATCCGAATTTCCAAGTCCCGCAAAAAGGTCTTTGTGTGTGTTTGTTAATGGTAAGTCCAGCGCAAAAGCGAAAAGTCCTATGAAAATGAAATTTTTTCATATTCAAGACAACTATACCTCCGAGATGTTATAGCAACTTTTTGATCAAAATCAGCTAAGCTGAAGAGCCACTTTATACCATGCATTTTGCACCTATTTACGATTTTCTCAAAAGCGGCTCTAACGATTTTGAATAAACTCCATATAAAATTTGACGGGATTTAATATCATATAGGTTTCATTCTGATTAAAATAGTCTGACAGGGCTTAGATGCCGATATTTCCAAATTCCTTCCTTTAAAGTACTATCATTTTTTTGTTTAAAAAAATGCATATGATTAGCATTGCTAAAAAACTAGTATATATATAAGTTGAGCAAACCCGATATCGAACTAAAGGAGATAACGGCAAAAAATATTTTTTGAATGCAATTTTTCGTTATTAAACTGATATATACATGTATAATATATATGTGTACAATATACCGTTGGAATGGTAGATCTTTTAGAAAAAATATAATCTTACATATACTATTGTAAAAGTTAACGCAGAGTGATGAGAAGCTGATAAAACAAACTGATTGTCGTAAATAATAATATAATAGATTTTTCAATAAAACACACATTTCTTTTAAAATCCAATGTAAATAATTCTTTAACAATTTATTTTCTTTTCTCAATTTTTTTTCAACTCTTGAATTGTTATAAATAACGAAGGTAAGTGTAAGTCGTGCGTTGCGCGCACCAGATTTCTTCTATATGGCAACATACACGGACATACTGACAAGTTAATGCAAAACATGCCTCACAAAAACCGAAAAGAAGTTGGATAAGGAACCTCCTGACATAAGTATAAGGTAAGAATCAAGCCAGGAACAGATGCCGCTAGGTGTTACTCTATCCAATCCATCTCACCTACCAGGCAACTAGATTAAAACCTAAAAATTAGCTTAAAAAAACAAGCAAACTCGACAAAACCGGTTCCGGCATTTTACACATTCTGTACCGGAGTGTGCTGAGATAAGATAAGACACTCGGCACCAGACATTCTTCTAGGTCCAAAGTCGAACTGTTTATAAAATATAAAACTCAATTTTTATATTATTTATAATTTTCCATTCATATATTTTATAATCAATATTATTGATTCATTCTCTATTTCGTCCGGAATGCGTGACATTTTTAAGCATGTAAAAATCATTTGTAATTTGGTTTTTATAAGCGTTTTTCCAAATCGTTGCATATTTGTCAAATTCGGCCGGTTATTTTCGCTTTGGCTAATGTTTCTCGTCCGGTAGTTAAAGGGTTAATATCTAATAAGACAGTGAGATTAGTGAATGTGACACATTTAGAATACAACAAATAGACAATACAGTATCCTTTAGTCACTCTCCTAGACTTATAGAAATACGTAAAATACATATATTTTTGCATTAATACAGTTTTTGGAAAGATGTCGGCCAAAAAGCATAGCATAATTTATTGAGGATGTATAGTCAGCTTTAGAAATTGTCAAAGGTAAAAAAATCGGTAGTCAATCTTTTTTAATATTTTAATTTTTGTGGTTTTAGGTGAAATCGCTCGACTATTGATCAAATATTTTCCTTACGTCAAATGTTAAGGAAAAAAATTGGAGTACAACGGAGTAGTCCATCCACTTTATATCAATTTTAAAAAGGCTTATGATCCAATAGACCGTCAGAAGCTGTATAACATCATGATTGAACAGGGAATATCTAGAAAGTTAGTAAACCTAGTAGAGATGTGTTTGTCGGAAACATTCCATAAAGTTAGAATCGGTCATAATTACTCCGAGAGATTTGAGGTGCGATCGGGTTTGAAACAGGGTCACTCCCTTTCACCTGTGTTATTTAATATAGCGTTGGAATATGTCATAAAAAAGGTGATGTGTACCGAGATAGGTTTAAATATGGGTGACAGGATTCCGGTTTTAGGGTATGCCGATGATTTGGTACTGCTAGGTGAAGACACGGAAGCCATACAACTAAATACAAGTGTGTTAGTAAAAACCGGTAAAGAAATAGGACTTGAATTAAATACCGATAAGACGAAATATATGATTAGTAGCAGAAACGGTGGCGATCTTGGTGATATTGATAAATCAAGGCATACTTTTGAATACGTAGAGAAATTAAAGTATTAAGGTTCAATGATAACAAGAAAAAATGAAATCCAGGAAGAAATAAAGTCCCGGTTAAAGGTGGAAAATGCGTGTTATTATTCAGTTGCTAAGTTACTTAGTTCGCGGCTTCTATCTAAAAACTTAAAGGTTAGAATTTATAAAACTATTATTCTTCCGACGGTTCTTTACGGATGTGAAACGTGGCCACTTACTTTGAAAGATCAACGGCTTAAGGTTTTCGAAAATAAGGTACAGCGTAAAATATTTGGTCCGAAGAGAGATGAGCCACTGAGGAGTTTAGAAGGTTGCACAACGCGGAATTGCGGAGCTTGTACTCTGGTAATATAATTGAGACGTTGATTTCCAAAAGGTACATATTCTATTTGATGTTATCTAATGAATTCTCAAGTTCTTAAAAAATGCGATTTAGAAATGCGGTCATTTTCTAAAAGTACTAATTACGCATCAATTTTCGTCCCAAATCATTCTAAAAAAATTCATTTCATAACTTTAATATGATGTTGTTATTATAGTAAAAAGATAATTCTAAATTTTAAGGCAGAAAGACCCAAATTAGCTAGTTTAATAATATAGTAATGAGAGATTTTCGCGCTTCCTGTAAAATTTCCTAGAATGGATATAGTACCTTTTGGAAATCAACGTCTCAATTTAGTTGATAGCATCGCGGAGACTCAACTGGGCGAGTAAAGTTGTTGTGCTCAGTGAGGAACGAATTCCGAAAAAAATGGTATTCGTTGAACCGACTGGTAGGCGTCCGAAAGGTAGGCCGTAGCGTCGATGGGTGATATTGTTCTATCAGGGCATACTTTTGAACACGTAGAGAAATTCAAGTATTTAGGTTCAATGATAAGAAGAAAAATTGAAATCCAGGAAGAAATAAAGTCCCGGTTAAAGGTGGGAAATGCGTGTTATTATTCAGTTGCTAAGTTACTTAGCTCACGGCTTCTATCTAAAAACTCAAAGGTTAGAATTTATAAAACTATTAGGAGTTTATGCTTGACATGGCTCAGTAATATTATAATAGTTCAGTAATGCCCTGATGGCTCACAATTTTGAGCCGAAACGTCGGTAAAATTAAAATATTAAAAAAGACTCCCAATTATTTCCACCTAGGTATGATATTGTAAGTTGAGGAAAGATGTTGCGCTGCTCCTAGGTAATTGGGGTCTGTTATTGATTCGCTGAGCGCTATGACCCAATATGCGCCGAGCTGAGTAAGACAAGCCTCGACTATGAGAAGGTACGCCGGGAGGACCGGGGAAGGGAGTGGGATGCCGGCTGTGTAAGGGTGACCGGTAAGGGGAGATGGGATGCCGGCTGTGTAAGGGCCGAGGAGGATGGGTGATGCCGGCTGTTGTACTTAAGGGGACCGGTGGTAATCACTTATGGATGCTACTCCCTTCATAAAGTTTGAAGAGCGCCTTCTCCCTCAGCCCTTCTCCCTCAACCCTTCTCCCTCAGCCCTTCTTCCCTCTCTCTTATTCATACACCAATTCCTAACTCGGCTTCTAAATAATAGCTCCAATAAGTGCTTCCCCTGCGATAAGTGCTATTAACACCTACAGTGGTCCATAACCTGTCCGCCCCCTGCAGCGGGGATCTCATCCTTTATACCATACTAAAACTATTTTCTTTCTTGTTAGTTATTATAAGTAAGATTTAAAATATAATATAATTGATGTTATTATTATTAAATGTCATGCCAATGCCGGAGTACTTCCTCTTCGAGATAAGCCTATCTAAAAATTTTCATTATATTTAACATTGAGGTGCTAGTTAGAATTAATTATTTTGTTCATAGTTTTATTGGGTTGATGCAAAATTAATGCAGGTTTTTAGTAGGTATTGTAAATACGCCATATCTTTACTTTAACCATATATATTTAATCAAAATAATTTCCATCTGAATCAATGCACTTTTGCCAACGTTCAACAATGTTTCTTATTCCACCAGAAAAAAAATCCGAATCCCTGGACTCAATGAAATCACGAAAAGAATTTTCAATGTCGTCCTGGTTTTGAAAATTTTTCTCCCTCAAAAAGTTGTCCAGATGCCTGAAAAAGTGGAAGTCTGTAGGAGAGAGGTCAGGTGAATAAGGCGGATGTTGGAGAACATCGTAGCCCAACGTTGGTTGTGCAACGTGTGGTCTGGCGTTATCGTGGAGCAGGATCGGCCCCTTCCGATTCATCAATGCTGGGCAAAGACGTTGCAATTTTTGAGTTCCGAGTTCCGCCGCCATTTCTCGTGTGGTTTTGGTTGGGTCTTCTTCCACTTTTGACCTCAGCTGGTCGTTGTCCAGAGCAAGATGACGGCCCCGACCTTCCTTGTCTTCGAGGTCGAAATCTCCTCTGCGAAACTTCTGGAACCAACGCTGCACCGTGCACTCATTAATAGCCCCCTGACCCCACACTTCATTAATATTACGAGCCGTTTGCGCAGCGCTGCGCCCTAATTTAAATTCGTAAAAATAAATTTGACGAAAATCGCACTTTGACATTTTCGATTCAAGACCTTTGAACACACTGAACAAAACGATTTTACTAAACAAATTCATGGTGAAAGAGAGGGTATTAGATAAAGTTTGTTTTGGTATAATAATGATCAATGTTAGGATTAGCTTTGTTTACACAATTGGAATTAAGATATTGCAATAGAGGAAACCTGCATTAATTTTGCATCAACCCAATAATTTGCTATGTATTGAGAATACTGGGAAGAAAAGAAATAATTTTGAATCATTTAAAATAGAATAGTTTCCGAGCTACAATAAGGAAGCTTTCCTAGAAGAGCTATGCAAAAAACACACCACTCCACTCCTAGAGCAGGGATAGCCCTCTACCTGGGAAGTCTTAGCCCGGACAAGATAGGAAGCGGAAGTCCAGCCACGGACGGAGGAAGTCAGGGGTTAAGCCAAGGAACAATTATGCAGTTATGTCCGAAGATACCTTTTTCATGTTATAACTATGTGGTAAACCTCATTATTCTCGATAATAAATTTTATAAATAAATGTGCGTTATAAGTTAATTACTTTATCTCCCTTAATGCCTCCTGATCCCAATTATGGATTGATAAACATGATACCTTAGAAAAAGAAATCCAATAGTTTTACATAATAATAACCGAAAATTTCTATATTAATTAATACAGTTTTGGAGTCGCCGCTGCCTTGGAAAAGTAGCGGCCGATACATAGCAATAATTGTTATGTAATCTTGCAGGCAACCTTAAATGCAGATATAATCTAAATAAGGAATATACTGAAATTAAATTATGAAAGTAGGTTAAACTTATGCAACATTAAGCCAGAAATTTCTAAAACTTTAAAAATAATTCATAGCTGGGCTGGATTTGTAATTTTCCAAGATCAGTTTAGAAATAAGTAATACAGTTTTTATATATATATATATATATATATATATATATATATATATATATATATATATATATATATATATATATATAAGTTGTGATCCAGCTCTACGCAACAGGGTGATTGGCGTCATCATTAGTAAATCATATTCTATTGTAGTACCCTACAACATTCAAGTAGTCCAACAGTATGTATATCTCTGTTTCTCTCCGTCGCCACGTATTTTTTCAGTGTCACAATGTTTTCCCTCAAACACTCATATTGGTTGCACTCTATCAGCTAATGTTTGGCTGTTTGTCACATTTTAATGAATTCTCAACCTACAAAATATGATTTCTTCCCTCCTAGAGGTTCTGAAGCTAGTTTTCCGTTTGTTACAATTAAGTTTAAATGTTCCCAACTTTTTTTGCGGTCTTTTTTATTTTCCCGTCAACTCAAATAGTAATGTTTTCGATTGAAGACCTAATACTCTACTGCTACATTATTTTAAAAAATACCCATTTCTTCTCCTCTTCTGGCCGTGCGGCCAAATTAATGAAAATTGGTCGAATTAAAATAGATTGACCCCTATTTACATAGTGTTCCGCAAATTAATGTTCTTGAATACATTAGCTAAATATACTATTTCAGTATAAACAATGATATCTAGTATCTACTAATAAAATATGATAAAATTTATTATTATTATCACTAAAATACTTCAATTGGCCTTTTTAATGTCTTGTGAGTCAGTAGAGTCAGTCAGTCGATGTTACTGTAGCCAAAACGGATAGCAATTTTAAAAGTGTAAATTAAAAAGCAATACTTAATATACATTAATAATCTCAATGGAATATTTCTTCCCAAAGACAATTTTGTACATAATTTTTTTATCTAAATGTTTTCCTTTTTCATTACTATGATTATAATTTTAGGTATTATTTATGTTGTATATTTTATTAAAAAAAAACGAATGAAATACATGAGCAAAGTAGTGGTGTAACGTCAAACGCAGGAGCTTAAAATAATTCAGAGAGGGTTTTTAATTCCTAAAATGTACTGCAGAAAGGCTGTCATTCTCTCTTTTTATAAATGACCTGGAAGAACCTCAACGGATAAAACGGGTGACGGATCTAGAGGTCACCTGGGGCTTTCCTTCTTCAAAGGATCTCTCAACCGGGAAACCGGAACATTTATTAGATTGAAGCTTTGCCAGTATACACGCCATTATTTCATATTAATGAATGAGAAAAATATGAAAGATAAAAGGAAAAATATATTAAGAATCATATTTTATTCAGTTGATTTCAGAGAGAGAAGAAAGAAACTTACGTTGAAGATTAAATTGTTAACCGTGTTAAATAAATATTTATCAACTACATTTTGGGTCTTTATAAGAGCTCAAAAAAGACAATATATAGTGTTGATTTTTGACAAATAAATGACCAAAGAGATTAAAAGAAATAAAAGAATTTAGTTAAAATAAGAACAAGAAACAAAAAAGAAAATAATAATAACTGACTACAACTAAAATTAATCGAGAAATTAAAAATAAATATAGTTAACAAAAATGGATCAGGTAAAAATAAAGTGAAGTGAAGATAACGAATATCATGTATGTAACAGAATAATACTATAAAAAGTTTTAAGTGAATGTGAAATTTAGAATAGATTTTATTTAACACGAAATATGAATATTAAAAAGTCTAAAAACTAAATAATGTATATTATACTTCTTATTATTTTTTACCTTGAATGCTTTTGTAAACTTTTATTTCTCTATTAATTCATGTTGGTATATTAATTCATTTATTTATATTACTTTCTTTTTTGTTTCTTGTACTCATATTTACTCAATGTCGTTTACATTTGTATGATGATCATTTATGTATCAAACTTCCTACACTGAAGCTTATACAATATTTTTCTAGCTCTGATCGATGTCAAGAGAAAGAAACGTTAGTCAATTATTTTTTTTCTGACTATTTGGTAATATATATATACCGAAGATTTCACTTAAATCTTAAGAGACTTGTAAATATTTCCAATCAATTATATATGTCCCAGTTTGATCTATTACATGCTGCCTTATGTTGGATTTTTTCATCAACAGTTGATGATATCTGTTGATAAAATATTTTTTCTGAACCGAGCAAACCACATTCAGACGATGCTTTCTCCTGAGGCATGGTCACCATACACAGACCCACACACACACACACACTGAAAATTTCGTAAACCGTCCGTGCAGCGGATTTTGATTAAATGACCAAAAGTGATTTTTTCCTCTTACATTTTGAACTAGCAAAATGCCATTTGAAGATAAGGAATCTCGGTTGAAACTGGTGCATATAAGCACCTTTAATAATTCTTTATCAATTAATTTACTTGTATTGCCGTAACGGATAGCCACCAAAAGAAGAAAGAAGAAGAAGACTTGTTTTTTATTGTATAATACAGTTTTAAATTTCTTTAAAATAAAAAAAAAAATTGTATAATCTTAAAAAAAAAAATAATAAGATAATTAACCCGAATCGGGGGAGGAGGATGAAGAAAGTTTGAGAAACTGATGTTTTAGAGGTTTTTCGTAGGTATCTTTAAAAATATTATATTATGTCAAGAATTTTCAATAAGTAAAGTTAAAGAATTAATGAAATTCTAGTTCCATGAAACTAAACATTTTTTAACCAGACAAAGTTTTGCGGATATTTGTGAGGGATAAAATTAATGGATTCTCCACTTTCATTAAAAATGCTCAAAACACTAATTAATTGCGGTGTTCAAAATTAATATCGAGATTCAGTTAGTATATAAATAAGGTAGAAGTAATTTACTGTACAAAATACTTATCATTTGTGGAAAAATGTAAATAATTGAATATATATTTGAACTAAAAAGACCGTTTAAAGAATATATAAAATGTGGTAGAACGAATAATAATAACGATATCGTTGAAATAATGGCAGCCAGCGAAGGGAATCATTTACTATAAGTTCAGTTCTATCGATGTCGTTCTAGTTGCAATTTATTTTATCCCTTTCGCGAAACTATCGGAGGAGATGAAGGTAGTTGCGACTAATGAGGAGCTGAACGAGCTCTAGAGCGAGTGGATCAAATAATGTGATATATTTCCCCGAGTCGGGGCTGTTGATATCCCGCGGCTACAGGTCCCTTCCTCTCTCGTCCACAGGTTGGACTCTGCAGTCCTCGTCTTAGGCCTACCACTCAGGTCTTATCAGGTTCTCCCACTTCAGGAAAACTGGTATGAAGCAGTCAACCATTTGTCCTCTTGCTGTATAAGTAGGCATATACTACACGTACCTTAAACTTTGGTTTCAATTAAGTGCTAAATATATTTTAAAAATTGGTAGGTTGATAAATTCGGTTTTATGAGTTCTAATTGTGATTAATTTCATTTTTGATTTGATTTGTTTAAAATGAATAAATAATGCAATTTCAACATGAAACGACGATCCTATACTCGCCTCACTGACTACAAAATCACTTAATGATATTACAAAATTGGTACAAGCTATGGAAAATCCGTTTAAATCACGACAAATCAAAACACGTAACGTTCACACTACGACAAAACACTTGCCCACCAATTTTTATCGACAACAACAAAATTCCTCAGACAAACTCTGCACATTACATAGACAGACTCTTAACCACCGACTGAAAGTACTATACTCACTTTTATCTAAATCTTCAAAATTAAAAATTAAACAGAAACTGAATACATACGCATACCTTCTTAAGGCAATATGGACTTACGCTTCTCAGATTTTTGGTTCAGCAAAAAAGACTCACATACGAAAACTGCAATCATTTCAATCCAAAATTTTAAGACTGATAACGACAGCTCCTTGGTACGTAAAGAACAGAACCCTACACAAGGATGTACAACAACCAACAGTTGACCAACATATACGAACACTCTATACTCGCTTTCACAGTAAACCTAACGGACACGACAATAAACTGCTTAACGACATGTCAATAGCTGAAATGCCAGTCTGAAGAAGGCTAAAGAGAAGCTGGATGAGGGACCTCCTCTGATAAAATAAAGCCACGGAAGGGGTGCTGCTGGGCATTTTCCTTCTTCATGCCTACCATGCCCGATCTCAATTTGTACAGCACATTTGCTGATTTTCAGATACATTCTGACAGGCGTGAATATAGATATAAAGAGAAAAACAAATGTTTGAAACTATTATTTTTTTATATGTTTATTGATATTTACAACTGTATTTTAAAATACATTCAGTAAATGTGATACCAGATTATACTGTCATGATTCACATGTAGAGATACTGCTCATTGGCAGATCTCCAAAAACTATACTAAATCAGAAGGTTTTGGGGCCATCTTCTTTACAGACGCCTCGGACGATTATCAGGGATTGTTGAGGTGGAAAGGTTTAAAACTAGTGGATTAGAGTGGGAATGGAGTTTGTCATGAATGGAGTGGTACCTGGTCCGGACCAAGTCAGCAACATAGGGAACATTATGGTCTTTATGGATGAGTTGATATGCGACAAAATAGGGATCATTGAAGAACTTTCGAAGGATTTTTGGTTGAAAAGATTGGAGACGGGATGAATTTGATGGTTTAGTAGAGCCCCAAAGCTCTACTTCGTTGTTTAAAACTTAAATTAAAAGAATAAAATACATCATTTTAAACATTAAATGTGGCTATAAAACTGCAATACTGTAACATATGGTTGATAGCGTCGTCTAATAACTCTTCGTTCTCCTCGCTCAGCCTTTGCCCCAGCAAGACCTCTTCTACATTCTTTAATTAGTACAGACTGCAGTGTGTTTACTTTTAATATCGAGACAGTAAAGCCAACTCAGCCACCTCCCACCGCTACAATATGTATGGCCACAGCGACCTTTTGCAAGTGCAGCGAGCGAGCCGTCAACCAACAGTATCAACCGGCATCGTAGATCAGTAGAAATATTCTTTTATTTTATTTTTTCTCTGTTTTTTATTTTATTCTAATTATTGATTGTTTCCTTTAATTCGACACCAGATAGTTAAAGTTTCTTTTATTATTTTTGTTTTTTTTTGTTTACAAGATATGTATTTTTGTTATGTTTATATTATTGAAAGTGTATAACGTGTGTAAATCATTGTTTCAACAATATTTATGTATTTCATAACAATAACAATATTCCTTATTATTATTTTAATTATTCATTATAATGAATTATAAATATTAGTCCTTTTGAATCAGCATTAGGGAAGAAGGATAGTGGTTGATATTTAAAGGATAATCCTTTTTTTTTTTTTTTTTACTCATCTAAAGATGGTATTGCCTAAAGATTCTATTTTTTCGAGAAAGTCTTTTATTTTAGTATTAATAATTATGGCTATATATGTATATAATTTATAGTTGCCGTATTGTTATTTTTATGTCGGATATGAGAAAACATTTGTTTTCATCTAGAAGTTTTATTGTTTGGAGATTTATTTATGTATATTTTTTTAATATCTAATGATCACAGGATAGTACACATTTTGTTTTCTATCAAATTCTGTTTTTAATATTTTATTCATACTCTATAATGCTCACTAATGATTATTTTCTTTTACTAAAAACTTGTTCTAATTAATTAAACGTATTTTACCTTGTACAAGTTCTAGAAATTATATCTGTTCTTGAAGAATTACTTGATAGAAAAAGGTTCTTTTAGAATTATTACTATATTTCTTTTTTTTTTACTCTGGCGCGACAGGCTGTGTAGACCTTTAGCTGCCTGGTGTAATCTCTTCGGAGAACGTATTCATCACGTTTCTCGATGTAGTTTTATATGGTAGGGTCATCACTCCCTAAGCCTATTTTTGTGAGTGGCCACCAGTAAGCTAATGGGTCTCACATACCCGGGGGAGAGGATGTGTGTGAATCCCTATTTAATTATGTTCTTATAAATTTCCCGTCGGGACTGGGATTCGAACTCACAACCTTATCTTAGCTATATTTCAATCAGAACTATATTTCCATTAAAAAAAAATTACTAAGCTAAAGTTTTGGCAGAGCTGAAATTACGTTCATACTCCAGATGTTTCTTCTCCTTATTGAAAGTCCTATATATTTGACAGCTGCTGGCTGAACCCTGAAAGAAAATTTTGGTATCGGGTAAATAGACTGTGCTTTCTATACTTTAAGTACAGTTAAATAATCTGAACAGCCCGTTTTTTATATTTTATCGTTATTTAGAAGCTTTTCGTAAGTTTATAGAATAAATATCCCAAGCCAATATGTCAGTCTGCTGAGAGTATCTGTAGGTTGTCTTTTACAGAAGGCTGAATTTGAGTCAGCCTGCTCTGTTAATAAGAGTTTATTTTAAATGAATAAATCGAATGTAGATTGACGTATATAAAGGAGACATCTTTTAGTATTATTAGATGGTCCTGACTAAAACCGGAGACTTTATATTTTATTCAGTTTTTAAGTTAGATTCAAGTAATAAAATGCAGCCTGAAGGAAATGAAAGGATAATGACCACAAACAAGCACTATTTCGGGCTTCTAAAATACTTTAGAAGTAAAAGCTTCTCGCGTGACACCAAACCCTCGTAAAACCTCTCTCATGATTCTTAATTCTCCTAAGATCCTAAAAGTGAAAATTTAGAAAAAAATATAAAACGTTTCTAGCAGTTATGTTTGGTGGCAAAGGTCTAGAATGAAAGAAAAAAGTAAACCTAAACATGTAGAGGCAGGAAAAGGAAGTGATAAGACGAAGAATCGGAGAAAATGCGTTATTCTTTTTAGGTAATATGCATTTAAATAACTGCAATGATATGCACTCAGAATACTTGCCCTCTATACAACAGACGTTTTTTTTCTATAACTTGAAGATCTATTTTTTTATACTAAATATACTAACATAGTTGCGGATTACACAACCTTGGTGTTATAAGCTTCAGTGACTTTATAACACCAAAAGGTATTAAGCATTATATTAAAATATACGAGGGCTAGGAGTAGAAAACGGCAAATCTCAATACATCATATTAAATTTCTGCACGACAACACTGCCCCAGTTTACCTTGACAAAAAAATTATAAGATTATGACCAATAAAAAATCTAAAAAAATATGAAGGACGCCTTAGTTTAACATTTGATGGAAGGATTGCGTGGAGACAACACATAAAAGAAGATCAGAGTACTTAACGACATGTGACTTATACAACTAAATTATTCTTTTTTTTATTTTAATCATATTTGTTTTTTTATAACTTTACAAATACAATAAGTAAAATAGATGGTTTACAATAATAGACACGTGAAGAAGCTACCCAGTGGTGGCACTTCAAAGTTTATTTTATAAGCAGGCTCGAGGCCACCGTCTTTTCAGGCGCCTCGTAGGATTATCTGGAATAGATGTAGTTGAGAGGTTACGGACAAACAGGTTTGAGTGGGCAGGTAGTTTGGAATTAAAGGCGGTGTATCTATCGCGGGCTAAGTCTACGAGCAGTGGGATATTTAGGTCTTTATGGATGAGTTTATTAGTTATAGTCATTACTCATGTTATAATCGTCTTTAAGACAGTCAGCCCATTCCAATATGGATATTTATTATAGTTCAACCTACTCACTGAAGTATTACTCTAACGCAGGATTTCTTATAAACGAAGCAGAAGATACAACCATCCAACTGTACGATCATTCTTTTATAGATATATTGCTCTTTTAAAAAAATATATTTATTGAAATTTTCAACTGTATTATTAAATGCCCAAATACATATTTAGACAAATTTTAGACATTACACATTAACATCACTCGAAAAGCTATGCTTGAACACAAATTCATGGGACCATTTTCTTTCAGACTCCCTGGAGAATCATCAGAAATTGTAGATGAAGCTAGGATTGAAACTGGAGGGTTAGAGCAGTAATGGAGTTAGAAAGGGAAGTAAGCATCAAGGTCTTTACAGTTGAATTTATTCGTGACAATATGAGGAGCATTGAGGTTTTTGGATTGTAAGGATTAGATAAGAAAAGAATTTGATGGTTTCGTAGAGTCCCAGATCTCTACTTCGTAAGACCATATCGGACGTATGATAGTCGTGCAGATGAGCTTTTCTTAGTTAAATGAAAGGTTTGAGCGTTTGTCCCAATAAGTGTTAGTGTTGTCGAAAACGTTTGGCACTTTCTTGTCGCTTTCTGAGCAAGGCGTAAGGATTCTAGGCAAGGCGTTTGTCAATGAGGTATCGCATCTGTTCATGAGAGTATTATTGAAGGTGCTGTACGTCAGTATGTCATAGGCTAATGACGAAGATAGATTTATTTACTTAAATTTAAAAATGATTTAGTTAAAAAAATATTAATGTAAATATTATTGTAAATTTCAATAAATAAATTAAAAAATAAACCAAGATGGCCTGCCAATGATTAGTGAATGAATAACTCAGCGGCACCCTTGGCTTGAAGTTATAGGTCCCGAGGTCCTTTTCTCTTTTAACTAACTTTTTGGGATCAATTACGAAATCAAACTAAAACAATACGTTTATCAATTTAGTGCGATATTTCCCTAAAAGGAAGGCGCTAGCACTTATGACTCAATTTTCTTATTCTGTTCTTTTGTCTGCCAGTATTGTCTCATTCTTTGGCTGAACTTCTCTTTTCTTTCTGCAGAGCATTTGGGTCTGTATGGTTTCTGATTGTTTTGCTCTAGAGTTACTTCCCATTTTTTTACTTTGTCTCTAAATATGTTTCTGCCTTGGATTTCCTCTTGTCTCATGTCTCCTCTTCGTAAGTCTTCTCGTATCTGTTTGATCCAGCTCGTAGTGCTTTTGAGTGTTGCTGTTGCTTCGTGTATTTGTCGTGTCAGTCTTGTTTCAGGTAGTCTTTGTATGTGCCCATAGAATTTCAGTCTTCTTTTCTTGATGTCTATCTCGATGTGTTGATGGCGTGTTTTTCTGTTGTTTTCTTATTATATTCCTTATTATGTATTTCTGTTGTTTTTATCAATTATTATATAAGAATTAGTTGATTTTTTTAAAAAATATTTCAGTATTCTATTCAAAATGTCATAATAGAAAGGTATTTACTTAATACAATCTATGCAACATACAGGACAATATAATGTATTCTTTAAATTCGGACAGTCAGCAACAAAGTTCATCTTATCAACGTATAATCATGTTATCTTGTTACATCTGAAATACAGTGTCACGTATTTACGTAGGTCATTACATTAAATTAACATGTGTTAATAAAATGAGGTTTAACTGCAATCACCGTATTTATAGAGTTGCAGGAATTCAGTGCAGAATTAGGTCACAGTTATAGGCAATAAAAAAGGTTTTGAGGCCATTCCTGTCGTAAACATTTTGTACGATTATGAGAATGGAGGTAGACTTTTATACAGAAATCAAGATAAAATAATATAGAACCATATTATTAAAATTCATATATTATTATATATTTTCATCATTATTATTTCATATATATTCATATATTTTATTTATATACATATATTCGTTATTTATTTCATTCATTATTATTATTTCCATTTTTATTATTTATTTTTTTTCATTTATTATTACAATTTTGCTTAGATGAAAGAAGAGAATTGTCAAATTAAATCACAGGAAAATACTTCAATGAAAATGTATATTATGATTACCATGATAAATAGCACTATAGGAATACATTTATAAAAAAAAAAGAAATGGGTCATGAAATGATACTTTTTCTTCTATTATGACTTCTATATGCACTCAAAAATATTAGGTTTTGATCATAATTTGTTTATCATTTGATTCTTCGAGTCTTTAAAGAACATGAATCGGGGGTAATATATTCTCTATGCACTTTTAAGTCACCCAGAATTAAAGGAAATATATTTTATTTCTCATTTTCTCTCTCTCTCTTATATATCTCTCTCCTCTCTCTCTCTCTCCTCTCTCCCTCTCTCTCTCTCTCTCTCTCTCTCTCTCTCTCTCTCCCCTCTGCTCCTCTCTTTTCAATAACTAAACACATTTTCATTCCAGCAAGTTAAAATAATACCTTTCATAGTTCTAGTACCGTTATGTATATATAAAAGTTTAAAATTATCAAATTTGATCTAGCATGGAATTCGTAGAAGGGAATAATGAGTGACCTGAGATTGACGTGGACCCGCATACAAGACTTGAAGGAAAAGAGCTTAACTGACACTTCGACCACTTATACAGATTTCTAATCATAAAATCTCTGCTTACATTTGACAAATAGTTACTATTTTACAATACATTACTGAAACCTATCTAGACCAACGGAATTAAATTGCTGGGAACAACTAACTATTCTAACATAAAACGCATCCAATCCTATTAATCGAAAGTCCTCCGAACAATAATTAATGCTCCTTATTATATCACCAACTATCCATTTCATCCCGACATTAATATTCTATTAATTTTAGATCTGATACTATCAGAACGTTATCATAACCTTAAAAAATAATCCCTTTCGAGCTCAACCCACCCATACAATCCCCCTCAAAGAGCGAAACGGCAGTGGCCCCTAGATATTTTGTAAATATTTTTAATGGTGTTCCGATACTGGCCGAATTCTCCTCACTAGTGCCGTATGTTTAGGGCTATGGTTCCCTCCCTAAGCTTCCACCAGCTCACACATGGGACGCGGCTGAGAGAGAGGCTGTATGATCACTCGGATTCTTCTTTTCGCTCAGTCTGCGTTTCTTTAGCAGATTGTTTATAGGTATGAGATACTCATTTATTTCTTAACTTTGTATTTATTATTTTTTAAAGGTTATTTATTTGTTATTATTTATATTTATTTTCTATTTTTACATGATTTGAATTTACCTTTGATTTTTTATAAATATTTTATGAAGATGGTCTCATAGAATTATTACTATTTTCCTTATTGAAACAAAGTGTAACATACCTCAATAAATATTAAAGTACAATAATGATAAAAATGTTTATTTAAATCTTGGTATCAAGAAATGAGGTAAATAAAAGTTGAGTATTACGCTAAATAGATAATTTTAGTATTCTTTGGGATTGTTTTCACTTATTTAGGTACGATTTGGATTATATTTATCAATACATACTTAACTAACACCTCCTATTTCTTTATTATGTATCACACAAATCTCTTTAATACATGTTTATATAAACGTGTTAATATATAAATATACCGGCAGAAAGATGGAGGTAGATATATTTGGAGGAGATGAAAGACAAAGACTACAGCGGGAGGCTAAGGGCAGGGAGGGGTCGATATCTTCGTCCCGCCCTCGCTCTCTCACCCTTTCTCTCTCTCTCTCTCTCTCTCTCTCTCTCTCTCTCTCTCTTTCTCTCTCTCTCTAAACTAAACACCTTTTCATTCCAACAAGTTAAGATAATTCCTTAAATAGTTATACTATAGTTATTATTTTTTTATTAAAATAATATACAAAAAATAAGCTTAGTCTACACAGACCGAAATTTTAGGAGCACTCCGAATAACCCAGTTATCAATGCAGTCAATAATCGTTTGCTCTGATATCTCTGAGTGACTTTTTAAACCTTTTAAAACTTTTCTCTGATACTATTTTTGTAAAAAAATCTACTATTTTACTAAACGAATTGGAGATCGTAGAATAAAATATATTTAAAAATCTTTTTTCTGGGACTCAGGTAATTTTGACATGGATATCTCTTTTGGCTGAGAGTCAGTAACTTTCATTTATTTTTCACCGTCAGTTTGACACGTTATAGCTATGTTGGTGTTGATAAGATTGAAAATTTGGCAAGAGTCAGAAATTTTGTGGAAAATATTTTTTGTTAATATTTGTCGCCAATATCTACAGTTCAGAGGTATATTGGTCCTAATGAAAAAGTCCCATTTTATTACATTTATTATGTTTTGGGACTTTATTGACACGTTCGGTGTCAAAAAAGATGTGTTGGTGTGGTTCGTTTTGAAAATTCGAAATTATTTCTATATATAATATTTGCAGCTGGGAACAACTGCTCGGGAACTGCATATTTTTAGTTTTGAAGAAATAAACTGCTCAACGATATCGCTTGCTTCAACACTAACTAGACAATCGTTCAAAACTTCCAGTATATTACAAAAGACTCATTTACATCACTATTATCAGACCTATTTAGACATATGAAATCGAGCTTTGGGACTCTACGAAACCATATAATTCCTCCCGCATCTAATCCATACAATCTAAAATCCTTCTCAAAATCCTAAATGCTTTTGTCACAAATCAACTCGTCCATAATACCCCCTAAACATCCCATTTGTTGCTGTTCACGATTACGCGAATTAAAAATAATAATATTTATTTTGATTTATTTTAATTGAAATTTAAATAGGTCGCGCCATGGATACGGCACAGATGTTTAATTCGACAGTCTTTTGTTTTTTGCTATAGCGTCAGTGTGAATTGAGATTCTGTCCCGATTGCATGTTTTTGTAGTCCGTGACGATATTTGTGGTGATATTCGGTTCCCGGTCACGATAGAGGGACTCAATTTTAAGAATTTAGGTTCTCCTAAGTTTCACAAGATAAAATCTAGGAGCAGCTGGAAGAGACTGCCGAGCCTGAGCGGGCCCGTTCGAGAAGACACGAAGAAGGCGCTTAGGTAAGCTGCTGTCTATCTTAAATTTACTTGTAAAACGATTTTGGAGATCCCTTATTCTGGGCAGAATCAAAATTTAAAGTTTTTTTATTATTATTTTTTACCATACAGTCCACAACCAGAAAATTTGTAATTGGTACAATATATATATATATATATATATATTTTTTTTTTCAAACCAAGATGCTAAATGCTGAAAAGAGTGAATCATTTAAGGCAAAACAAAAAAAAAACGAGGTAAATTGGTCATTTTCTTCGGAACTAATACTTTAAAAGCTCTTTGTTGTGAGACTGGAAGAGAGGCTGGGACAAAGTAGAACCCGGGGTAACTGTTATGTTACTATCGACCCTCAAGCAAAGTATCGATAAAAGAAATGAGCTGGCAACTTAACGGGGATCAAATCCGCTTACAGTGCCAGTTCTTAGTAATAGGGAAGAAACTTGTGCCTCGAAAACTCTTCTGGTACTTTGTACCTCAGTACCCCTTACTTGGAACTGAATTACTTGGAAGTTACTGTAGTTAATTGATTGCACGTTTTTCTGGTAAGATTTATCTTAAACTTTAATATAGCCATTGATCATCCTATATTCGCAAAATTACCTCCATGATCGAAAAATAAAAAGCACTCGATGAAATATTTGTTTTTCATGTTTTAAATAACCTATTAACATTTTTTTGTTTTTATCTTCAATATTTTTCATTCACACCTGTCAATAAATGTTGACAATCAGCGAATGTGATGATGCAGGAATGATAGTTGGCGTGGTAGGCATGATGGAGAGATGTCCAGCGGCACCTATTCCTGACGTGCTTCCTATTACGGATTAAGCTTAGAAGGTCCCTCATCCAACTTCTTTTCAGTCTTCTGCGAGTATTGTCCGGCATGTTACTAGTGGTCATGCTTCGTATTAGATTGTTAGTATGTCCGTGTAAGTTGTTGTGAAAACGTTTGTAGAGAGTCTGAATCTGTTCGTTGACTGTTGGCATTCATTAATAATTTTTGAACTGGACATATGATAGTGCAAGGCGAAAGTTTGGTTATATTGATCCTAAGTGTTTTTCGTTGGTTTTTGTGTTTCATTCATTGTGTTATTTGTTCTTTTTATTGTTTTATGTTTTTTGAACATGTTTTTATTATAATTTAGTTAGTTTAAGTGTTGTGATTGCGAACAGTGGAAGTTGAAGTTAACCAAGTGGTTTCCACTAAGGTTTGACTTAACTAAAGAAACTTTTAGAGACAATTGAAGAAGAGAATTCTCGTGAAGCGAAAGGTAAGCCTATCCAAGAGTTTTTTTTTTTTTTTTTTCTAAAAGTATTGTTACCCATCAACGAATTATTTAGGTTAGGCTTTTAACCAATTACTTTAATTATTGCTAATTCATTATTACCAGTTATTTCATCATTATTTGGTAGTATAACAGCGTTAAATAATGTTAAAAAATGCAATGGATGAAGAAGTAGTGTTAGAACGCCCGTTAAAGTGTCCTAGATCTTCGGCTAAAAGAGTAAGACAAGGATCTCCTGATGCCCGAGAAGGAAAAGAAAAAGTTAGAAATGATGATCTTCTACTAAATGATGCACGCAGGGTTCAAGAAAATATTAGAGTCTATATGAACACAACTGATAAAAATATAAACATTAAGGTTCAAAAACATATAAACAGTAAGGTTCAGCAATTGTTAGACATAATGGAAACGATTCATGACAAACAAGAGGATCAGCAATCTCTGGTCCATCGCGTTGTTCGTGAGACCTTGGCGTCTCCTGCTGTATATGAGCATATAACGAAAGCTATCCTTGAAAAGTCGGTTCCGATGATAATAGAGGGACTTAAACCACCTTCCACGGCACCACAGAGGCTGCTGGCAGAACCCGGCCCATCTAAGGAGCTTACTATACCAAGCGATGAACCTCAATCATCAGTGGTCCAAACAAGTACAACTGACACCGAGACCTTCCAGGTAGTGAAGAAGAGACAACGGAGGAAGAAATCTAACCAAATGAAAAAAGAAGGGAATACAGGAAACATAACACAGGTAAACTCGGCAAAGCAAACTCCTGCAAAAAAGACTACTATGGCGGATGTTGTTAAAGCCATACCATTAAAGCCTCCGGAGGCCAGGCCAACTTATTTAACTATAGCTAGTGAAGGTAAAAGTGCTGCGGATATTATGAAGCATCTGCCTTCCCCGGATGAACTTGGGGTACAAGTTAAAGCTGTTCGCGCTACCAAAGCTGGCTCTGTTCTGGTATGTGTCGACGAAGAAGCAAACGCAGCAAAATTAATGCAATGTAAAAAATTAAAAGAAGCTGGAATTGAAGCAAGGCTAGCTCTCAAGAGGAAGCCGAAGGTGGAAGTCAAAGGAGTACCCTTATCGTGGACGGCGGAAAATTTAGAAAGAGTTATATGGGAAAAGTTGACGATGAAATCAGTCTCTATACCAGAGAACAAAACAGGTCAAATAAGGCCGCTGTTTACATCAGTTGCAAGAAATCGCATTACAAATAATTGGGTTCTAGAAGTACACCCAGTGATAAGATATAATCTTTTGAAGGAAAAAATCATATCTGAGGGTTGGTATACGCTGATTTTCAATGATTACCCTGACGCTCCTCCTTGCCTTCGCTGCCAGGGCTACGGACATACTAGAGCTACATGTGAAGCAACCGGTGTAGTATGTAAGTGGTGCTCTGCAATAGGTCACATAGCTAAGGACTGTGCAGCGAAGAGAAACAAAACTGCTCCTACCTGCGTTAACTGTGTGAGGGAGGGTATTCTTAGTAACAAAGCTAGGCACCAGGCAGGTAGTCGGGACTGCCCAGTGCATGTCAAGAAGTCACAAGATATAGTGAGAAGAACCTTCTATGAATAGACTCACTATACTACAGATAAATATGGGCCGCCGACGTCTAGTAGCTGATGAGCTTCGCTCTCTCACCCAACGCTATGACATAATGGCGATCCAGGAACCGAGCTGCCGTGGGAATAAGGTCACGGGATTTGGCCTCACGTCGAGGATTATAGCTCTGGGCAGTGGCGAGAGGAGGCCCAGGGCTGCGATAGTGATCAACAATCCTAACCTCGACGTGATGGATCTGAGGCAGCACACCATGGCAGATTATGCATCATGCTACATCAAGTGGGGCAATATTGCATTCACTTTAGTATCAGCGTACTTGCCTCATAGAAATGATATAGAGGTGAATATTTCTGCCATGGAAGCAACAATAAGAGACATGAGAAACGTCATCTTCTGCTCAGATACCAACGCCTGGAACACGGTCTGGGGGTCCAATCGTACCGACAGGCGAGGTGCGAAAATGGGCAATTTCATTGCCAGAAATCATCTAGTCGTCATTAACGAACCAACAGCTACCCCTACCTTTTGTGGGGTAATGGGGCAGAGTTGGATCGATGTCACGATCGCCACCCCTGTTCTTACTCGATATATTGAACATTGGACCCTTAGATCTGAAACGAGTTCCGACCACGTTTCGATAGAAATCGGCTTGATAGACGAACAAGAGTATTCCCACGGCACCGATAAAGGTTTCCTTACACGTAAAGGCGATTGGAAGCTTTTCAGAAGCACACTGGAGGGAGTAATCGTCGATGAAGAATGGGAAGAGGCTGTGGCGGATGGGGTAGATGAATTAGATCATAGGGTATCTAGATTAACCAATATCATCCGTGACGCTTCTGAAAACTCCCTTGGATGCCGAAAGACGAGAGCAAGATCAGTCCCTTGGTGGACGCCGGCCTTAACAGCGTTGAAGAGAGACCTCTACAAGGCGCGGCGGTCGTACCAAAAGTGCAGATGTGATGAGAGGCGCGCTGCACTTCGGAACGAGTACAAGTCTAAAGCGAGGGAATATCGAAATGAGGTGCGCTTACAAAAGCGAAGGTCCTGGGATGAGTTCATCGTTCAAGAATCCTCAAAAAACCCTTGGGGTATTCCATATAGAGTAGCCTTGGGAAAGCTTACTCCACTGCAGACTTTGGCAGCCCTCAAGGATGGATCTGTGCAAGCAACCACTCTTGAAGAAGCGGCCAACATTTTCATTGAGGCGACCTACCCCAAAGATGATCCATCTCAGGACAACGAAGAGGAAGCTTTCGTAAGACGTACCACGATATACCGCCTGGTACAGACTTGTACCCACCATGGGACATAAATGATCTACGTATTGCCGTGGATAAACAGAAAAATGGTCGAGCTCCAGGACTTGATGCTATAGATGCGGCGATTTTGAAGAATAGTATCCCTTACATTGAGAAAAGATTGTTAGAAATCTTCAATAGTTGTCTGGATAAGGGATACTTTCCAAGAAAATGGAAAACCGCTGATCTGAGACTCCTCTACAAGGGGGGGAGAAAGGGATAAACAGCTTCCCAAGTCATATAGACCCATTTGTCTCCTCCCTGTAATGAGCAAAGTCCTGGAGAACCTCATTTTAACCAGTCTGAGACCGGTTTTTGAAAGAGCAAGTCATCCACGGCAATACGGCTCTACAAAGGGAAAGGGAACAGCTGATGCACTGCTGAGGGTCCGCGCAGATGTTGAGCAGAGGGAGGAACGATATGTCATGTTGTTGCTCTTTGACATTTCCTCTGCCTTCGACAGCGTTTGGTGGCCTCGCGTACTTCAGCAGCTGCAAAAGTACGAAGCACCCAGCAACTTGTATGCCCTCGTTGCCAACTACCTCAAGGACAGGAGTGTAAAAGTACGAGGTTGCTTTTATGAAACAGAAGCATCCATAGAGCGAGGGTGTCCTCAAGGATCTGTTCTCGGCCCTGCTCTATGGAAACTTGTTTTTGACGAGTTGCTGGGTCTACTTGAACAAGAGCGGTTCCCTGCCACAGCTTATGTGGACGATTTGGCCGTCTTGGTGGCCGCCAACAGCAGAGCCAGATTAAAAGAAGAGGCCGAAAATGAGCTAACCTCATAAAAGAATGGTGTGAGAGGAACAAGCTGAAGATGGCCTCGGCAAAAACACAGGCAATCTTTTTAAAAGGCAAGACAAGATGGGCAAACCCTATAACTCTCTGCATTAACAGAGATCGAATACGTCCAAGTGAAGAAGTAACTTATCTAGGTATAAGATTTGGGAGAAATTTCAACATGACACCTCATTTGGACTACATGGGAAATAGAGTGGCCTTCGCCTTAAATGGCCTTAGTCGTGTGGGAGGCGCTTTCTGGGCCTCAGGTACCCAGCTACATTGGCCATATATAAGGGTGTGATTTTGGGTATCCTGAGGTACGCGTCTCCTGCATGGTACAAGAACCTCTCACAACGCCTAAAAAGCAGGTTAGCGACAATTCAACGAAAAGCTCTGCTGCGGGTCACTAGGGCGTACCGAACTGTATCGCATGAGGCGGTACAAGTCCTCGCAGGAGCAGTGCCTCTTGACCTAGTTCTGGAGGAGGATGGATTGAGGCACACGTTTAAGAGGGAAGGCTCAGCAGGCCTGCCAGATTATCTAAAAATGAAAATTGACGAGGAACCCAGAAAATGGAAAACCGTTCTCCGGGAGGACACTATAGAAAAGTGGAATCGACGGTGGGTGACATCTCAAAAGGGCGCTACCTTAAGGAAATACTTTCCCACCGTCCAGTCTCGTTTAGATGCAAAATGGGTCCTTCCGGACTACTGGGTTACGCAATTTCTCACAGGGCATGGGGGCTTTCGAGCTAAACTCTCAGGCTTTGGGATAGATATCGACCCCTTATGCCCTAGCTGTGGAGTACTCGAGTCTGCTGAGCATATCCTGTCAACTTGCACCGCCTTTGAACCCCAACGGATCAGACTTCTGAGGAAAACTGGACTCTACGTCTTATCAGACAACGAATTTCCTCAGCTGGTGACTGAAAGAAACTACCCGTACTACAAAGAGTTTGTATATGGGTGGAAAACAGCCGTGGGCCCAGACCATTTTAGGATCGGGAGAAGACCAGCGGGAAGAATAGAAGGCAGAGAAGGTGTTTCCTTAAGAGTAAAAATTAGAAGACAGACAATCTTCAAGAATATTGTTAGCAACGTCAACTTCTTGCTATAACTGGCGACTAGACGTTGTCACAACCCGTGTTGCATATTATGCAAGGAAGGGTGTTCAAATAAATAAATAAATGTTGGCATTCATTATTAACATTAATTAAAAAAAAATATATAAATTGAAGTTATTGATTAAGAAACCTAAATATTTAGTTGTCATAACTAATGACTGATTTTTTTAGGTTTCTCTTAAAGTATCCCTTTATACAATAAACTGTTTATAATTGCTAGAATTTTCAATAACATTGGAACCCTGAGGCAAAGATATCTTTAAAAATTTGTAGTCTACACATATGTCTAAGACACTATTTTGTCTAAAATTGTAAGTAAATTTCTAATAATATTTTTAATGTAAATTATAATTGTAATATCAATTTACCTACTGTATGAGTATTCATTGTTCAATGTATTCTTTTCTATATCTCTAACAATAACATAATATATTAATTATTGTACAATAATATTAATGTTCTGTTTTTGGTCTTTCCACTGTTAAGGCATGATTATGAGAACAATAAATTCTTGAAACGTCGCATAAATAAAATATTTTATTCATTGACTGAAACCTAAGAACAATAGAAACTTATATATATATATATATATATATATATATATATATATATATATATATATATAATTTTGTAAATTCAGTAGGTGTTGTTATGCAGGTACATTTGCCTGAGAAACCGTAGAAATGTGACAAGTTATCGGATCATTGCCTAGAATCCAATTCTCCTATTTCGTTTCCACACGCGATTCTCATGGGAAACCGACATCTACTGTATTATCCAAGTTACAATCTAGACATATCTCACATAACAAAGTTCGTAATCTCATCCTTATTACATTTCACGGATTTTATATTAATAATTCAGCTCTAATTGTCATTAGGCACACCATCTTCAGTATTAGATTTTTTTTAACGTTAGAATAGTTTTTTTCTTTAGGCGTGGTATTTATATGACTAATGAATGACTAATTACTACAGATATTTTTTTAACAATTTAGAATAATAAAATAGATTTTTCTGTAATAATAAATAAAAAAATATTAGATAAATTGTGAAATTCGCTGTTCTTTTATAATTATTATTGAGTGGAAATGAATATTCATGTTATCACATTTATAAAAATTAGTGGCATTTTCTTTAAGTATGGTATGCGTTTGTGTAAGAAAAAAATGATATTTTTACGAAAGGCTTTTGAAAAAATAAAATTATTTGTTATATTAGGTTGTTTCACATGAAATGTCCGTTTTTATAGTTTCTGAAATACATAAAGGATTTTGCAGGTCTCTGTTGTTTTCTTCAGAATGTTTACATATTTAAAATAAACAGTTACTAAACCTCTACCTTTGTATTATAAACATTAGCTTCCCGATCAAATACCCACTTTTTAGAATACCTCCTAATATGAACATGGAAACATTTGATTTTCGAGTAATATTTCTGTACGAGTTTAAACTCGACCATTCCACAGCTGAGGCCGCTAGAAATATTTGCAAGGCGTTTGGGGAAGGGAGTGTTAATGAACGAACCATTCGTCGTTGGTTTGCTAAGTTTTCAGCTTTGGATACCGACTTGAAAAACTTGCCACGATGAAGACATCCGTCCGTAATAGATAACGATGTCCTCAAACATACAGTTGAAGGAAACCCCTACCAAACAGTTAAAGGACTCTCAGCACAACTAAATCCAAGTGCATCTACCGTTTCCAGACATTTAAAGTGTATTGGGAAAGTAAAAAATCTCGATACATGGGTAAGTCATGATCTTACTGAGCGGCAGCAAGACCCCATGTTTCAAAACATGCCGTGCAAAAACTGAAAGAATTGGGCTACTGAAGTTCTTTCGTACCCACCATATTCTCCCGACTTGTCTCCAACAGATTACCACCTGTTCAGGAATTTAGACAACTTCCTTCAAAGGAGAACTTTTTGAAAATGATGATCAAGTGAAAAGTGCGTTTTCAGATTTGGTTTCACTTCAAAGCTCAGAGTTTTTCAGTTCGGGGATAAACAAGATAGTTTCACGTTGGGCAAAATGTGTAGAAAAAGGAGGCAAATACTTCGAATACAATTATCTTGTTTTCATATCGTATTCTAAATAAAAATCCTTTACCTTGAAAACGGACATTTCAAGTGACACAACCCAATAATATAGTCAAATATTATCCAATGATTACAATTTAAAATCAAACATTGCTTATCTTAATGTTTCTTTGACATCTGTCAACTTCATGGACCCAGTTAATGTGATGAGGGTTAGTTTTGATGTTGAGGCATGGTGGGTTTGATGGATGGAGCAATACCCAGCGGTATCTCTTCCTTGCTTGATTCCTGTTTACTGTTTATGATTGGAGGTCTCTCATCCAGCTCCTCTTCAGCCTTCGACGGATGTTGTGATGCATTATAGTAGTGGCCATTTTCTGTACTATTGTGTTTTATAAACATCGAAGTACTACCGCTGGGTAGTTTCTTCACAAGCCTTATACGCCTTTTATTATAATTCATCACTTTTACTTATTGTATTTATGTAATATACAGTTGTAAAATTCAATAAAATATAATTTTAAAAAAATATGTGCTTTTATGTCACTAAATCTGTTCGTTGACTATAGACATGTGGAAATCTGTATGTACAGTAATGTTGTTAACATACGCTGGTGGGCTTGTAATAGTTCTAAAACTTAATAATTAAAAATTTGAATTTTACGTCTGTATCTCTCAGTTGCTGTCTCGTATATATGTGACGCATAGGTCCAAATGCGTTTCAGTAAGTATGTATAAGTGTTGAATTTCTGCTTAAGTTTTAAATTTCGAACGTCTTGAAAGAATTTAGTATAGAAGTTTCAGTCTTTTTTTTTAACGTTATTTGTCTATTCTCGATGTGTGGATCCCATGTCATTTTTATGTCGAATGTCAAACCGAGATATTTGATTCTGTCCGTCTGTGAAATTCGGTTATTGTCAAGAAATACTGGAGAGCAGGTTTCACGTCGAAGATTGAAAGTAATTTTTTGGGATTTTTTATGGTTAAGATAAATTTTCCAAACTTTGCCCCAATCGTGAAGTTGTGTTAAGTAGTATTGTAATGTCAGTGAGACGTATGTAGGATTGCAATGTTTTTTCCAGATCGTTGTAACTTCTGTGTACGTAGCTGTGAGAGTTTCGAAGCACATTGGCATATCGTGTGTGTATATTATGTAAAGTAATAAAGCGAGAACTGACGCCTGAGGTACTCACAAATATTATTTGATGAAAATTTTAATACCTACAACTGATACGGCGCTTAGTGATACTCATTGTTCAAAACTTTTTAGCATTGCGGGATAGCCTGCTCGTCTACCAGTACCATAGTAATACCAATGTATACCTACGTTTTTTAAATTTATTTTCTTCCTTCTAAACTATAATATGTACACAATTACAATATCTAGTCTTGCCTGAAGCCACAATGACCAAAAAAATTAACTTTAAACAAAGCAAGAAAATTTGTTCACATTTAATATAATAATAACCTGTATCTCTACAACCCATGAACGGTCCTGGGCTCAGTTCACATAGAGATTCGTACTGTTTCTAGACCAACGACGGTGCAAGGTGGTTATTGGGCCAAGACCACACTCAACCACGTTTTTTCTCATTTTTGGTTACCTACTTTAGAAAAGCCGGGTCTTTCGGGGCCTTCATAACCTAGGGTCGCAGAATAAATAATATTCTGCCACAACCGGGATTCTAGCTAAAAATACAAGACTAGTGCTCTAGTCACAAGACCACGCCTATTTCCGTTCTCATTTTAAGTTACCTATAAAGTTTTCAGATCTATTTCTTTAAATTTATATAATCTTTATTTCTTTATTCACGCCTCTCACAGTAGGAAATAAGTGACTAAACTGAATTTAATCCTACAATAACCACTAAGAAGTGAATTATATCAACTAGTGTAAATTTATTTATCTACTAGAACGCACATAGAACATTTAGAATGATACTTAACATACCTAGTGACAGTTACTGAAGTTATTTTTGCAATGACTTTTAGTAGATTTTTAAATATTATATAATAGTAAATTATACAATAGTGTTTTCCCCAAAACACTTTAAATGATGTAAAAGTCACACTGATCTGATAAAATTTCAATAAATACAAAATACAATTTAAGAATGTTTTTTTTTTTTTTTTTATTTATTTATTTATTGTAATTTACAACTGTATTAAAGAACACAATAAGTAAATATGAGGAATAAAAAAAAAATGCCATGAAAATGTCTTGAGAAAGAACTACCCAGTGGTAGCACTTCACTATTTTAACTCAGTATGTCCCGAGGCCACCTTCTTTTCAGTCTCCTTGGAGGATTATCTGGGATATCTAAGGAAGATAAATTACGGACAAGTGGATTTGTATGGGCAGGGAGTTTAGAATGAAAAGAGGAGTATCTATCACGGGCTATGTCTGCAACAAATGGGATGTTAAGGTCATTATGAATGAGTTGATTTGTAACAAAATAAGGAGCATTCAGGATTTTTCGAAGGATTTTGGATTGTGAGGACTGGATGCGGGAGGAATTAGATGGTTTCGTAGAGCCCCAAAGCTCGATTCCATACGTCCAAATAGGTCTGATAATAGTGATGTAAATGAGTCTTTTGTAATATACTGGAAGTTTTGAACGTTTGTCTAGTAAGTAGTAATCGATATCTTCGAGCAGTTTCTTGTCGTTTCAGTCTTGTGTGAGGATTTCAAGGAAGGCGCTTGTCAATATGGAGACCTAGGTATCGGATTTGCTCAACAAGAGTAAGGGTAATGCTATTAAAGGATACTGGGGGGCAAGAACTCATCGGTTTGCGACGAAGGGTAAAGGTGCTTTAGTGGGATTTGTTAGGGTAATTTAAGAATGTTAAAAAAAAAAAAGTTTAAGAATGTTAAATTTAATATTAGATGTTAGAATATTCTCTGGCAATAAAGATATAGAACATCGCCTATTAACTCGGTCAAGAAAGGAGACCCGGATTTCCAGACGTACCAATTACCAAAGGATCGAAGTCTCTGGGTTGTAATATAAACTTAGATCACGCGACCCATGTCGCAACAATAAAAAGTGAACAAGGAAACCTTGGTTAAGAATCAATAATATTGGGAAAGTCATTGCTCGTTTCGTGAGGCTCAATATTGCCCAGTGCTTCCATTTATTTTTGCTATTCTTTAAGCAATATTTAATGAGAATAATTAAAAGCATACTTTTTTTTCATACTTCTTCATTCGCACCTGTCAGAAGCTATCGAGCAACAAGAAAATGTGCTGTAAAAATAATGAGATCAGACATGGGGAAGGAAATTTCCCAGCTCATTTTAATCTTAAAGTCGAGAATAAATGGACATATTGTTTAGCGCTTAATAAGGAAAATATGAAAGAAAGCAACGTTTATAAAAGACAAAAGAAACCGTGACAAGTCATTTCAAATGTAAAGGTATATATCCTTCTTTAATAATAATAATAATAATAATAATAAATAATTTTTTTTATTATTCAAGGACAAGTCTCTTTAGAATAACATTACCATAATATATAAAATAGAGTTCAGAGTCTTAGAGTAATTAAAAATATATAAAAAAGTCAACTATAACCAATCGAAAAAAGACATAGGCAAAAAAGTATATATAAAAAACAAATAGAACCTTACATACAATTTTGTATGGGGACTTCTTCGATTGCAATAAAAGTATATTTTATATTCTACAATTTTGTTATGGCTGATTGGTCATAAGATGAATAAACATGAGAGATGAAGGTAAGAAGAAAGCTGGAGTGGTTTATAGAAAGGGAAATAGAATTGCATAAGATTGAGGATGGGTCAAGAAACGATCTGTCAAAATGTGCATATTGGTAAGCCAATGTGCCGACGAAAAAATGTGAGGTGTGTAAAAAAAAAAAAAAAAAAAAAAAAAAAGGATTCTTTACCGTCTTCCAAAAGTAAATTTCACTGAAATAGGAATTCTCTAATTGTTTCTAATTTCAGAAGCCTGCATAAGAACTGATAAGCTATTGCATCTAATTCACCAGGAATAAGCACTTACAATTACCATCACATTTCTCATTTGAACAGATAAACCAAAAAGTACTAAAGTTAATTTAAATTTTTACTCTCAAATAATTATAATTATCAATCAATAACCCTTCGGGGAGACCTAGACTCGATAACGGGTTGTTGCGCCGAATATGTATGTATGTATGTAATCAATAACCCTTCACGCTATGATCGCAACAATTGAACCGTCGATTTCCGAAAGGCACTAAATGACATTTTTAACGAAATAGATTTTTGACATATTTGTTTTATCATCAATATATAGTATATAGTTTTATCTAATTTTTTTTTCTCTTAATATCTTTATTCACACCTGTCAGAAGCTATCTGACAATCAGCATATGTGTTGTACAAATGTGGGGTCAGTCATGGTTTGCATGAAGAAGGAACATGCCCAGCAGCACCCCTTCCATGGCTTTATTTTATCCGAGGAGGTCCCTCATCCAGCTTCCCTTTAGCCTTCTTCTAACTGGCATTTCAGCTATTGACATGTCGTTAAGCAGTCTATTGTCGTGTCCATTAAGTTTACTGTGAAAACGAGAATAGAGTGGTCGTATATGTTAAAAAACTGTTGGTTGTTGTAAGTCCGTATGTAGGGTTTTGCTGTTTACCTAAAAAGGAGCTGCCGTTATGAGTCATAAAATTATGGATTGAAATGATTGCAGTTTTTGTATGTAATTCTTTTTTGTTGAACCAAAAATCTATCTAAATCTTATATCTAAATCGCAATTTTTAACGACTTGAGTGTTCATTACATGAAATTAAATATCTAAATGTTATATTTGATTTTATCTAATGAACTTTCAAGTCCTTCAAAATCGCGATTTAGAAATGCAATTATTTTCTACTACTTTAATGATTTCTAATTACATACTTAGTTCCGAATCAATTCTTTCCTTTTGTTTATATTGTATGAATGAGATCCTGTAGCACTATTATTATTTGTAATATATACGAATAAAAAAAAAAAAAAAAAAAAGTTCTGAATCATGCTAAAAAATTTCATTTCATAAGTTAAATATATTGTTATTAATATAGTTTGAAAACAAATTCTAGATTTTAATGCGAAAAGAATGAAATAAGTTGGTTTAATTATATAGTAAATGAGAGATGTTTGGTGTTCCTGTAAAAGTTCCTAGACTCGATGTAGTACCTTTCAACGTCTCAGATAAAGAACTCTTAAAAATCCAGTATTACTCTTTTATTTAAAGTACGGCCAGAACCACATCAACACATGCTAACAACAATCTGGATGAGCGGTATTCTTGTATAATTTAAAAAAAAAAAATATTTTAAAGAAATTTACAACTGAATTATACAATTAAATACATCAAGTTAATTTGTTAATTAATTATATGGACTTGGTACAGCCATGTGACGATGTACCACTTCTGTGTTTACTCATGTTTACTGATGGTCACGAAGCCATCGTCTTTTCAGCGGCGTCGGGGGGTCATCGGGAATAGATGGTGATGTGAGGTTGCTGTCGAGTGGGTTACGTATAACACACATGTGTCATCTGCGTAAGTTGTGAGGACAGTAAGAAGTAGGAAAGGCTATGATTTAATTTGATCAGTTTAATCTATCAGTGAGGTAGCAACGGATTAAGAAGTACGTAGGAGAGAGAAATTGGCCAAGTTTGTAGAGCAGGTCTGGCTGCCACTTGTATAAATTTAAACTGTCAAATTAAGTGTTGCTGTAATACACTCCATCCTTACATATCTTACACAAAATATAATTTTCAGGTGGCACATTTTTCGTGTCATTTTTTATTTTTCATTACCTATTATTTTATATAGAAGTAAATATGAGTTGTTTTCAGTGTTTTTAAAGGGTATTAAAGTATATGGTTCATGAACTTTACTGTTGTTACAGTAATAATAGTAATTTTGTAATAAAAAAAAATAATATCAGTCACATTCAATAATATTGAATATATAGTTATTATTAATCTTAATATTTCAATGCTTTGTTTTACTGAAGCTAGGTTTTTTGATTTACTCCACCTAACAACGGTTAGCATGAAGGTAAAACCACTGTACCATTCAAAGAAACAAAATAACATGGAAAGATAAAATAATGATAATAGAAGTAGCATTAACATGGCGGATGCAGATTTAGCAGATTACCATAATGATAAGCATGGCAATATGGGTTCCATTAGCATTACACAACTCCTGGCGCAGGCTTTAACTGGGTCTGTTCCAGTCTTATCACCTAATTGCTCTCTAATTCAGACCGCTGATTCTTATCCTACAATTTAGCCTATTTAATACTCGATTTCATGGTATATATTAACTAGAGTCCCGGGGAATGTCGCGCCACGCTCATTATCTTCTTATGAAGAAGCACAATATAGCTGGAATACACCCCTTCACTACCAGAAAAGGAAAAAAAAATGATTTTTTTGGAAAAAAAAAATATCTTCACTAACATTGGATTGAACACTTGGAATGATTTAGATCTCAAAAGTAAAAATTGAGATCAAGAATACGTTTATCCAAATTTCACAAATAATTAGAAGGTTGAATAATCTGATCCAGCCCCTTTTGAGCCTTCTCCAAGGGCTCGCTTACTTCACTCAAGCTATGAACCCTCCAAATGGCTCCTAATCGTATAATGATAGCCTTATTAACATTCTGACATAAAATAAAGACTTCAATCACTTAAATAAAAAAGTGAAGGTAAAAAGAATGAATATATCAATATATTCTCAACAACGGATTATCTCGTACAGTTATTAAGGTAGATTTCGGGCTGAATAAATTCTTCCATAAATACTCAATTTTTTATTTTATCAACATGACGTTTAGGGATATTCTCCCATCTTCAGAAGTCTACAAAGTAAATTAAGCAATTACCATTACATTAAAAATTGTCTGGACTGTGAAAATGTTACATAGGAGAAACGTCCAAAAAGGTTAGTACTAGAACTAAACAGCACAAAAGTAATTGTCACAACAGTAAAAATATAAATACAACTGCTTTATCACAACATAGCATACATTTAAAACATAAGTTTGATCTCAATAGACCACAAATTTTGGAAATAGTAAAAAATAAACGAAATAGAAAAACCATAGAGGCTATATACATATATATATATATATATATATATATATATATATATATATATATATATATATATATATATAAAAATATAGATAACACCGTGAATTTTAAAACTGACTCAAGACAGTTAAGTTACCACTATTCTGATTTAATTTAAAATTAAAAATATAATATAAATAAATTGATAATAAAATGTTTTAAAGAATTTCACAATATGAAATAACAATAACCATATATAAGTTAAAAATTGGTCTAATCCTTAATCCAGTTGAGGACTAAGATCTGAGCAATACTCTTGCTCAGATCTGATGTTTTTAAAAATTGACTTCATTTTTACTAATTTACCTAGTTGAATGTGTGTATTAGTGAAAATGCTGGGAGTTATGAATATATAACAAGGTAATATTATAATATTTATTTATTTATTTAACCAAGTACTATGTAACATTGTTAATTTTTGCATTTAATGCCTCCTTCTTATTTTAAAGTTGTTATTAGTCTTAAATTTTGTTATCAATGGAAACCTAATTTATAATATTTTTTCATAACGTTTGAAACCATTCACTTCAGTAAATTATTTTTTAATGTAATGGTAATTGCTTAATTTACTTTGTGGACTTCCGAAGATGGGAGAATATCCCGGAACGTCATGTTGATGAAATAAAAAATTGAGTATTTATGGAAGAATTTATTCAGCCCGAAATCTACCTTAATAGAATGAATATGGCGAAAACGAAGCATGTCAAGGAGAATGGTGATAATGTCAAGGAGAATGGTGATAATGTCAAGGAGAATGGTGATAATGTCAGGAGAATGGTGATAATGTCAAGGAGAATGGTGATAATGTCAAGGAGAATGTGATAATGTCAAGGGAATGGTGATATGTCAAGGAGAATGGTGATAATGTCAAGGAGAATGGTGATAATGTCAAGGAGAATGGTGATAATGTCAAGGAGAATGGTGATAATGTCAAGGAGAATGGTGATATGTCAAGGAGAATGGTGATAATGTCAAGGAGAATGGTGATAATGTCAAGGAGAATGGTGATATGTCAAGGAGAATGGTGATAATGTCAAGGAGAATGGTGATAATGTCAAGGAGAATGGTGATAATGTCAAGGAGAATGGTGATCATGTCAAGGAGAATGGTGATAATGTCAAGGAGAATGGTGATATGTCAAGGAGAATGGTGATCATGTCAAGGAGAATGGTGATATGTCAAGGAGAATGGTGATAATGTCAAGGAGAATGGTGATAATGTCAAGGAGAATGGTGATAATGTCAAGGAGAATGGTGATCATGTCAAGGAGAATGGTGATATGTCAAGGAGAATGGTGATATGTCAAGGAGAATGGTGATCAATGTCAAGGAGAATGGTGATATGTCAAGGAGAATGGTGATAATGTCAAGGAGGTGTAAGTAGGATGTGATCATGTCAAGGAGAATGGTGATCATGTCAAGGAGAATGGTGAATGTCAGGAGAATGGTGATAATGTCAAGGAGAATGGTGATCATGTCAAGGAGAATGGTGATCATGTCAAGGAGAATGGTGATCATGTCAAGGAGAATGGTGATCATGTCAAGGAGAATGGTGATCATGTCAAGGAGAATGGTGATAATGTCAAGGAGAATGGTGGATCATGTCAAGGAGAATGGTGATATGTCAAGGAGAATGGTGATCATGTCAAGGAGAATGGTGATCATGTCAAGGAGAATGGTGATCATGTCAAGAGAAAGGTGAAATCAAGGAGAATGTGATATGTAAAGAATGGGTAAAGGAGAATGGTGAATGTCAAGGAGAGGATAATGTCAAGGAGAATGGTGATCATGTCAAGGAGAATGATAAGTAGGAGAATTGATAATGTCAAGGAGAATGGTGATTCATGTGCAGAGGAAATGGTGATACATGTCAAGGAGAATGGAAATGATCATGTCAAGGAGAATGTGATAATGTGACAAGGAAATTAATGAAAGAATGTGATAATGTCAAGGAGTGTGAAATAGATTGAACATTGTAAGAAAATATTAAAGGTGAAATGACCAATGTCATGAACAGAACTTGCAAGGATGTGTCACAAGAAAAAAGGACAACCCAACGTAGCAACTTAAATTCGAACCAAAGAGAAAAGACGAATTGCGGTAAAGAAAGTAGCTTTGACATGGAAGAAGGATAAAAAGGAAATGTAAGAAGGCTGAAAGAAATGTAAAGAAATAGGAAGGAAAAAAGATAAGGAGGAAATGAAATATTTTTTGCGTGATGCATGGCTTTGTGCGGTCCGCATGGAAATATGGAACCGGAATATCGGAGAACTTCTCGGATCGAAAAACTGTCATTCGTGGAATAGTAGCCTATGTAAAATAGATAGATAATATAAAAAGGAAAAAATAAGTTTGATATTTTTAAGTTACATATAGTTGGAAATTGATACGTTGTAAGCGGTGAGAATTCAACTCTAAAAATTGGTATTGTTTATTAAATTATCTTACATTGGTCACACAAGGCTGACCCACGGCTACCTGATGACGAGCGGATCACCGCCTCAATGTACCTTCTCTGGGGTTCTCCTTACAGTACCACATATACTGTTGGATTGCTTTTCCTTCGAAGCCGAGCGAAGAGGGATAGGTATGGAGAGTGCAATTGGAACAATATTACAAAATACCCAGCAGTCTGCCACAAAACTGAATTACCTAAAAGACACATAAATATTTTACAAAATAAAAAATAAAAATAATTAAAAAAATGTTCCTGTTTTTGTTTTTTTAATATTTTATATATATTTTTATATTATTCTTTTCTTATATGTAGTTATCTTATATAATTGTTTGTATTTAACTTAAAATATTGTATCTGTATTATTAGTATTAAATATATATTATTAGTATATACGTATGTATTATTTTCGTATTGTATGTATTATTTCGTATATTATGTATAATTTTTGTATCGTATTTTATTATTTATCACGTATGTATTATTACTATTATTATATTGTATCTGTATTATTAAATTAGGGCTAAAATAACCTTTATGGTTGAAAAGCCTTTATGTTACAAAATAAATAAATATTAAATTTTCATTAGCATTTTCCATATATTAATTCATGTTTTTGATATAATATGGTGAAATGTGGATTTGAAAATGGCAATAAAACAAACGTGGTGTGGTTACGAATGTCAAGTAAAGAAAAATTTTCCGTAAGAGGCTTTGTTATGAAGAACAAAAAAATTTGACTCCATCAACCAACTGCTTTTCACAGTGTTTTAGCCTATCCATTCCTTGATGGTCAAAGAACACTTCATTATTATTTTATAATATTCCTTTAAAAATCGGTAGGCTTTTTCTTGAAAGTTGACAACTAAATTTTTCAAACATGTATGTATGAATAAAATATGTTATTTTTGTATTATTTTTTTAAATATGTTAATTTTTCTTTCGTGTTAGACTATTCACGAATATCAGTTTACATATATTAGATAAATATGTTCACAAAATTAGGCTATGGAGTATCCTAGAATGAAAAAAATATCATTCAAAGCAAAAATAAATAAAAACTGAAAACATAAACCCGAAGAATGAATTAAATTATTAAAACCTATTATTATAAGTTTTGTAGCTTATAATAACTAATCCAGGCATTAAAAAACGGCATTCTAAGAAGAATCGCAAAAGGGACGATAATCCAAAGAGTAAAAACAAAGAAATTACACGAAGTGATGAAAATATCAGCAATTAAAAAAATTATGAGTGAGAGGAATTTAAAGTTATTCGAATCAACGAAATTTGTAAATAACCCTATATTTAATCAACTGAAATCCCCAGGAATACCTCAGCGATGGCAGAAACTCAACAAATAAATAAATTAGTTTAAGTTTTATTAGTAAGGCCGAAACAAACTAGAAGGTGAGCCCCATCTCCTAAATTATTTTTTATAATGTTATTACTCTCCAAAAGTTAAGTTTGAGTTGCAACTCCTTAAAATGCACGATTGCAGAAGAAGGAGAACTTACCAGCATTGTAGGAGCTTTTAGAAGAAAAAATAATGGGCTAAGAAAAAAAAAAAAAAAAATAAAAAAATAAATAAATATATATATATATATATATATATATATATATATATATATATATAATAACTTATAATAATAGGTTATATACAACTTGAATTATGTAATAAGTTACCTTAAGAAATCATTATCTATTTCACTAAAACTAAGGTTGGAATCCATTAACAGTGTATACACACATATATATATAGATATAATATATATATATATATATATATATATATATATATATATATATATATAAAGTACAGCAAAGATAAATAAAGTAAAAAAAAAAAGAACTTGTACCTCTACAACCCATGAAGGGTCTTAGAACTGTTTTTAGGCCATCAACCGTGCAGTGAGCTGATCCGTCCGCGATCACGCTCAGCCACCAGATTTCTTCCCCATTTTTGGGTACCCACTTTATAATAGCAAGATTCTTTAGGGATAATAATTTATTATCTTTGATATTTTTAATTTATCTCTTACTTTACTTTGATATTTACTATTATAATCGAATTATTATAAAATTATATTGCGAAAATAAAATTACTATTATATTTTGTTTTTAATATATTATATTTTTTGGTATTTTCTGTTGTTACCCTTTGCCCCTATCACCTAATGCAATCTCCTTGGCACGCTTTTTATGAGATTGGATCTTTTCACATGGGCGTCGCTTCAATTCCCTGTTGGCCCGCTTCGATTTTGAACTGGCACTCCAGCTGTGGCATATTCCTTGCAAATGACTTTGGGGCTCGCTCTGAGGGTATGAGTAATGTCTAGATGAAATAAAATTTTCACGCCAGTAATTTTTTGCCAGCTATTCAATCAATCACGACAAATCAAAACACGTAACGTTCACACTACGACAAAACACTTGCCCACCAATTTTTATCGACAACAACCAAATTCCTCAGACCAACTCTGTACATTACCTAGGACTGACACTCAATCGAAGGATGATTTGGCGCTCACATGTCAAGATGAAAAGAAAGACTCTTAACCACCGGCTGAAAGTACTATACTCACTTTTATCTAAATCTTCAAAATTAAAAATTAGACAGAAACTGAATACATACACTTACCTTCTTAAGCCAATATGGACTTACGCTTCACAGATTTTTGGTTCAGCAAAAAAGACTCACATACAAAAACTGCAATAATTTCAATCCAAAATATTACGACTGATAACGACAGCTCCTTGGTAGGTAAACAACAATACCCTACATACGGACTTACAACAACCGACAGTTGACCAACATATACGAACACTCTATACTCGTTTTCACAGTAAACTTAACAGACACGACAATAGACTGATTAACGACATGTCATAGCTGAAATGCCAGTCTGAAGAAGGCTAAAGAGAAGCTGGATGAGGGACCTCCTCTGATAAAATAAAGCCATGGAAGGGGTGCTGCTGGGCACTTTCCTTCTTCATGCCTACCATGCTGATCTTAATTTGATACAGAAACATTTGCTGATTGTCAGATATATTCTGACAGGCGTGAATATAAAGAGAAATATTGATATAAAGAATATAGATATAAAGTGAATATAGATATAGAGTGAATATAGATATAAAGAGAAAAAACAAAAAAAGTTATTCAATCGAATAAATGTATTATTATTTATTTCATACAAAACACAATTAATACTCTCGTTATTACCAGTATTTTAAATTTCTATCAACAAAAAAAAAAAAAATCTTAGAAAGCAATTTAATTTTATGAGCTATGGGAAACTACTAAATTTTCGAACATCAAACGTATTCAATCCTTTCAGTCCAAGTAACAATAGTCAATGCTCCATATTATGTTACAAACAAGATCTTACATGATTGACCTCAAGATCCTTTATGTCCTTGATCTCATCCCATTCATATTCTCAACCTACCATCAGAAACTTATCACCTTCCAAATCCCCTGGAACAATCCTTATCTAGTACCAACTATCCTTACAACCCTCCTCGTAGGCTGAAGCGGCAGTGGCCCAGAGATCTCTTGTAAATATGTCATTGGAGTTCTGGCAATGGCCAACTTCTCCCTCATGCCTAGAGTGTGTGGCTTTAGCGCCCTCACTCAGTCTCCACTGACTAGATTGGTTACGCGGTTTACTGAGAGCGCTGGGAACTCCAGGTGTTGTGCCTCTTCCATCCACTTCTGGGTGTAGGGGTTCGATTCGGAGTTCCCAGGGGCAGTATGTGAATATTGTATATAGGTATGAATGTGGCTAATATTTTATTTACTTTATTTTATTTTTCTTTCCACTTGTTAGTTGTTTACTTATTTTATTTCATTTTTTTTTATTTATTTATTCATTATTATTTTTTTTTATATTATGTATTTATTGTTTTTTTTTACTCTGTAGATAGGGTAAGAATGACTTCTTTTAGCCCTAATACTTATTGCCAAGAATGTGGCAGATTGTATTATTTCTCAATGATCAATTATTATTATTAAGATTAAAAAAATAAAGCAATTAAAGCTTCCTAAAAATCATCGATATTATTCTCCTGAAAAACTGGGCCATGGTACCAATGGCGCTAGGTCCTGACTATAAGGTATTCGGATTTCGCCAGTAAAACCACTTTTTATCATAGGCGAACATCTTTTGGTAAAATCCCTTATCGGAAGGTTTCTGAATATTTTTTTACATTCGCTGATTGCCAACATTCATTGACAGGTGTGAATAAAGAAATGTGAACATAAAAAAATTTATATTTTTTTACAGATGTTCAATCTCTCAACTAATTGCTAAGGAGTAAGTTCGTTTGGGACCAGATTCCTGCTATTTTTCACCTTTTTCCATGTAGATTAGATTGGAGACTAAAATTATCTTTCCACAGATCACACTCTCTGGCAAATTCGCAAATACTTGTCTACGGATTTGAGTCAAGAACATTCAGCAGAACCTCATCAATATCTATAAATGGTCACCAGGAGCTCTTCTCTTCTCTCCAACTTTGTTTCTCTACCGCAAAATTATCAAAAAAACACTACGATTGCGCTTACGTTTTCAACTGCAAATTCTTTTTCGGCAATGCCTTAAAATTATATAAATTTTTGTCATGTGTTTCCTTTGAACAAATAAATGAACTGAGCCATTCCCAGAAAAAGCCTCGAAGAATTAAACAAGCTTAGAGAATATTTTAAAGAGATTATTAAGTATTGGCAAGTAATGAATAAAATAGAAATATTTACAGTATTTTGAAATCTTTATTTATTTATTTAATGAAATTTGCAACTGCATTAAATCAATACAACAAGTAAATAGGATTGATTTATGGTTAGAAAACATGGTAGTCCTTTGAAGAAACTACCCATTGGTAGCACTCCAATGTCTAATTTATGTTAGGAGGTCTCTTGGCCATCTTCTTTTAAGGCGCCTCGGTGGATTGTCGGGAATAGATATGGAGGAGAGGTATTGTGGGTTTGAGTGGGCAGAGAGTTTGGAATGAAAAGAGGTATATCTGTAACGGGCCGAGTCTTCATCAAATGGGATATTTAGGTCGTTATGGATGATTTTATTAGTAACAAAGTAAGGAGCATTGAGGATTTTACGAAGGATTTTGGGCTGCAAGGATTGGATGCGAGAGGAATTCGATGGTTTAGTAGACCCCCATAGCTCAATGCCATAGGTCCAAATAGGCCTGATAATGGTTAGGTTAGGTTATTTTATTTACGGGAACAAAACTTCAGGGGTCTTTAGCGCCCTTTTCTATCAACATACAAATTTCACTAGATCGATAATGGTTATATAAATGAGTTTTATTGTAGTAAATTGGAAATTTTGAGCGTTAGTCGAGTAAGCGTTGTAGTAATCTGCATCTACAGTTTTCTGTCGTTTCAGTCTAGTATGAGAATTCCATGTTTTTTCAAATCTTATATTTGATAAAATGGTCATTTGTTTATATACACCCCATTGGTGTAGCAGAGCGTAAATGAATGAAGTTTTGGTGTTACCTGCTATTAATAAAATTTCATAGGGTCACCTGTGGCGTAGTGACTAGCATAACAGTCTTCTATGTCCAAGGTCGCTGGTTCAAATCTGGCAGGTGGCTCTAGGATTTTTTCATGGGAGTAAAAATCTTTAATTATGCCATCTTCTGTGGAGACGTAAACAGCTGCTCCAGAGCCTGTGCTATGTCAGGTACTCGTTAAATATTTCTTGATACAAGTGCATTTTACGTTGTATAGTCAGTGTTGACGGAGCAGCGTGGCCTAATTTATAAAGCACTAGTCTACTGTTCTCCAGGTCTTGGGTTCGAATCCTGAAGGTGACAGAATATTATTTATTTTGTAAATTCGACCGGGGGAGGGGGGAGGGGGCGACCCTAGGGTATGGAGATCCTCCTGGGACAGACACCACGCGTTTTGAAAACTAGAAAAAAAATCTGGTGTGATCTCGGCCTAGTCATCTCATTGCATGACCGTTTGAATAGAAACGGTACGAATCTCTATATGTACTGAGCCCAAGACACTTCAATAGTTGTTGAGGTACAGGTGTTTTTTTTAAATTTTTTAGTCAGTTTAATATATATATTTAGCTATACAAAATACTTGCTTATGCCGTCCTTCGAAGGTTACGTAAAAAGGTGTTCCTGTGCGATGTCAGGTACTTGAAAAAGATCACTATCCTAATTAAACTTGGATGGGCAAAATTAAAGGTTATCATCGTGGCTTCGTCCGATAAGCCAAAGCAGCATAAAGTGACATCAAATTAATAAACAAGCAAGAAAAATTGTTCTCTCTTGCTCAAATGGATGTTTTTGAGACATAATTCTATAATTATGAGACATAACTGAATATTTATTTATTTAACGTCCCTTTATGCTACTATGGCTAATCGGACGATGCTACAGTGGGAGTCCTAAATTTTGCCTATCCAGGTTTTATTAGGATAGGGATCTATTCAGGGTACTCGTTCCTGACATCGCACAGGCTCGAGACTACCTTTTAACGCCCCCTCTTTACTCCCATTAAACTGTTTCGAACACACTCTGTCCCCTGGTAATATGAAGATAAGTCGGTTTGTCTGATTAAAAGAATCATAATCTACGGGCGAAATAGGATAAGTTGAGCTATTTATGTTCAATCTTTAGCTTAGCTGTTTAATAAAGGTAAGTCATATATCTATTTTGTTTGTAAGCACTATTGTGCACGTGCACTTCAGCAGTTGCACAAATATGAAGCTCGCAGCAACTTGTACGATCTCCTGCAGAGCTACCTGCAGAACAGGGCTTTAAGGATAAGAGGCAACTTCTATGAAGAGGTTGCCCACAACGCTCTGTTTTTGCTCCATCATTGTGGAAATTGGTGTTTGACGGGTTGCTGGGAGTATTGGAAGAATATCGGTTCTCCGCATCGGCTTATGTAGACGATCTGGCCGTTTTGGTGGCCTCGAGTAGTAGAGCTGGTCTGAAAGAGTCAGGTGAAACGTGCACCAACCTAGACCTCCTGCGGGTTTGAACCCGGGACCTTTGGCATAGGAGGCTGTTATGCTAGCCACCCAGCAACTTGTAATCCCTAAGAAGATATTTGAATGTGTTCAGTTTACTTCGTATTTTCTCTATACTGGTATTTCTGAATGTCATATAACTCTAACATATGAAGTCTTGCCCGTCATGGAAGTGGAATAAATTCCTTGGCACTGGAGGATCGGAGGATGTGGGACGACTGGGGTAGCATAAGGCCCTCAATGCCGTGATAGCCCACTAAGCTGGATTATTCAGAGAAGCTGGCTCTGTGCGATCGATTGAGTCTGACCAGTGTCCGGTCCTCTTAGGGATCTCGCTGGATTTAAGGTATGGTCCAAGATAGATCAGGTAATATACCACCATATCGAAATATTCACTTTTTGAAGTATATTATTTATGATTATTTTGCTTCACGACTTTATTATTTAAAATACAAGTATATAAAATGATTAACACCAGCACGTATAAAAAATCTGGTGCGGGAACACACGATTGTTAAAATCAATTTAAAAACTATACTTCAAAAAGTTAATTACAATATTTCAATTATACTTCGATTTAAAAAATATTTTATGTTGATTTTAATAAAACGTGTATTCGTTTTCTTTAGATGTAGATTAAATGATATAACTGTATTAAATTGTTAATCAGTAATAAGTTTATTCCCTATTCGTCACTTTGTATTACCTTTTACAACTTAGTGAGTCAGATAATATTTGTTTCTAAAATCTTCCTCTTTCCAATGGTAGCTCGCGGCTTCTGTTTTAAACTTAATGGTTAGAATTTATAAAACTATTATTCTGCTGACGGTTCTTTGCGGATGTGAAACATAGCCGCTTACTTTGAAGGATGAACAACGCCTTAAGGTTTTCGAAAATAAGGTATTGCGTACAATATTTGGTCTGAAGAGAGATGAGACCACTGGGGAGTTTAGAAGGTTGCACTACGATGCATTGCGGAGTTTGTACCCTGTGAATATAATTGAGTTGATAACATCGCACAGACTGAAATGGGCAAGTAAAGTTGTTGGGCTTGGTGAGGAACGGATTCCGAGAAAGTTGGTATTCGCTGAACCGACTGGTAGGCATCCGAAAGGTAGGCCGAAGCGTTGATGGGAGGATCGCAAGGCTGATCTCGGGGGCTTGGGCTTGACCGGCGAACATTGGACAGACTCGTCGAAGTTGATGGGAACATGTAGGCGAAGTTTGGCGGTATCGGCATCGAACCTTCGGGTTCGGTAATGCTATTATTATTATTATTATTCTTTCGTTGCTCATCTAATTCGTCCAACTTGTATATTTAGCCTTTATCAATGTTATTTAGATGATATGGTTAATAATTTAGAATTTACAAAATTAAAGGTAGTTTGGAGGAAGAAAATCGGCATTTAATCCCTGTTAGACTATTTTAATCAGAATGAAACCTAAATGATATGAAAGCGAATTAAATTTGTCATCAATATAGCGAGTTTAATCAATATCGTTTAGCCTATTTATGAGAAAATCGTAAAAAAGGGCAAAATGCATAGTGTAAAGTAGCCCTTCTGGTTAGCCGATTTTGATGAAAAAGTTTCAGCAAAATTTCGGGCGTATAGTTTTCTTAAATATGAAATTTCACTTTCGTACGACTTTCCATTTTTGTGCTGGACTTATCACACCCGGAAACACACAGACCTTTTTTCGGTACTTGATCATTTCGACTCAAGGAACACCTAAAAACTGGAATTTGAAATTGAAACCAATCGCAATACTTTCCCTTATTATATATTTCATATAAAGGTAAATGAAAGTAAACATTTATAAAATGATAAAAAGTATTCCTGGATTTAACTTCTTTCGATGTGTTTTAGTCAGTTATTAGGATGTTCTCTGTAAGAATATTAAGGGAGTGATAACATATTTTGTCAAATTTAGTATTTTATGAGTATGTTCATGTTTTGTTTATTTATTTGTTAACCTGGTATTTATTTAATTTATAAATTTCGTTATTATATACCTTGATTAATTTCAGTTTCATTTTATGTAATTTGACTTTCCTTTTGTTTATATTGTAAATATTTTATGAATGTAATCCTGTAGCAATATTATTATTGTTCATTGTGACAAACAGTAATATATCAGAATAAATAAATTAATTGAAGTATTTTAACGATGGATTCCTTCCTGAATTTATGAGTTTAAAACTAGTCATGGGATTCGATTAAGAAGGATTTTACTGTCGAAATGGAAATGTATTTAAATTTTAAAATTTCAAACCAATCTAAAGAATCATCAGATAATTTTGAGAAGCCAGTCATTTATACTGTTTCTGACTGAATTTTTATTGCAATGAAGGAATAAAAATTGAGTAGAATCTAAGACGACGGGAAGTTTGTCATCAATCACGCTAGAAATTTGCTATTTCACTTTTTTCTGAAATAGAAACTGATGCATATACATACTACTCTACTTGAACTCATATTACACCTCACAGATTTATGGTTCAGTACAAAGGACTCACATCCAAAAATTACAATAATTTTAATCTAAAATTTTAAGTGAAATCTCTATTTGAATTTTCATAGCGAACAGTAATTCTTATAAATGACATGTCGTTAGCTAAAATGCCTGTCAGAAGAAGGCTAAAAAGAAGTTGGAAGAGAGACTATCTCAGCTAAATTAAATCCTTGAAAGGGGACATTTTTCGTCCATATGCCCATCATGTCTGCTGCTGAAGTTTACTTTAGGTCGGTTAAAGAAATAAAGAAAAAAAAACGGAAGGTTCTATTTTTTAAAAAAAATTATTCATAGTTAATATTCCATATCATATCACTAAAATATAAATTGAGTAATTGATTTTTAATAGAAATAAGAGTTTTTAAATAAATAATTTTATTGTTATTCTTATCATTATTGTTAATTATGAATTGTCCAATGCTGATTTTATGTAATAAAGAACAACTTGAGCAGTTTGATGCTAAGTTTTATAATTGTAATATAATCTGATTTAATTAGAATATATTTCTAACAACCACTGAGGAGTAAGTGTGAACATTATACACATCAGTTGTGCATTAATACTCCAGTATATAGTAAACAATTTGTAATTCAGATATTCGATAATACAATTGTAGTCATTTTGAATAAACTGATTTTTATTTCTAGAATTTTCCTATTTACACATATTATCTTAGTAAGTAAGCGATTCTAGGCAGTTGGTTTCGTTGTTTATATTTTTAGTATTAAATAGAACTTGCTACCGTAATAAGATGCATAATATATCAATCCTGTTTCTTTTTAGTCTAAACTCTATCGATCAACTTGTAATTACGGAAAAAACCGTATTTTTATGCCCATGCTATAAAATCACAAGCATTTTGTATTGATATATACAAATTTTAAGCTCTTTGGTACGTAAACAACAGAACCCTACATACGGGGCCCACATGTCAAGATGAAAAGACAGACTCTCAACCACCGAATGAAAATACTATACTCTCTTTTTTCAAAATCATCAAAATTAAAAATTAGACAGAAACTGAATACATACACATACCTTCTTAAGCTAATATGGACTTACGCTTCACTGATTTTCGATTCAGCAAAAAAGACTCACATACAAAAACTGCAATTATTTCAATCCAAAATTTTAAGACTCATAACGACAGCTCCTTGGTAAGTAAACAACAGAACCCTACATACGGACTTACAACAACCAACAGTTGACCAACATATACGAACACTCTATTCTCGTTTTCACAGTAAACTTAACGGACACGACAATAGACAGATTAACGACATGTCAGTAGCTGAAATGCCGGTCAGAAGAAGGATAAAGAGAAGCTGGATGAGGGACCTCTTCTACCTAAATCAAAGCAATATAAGGGGTGTTGCTGGGCACTTTTCTTCTTCATGTCTGATCTCAATTTGTACAGCACATTTGTTGATTGTCAGATACATTCTGACAGGCGTGAATATAGATATAAAGAGAAAAAAAAAAAAAAAAAAAATATATATATATATATATATATATATATATATATATATTATATATATACAGTTATTTTTCTCATACGTGTTCGTAAACTAGAGTGTATTATGTCGATTTTACTTTCAAATATTTGATATTTGGCCTTGACCTTATAAGATATAATAATGGTTAATAATTCCTTTTATGAGTCGTTTCTCTAAACGGTTATTAATTTAGTTTCTGTATCAATATTTTTTTCTAGTTTTTAAAACAGCTTTATTAGATTTTTATGTGGGTTATAATTTGAAATTCTGTAAAATGTTAACTATCATAAATTTTGTTTTCCTTTTCTGAGGATTGTTTACATAATTATTTTTTAATATTTACTTCTAGTTAAAATTGTATTATAAAATATTCCTTTATACAATTTTAATTTGCTGAAGTACATGCAGGGTACATTCATTGTTTTTGACGTAATTACTGAATAAGGATCAAATTATGATTATTTTTTCTAAGATAGTGTGTATTTATGAGCAGTACAACCTATGAGGTCAGATAATATAAGAAATAATAACATCTCAAGCATAGAATAAATATTTACCCATTTCCCTGGATTAATTTACTTACCTTGCATAGTTAAGGAAGGGATCTTTCACATAGCTCCTTTTGTTTATTGTTTTTGGTTTCGTTTAAGTTGGATGTCTATGTATATTTATTAAAGTAGGTCTAGGTGGAAATGTAAGGTTTAGTCAGTTTGGTTATATGATGATAATTTTGAATGTACCGTATAAGAATAAAAGATGTGAAAAGAAGGTGAAGAATAAAAGAAGGTGTGGTTTTATTAAGGATTAAGTTTGTGTATGCATCGAAATCCTTCAAAAGATACTGTTTTTGAAGAGAAAAAAAACGATAGAAATATGATATTTTCTATCATTTTAGTACGATGAAAACTATTTTTCACAGTCTCTTTTTTACAAAATTAATTATAATCGTAAATATCTTATTTGTCCTTTTCAAGAACTTTTCTTTTAAATAAAATATTTTATTTTTGACAAACTATTTTAATATTGTGCCATTATATTGTGTATTGTTCATGTTACCTGATATTGGTGCATTTATAATTATATATATTTGTGGTCAATGAGAAAAGGAGGACTTATATCAAAATGGGGAAGCGTATACGAACGTGTTTTTTGCCCTTACATACATGAAATATTGGATAAGTCTTCAATCCTTACAGTTTCGTTAGGAACTTAAAGTACGTTTTTAGGTGTTTGAGTATACTCGTTTGTAAAAAGACATATACACTTATCAATTTGTATGAATTATTACCCATTTGTCATGAATAAGACAGTTTTTTATTAAATCGTATCGAACACACTCTGTCCGCTGGTAATAAGAAGATAAGTCGGTGTGTCTGATTTACAGAAATCATAATCTACGGGTGAAATAGGATAAGTTGATCTATTTATGTCCAATCTTTAGCTTAGCTGTTTATTATTAAAGGTAAGTTATATAAATATATTTTGTTTGTAAGCAATATTGATAATCGTTAAATTAACTCTACGTGCAAGGCAAGATAGTAAAAACTTGGGGCCAATAAGAAAATGAATAAACAGCTTTTTTCTTATGAATAATCCACTTGTTAGAAATTTAATTATATTGCATTACAATACAGTACATCCGAAACTGGAATTACAATAAATACTCAAAACTAAAACTTGCTCTCTCGGAAATAAAGGGTTTAAACTTATCCATCTTTACTTTCACTTACCTCCTATATATGGAATATATAGTAAGGGAAAGTATTGTGATCGTGAAAATTTCGAATTCCTATTTCCGACGGAAATACACGATTTAGGGTTCCAAAATTACAAAATTCCGCAAAAAGGTGTGTGTGTGTGTGGTAAGTCTAGCACGAAAATAAAGAATTGTAAAATACCAAAATTTCATATTTAAGGCAACTTGCGCCCGAGGTGTTACAGCAACTTTATCATCAACATCAGCAAACCAGAAGAGCCACTTTATACCATGCATTTAGCACCTTTTTACGATTTTACCAAAAACGGCTTTAATGATTGTGCTTAAACTCGCTATATTGGTATAAAAATGGATGGTCTTTAACATCATGTAGGTTTCATTATGATTGAAATAGTCTGAAAGGTCTTAAATGCCGATATTTCAAAATGTCTTCCTCTAAATAAACGTACTTTAGATTTTGTATTTTTGATGAAATTGCCCATAAGCTGATTAGCATTGCTAAAGAATGGTAAATGCTAAAGTTGTATGACTTTGATATCCAACTAAAAGGAAAAAACTGTAAAAAATATTTTTAATGCTATTATTCGTTTTTGAACTTAAGAACAAGCCGATACAAGTAAAATATACCATTAGAATGCTAAACATTTTAGAAAAAATATTATATTATACATACTATTGTAAAAAATAACGGAGAGTGATAAACAGCCGATAAAACAAACTGATTTTCGTAGATAATAATATATTAGATTATTTAATAAAACACATGTTTCTTTTAAAACCCAATGTAAATAATTTGTTAACAATTTCTTTTCTTTTTTAATTTTTCTGGAACTTTTTCTTAATATTAACACTTAAATGAGCACACATTAACTTCCTTTTGTCAATCAATTACTTTATTTCATAAGCATTCACATCTATCAACGTTTCGGGGCTGTTTCCCCATTTTCAAGACTGAAACAATTTTTTAAAACTTTGATTAGTGAATAAAATTACATTATTTAAATATTTGTCTTTGAAAATTTATTTTTACCAATTTGATAGAATTAATAAAAAATTAATAGAAATAAAAATAAATAAAAAGCACAAGGATTACATAGGAATACTGGAAAGGTACAAAGTTTAGAATAGAAAAATAATAAAAACAGTAAGCCAATGAACACCCATGTGGTCGAATAGCAGTAAGCTATGAAGTGAAGTGATGGGCTATATGTGAAAAAGTGTTTTTAAAAGAATAAGATAAATAATATTAGTGAGTATTAAATTAATTATGACAATTTGGTGAAAATAATTTTTTAAAGACAAATATTTGAATAATGTAATTTTATTCACTAATCAAAGTTTAAAAAAATTGTTTCAGTCATGAAAATGGGGAAACAGCCCCGAAACGTTGACAGATATGAAAGCTTATGAAGTAAAGTAATTGAGTGGCAAAAGGAAGTTAATGTGTGCTCATTTAAGTGTTCTTTGACAATTTATTTTTGTTTCCAAATTTGTTTGAAAATTTTAAAATCGATATAGATAACGGTGGTAAGTGAAAGTTTTGTGTTGTGCGCAGCAGATTTTTTTCTGTTGAGCACATATATGTATGATGTCGCTAATGTTTATGTAAACCATTATTCGTGTTAATGATGAAAGCAAGTAATTACAATAGGAGACTTTGGAAGAATGGGAATTTTCTGAGCTAGATTCGACTTGGCTGATGAAGAAGACTTTGGGTTCATCTATTTAACATAGATCACCAAGCGTCAGGTAAGAAGGAAGATGGATGAGAGAATAACAGGAAAGTAATTTACCCCATCTAGGCAAAGTATATATTATCCCTACCATATCCATTCTGTCTAACCTATTTTCTTCGTCTTTCTTGCAGTTGTCGGACTGGTTTTCATCCATGTACGTCTTCTCCTTAAATTAACTTTTCTGTTTGCATTGCCATTGGCAGATATAAATCGAAGCAATATCTTTCAGTATATTATGCCTTTTTCAAAATCGTTTATGTTTCTGATTAGTATAAATAGTTTATTTTTACTTTTTTTATTAAATATAATTTAAATAATATCAAATTTTAAAAAACAGATTAGGTACTTAGGACTCCACGTCGACAAACGCCTAACATGGAATCCTCATACTAGAGTGAAACGACAGGAAACTGCTCGTAGATACAGATTACTACAACACTTACTTGACAAACGCTCAAAACTTCCTACTTACTACAAAAAACTCATTTATATCACAATTATCAGGCCTATTTGGACCTATGGCATTGAGCTATGGGGGTCTACTAAACCATCGAATTCCTCTCGCATCCAATCCTTGCAGTCCAAAATCCTTCGTAAAATCCTCAATGATCCTTACTTTGTTACTAATAAAATCATCCATAAAGACCTAAATATCCCATTAGTTGAAGACTTGGCCCGTTACAGATATACCTCTTTTCATTTCAAACTCCCTGCCCACTCAAACCCGCTTATCCGTGACCTCTCCTCCATATCTATTGCCGACAACCCACCAAGGCGCCTTAAAAGAAGATGGCCAAGAGACCTTCTAACATAAGACATTGGAGTGCTACCAATGGATAGTTTCTTCTCAGGACTACCATGTGTACTTAATAAAGCCTATTTACTTGTTGTATTATTTAATACAGTTGTAAATTTCTTTAAATTAATAAATAAAAAAAAATAAAAAAATATTTTATTGATGTTTACAACTTTACATAAAATAATACAATAATCAGATGGGCTAATTTACAATTATGGGCTTAAAAATGTCTTGTCAAGAACTAACCAGTGGTAGTACTTGAATAATATTAAATTAAAAACCTTTTTCTTCCCTTGATTCGAAGAACATAAAATTAATTTGTTTATTTAGTACAAAACTTTCCCTTTATGTTATATTAATTATAATTAATATCACGTAATTAAGTATGTAAGTTACAAGAAGTAATTAAAAAGGAGTATTTTTTGTTGAATACTTCATTCAGATAGTTTTTAATATCGTAAACAACTTCAAGATAGTCGTTAATTTAAATAAGATTGTTATCAAATTAATTAACGACAAAAGAAAGTAAGATATATTACAGAAGATGTACCATCAAGTTATTAAAAAGGAAAATTTAATTTATAAAGTACTATCCTCTTGTATAAATAGTAGGCGTTATGAAGATTTCTGACATAAAAATTGTTTCTATGAAACAACTCAGTCATTTACTTATATATGAATGTATTAAATTAAAATTTAATTAAAACATAAAAACAAGTTTTATAATATTTTTTTATTTATTTGTTTGGTAAAAATTATAGGTACCGTGTATAATAGTAGGTTAGAGGCACCATATTCATTCACCATATTCGACTTATAAACTTAATATGACGTTATAAATTTGAACAGAATAGGTGGTTTAGTAAATTTTGAGAAATAACGCTAACTATTATTTAAAAACCAAAACATATTCGATCCTTTTTCTAAAATATAAAAATAATAAACTGTTAACATATTTCTTCCTTTTATTTAAAGCCAGAATTGCAATTTATAGTTTATTACCGAAGTTATACGTATAGTTAAAATATTATGTTCCAAGATTACGTAACACAAAACATAATATAAATTCATTATATTATCAGCTTTGTTTTAATTAATTACAAAAGAGGGTAAACATCTTTCAGAAAATTAATAATGGTTAGGGTATTTTTCATATTTGAATCCTAAATTATAATTATATCTATCCTGGAATAGGTTTTAAAAATAAAATATGCACAAAAGATATCCAATACTTTATAGGGCAATCGATTTCCTTTTGGCGCTATATGAATAATTATATTATAAATTCTAAATATTTTATAGTTGTAATTCCCACCAACAAATCAAATTAAAATTAGATTTTAATTATATATTTTTAAATATAAATATGTTTTAATGTTATTAGTTAATTACAAAAGAAAATGTCAGGAACGAGAAATCAAAGTTGTGGATTAAGTTTCTACAAAGGCGTTTACCGATACCACTCCTTGAAGACAGTTCGGTAATGCGGTACAGTCTATGCTGCCCCTTTTACTGGGAGTGTATTTCTTAGGTTTCTAGGGCATTTGTAGGTTGTTTTTGTTAAATGTTTATGTTGGACGTCTATAAGATAACCGAATATTTGACTATTCATATAATTTATTACATAGACTGTTATTGCATAGTTTATGTATTGTATAAGCTATTTTCGTTAAAGTATTTAAGAACAAATCTATGTTGTCAATTTATTTACTTAGAAAACATTAAATGTATACAAGTATATTAATTAATTTATTATAACTATTTATTATTGTTTTATATGTAGCTTTTTGTGAATAATATAATAATGATAATATTAAAAAGTAATTCTTATGTGGTTTTATAAACTGTTGTTATATATGTTTTCTTGCTCATAATAATCTCGTATTATTTCTGAAAAAGACCTATCCTCTATTTGTCCCAGTTGTCATCAATTGTTTTAAAATCAAAAGTTTCAGTGATGAGATTTAGGTTAATCTTCGCTATTGCTTTTTAAATGTACCGATAAAAAGCATCTTCGGTCAGTTCACAAACCTACCGTCGATTTACAGGAAACTAGAAAACAAAGGGGAAATCGATATACCAAGGGTATATGTGTTTCCTGTATTTATAATTTTACATGCATAAAGAAGAAGAATGAAGATGACGGATGAGAAAAGGATAAGATAAGGAGCGATGGAAGGAAGGAATAAGGAAATGTGGGGAAGGGAGCGGTGGAGGTTGCAGGCACCGCCCTACCATCTCGGGGTGAGGCCACTGTACTCACCTTTATCTATCTGTCACCGACCAAAATGGAGGTTCGATTGGTATCAGTAACACCTGCAATAATATCCTTGTCAGCTCAAGGGATAGTAATAGGTCGCTAGTCCTACCTAGGCAGTTTATAGGTTCTCTGTCCTAGTTTGGGTGTAACTAAACATGGAGGTCTCATGAAGGTTGGGTATTTGTGTCATAGTTTTCTCTTGATCACATAGGTATTTAGGATTGGAATTTTAAGATGAATTTGATATTCTAGATAGTATGCTTGGATTAAGTTTATTTATTTAAATATACTGTCTAGTGAGGTGATATATATAAAAAAGACGAACTGAACGGTGAAATTGTTCAGATGAATTGATTGGATTTTTGGTTGGGATTTTCTTCGATGAAGGATTAAATTGATGTTTTTATTTATGACAGAGGATTTGATAGGTATATAATTAAAATTTAAGCATTGTACAGTGTTGTATGTTTCGTATTTTCTTGTTTTTTTTCAGAGATTTCCAGGTGATACGGTCTAGATAAGCATTGAACCTATACTTTCGGACTTTTCTATAAGTATCCTCTAGATGTTATCCTAAGGTACCTTGAAGAGGTAGCCTATAAAGGTGAGGATATGGACAATTGCTAAGTATTGTAGGTACTTACGCTGCCTGCGCGAAGGGCTTGGCAATGGGTACCAAGAGGAGAGCCGAGACGGCGAGGAGAGCGACCAGGAGCGGAGAGGCTTGCCACATGTTGCCGCACTCCCCTCGAGCTAGTCCATCGTTAGACTGGGCACTGTCGCTATATTGATCCCTCCGCCCCGCCCGCATCCCCTCCCCTTCCTACTCTCTCCCCTCCCCTCCCTCCCCTCCCAATACATATCTGTCTATATTCATTGTTAAATATACATTATTAACACATTGTCACTCTTTCAAGTCACTCTCAGATTCTTGTATGTTGTCTATTACATCTAAACGCGAAAGAAATCTTCATTTGGAAACTTGAGATATAGTACACATACAGTAGCAGAAGACTTCCGGGCTCTCCGGAAGTTTGGATTTTTTAAACGATGTATTTTCATATACATCAGATACGTCCCGAGCAGGGCCTCTATATTAAAGTAAATTAGTCAGTGAAAATATGGAACAGAATACAATAGTAAGAAAAGTTAAATTCTATTTTTATACTGGTGAGTTTTAATTAAGCACTAGACAGTTTTCTTTCCGTTGTAAACGCAGGTTATTTTGAAATAGCATGTAATTAAAATTTACGGCTAAATTAAATTAAGGGTCCTATATATACATATTAGGCATAAATGCTTTAACCAAAATAGTTTATACAATATATAAACTACTCAATAACAGTCTATGTAATAAATTATATGAATATTCTAATATTCGGTTATCTTCCAGACGCCTAACATAAACATCTGTAAAAAAACCTACAAATGCCCAAGAAACCTAGAAAAACACCCACTATAAAAGGGGCAGCATAGACTGTACCGCATTACCGAACTGTCTTGAAGAAGTGGTATCGGTAAACGCCTATGTAGAAATTTAATCCTCAACATTGATTTCTCGTTCCTGACTTTTTGTTTTGTAATTAACTAATAATTTTAAAACATGTTTATATATTTTTAAAATATATCATTATATTCTAAATAGATACATTGGTGGGAATTACAATTATAAAACATATATTATTTATGATATAATTATCTATAGAGTGCCAAAAGGAAATCTATTGTCCTACAAAGTATATGTTTTTTTGCATATTTTATTTTTATAACCTAATCCATAATGAATATTAATAATTTAGGATTCAAATATAAAAAATAGCTCTAACATTAATAATTACTTATATATTTTTAGATCGTTATTTTTATAATTATCTACAAGTCATTATATATATATATATATATATATATATATATATATATATATATATATATTTGAATTTCATCGTAAATGTTCTACATTACAATAATAAAAACGAATACGTACATATTATCAGGTCGTAAAACATGTACCGTTTTTTACTGGTGATTTAAATAAACATTTAGGTTCTTGTAATTATTTTCAATTAATTATACATGAGCTATTACATTTTCACATCTTTTGGGTTGTTTTTTGTAATCTGGTATTCATCAACAAGCGAGGACCCGAGCGCTTTCCGTCTTCCAATTCAAAATTTCCGGTTTCGGTTGAGCCAACCACTTACGGATGATGCTTTTTTTTAAGTCGTCACCGCCACACACTCTACAAATTTTGTTAACTCTCTGTGCAGCGGATTTTCATTTTAGGAAATGAAAAATTATTAAATGACAAAAATGATCATTTTTCTTCTCCGTTTTAAGCAACCAAAATACCAATAAAAGATAAGGAATCTCGTTTAAAATTGATAAATGCACCTTAACTGGTCTTTTTTTTTAGAATCTGTAAAAATGATTAGAACAAGTTAACATGATTATATAAACACAAACTATACAAACACACAAAAACTTGGGAGCAACCACAGAGAATACAAAAATTGGAAACCTAAAACTACGAGTTCGAGCCTCGGTACCAGGGGGGTGGGGGACTTTTATCTCGGCATTTATGCTCACACTCTGGTCCGATAAACCCCCGTATAGCCTTCAAAGGCGAGGTAGGGGTAAACAAAAAATAATATAAAATAAAAAAAATATAAACATAGATATGATTAAATTAAAATATTGTAAAAGTATGTATATATTACAAAAAAATATTCAATTATATTTTAGAAGACCCTTAACATATACTTTTTCCTAAGAATTAGTTGATTTCAGAAGAATAGTTTTTTGGTTTTTTTCTTTTCTCTCACCCCCCATATTTACCCTCCTATATCGATTAATGGGTTAGATATTTGCGAATAGTGATTTCTTATAGTTGTGTATAAATACAGTAATTTGGTAATGATATTGTTAGGGAGTTTTCACATGCTTATTCTACTAGGTTCTTTAAGGAGGAATGAGGTACATGTACAAAACTAACCATTGGTAGTACCAAAAAAAAAAACATTCTTAACATAAGATATTGTGATCATCATAGTAGTATTATGCCTCAATTGAAGAGAAAACAAGGATTAAAACAAATGGGTTGAAAGGAAGCTTGTCAACAAAGTATTAAAGCCCCGGGCCAAATCAGCATCCTATGGAACGGTAGGATGATTGTGGATGTGTTTATTTGTGACAAAGTAAGGAGCATTAAGTATTTTACGTAGGATTTTTAAATTTAAAGAATGGGATAGGAGAGGGGTTTGATGGTTTAGTAGAGCCCCACAGTCCTGCTCTTAAGTCCTGATTGGCCTTATGATAAGTTATGTAAATGATCCTTTTGTAGTCAAGTGGAAGGTTCGAACGTTGATATAGTATATGGAAAAGGAAGCTAAAATATTTGTGATTATGTTACTATCAACGTTTCTTTCTCTCTCTTAAAATAAATAGTAAGGGAAAGTTGAATTATATTTTCATAAAACACATGTTTCTATTGAAACTCAATGTAATTAATTCTTTAACAATATATTTTCATCTTGAACTGATTTTAAAAATATTTCAATTGATTTTAACAACAGGGTATGTGAAAATGGTGTGCTGTGTTTCATTTAAAAAAATATTTATTGAGATATATTACAATTCGTTGATACTATTAGAAGCTACAAAAGTTTTACAGACTGCTTAATTATATTTAAACAAGGAAGATTTCTAATGGTTTAAGATTACCAAAAGGATTTGTTATTAATTGTATGTATAATTTAAATATGTACGGAACTTAAACATAATTTGTATACTTCAAGTTTGATGGTTTTACCTACTTTCTACAAATTCGACAAAATCTCATCGCTTTATGCCAATTCAGATGTATTTTAAGGCCATCAGTGAGAGATGATTCAGTCATAATTCTCTTGTTACACGCGATCGCACGGTACTGGGGATAACGACCCGTACATGTTCTGTTAAAACCAAGTGTGATTCAAGTCCATTAATCAGCTTTTTAATAATTGTGATCAATTCACTTGTCCTAACTTCGAAAAGAGACTAAACTGAATATTACTAGAATGTTTAATGAATGAAATTGTATGCAATATATATATATATATATATATATATATATATATATATATATATATATATATATATATATATGAATTAATCAATATCAATATGTAAAATTTCATTTAATTGAAATTATTCTTTTCAGCCTAAACGACCATAAGTCAGCTGGGGCTGAAATATGTTTGTATTAAATACTTCATAATAAATTATTCAACAGTAATAAAAAGAAAAGAAAATTACGAAGAAGATGGTCGCAGTGGAGGTCTAAATTTATATTCTGATATAAAATCACAGTCAAGTTGAGCATTTTTTTTTAATACTTTTAAATTCACAATTTTATAACCTCTATTTGTAAGGTTTTTATTTTCATTATTCTGTACTATTTATATACATTTATAATAAATACTGATAGTTAAAAGGAATTTGATCATCGCTATAACTATTTCATCGTTTCTGTTTTCCACAGCCACTTGGAATATTTTTCTTCTTCGTATATTATTTTTTTTTATTTATTCGTATATATATTACAATTTGTCATAATAGACAATAATAATAGTGCTACAGGATCTCATTCATACAATATTTACTATATAAACAAAGGGAAAGTCAAATTATATAAAATAAAATCAAAATAAATAAACGTATACAATAACAAAATTTGTAGGCAAAATAAATACAAATAAATGAAAAAAACATGTCACATTCATACCTATGTACAATATTTACAATCAGCTCGGGAACCCCGGAAGGGGCTTGTCCCCCCACTTGTGGAAGGACAAGCAGAGTCCCAAAGGATCCCAGCGCCTCCCTCTCAGCCGCATCACTGGTGAAGCCAGCGGAAGCTAAGTGAGGGCGCCACAGCCACAACATATATTATTAGTTCTCATTTTAATTGTGTTCAAGATTACTATCACTTTAAAAATAACCCAGTCTATGGTTGAATAGGAAAACTATTATAAAACTAATAAAAAAGTGTAAAAGAGGATATTTACGTTGTATGTATTTAGTTTTCCTTTTTTTCTTGCTAACAATTTAAGATTTTAATGATTGATATATTAGCGTATCCTTCTTTTAAAAATTTTAAGTAGTTACTTAACAGATACATAAATTTATTCAATTACACACGTTTATATGTGTTTACATGTTAAAAGACATTATCAATAGAACTAATGCACACATTTCTTAAACTAATTTATAGTATAATCCATTGTAATTGGACAGTAAATTTTTTTCCTGCAGTATATATGGCGATCATGACTTAGTAAAAAATACCGTCTGTAAGTGTTTGCAGGGCTTCGAACCAAAAATTTTGACTTGGAAGACGCAAAGCGCTCGGGTCGTCCTTCAACTGTTGATGATATCAAATTCAAGCATACTTGATAAAAAAATAATTGATTTTTGATTAAATTTATTTAAGTGATTAAAAATATATATAAGAATTTAAAGTTTTTATTGAAATCATCTGTACGCAACGAAGTTATTTTAAATATATACATATATACATATTTAATTCGTTTATAAAAACTATTAAACAGATAAGTTTAGGTCTTCCCAGTGTTCCTCTGATTCTGGTGTATTTTATATCCTCTATGAAAATATAATGTTAGCAAAACGAATTCATAATTTCGAAAATTCTCACACAAGACTGAAACGACAAGAAACTGCTCGAAGATATCGACTACTACAAACACTTACTAGACAAACGTTCAAAACGTCCAGTATATTATTGTACGAAAGACTCATCTACGTCACTATTATCAGAACTATAATTATAATATAGTTATAATATACTATATATAATATACATCTAATTTCTCCCGCATCCAGTCCATACTATCCAAAATCCTTCGCAAAATCCTGAATGCCCCTTATTTTGTTACAGATCAACTCCTCCATAATGACCTTAACATCCCATTTGTTGCAGACACAGCCCGTGATAGATACTCCTCTTTTCATTCTAAACTCGCTGCCCATACAAACCCACTTGTCCGTAATTTATCTTCCTCAGATATCCCTGATAACCCTCCAAGGCGACTGAAAAGAAGGTGGCCTCGGGGCTTACTACCTTAAAATAGCACTGGGTAGTTATTTCTCAAAACTTTATATTTGTATTCTACATATTTACTTATTGTGTTATTTAATAAAGTTGTAAACTATAATAAATAAATTTTAAAAAATAATTTCGAAATATTTCGAAGAATTGATTTTTGTCGTCTCATGATATTTTATTATCTAGATTGTTACTATTCCAGCCTATGGATTCAAGATTAAGGATTAAGAAAGATATTTTTAAAGCTCATATATTTCATTTATAAATTTTAGACTAAGGCATTATACTTACTGTTTTGTAGTATTAGAAGGCATTAATGTTGTTGATATTCAACTCGAAAATGCCTACGTTGAAGCAAGGGGTCCGTTATCCAGACGTTCTTCATGACAATTGAACCAATAATCAGAAATAAAATTCTAGATCAATATCTTATTGCCTATTTAGAAGGAATTATTTAATAAACCATTTCAAATGCATCATCTTCATTAAATAAATAATTACTGGATGCAATGCAAACTCCATTAGATACCGATCGGTATATAAATTACTTTTGTCTGCATAAATAACATAAACTTTCTTATATTCTGAAGAGGCCTTGTATTTCTGAAATTCAGATGATGACTACTTAAAAAAGTACATTAGACTGCAATTGAAAAAGAAGGCAGTAAATAAGTTATGGAGTGTGAAGTCATATCTTTCTCTATTATTCACTAGAGTTTTAACTTTTTATTTATTCATCATAATGTCTTCGGCTGAGTTTCCACATTCCGTTTCTTCTTTAAACGTTTATTGGTGAGGTATCTTTGAAATTGATGATCAGTGAATGTAACACTCGAATAATATGTTTAGGTACAGTCAGAAGTAAACATTGTTTTTATTTCAATTATATGCTGTTGTATTTTTTTTAATGTAAATATTTGTTTTTATTTTTTTTCTATTTTTATTTAATTACTTTACCATTGTTTTTTCTGTAAATATTGTATGAATGTGGTCTCATATCACTATCACTATTGTTCTTATCGAAACAAATCGTAATATGACTCAATAAATATTAAAAAAAAAAAAAAGAAAGAAAAAAAAAGTTACTCTGGAATAAAACTCAAAAATGAAAGAATCGAAAACCATAAAAACGCCACCAAGATATTAGACGTTGATATCCAAAAGGTACTAATAATAATAATAATCTAATAATCATAATAATATAATCTAATAATAATAATAATAATAAATAAGAAAGAAAATAATAAAAAAAGAAAATAAAGAAAAATTGGAACCGCAAGATTTAAGGCCGATAACTTGTCTCAACAGTGTATATAAACTGCTGACAACAGTTATTAAAAATAAGCTAACTGACTACATTCAGGGAAAGGGCATCATGGCGGTAGAACAGCTAGGGAATAATCTTTACGTCTCACATCCGTAAAGAACCGTTGGAAGAATAATAGTTTTATAAATTCTAACCTTTAAGTTTTTAGATAGAAGCCCCGAACTAAGGAACTTAGCAACTGAATAACAACACGCATTTCCCACTTTTAACCGGGACTTCATTTCTTCCTGGATTTCATTTTTTCTAGTTATAATTGAACCTAAATACTTGAATTTCTCTACGTGTTCGAAGGTATGCCCTGATACATCAATATCACCAAGATCGACATCGTTTCTGCTACTAATCATCCAAAAGGTACTAAAAAACATTTTTCACAAAATTGATTTTTCGACATATTTGTATATTTATATTATGTACTTTTATCTGAATCTTCTATTTGATTTTATCTAGTCAACAGTCAAGTCCTTCAAAAACAGGATTATAAACGCAATTATTTTCTAAAACTAGTAACTACAAAATTAGGCACGTTCCAAATCATATTTAAACATTTTATTTCATAACTTTAATATAGTATTATTATATTAAAAAAACGCCTTGATTCCAGTGTAAACTAATTAAATAAGTTGGTTAATTAGTATAATAAATTGCGCTTCCTTTAATGTTTCCTAGAATGGATATTTTTTTTGTAAATCAATATATTCATATTTATTAAACCATTTTTGACATCAAAGGAACAATAAATGAAATGATGTTGATATCATTCCTAGAAAATGTAAAAGTTCACGATATATACTCTTTTTAATGCAAACTGTTACAAATGTTAAAGAGCTCGTCTCGATAACAACAAAAATGCTGATCTTCTAGTTATAACAGTTATAATCGGTGTAAATATATATTTTCAATTTAAATAAACTTGATTATTTTTCTACATAAAAATTATTTTGTTATAGTTTCAAGAACACAGAATTTAATTAATTTTCACTTAGCCCACATTTTATTTTTTACGTTGGTTTGGTAATTTTGAAATTAACAACGATGCTAATTAAATTTTATTTATATATGCTTGTTATATTAATGCATAAAGTTCAATAATAAAAGTAGATAAAAATTGCGGGAGCTGGGACACTTTTTTGTGGAGCCAATCAGATACCAGCATTTGGTCACGTGACCTATGGCGGGAGATTTGAATTTGAATTTTGACCTCGACCTAACCTTAACCACGCTGGTTCGCGCCATCGACCTAACCTAAACCACCGTGCCACGCCCCTTTTTAGTCACGTGACCCTTTATGAACCTAACTTAATCCAGTAAGCCACGCCCCTTTTTGATCACGTGACCCCTGTTTGAGGGTATTAAGTCTTTATAAAGCATGAGTCTACCCACCCGCCATTTTGTTTTATGACGTTACCATTAATAAAGCATGAATTTACCCGGCGTCCATTTTCTTTTCCCTACGTTTTGAGAGTACTTAGTCTTTATAAAGCATGAGTCTACCCGGCGTCCATCTTCATTTCCCTACGTTTTGAGCGTATTAAGTCATCATAAAGCATGAGTCCACCCGGGCGCCATTTTGTTTTTATGACGTCACAATTTACAAATCCTGAGTCTACTCGGCGTCCATTTTCTTTTCCCTACGTTTTGAGGGTATTTATTCATTATAAAGCATGAGTCCACCCGGCGCCATTTTGTTTTTATGACGTCACAATTTACAAAGCCTGAGTCTACTCGCGTCCATCTTCTTTTCCTACGTTTGAGCGTATTACTCATCATAAAGCACGAGTCTACCCGGCGTCCATTTTCTTTTCCCTACGTTTAAGAGAATTATTCATTATAAAGCATGAGTCTACCGTCGCCATTTGTTTATGACGTCACAATTTAAAGCCTTAAGTCTATCCAGCCGCCATTTTGTTTTTTAATATAGGATGAGTATACCTGACCGGTTCGAGCATGCACCGACAGGTCCGATCATGTAGAAACAAGTTTGTGCAAGTACAAACAGGTTTGAATCATATTTAAGCATGCAGGTAAGTGAAACGTAAACACGGACTTTGAACCTTCCTCATGCCTTTAATATAAACATCGTTATAGGGCTTCTTAATCCTATACAGCTTTGAACTTTGATCCTTAATCCCACACTTTAAGTAGCTATAAAAAGTTCCTTAAGCTTTAACGTAAACATGGACTTTGAACCCTCTTAACGGCTTCAATATAAACATCGTTATAGACATTCTTAATCCTAGACAGCTGTGAACTTTGATCCTTAATCATACTATTTAAATAGCGATAAAAGGTTCATTAAGCTCTTGGACTATGGACTATTATCTTCCTATGTGTAATGATTTTTAATCCTATACAGCATTGAACTTTGATCATTAATCCTACATTTTAAGTTGCGATAAAAAGTTCCTTAAGCTTAAACGTAAACATGGACTTTGCGCCTTCTTACTGGCTTTAATATAAACATCATTATAGGGCTTCTGAATCCTATTATCCTCCTATATTTAAATATAAATATAATGCGGACCTTGTACGTTTTATCTCTTAACCATAAATATACATTAAATCCCTAATGATTTAATCATAAACAACATCAATTTAATAAGTAAATATCAACTTTGTACTGATAATTTCTTAAAGTATAAATATACAATAATATAAAACTTGTACCTATTTCGGTCGGCGAATTTCATTTCTTATATATTTTTTATTGTTTTCTCATCTTCTTAAACTATTTTTTACTTTTTCTATGTATTATTTACTCATCATTAACAATTATACTTTGGAATTGCTATTTTGCGATGTTTTCGGAAGAGTTCGTCTAATCTCGGCCGGCTTCGGTCTTCTACCTCACCTAGTTGGACAATCTCTAATCCTTCCGAAAGAAATAAACAATGATATCGGTAATTCTATCGAAAAACAACTAACTAGTGTTATCTCTTGCTAAGGTATTATCAATAATATAGCCGTGAATAATGATACACTACATTGTAATTATTTCCTATTACACGAGTTTATCGCATCATTATATAGTCGTTAAGTAATCAAAGTTTAGTACCTTTTTCAGTTCAATATTGAGCCTTCAGCTCTTTGATTTTGAATTTTTAATCTTTAAAAAAACATAATAAAAATAGTACGTTATGACAGAAAATTTCAATAAACACCTCTATCTAACTTTAACTAGTATACGACGCCCACTATTAATCACGTGACCTAAGAACACATCCCTTATTGTTCATGCCTTTTTCGAATCAGCTAATCAAATTGCTCCATTTTATGGATTTGAAAGTTCCTTCCGGCTAGGTCCGATAGTCATCGCTAACCTACTTATTGTAATTATAAAAATTCAATCAAAATTTCTACCTAAACTTAACTAACCTACCATTCCCTTTTTAATCACGTGACCTTTGGACCCTGTCCCTTATCATTCATACCTAACTCTAATCGGTGCTCTATTTTAAACATCTGAAAGTTTCACCCGGCTGAAGTCCGACGGCACTTACTAACCTCCTCATTGTGCTTATAGCAGCTAATCAAATCCCCCCCCTCCCTTCCATTTTACGCATCCGAATGTTTATTCTGGATATGTCCGATGGTCATCGCTAACCTACTAATTGTATTTATATAAATTCAATCAACATTTCGACCTAAACTTAACTAACATACCATTCCCTTTTTAATCACGTGACCTTTGGACCCTGTCCTTATCATTCATACCCATCTCTAATCGGTGCTCTATTTTAAGATCTAGTATAGGTTTGTACTCTCATTGTACTTTATATTTTACGCATGCAAAAGTTCCTCCCGGCTAGTTCCGATGGTACTCGCTAGCTTACTCATTGTACTTATAATTTTAATATCCGAAAGTTCCTCCCGGTTAGTTCTGATGATACTCGCGAACCATTGTCAAGTTTACTTTTTTTTTTTTTAGGCCTTCCTAACTGTTACATAACCTTCTCAATGTTTGAAAATTTAGTAGCATGTTCAATATTATCATTTTCGGTAATTTTTCTATACCTTTCTTATTTAATTTAATTGTCTCTAACTTAGTCGCAGAACACACATTACTTTATAAAATATCCGCAAGAGCGCAGCACCCACTCTATTTTGTAATATGTCCAACAGGGCGAAGCTCCTACTCCTTTAGGATTGTATATGTTATCTTTCCAATAATGTTTTGTGAGGCTGAGTGTGCCCAACCGCCATTTTGTTTTATGGCGCCACCATGTTTGAAGCATAATATTTATATACACAATGATATAAAACTTCATTATCGACCTATTACGGTCGGAAATTTGTTTTTTATACATAATATTTTCAGCATTTACAATTGTTTTTGCGCCTTCTCAGACGGTTATTTACCTGTCCGGACGATTACTTAATTTTAATCAACAACCATGGTCTGCTCAGATCTGGATTACCCTCATACTCGGAAAGCTTTGGCCTTCCCCCACTCCTTTTCATCCCAACATCGGTACACACCCCTAATCCTTTAAGCCTTGGACTTTGAACAGATAATTCCTAAATTTTGTAAACAAAGAAGACTATAAAATAGGCTTTCTAGGCCTCTTTCTCATTCTCTTTTACAGCCTCTTGAAAGATAACTTTTAAACGTGTCAGTACTGTTTTATTGAACTGTTTTTCATTTTGGCTTTAAATTGTAGATCATTATAAGTTTTTTCAACTATTTTCCATTTTTCTTTTACCCTTCGGATTTTCTAATTTATTTTTAGAAGAAATTTATTCATTTATTATTTGCTATTTGTTTTTGTTTTTTTACGATTAATATTTGATTATTTCATTTATTTTTAAGTTTATTAATTATATCGCATTTAAAATTTTTTTTTTATCATTCGTTTTCAATAATGGCATCAATAACAATAAGTGTGGATATTGTGATAGAAATTTCAGCCAAAAGATAGCAAACTACGTCACGAAAAGTCATGCTTGACAACTCAGAAACGGCGTACATGTGCGAGATTTTTTCGTCTCTAACAAACTCTGAATCATTTACGTCGTTGTTTAGAGAGAAACTCCCCTTGTCATGACGAAACGAAGGCGGTTGGAAATGGCTATAGGGCCTTTATTTGAAATCGAGACAGCGTTTGGAGGGGATATTAAGACTTTTTACCTTCCATGCTCTGAACCAATCGATGCTGTGGAATTTCTATGCCATCAGACTGAAACATTATATCGATTAATTACAGAATTTTTGGCGGAATCAGATGCTCCTCTAAAATTCAATCTAGTTCTAGAGGCCAATTATGAAAATATTAGAGGGGAGACGTGCGATAGGGCGTTTAAAACCGAAAACATAACAATATCCGAAAGTTCTTCGGTCTTGAACAGTCTCAGTGGAAGCTACTCGAAAATAGCTACCGAGATGGAGGATATGACAATTAAGGGGAGCGGTTGGTTCCTTAAAAAACTAGACGGTCTTCTTCTAAGAGTGAATCGATTTAGGCCTCTAGGTGCCTCAAATCATGATAAATAAACTAATTATTTAATGATTAAATTAAATGAATACAAACCAGTTTTTTTCTTTTCTTTATTATAAGAACATTGTTATATTTTTATTTACTCAAGTGAAATACTACTTTTGTCCAAGAGAAAAACTTATTATTTTATTTATTTATTTTTTTTTTATTCAATAAAGGTTTAATTTATCACTTGTTAAGGTTGTCAATTTTGTTTTTTACATATTTTTTTTATTATTTTAAAGATATGTATTCTTTATTGGTATTTATATTTATTTAAAAAATATACACACTTAAAAATATGGCCAAATGAAATAAGGTTTAAAGAAACGATTTTATACCAGCACACCTTCTCTATGCACTCACACCTTGACGAGGTGGGAAGGCTTACTTCTAAATTATATTTAGAAAACCAAGATGAGTGTAAAAAATAAAATAAAATAAATAAATAAATCATATGTAATTTACTTAAAAACAACTTAATATTTGTTAAGTTTTTACATTTTCTGTCATGGACTTTGAACTTTTAGATTAAAGCCTTGGAAGGGGTGCTGCTGGGCACTTTACTTCCCCATGCCTATCATGGTCCTGATCTTACTTTTGTCCAAAACATTTGCTGATGTTAGACATCTTCTGACAGGTGTAAATAAAGATATAAAAAAAAAAAAAAAAAAGATACAGAAAATAAAATAAGAAATAAAAATGAGCTTCAATGAAATGTAAAGAGAACTAAAATATAACCATGCTTGAGGCAGTGACAAATCCATTTCACATATCCTCTTTGCTCCCACCAGCTGTGTTTTTATATCCTCACTCCCTCACACACATCAGACCCGTCACAAATGTAATTTTTATTAATAAATCTCAAACTGTTTTGTTATTATTTAAATTAATCATATAAAGAAAAGACAAGATGTGCAAATACTTTTTGTGGTCACTGTAAGAAGCTTCATTTTAACTTTCACTTGCCTGTATATGAAATAAATAGTAAGGGAAAGTATTGCGATCGTGAAAAGTTTCTAATTCAAGCTTTCACCGGAATTACATGTTTTAGGGTTCCCTGAGTCCAAATGACCAAGTCCATGTAAAAGGTCTGTGTGTAATTGTGTGTGTATTTGTGTGTGTGTGTCTTAAAAGATGGCCAAGAGACCTCCTACCAATAATTAGACGTTGGAATGCTGCCAATGGATGATTTCTTCACAGGACTACCATGTGTTCTAACCATATACTTGTATTGATTTAATACAGTTGTAAATTTCTTTAAACAAATAGAAAACATTTAAAAAGAAGACTTTTGTGCCGTACCCTATCAGAAGCCTGAGTAACAACCACTATTGAGCCATATCATTATATATTTTCTTTAGTGCTTCATTTTGTTGTTTTGAAAAAAAAAAACATTTTATTTTTATTTATCCATTTATAGTAGTTCTGGATTTATAGTTATATATTTCAATTTATGTATTTTTTTGTAGGAAGAACAAAATAATGTTTGCTATCTGCTTATGAGACAGGCAAATATACTAGCCAATGATACCGAAGTGCAAAAACACTACCATAAAATAGATTTTTAAAACAAATGGTTATCAGTATAGCAAGTCCCTTGGCTAGCGCCTCGGTAGTCTTCTGGACGGATTATACGGGTTTGTGGGAGTGGGTAGGTTCTGTGTCAGCGGGTTTGAATTTAAATAAATAATTCCTTTATTATCCTGGGACATGTTCCTTTAGAATAAAAAATACGTAATATACAAAATGTGCTTTGGAGTCTTAAAGTAAAGTAAATACATATTAACAAGTTAATAATTACTTTACTTATAAAATTATACATATTCAAATAAGAAGAAAACAAAAACGACAAAAAAAATAAATAAAATAATAATAAATTATTTACAATTCTATTGAGCCTGGATATTCATTAAATAATTAAATATGCTGGATTTAAAGGTTGAAAGAGAGTTGGAATGACGGATGGAAGGATGGATAGAATTCCATAGGATTGAGGATCGAAGAAGAAAGGATCTGTCAAAATGTGCAGTTCGGTGGGCCGTACTGTATAGATCCGAAGGCCTGGAGCGTGTACAACGAGGATGGACAGAGGATTTGAATTGAAGGAGGTCAAAAATGTATGATGGACGGCGGAATTTGATAACTTAGTAAAGAAATGATGCAAGGAAATACTTGCGACGATTGGAAGGGTAAAGCCACTTCAACTCGCCATAAAATTGGGACACGGAGGTGTACCTAGGGACCCCGAAGATGAATCGGACAAAGCAATTAATTAAACGTTTTATTTGAACCTCGAGATCCCCAGAAACACCGTAGTATACCGTACAGCAATAGTCGAAGTGGGGAAATATTAGAGAGGTAACGAGGTGTTTTCGGGTTTCTTACGAGAATAAGTGACGGAGGAAATATAGTCGCTTTAAGGTTGAAAAGGTTCGACGGGAGATTTCGGAAATATGATTTTAATTTAGAGTGAGTCTATCGTGCAATTTATTGTACTGATCAGTGGCGGTTGCAATTATAAACGGAATGTCAAGTTCAGTGTGTAGTGTCTCGTTAGATACATAAAACAGGCATTTACGATTTTCCTAAGTAATTTTGATGTTTGACATTTTTTCCCCTTAACTCGATGCCATAAGTCCAAATAGGTTTTATAAATAGTTAATTTGTTTGTCAATGATAATTTTGATATTTTTTTCTAGTAATCTCGAAAGAAGTCCATATCGTTGATTCAGTTCTTTTCTTTTTCGTTTGAGGTGGTATGCTCATGTCAGTCGTTTGTCAAGATAAATAACATACTGTGTCGGAAACTAGGATTAGAATATTATGGAAAATGAGATGAGGGCAAGAGTTGTGTTTTAGAGAAAATGTGACAAACAGGCTTTTTGAATCATTGATTTTTATTTTCTATTATTTTAACCAGCAAAGTATGTCATTAATGTTGAAAACAAAAAAATAAGAAGCAATTCACGGACGATAACTGCAATATCTACAAGCTCTGCCTTAGAAGTTGGGGTCAGGAAAATGTGGGGTGTAGCAGGAAGGAAGCACTTTTAAATTAATTCTAAGTCATTTTGGTTTATTATTTTCAATAATGAACCTTTGTGATCGACAAAAAAAAAAATATCGGATATTTTTGAAGATGGAGACAATTTTTTAGAGAGTTTTAGAATAAGTAAAGCGTTTTAAATAAAAATGTTGATCTGTGTATTCAAGTAACAAATTATAATATATTGTAATTCTACAAAAAAATGGATTATTATTGAAGATGTTACTTAAAGAGCATGTTACTTCAGCCTATATGGACGTACGGCACTCAGGTGTGGGGCTCATGCAAAAAAATCACACTTGCAGACAATTCAAATCTTTCAATCTGAATTCCTCATCACTCACTGCCCCTTTTACGTATCCAATAAATCATCACACAAAGACCTCAACATACCAATCGTAACGGATATCATTAAATAATATTACAAACATTTTCACGACTCACTCGCAGGACATCCAAACCTACTGGTACAAACATTACTGACTGATTCACTACCACAAAACCCACCAAGGAGACTGAAACGCCTCTGGAGCAGAGACCTACTTCTTTAGCAGATCTTCCACGCCAAGGAGTGCCTTCACTGGGAGGTTTCTTCGCTCACGAATTCAAAATAATCCTGAAGGAGGTTTTTCGTAATGGTCATCAAAGTTACAATATATGCCTAAAGGCATTTGTATATTACTTGTTGTCAAATAAAAAAAATAAAAACATTATTGAAGATATAGAAAAGATTATCGAGATTAAGAAACCGCGATGAACAAAGTGAAAAAAGAAAAATAATAAAATAATCTTATGTAGTCAAGTAACAAGCTATAAGATATGTAATTCCCTGATAATCCGGTTATAACTGATAATAAGTATAGAAAAAATGTCAGGTGTTCTGAAATAAGGAAATCCAATTTGAAATATACATGTAAATGGTGATATACTCGTTTTCTTTGGATTAATTTTTGCTGTTCGTTTTAGCTAATTGCGTATTAACAGCTATATGAACAATTATACCTTAATATACCTATTTAGAAATAGTAAACCATTGTGTAATAATTTGCAGCGTTTTTTAATATCTGGCCTTGCCCGGGCCTCACCTGCTCAAGAAAAAAATCCATTGGAACCAATTACCTAACAGCTCAAATACTGTGATCTTCAGACGATATTTTCTTTGTATTCCTCCGATCCTGGCCATTGATACTAATATTTAGTGGAAGCATGAACTCCCAGCGGTGGATAACCAAGGAGAAGTAGATCTTCACAAGACTGTATGGCCTAATAAAAGCAGTTGATGGTGGAGTGTTGTTATTGGGAGCGTGGAGAGAGGGGCCACATAGAGCCGGGATATTGAGGGCGGGCTGGGGCAAGGTGTCCCCCGGAACTGCACCCCTGGGCCCCTCGCTTATTTAGCTCTTCCTTGTACCTCCCCTCCATTCATCAATACTATCTGCTCCGCTCTTGTTACTGCTCTGTTACACTGCATCCACAATTAGAGGGCTGAGACTAACTGAAAAAATAAAAAAATACTAGGATTAAACTATTGCTTTATTTTATAATTTATTATAAATACTATGAAATAGTTCTTTTTTATCACATTGAGAACTCTAGAGAGAAATCAGGGATTCGAGTGGCTGCTCAACTTTGCTATGTTGCTAAGAGCACATGCTGTACCAGTCTATAAGATAGCATCTTTAAGATAGTTTTTAGAATAGAATAGGAAAAAAAAATTATTCTCGGACAATGTCCTTTAAGAATTAAAATTCTGGACAAAATAAATTATAACTGGCCAAAAAAAAAAATGTAACTACAATTAAATAATAAAGAATGAAAAAATGAAAAAGGAAGAAAGGGCCATAATGTCTCTATTTACAACTTCTAGAAATAAATAACTAAGAATAAACATAAAGTGTTACTTTTACGTCTCATTAAAGTAAGTCCATTAGAGTAAAATTCACCTTACATTAGTTGGCATGATAAAACTTTAGCTTACATCTGACTGAAGAGAAAGGAAGTATTGAAAGAGGAAGGATTTAAACGATGATAGAGAAGGAGCATGACGGGTGTTTGAAGGGAGGGTATTCCATAAGGCAGTGGAACGGGCTAAAAAGGAACAATCATAGTTTTTGGTTCTATGGAAAGGAGTGTGGAGGTCGGACTGACGGGATCTGGTTTCCTGGTGATGGGTTGAGGATTGAAAACTAGGAGGCTGTTTATGATTTGATAAAGGAATGATCCAAAAAAATATTGTCTTCGAAAGGTTGGAGATAACCACTTCAACTTGTCGTAGAGGTGGGATACATGCGACCGCCTCGAGGTACCCAACACAAATCTTAAAAAGCAACGTTTTTACGTTCACTAACATATATAATATATATATATATATATATATATATATATATATATATATAAAATATAGTAAGAAAAAGCATTTCTATCGTAATACATTTCTAATTCTAGTTTTAAACTGAAATACACAGTTTAGGATCACCTTATCCCAGATAATAAAGTCCAGAGAAAAAGTCTGTGTGTGGGCTGTAACTCTAACACGAAGACGATGAGTCGTATACAAAAGGAATTTAATATTTTAAAAGCTTATATGCTGGAGAAATTACAGCAACTTTTTCACCAAAATTGGCCTCCCGGAAGTTCTACTTTATACTTCGCATTCCGCAAATTAACAGACAATAATTATTATTAGGCGTCTATCCATTGTGAGTCCCAAGTATTTTGTTTCTGTTTGTTTGGGTAACTGAGTATTATAGAGTGTTCGAGGACAATCAAAATGCCTAAGCGTGAATGTTACTTGACTTGATTTCTGTATTTTTATTTTAATACGCCATTTATCAAGCCAATCTTGAAGTAAATTTAAGTAAGTTTGAACATTGTGTGAGGCTATGGTCGGATCAGAACTTGTTGAGAGTATCATCAGTGTCGTCTGCGTATGTTGCAAGTAATGTGTCGGGTGTTTGTGGTATGTCAGAAGTGTATATAGTATACAGAACTGGACCCAAAATGCTGCCTTGTGGAACTCCCGCACCAAATCGACAGTAGTCGGAATGTTTACCATCTTGGTCGACTACAAAAAACCTATCCTCAACATACGACCTAATTATTAAATAATAAGTATGCGGTAAAATTGATTTGATTTTACTGAGGAGGCCGTCATGCCACACCTTATCAAATGCCTGTGCGACGTCTAAAAATGCTGCTGAACAGAATTATTTTTTTTCTAATGCCACAGCGATCGAATCAACAAATCTATGGCATTGTTGTATGGTCGAATGAGCAGGTCTAAAGCCAAATTGGTGGTTAGGAATTACGGATTTGGACTCTAGGAAAGGATATAGTCGCTTTAATAATATTTTTTCAAACATTTTGGAAAATAAAGGTAATAAACTAATTGGTCTATATGAAGTGACTTGATCTAACGGTTTGTTTGGCTTTGGAATCATCTTTATAATTGAAAACTTCCATACTAGAGGAAAGTAAGTAAGTCGGAGGATGGAATTATAAATAGATGTCAGGAAGATTATGGCTTTCTTAGGAAGAAGTCGTACAATTTTAGGTGTGATTAGGTCAAAACCAGGAGCTTTTCTAAGAGGTAAGTTTTTAATGCAAAATTTTACGTCCGAAGGAGTAATAGGTGGTGGAGGTAGAGAAAGAGGAAGAGAATAAGTGAGAATTTGTTGGATGTCTGAGCAGTGCTGTTGGTCTAGCAAGTCATCATGAGGATGAAATACTTCCGTAAGATGTGCAGCAAATAGGTCTGCCTTTTCTTTATTACTTCTAGCCCATGTGTTGTCAGGTTTACGGAGAGGGTTCTTTGTATGGTGATAATGTAGTATCTTTCGTGTTTGTTGCCAGAGAGTATTGTTCCTAGTCTGTAAGTTACTCAAATGTGTGTTGTAAGTGTCGTGTTTATATTGTTGTGTAAGTTTTCTCAGTCTGTTAGTAAGTTGGTTAAGTAATCGTTTGTCACTAGGATAGCGAGATCTTTTCCATTGGTTAAGAGCCCGTCGTTTTTCGACCATTAGTGACCGTATTTCAGGGGGTAAATAATGTTTGTTATTGTCTGTATCAGGTTTATGTGCTGATTGCCAGGCAGTATTTTGTATAGTCTTAGTAAGTGTATCTACAGCATTCTCGATGTCTTCCTGAGTCTTTAAGCTAGTATTGAGGTTAATATTATTGTTTATGGCACTATGTAATTGACTAATTAATATTGGTCCAGGAGTTAACGTAGGCATGTGGGCTGTAGATAAGATGTGTCTAGAGAGAGAAAGCATAACTGCAGAATGGTCAGATGAAAGGTCATTATCAATAGAGATGTGATGATGTAGAGTATTTAGGCGAGAAGTGATAAAGAAGTCCAGTAGTTCTGGCTGTCGATTAATGTCTGTCGGCTAGTAAGTCGGTTCTGGTGGTAGAATGAAGTCACAGTCAAGGTTCAGACATGTATTAAGAAGAGCGTTTCCTCTAGGGTTTTGAGTCCTATTGCCGAAACGAGGATGTTTAGCGTTAAGGTCCCGCCACATAACATTTTAGGTCCCAAAACAGTAAATACGTCAGTAAGTATATCTTGTGAAAGTCTCTGTCTCGGAGGACAATAAGCACTGGCAATAGAAATAGTTGTGTGATCAATTTCGACTGAGATTGCTGATAATTGAAGTTCAGGTAAGGCTGTCATTTGTAGAGGATAGTGATACAATGTTCGTTTCACAACTACAGACGATGCCTCCACGGGCAGCTCCGCTTGGATGATCAGCACGGTACACTATATACCCCTGTATATAAAATCGTATGGTCCTCGTAAAGTGAGTTTTGGTTAGCAGTGCTATGTCTATGTCATGTTCGTGCAAGTATATGTCAAGTTCGTTTCTTCGGTGTAGGGCACCATTAGCATTCCAGAGGAGGAGTTTTAGTGAATGTTGATTAATATAATTAAGGGCTGACATTTGGAATAAGTTTATTAACAAGCGTGGTGAGCAAAGTTATGAGTGGATTTATCATCGATTTAAATTCATTTAGAAAGGAATTGAAGTGTGAAGAGAAATCTTGAGTGGTAGATTGTGCATGAGATGATGTGTTATTAGGTCTTGACTGAGATGAAGGCATGAATTGTGGTTGTGTGTGATGAAGTGTTGAAAAAGGTGGGGATATATCTGTAGATTGAGGTGTTATGTGCTGCGGGGCAGTGTATTGAGGTACTGTATACTGGGGTTTAGTGTGTTGAGGAGTCGTGTATTGAGGTGTTGAGTATTGAGGAGTTGTATTTTGGGGTGTATTGTGGTGCAGAGGAGGTGAATGTCTTACCAACTGAGGTATTGCGTAATGAGGTTTTGTGTTTTGAGAATTGAATATTGTGGTGATGTGTAGTTGTAAGTAGGGTTATTACATACCGTCTGATGTTCTCCTGTTTCAAGAGGAGGGTAAGTCTGTCTCGCACCTCTGGAGGCAGAACTTCTGTTACTTCTCGCCTCCAAGCGCCCTGTCTTCGCACGTTGAGTTTTCTTCTTTTCTGTACGGTGCATCCCCTGTAGTTCGCTGGGTGAGCGCCACCGCACAACGCACATACTGGGGGCTCTTCTCGTGGCTTCTGGCATCTATCACTGGGATGGTCTTGACCGCACTTCACACATCTTGGTTTATGGCGGCAAAAGGCTCTGTATGTTCGTATTGTTGGCACCTCATGCATTGTTCAATCTCCCTTCTTTTATGAGGTTCCTCAATTTTAACCTTTGTGTAGGCTATATTCGTAATTTTGTATACTTCGGCACAGTTCAGAGCAGGTTCGATGTCGACAAAAAAGAGTGGCAGAGGTTCTTTAGTTCTGGGGTGTAAAACATTTGTGATGCGACGGACATTGAATCCTTGTCTCACTACGTCATATTTAATCATCTCATGAGGTGTAGTGTGATAAAGATTCCTAATTACGAATCTGAAGAACAGCTGATGCGCTCGATGATAACAGTCATACGTTACTTCGTCTCTCAGATTTTTGCTTTTCAGTAGGAATTCGCTTGAGTTCAGTCTGGAAAACATCAATAGACTTCAAGAAAACCACAGCAGTGAATATTGGAGAAATATCGGTAAGCAAAGTTATAATTTACTTTATAGAATCGCGAAAAGTGAAAGGAGGGTCACTGATCAGCTGATCATCGCTAGCTCGGCAAGCTCGGGCTTGCTTTTCTTTAACTTATCTTTCCTTCTCATTCTCATATCATTATTTATTGATTATTTTTCCTTATTTTTTCATTTTTTTTTTTCAATGAGATATTTTCATTAAGTTATGTCCTCAAAAGCTACAAGTAAAAGATCTAGATCTGCAGGTTCAAACTCGTCTGCTACAAAACAGAGACCTCGCCGTGAAAATAATAAAAAAATGATTCCACCAGCGAGCGCTTCAGCTACCTCTTTAGGATCTGAACCACAGCCCAGCACATCATCACAAGGATTAACTGATGAATCGCCGTTTTTTACACTGAGCCCATTTCAGATCCTCCAAAATCAAAATGAAAAAGAAACCATGGAATCTTCTCCTATACCCAGGGAACTAAAACCTCTACCAATTTTTGTGAAAAATATTAAACATTTTCAACTACTTTGTGCGCATTTAAACAAATTAACCGATCTTAATAGTTATTCTTGTATATGTAGAACCAGTGATACTTAAATATCCCCGACTACCGCCAAAAGCTACAGAAAAATAGTAAAATATCTGACTGAGACCAAAGCTGATTTTCATACCTATCAGTTGCGCCAGGAGAGAGCTTTAAGAGTTGTAATTATAAACCTACTCCCTTCGACACCAGTTACAGCTATCAAAGAAGAACTAACGGAGATAGGCTATAGAGTGCGACAAGTCACCAATGTCCTAAAAGATAAAATTCCACTGCCTCCATTCTTTGTGGACTTGGAACCATCAGCAGGAGTTGAAAAATTTACGACCTCAATAGTTTGTACTGTACTAGTGTAAGAGTTGAGAAACCTTACACTAAGAAAGAAATAGTTCAATGCCATAATTGTCAGGCATATGGTCATACGAGAACTTACTGCCACCACACACCACGCTGTGTGAAATGCGTATGGGTGAGCAACATAAATCAGAAGAATGTACAAGATTTAGATCAGCACCCGCTGTATGTGCTCTTTGCCTCGAGGACCACCCGGCTAACTACAAGGGATGTCAAATCTACAAGAACCTCAAAAGCAGATACCAAAAACCTCAGAATCTGGATGAAACAGCTGAACCGATCAGAAGCAGAAGACAACCTTCAAAAACAATTGATTCCAATGCAACATTTGCCCATCTACTTGGAGGTGGGAACCAGAACAAAGAGGCCCTGCCGGAAAAACGCACAGTTCAAAATCCTGAACCCCTTCCACACCCACCTATTCCTCAAAATTTATCCAACTCTCAAAAACCTCATCCGAATCAAATTTCTCATATTCCTCCTCCATCAAATGGCACAGACCTTACAAGTTTGATGACGTCCTTCATCACTGAAATCAAATCCCTTGTTATGCCGCTAATATCACTACTTACTAATCTCGTATCAAATTTAATCCCTTCCTTAAAAAATCCTTAAATGACTACACCTAACTCCTTGTCTATTCTCCTTTGGAATGCGAATGGTGTTAGAAATCAAACTGACGAACTTACAGCTTTATTGCAAGACAAAAACGGTTTGATGATAGCACTTATTACTAGAACTACTAGACTATACACACTAAAACTAGATTCTTTAAAGATACACCGCAAATACGTATAACATACCGTACAGACCACCCAGACGGAAAAGCCCATGCCGGTACTGCTGTCATTGTGCACCAGTCCCTCTCCCACCACATACTCCCAGTTCCCTCCTATGATTTCCTACAATGCACCGCCATAGCAATCAAGACTTTTTCTTTTCCGATCACCCTCGCAATGCTCCTTATTATGTATCCAACTATACCTTGGACTAGATTGGATTTAGCGACCTAAATATTCCATTTATTTTAGACCTTATACCATTCAAATTCTCTGAATTCCATCAGCACCTTATCCATCACCCTAATTCCCTAGCTCAATCCTTATCCAGCTCCACACATCCTTACCATCCTCCTAGAAGGCTGAAACGGCAGTGGCCTCGAGACCTCTTATAAAATGTATATTGGTGTTCTAGTATTGGCTAGATTCTCCACTCACGTGCTGTATGCTTGTGAATTGTATATAGGTATGAGTGACTTTTGTATATATTTTTATTGATTTTGTTTTGTATATATTTATATTGTATTATTATTATATAAATTTATTGTTTTGTATATATCGTGTGAATGCAGTATGAATGTTGTACTTTAACCTTATTAAAAATGTATTAAATAGGACATATTGTAATATTGCTGAATAAAGAATTGTTTATTGTTCAGTTAAAAAAAAAATTACGAATCGATAGGGTTTATCTTCTCTTGGTTGGTAAGTGTGGAAACTATAGCCTATGTTCTCTAGATATCGTACACTGGCTCTATAGACATCACTATTTTGTGTTTTTAAAGTAATAATATTTGTATTCGAAATAAATTCGAAATTGTTTTCTCCTATTAAACTAATGATGTCTCGGAAAAAGAGCTGGAAATTTGTACGCCTTTAATTTTTATTGGAGGTGGCTTGTGAACAACTGGCGTTACATTCTCTTCGTCTTCTAGTTAAGCGGATAGAGGTTCAAACATATTACTTACAGGGATGGCAGGGATACTCTTTAAAGTGGTCGACGTAGTACTATTAGTAAATTGAGAATTAGTTATTTGTTGAGGAGTAGAACTAGAAATTGTTATACCAGAACTATTATTTACGATATTAATTGGAGTTGTTTCATTGTTTTCTGAGGCACGTTGGTTATTGAAATTGACATGTGTTTTTATTTGGTTAGTTTTCAATGATGAGGTTTTCATCTGGGAATCTTTGGGATTCATACTTTTCTTTTCAATAGGGCTATCTAGTTTTGAAACATTAGAGTTACTTCTTAACTTTCTCTTCAAAAGGGTTGAAACTACAGCTTCAGTAGATCCGTTACTTGTACCAGGCAATGCACGGTTGTTCATGACATAAGTGTCCTTTTTCACTTAAAAAAACAAAAAACAAACTCACCTGCGCTGGTTAAATATGAAATTTCAAGTTTATGCAACTTATCGTTTTTGAGCTAGACCTACCACACCACCTTTTTATGGGAATTGGTCATATGGACTGAGGGGACCCTAAAACGTATATTTCCGGTGAAAAGTTGAAAATTCAAATTCAAACATTTTCACGATCGCAATAATTGTTCTTAATATATATATATATATATATATATATATATATATATATATATATATATATATATATATATATATATAATTTTTTTTTTCTTTTTTTCTTACATGGTAACCCCACATAAGGACCGTTTATTATAACATCATGTTCCATACCTTAATGGTATACTACATGAATGATAATATGATTATATTAATTTACATATGAAAGTAGTATTACATTAACAATTATTACAGAAAAATGTTTCGAGTGAAATAGAACAAAATAAATAAAGTAACTATCATAACAAATTTAAAATAAAATGTTAGTCAACAGAAAAGAATTACCTATGCTGCCCGTCTTTAGTCAGTGATTCAAAGTCAATGCCTTTAATGAATTTAAGTAAGTCTGTCTTGAATTTAAAGAACAAATTTTGTTCCGTCTCTGGCCAGTTTCCATTTTAAGTATTATATTTTTAATTAAATGAAATCTTTGTCTGTCAAAAATTTTGCAGTCATAAAGTATATGTTTAAAATTTTGAATTTGTCCGTCTTCGTCACATGAGTCTGTTTGTATCATGTTAAATCTTTTGAGATAATGTTTTGTGTTTCCGTGTTCTGTGATTAGTTGTGTTAGTTTATAATCATTATTGTGTACAGATGCATTGTCGTGCAATGTTATGTTTGGTATAAATCTGTGTAAACTTGGAGACTTGGTAGAGGTCACCCACATCTGGTCCCATCTTGCAACAAAATCAGATGTCATGTCCCTCCTGACATAGGACAGAGGTGCTTTATCGTAGGAAGGTAACATATTACTGGAAGCAGCTTCTTTGGCTAGTAGATCTGCCCGTTCGTTGCCCTCGATCCCTGCATGCGCCTTTACCCACTTTAGAGTTACTCTTTTCCCCATCTGTTTAAGATGTAATACGTTTTGCCTAATTTGGTCTGTCAAATGGTCATGTATGTGTACATTGTTGATAGAGTCAATTAAAGTTTTGTTGTCTGTATGTATAGTGATACGTTCGTTGGTTTGCCTAGGTTCATTTGTCATGTACTCTGTCACTTTCAGTACAGCGAATTTTTCAGCTTGGTTGTTAGAACAGTAAGATTCTAACTTGTATTGATGTTGGACATTTATACCAGCTGTATTTTGGAACCACCACGCACAACCAACATTATCACTGTACTTACTTCCGTCAGTGTAAACGTCAGTGTTCTCGGTAATAAGAGTAGTACATTGTCGTGTTGTCGATAAAGTAGTTGCTGGGTGCAGCCAGAACTTGCAATCTGTTAATCTTTCAATTTTATCCTGCGGTATGTCTTTGTAGCCTGTCTTATGTCTAATAATATTAAATTAAATTGTTCGTTCTTCAATTTTCAGTTGGATAGGTAACAGTCCTGCTAATAGTATCGCGGCCTCATATGATAGCGTGCGGTAGCCCTTGCATATTTTGATCGAAATCAACCTTTGAAGCCTCTGTAACTTCATCAGATTTTTCTTACGTTGTACAGCTGGGTGCCAGACGTGTACCGCGTAGAGCATCTTAGGAAGTACAGCGCCTTCATAATCGACTTTTAATATTTCAGATCTAAGGCCCCATGTAGCTCTAGCGGCTATTGACAGTCCATTTATAATACGTAGAGTGTCCTCATAAAGTTTGTCCACATGTCTGTTCCAATTCAGTTTTCTGTCAAAATGTAGGCCTAAGTATTGTAAATTGTCGCATTGGGTTATTCTTACTAAATATCTAAATCTGGGACTGTTCTTTTATTGGAAAAAATTATGTATTTGATTTTTTCTGTATTAAAATTTAGTTTGTTGCGTCTAGTCCAATGTGTAAGCTTTGACAGTGTTAGGTTCGCTACACGTCTGTAATTCGCCAAAATCTCGTCGTTTTATAAGTAATAACAAATCGTCAGCATATGCTATTAATTTAGTGTTTTTCTGTAAGTCTATATCAAATACTGTATTAAGTAAAACCAGAGTATAGGTGATAGTGCTGATCCCTGAGGAGTTCCTAAAGTTAGTTTTTTTTCAACATAATAAAAATATGTCTGAATAGCAAGTTTTCTGTCAGAAAAGTAATTTTGAATAATTTGGTACAAGTTTCTCGGGCAGTCATATGCTTTAAGATTATTAAGGATTGCAGGCCACCAAGCGTTATCGAAGGCACCAGCGATATCTAAAGATACGACTAATAGATTGCTGTTTTGCCGTAGCGTACTTGAGATATATTCAGTCAGGTCGCTAAGAGCGTCGTCAGTTCCTGATTGGGGCCGAAATACGTACTGTTGATGGTTAAGTATGTTGTTGGTGGTGAGGAGATGCATTAATCAGTTTTTTAATATTTTTTCAAAAACCCTGCTCATTACCGAAAGTATACTTAATAGTCTGAAAGAGTATGAATTCGATTTTGAAATTAAAGTTAACTTCCCTAATTTCCAACTTTTCGGAAATTCTTTTCTTGCAAATATATATATATATATATATATATATATATATATATATATATATATATATATAATAAGTGAAAGTAAAAATTATAACTTATCTCTAAAAGCTTGAATAACTAAAGGCCATTGAGTACTTAGTTTTTGAATCACTTTTATTCTTTTTAAGGCTTTAGTAGCGTTAGTTTTTAAATTCTGTTGCTTAAAAAAGCGTATGGAATGCGTTGAGGTCCTAAATATATAAGATAAAAGATGGGAAGATTAGACAGAAGATGATTGGAATAGTGACTATGAAAAGATATTTACATACTGGGTGGGGTCCAATATTTATGCTTACATCAGCTGTCCCATCCAACCATCTCTTTCCCGATAGGCAACGTTATGGCCCTTCCTCTCTAACCTCTCCTTTCCACAGTCTCACATTTACAGCCACAGTTTAATATGTCGCCAAATAATCAAGAATCGACCATATAAAAAACATGAATTAGCAGGAAAAATACTTTTAATATTTTTTTAAAGCTGATAACTAACTTGAGGGGATATTGTGTGGTGTAGTGGATAGAGCACTAGGCTACTGTTCTCCGGGACTTGGGTTTGAATCCCAGTTGTGGCTGAATGTTTTTTTTTCAGTGATTTCAGCCGGGATGCGATTCTAAGGTATAGAGACCCTCCTGGGACAGATCCAGCCTCTTTAATGTGTATAAGAAAAACAAGGAAAAGCTAGAGGCTAAAAGCGATCTCGGCCCATTCACCTAATTGCACGATCGTTGGCATATATGTACTGAGCCCAAGACCGTTCATTGGTTGTAGAGTTATATGAAGGTGATTAAGTTAAGTAGCTATTTGCTTAAAACGTGTTTAAAATTCCTTAACTTATACTTCTATCACTTCAAGTCATTATATCACATCAAGTCAGCCATAAAAATTCGGCCATATTTGAATATAAATAAAATTTTAAAATATGTTTGATTCTTTTAACGGTTTTTAAAAGTGTTGGATGTTATTGTTTTTAACTAATGGTGAGTTTTAACAATCATTAGTTTTCAGTTACCTTAGGTCTAGTAGTTAAATGAAACTAGAGATTAACTATGTAAGATTTTAGATGCAAATTTTTGTTTGTTAATATTTTTATGAATAGGACAGATTGTAATATTACTCAATAAAAATTGTTTTTGGAAACATTTATGATAAATAAATTTTAACCCCGTTATCACATAAAAATTGTATTTATTGATTGTTTGGTTTTAGGGCGTATAAGATCTTGGTCATCAACGCCTGGTGATTAGTCATTTTTTATTTTATTTACTATTGTAACATTAATTAATTTATTACACGATCAATTGTTTCTGTAGGTTATAGACATTTGTGATTGACCAGATTCAAAATTATTTCTATTATTTTTAAATTTATAAATAAAATAATTAATTATTTTTCTAATATAACTCAATAATAATTTTTTTTTTCTTTTTATCTTTATTTACACCTGTCAGAAGATGTCTGACAATCAGCAAATGTGCTGGACAAAAGTAAAATCAGATATGATAGGCATGGGGAAGTAAAGTGCCCAGCAGCACCCCTTCCCAGGCTTTAATCTAGCTGAGGAGGTCCCTCATCCAGTTTCGTTTTAGCCTTCTTCTGACCGGCATTTCAGCTACTGACATGACGTTAATCAGTCTATTGTCGTGTCCGTTAAGTTTAATGTGAAATCGAGAATAGAGTGTTCGTATATGTTGGTCAACTGTTTGTCTGAGGAATTTGGTTGTTGTCGATAAAAATTAGTGGGCAAGTGTTTTGTCGTAGTGTAAAAGTTACGTGTTTTGATTTGTCGTGATTTAACCGAATTTTCCAAAGATTGTACCAATTTTGTAGTAGCATTAAGTGATTTCGTAGAGTCAGTGAGGCCAGTATGGGATCGCCGTTTGATGTTAGAATTGTAGTATCCTCCGCGTAAGTAGCAATCAATGTGGTGGGGTGAGTTGGTATGTCATGTGTGTATACAATGTAGAGGAGAGGAGCAAGTATCGATCCTTGCGGTACTCCTGCCTGGATACTTTCCCGCCTCATACCTGTTGTAGATTGATGACATTGACGTCCCAGTGGTGAAGGTTGTTGGTTCACTTCTACCTCATGACGTGCTGGAACCTGCAACTGTATGGGAGCTTGCAGCTGAGATGACTGATGCTGTTGCATCCGATGAAAACTGCTAGTTGGGTTTGGTTTCAGCAGATTTGGGTATTCTTTTAGGTTAATAGAAGGAGGTGGAACCCTTTGATGGCTATTACTCCCTGTATTTCGTTGTGCTCTGAGATCCTTCAGAGTTTGGCACCCACGATAGTTAGCGGGATGTTCCCCTAGACAGTTCGCGCATTTTGCCGGCGTATCTCTAGTTTAGTGAACGTTGTGCTTTCATGGCCTTGTTCACATCTCACACACCGTGGACCGTGGTGCGTGGTTGCAATAGGTCTTGGTGTGGCCGTACTTTTGGCATCTGATGCACTGAGGGATAATTCTCTTCTTTCTAGGCTCCTCAATCAGTACCTTAGTATAAAATATTTTGTTGATTTCAAATATTTTGTCATTAAATGACAAAAGACGGTAATACATTGTTAGGAAGCGCCTGCTGTTGGTCATTAATACTAGTGAGGACTTGAAAACTATTACTAGTAGATACCTCTGATTCTGTGCGTTGTTGTTTTCGAGGATCTCTGTCTGCTACGCTGTTCCTCTTCCTTCCTGTCACCACTTCCCAGGCCCCAGAATTGTCCGTACCACTTAACTCCATATCATTAGCCCCGTCCATGTTGGCGGCTAATTCCGCCTCGTTTAAACCTTTCACACTCAACGTTAGTCTTAACCCTTGGATTCGATTAGTTATTTAATCAAAAATAGCTTCGAAATCCAATGAATTTTTAGTAACTTTGAGATTAAAGAAAATTTATCTTTTGAACACAGTAAGCAATTAAACTTTATAAATCACTAATAATTTAAATAATAATAATTTAAATACGATAAAATAAAACAATAAATGATCTTAAATTATTAACTTATGTTAAGAAACTATTCTTCTTAATTAAATGATAGCTTGTGTTCCTGAGATAATACAACACATCATAAGAAAATAATAGAAATTTGGTCGAAATCGCAATAGTTTATTATTTCTAAATAACTACATTTGGTTCTTGCTGTTAATAGGCAATTAACTAATATGAAAAGTAATAAACAATTCAAGGGGAAATGGTACATCAACTCTGCTAAATTCAAAAATAATAAAAAAATTTGTATAATAATAAAATTGATGATGGAGGGACACATTGGTGGAAGAAGGTGCAGATTCAGGCCTAGACTTCGTGGCTGCAGGATGTAGAGGAGGGACTTCGGTCGTTGGGTGTCAGCGGGTGGAGAAGGGCAGCCGAAGACAGGTCAGAGTGTGGGAGGATCGCTGAGAAGGTCAAGGTCCTGCAAGAACCATAGCGCCGTCAGATGGATAAATAATAATAGGCTTACCGAACCCAAAGGTTCGATGCCGATACCACCAAATTCTATCTACACAGACGCGTCCAATGTTCACCGTTCAGGCCCAAGCCCCCAAGATCAGCCTTAACGCAATACTCCCATCGACGCTTCGGCCTACCTTTCGGACGTTTACCAGTCGGATCTGCGAATACCAAGTTTTCGGAATCCGCTCCTCATCGAGCCCAACAACTTTACTCGCCCATTTTTGTCTCCGCTATGTTATCATCTCAATTATATTCACAGGGTACAAGTTCCGCCATTCCGCGTTGTGCAACCTTCTAAACTCCCCGGTGGCCTCATCTCTCTTCGGACCAAATATTTTACGCAATACCTTATTTTCGAAAACCTTAAGCCTTTGGTTATATCTCTAATTTTCATCTTGCGCCATGATTCCCCTGAAGCAGTCCCCACCAGGAGACCCGAACGGGGGACTAGTTTACCTCCGGTTTTTGAGCGTTTTACTTTAGAGGAATCCATGACTGTTTGTGGTATTTTGTGAACTAAAATATGTGAGTAGGGCGTTCGAACCTACGTCACACCCTCCAGCAAGCCTGAAGGGCCGCTCTCATTGTTGGTCAGCGAGGCCATCGGACTTAGCCGGGAGGAGCTTCCGAGGAAATTCCACCGACCATCCCCACATCCGCCACCCGTGGAACGCTTCCCATACGCGGTATTGAGATCCGCGCGAAGATAGATAAAATTATAATAAAAAGATAGGTAGATAGATGGTAACGCACTTGGGATAGCGATGTAAAGAAAGTATTAAATTCTCTTACCGTGCAGGTCCGAAATCTTATAAAAACATGGAAGGCTAGCTTATGGGAGCAGAAACTTGGATCGATGCATAGTGATCATCGCAAGCTTTGGAAAATGACCAGGAAAGCTACCAGAACATAAAATTCTATCAGGCTTCACCAGGGCAATAAGCTACTAAATTCCGAGTAGCAAGCTGCGGCATTAGCCGATTACTACGCTGACGAAATTAGGAAAAAGAATGGAATATTCACGGAAATCCCAACCAAAGAAAAATAAGACAATACAATGTTTGTTTCCTACAAACAATTGAAAGCAATTCTTCCCAGAATACAAGGCAATAGGGCACCGGGATGCGACAAAATCCAAAGTGTGTTGTTAAAACAACTCCCAATAAAAGGAATAATGTACTTGGTAAATCTATTCAATTCCTGCCTAAGGCTCAGATATTTCCCTGTTGCATGGAAGAATGTCATCTTATTTCCACTCCTTAAACCAGCAAAGTCAGGAAATGAGCCTTCCCACTATCGTCCTTTCAGCTTGTTACCTCACATGGGAAAAATTTTGGAGAAAGTAATCCTAAATTACCTGAAAAAAATCTGCTCTCAAAATTATGTGATACCTGCAGAACAAACTGGATTTCAAGCTCAATTGAGCACAGAGCATTCGCTCATCAGACTACATAATGAGGTGACATGCAACTTTCACAAAAATAAGGCAACTGCCATGATAGCACTCAATTGCTCAAAAGCATTCGACTCCGTGTCACATGGATTGCTTTGCCAACAGTTGATCCACCTGGGGTGCTCTGAGCAGTTATATACTACTATAAAATCTTTCCTAAGTAACCGGTATATGATAGTAAAAGTTGCAGAAAAGATGTCTAATCCCGTCCATCTCACATGTGGTGTTCCACAAGGTGCGGTACTATCTCCAATACTATTTTCTATTTATACTGGAGAAATTGTTGGAACCCAGTTCGAGCATGCTTCAATATCAGCTTTTGCTGATGATATCGCTGTCACCAGTAGCAGCTCAAATGCCAGCAAGGCTGTTATGCATTCACAAAAAGCCTGCCAAATCATAGCAAACGAGCTGAAAATGTTAAAAATTGATGTGAATGCAGATAAAAGGAAAGGAATAGTGTACTCATTTCAAAAAGGGAAAGAAAAAATTACCGTCAAAATTTAAAATAAACAACTGCGAAATTAAACTATCCAAACATAAATATATCTCGGAGTCACCTTTGATAGACATTTAAAGTTTTCGGTAAAAAAATTAAGGCAGCTTAATCACTTAATTAATTCTTCAAGTATGTCTCTTCGACTGAAGATATCAATATATAAGGCCATTATTCGTCCAACTCTGTTATATGGTGCTTCACTCTTTTCGCATATTGCTAAGTCGACCAAAAACCGTTTACAATCGTTCCAAAATGGCGTACTGCGGATAATTGTGAAAGGAACGTCATTACAAAGATCTAAAACCTCAAGAATTCACGAGGAATTAAAAATTGACAAACTTTTCGAATTCGTTACTGAGAGGAATAAAAAGATCTTTGAAACGGTCAAACTTATTAGCAATCCGATATATAGTAAGCTAACACCTTCTGGATTACCTCAACGATGGCAGAATATTGAGATTTAGGTTTTAGGATTAGGTTAAGGTTCTACTTAAGCCAAAAGGTGAGCCCCATCACCTCATTATAGGTTAATAGAAGATAATTATATATTACAGGTATTATAGAGATATCTGACATCCTTAAAATGCATAAATGCAGAAAAAGGAGAAAATTCAAAAACTAATGTTTTAAGAAGAGCTAACAGAAGGGGATACGAAAAAAAAAAAAAAAAAAAAAAAAAGAAAAAAGATAGATAAAATAATAATAAAAAGCACTAATACATGTTTTCTCTATCTTCTAACTGAGTTATTGAATTAAATCACTTTCAAGCTAACGATATTTTAAAAATAACTAGCTGATATCAACTTCTAAGTGTTAGGATTATCGTTACATGCCCTAGTGTTTTGTGGTGAATTTCAAAAATTGGTATAGTAGTTTCAGAGAAATGCCGCGTACGCCGTACAACGGACAAACGGATGTTTTTTATTCGTTATTAAGATTATACATACTTCAAATTTTGACGGAGGGGACGGGTATTTTTTTTGTTTTAATTTTGTCCAATTACGAAGTTTCTTTACTGAAAATGATAAATCGAAATGTACTTTTATTTTGACTAAAATGATTTATGCAAACGTACTCAAAATTTTGGATTGTTAAGGAACAACCAACGTGACCCAGCATGTCAGCGGATGAAGGTGTAGCTCTAGACCTGAGAACACTAACTACATCGGACAGAACAAGATCGACTTGGAGATAGTGTATCGATTCCAGCTGTAATTGATATCGACTAGAAGGTAGCGATAAGGCGTGCATGTGTGCCACTGGAGCTACTGATAAGTAGAAGATTTGTTCCCTCGCAATAAATCCACCTTTCCACACTCCTACTCCCCGCAGTCCGTATTTTACTCGCTCATTGGAGGAGTAGGCTTCAGGCTGATACTCGTGCTTACAATGGGACATATCTGAAAAGTCTGTATTTAATTAATGTATATTATTGATATCATGAAATTAAATGAAAAAGTTTTTATCATCCTAGGACTAAAGTCCCTCAAGAATAAAAATAAAGTACAGGTTTGACGACCGTAACATTGTGCTATCCAGACGGCAAAGCCCATGCCGGTACTGCTATCATTGTCCGCCGATCCCTCACCCATCACTTACACCCATTTCCCTCCCACGATTACCTACAATCAACCTCCATTATAATCAAAACCTTTTCCTTTCCGCTCATCATCGCATCAGCATACTGCCCTCCTAAACATCCAATTTCTTCTGCCCAATTTGGATCCTTCCTCAACTCCTTGAAGAATCACTTCATTATGTGTGCAGACTTAAACGCCAAGCACCAACAATATGGTTCCAGAACCACTAATTCTCGTAGACGAACATTGCAGTCTGCACTCAACTCCCGACGCTTTCATCTCCTACCTCCCGATTCTCCTACCTACTGGTGAACAGGTCCTAACCGTAATCCTGATATCCTCGACTCCTTCATCCACAGCGGATTAGGCTCCCTGAACTATTCCGTAGCTCGCCTTGATGAACTATCCTCTGATCATAGTCCATTGAACCTAAATGTATCCATAACTCCTATTCCTAAACCTTTCAGACCGTCATTCATTAGAGGCCCTGTAAACTGGATCCTCTTCCGCGAAATCCTCACCAATGATATTGACCTCAGAGTACCTCTCAAACCCCACTGACCTTGATGATGCCGTATATTCCTTTACAACCTCGATTCACCAAGCTGCCTGGACTGCCTCCTCTTTCTAACAATCCCAAATAATTCCTTACAAATGCCATTTACCACAAATCTCCTAGACCTAATCCACACCAAACGCCGAGCCAAATCATTATGGCAACGCACCCGCCACCCAGAAGATCGCCGCTCCTACAATTTTTTGCTGGAGTTGGCGATATTTCGTTTCCAATCCTACAATTCCCATCTCTCCTCTCTCTCGACCCGTGACAATTCCCTTGGAATGTCATGAAGAGAATTCTAAAATCCCACACCATTTCCCACCCTCTCCGGCGCTGTGATAGTTCCTGGGCTGCTTCCGACAAGGATAAAGCCGAGGAATTTGCACAACACCTTTCCAAAGTTTTCACTCCTCATCCTGAGCTCAATCCAACCCATACTGCAACAGTTGAAGAGTTCCTTATGTCACCAATACCACTATCCTTACCACCTAAAGCAGTTAATCCCTCTGAGGTCAAATATCTTCTTAAAAAGCTTCCTCTCCGTAAATCCCCAGGGCACGACCTCCTTACTCCTCAGATCTTAAGACAACTTCCACCCAAAGCCGTTACATTTCTTGCATATCTCTATAACTGTATCCTACGCACCACCTATTTCCCTCTCTTATGGAAAAATTCAACTATCATCCTTTTCCTAAAACCAGAAAAACCTTCTAACAGTACGTCATCTTACAGACCTATTAGCCTACTTCCGATCCTCTCAAAAATTTCCGAAAAGCTCCTACTAAAACGAATCCTAGCCAAATTTCAAAATTTTCCTTCACATCAGTTTGGATTTCGATCTCAACATTCCACGGTTCAGCAAGGACTCCAAATTGTGGACCACATTTCCTCCACCCTTGAGTGCAAGGAGTATTGTTCGGGTGCCTTTTTGGACATAGCTCAAGCTTTTGACCGGGTGTGGCACCCGGGATTGCTCTTCAAGCTCTAAACCCATTTACCCCAATCCTTATACCTAGTTCTCCGATCCTATCTATCAAACTGCTCCTTCCGAGTTCGCTGTGGTTCAGAATTTTCCAAACATTATATTGTTGAGGCCGTAGTTCCTCAAGGCAGCGTCTTGGGACCCGTCCTCTACATCCTCTACACCGCTGATATCCCCACCGATCCCGATACCTTTCTGGCAAGATCTGCTGATGATACCGCCATTTTGTCATCCAATTCCGATCCTGAAGCAACATCGCTAAATCTCCAAAAGCACCTTTCCTTTGTCGAAGACTGGTGCAATGCTTGGCGCATCAAGGTGAACGAAAGCAAATGCACTCACGTCGCATTCACCCTTCGACGCAAATCCTGTCCAACGGGTAATTTCAATTCTATACCGCTTCCTTCCTCAGACACAGTCCGGTATCTCGGCTTTTTACTAGACAAAAGACTGACGTGGAACCCACATACAAGACTTAAAAGAAAAGAACTCAGCCGCAGATTCGGCCAGTTATACAGACTACTAAACAGAAAATATCATCTTACAGCTGACAACAAATTACTAATATACAAGACAGTACTGAAACCTATATGGACCTACGGACTTGAACTGTGGGGGACAGCTAAAAATTCTAACATCAAACGCATCCAATCCTTTCAATCCAAAGTCCTCCGAACAATAGTTAATTCTCCTTATTACATTACCAACTGTGCCCTACACTACGACCTTAATATTCCATTTGTTTTAGACCTGGTACCATCCAAATTCTGCAAAATTCTTGGATTCCGCTTTTTCCTCCACAAATGGAGGGAAAAGCGCAGTCTAGGGCCCCTCTATCAGTTGTATATATTGTATATAGTTATGATTGTTTGTATGATGTTTATTTATTTGCCAACGTTTTATTTATTTATCTTATTATTGGTTGTTGTTTTGATTTTTTATTTATTATTATTTTATTGATATTATATATATATATATAATATATATATATATATAATTATTATATATTATTTATTATTTTCTATTTTATGTAATTTGACTATCATTATATTTGCTGTATATATTGTATGAATATGGTCTCATATCAATATTACTATTGTTTATTTTGTAACAAATTGTAATATATCTCCATAAATAGAAAAAAAAAGAAAAAAAAAGAGAGGCAGCTATGAACAGAAAGGACTTGTCAAACGCAACAGTGCGGTGAGGAAGAGGGTAAAGGTCAGAAAGGCAGGATCTGGTAGAACGGGACTAAATTAAAGATTTAAATTGAAGGGATTGGAAGATATTGCTAGTTCTGATTACTTGACAAAGAGACAGAAAGCTAAGAAATAATGACATCTTTATTGAGGATAAAACCACCTTAGCTCGGTGTAATACTGGTTTATATGCGTGTTTCTCGTGATCCCGAATATTAATCATATTGAAGAGTAATTAAGTTTATTGACTGAAACCTGAGAATAACAAAAACTTAAATTATCAATAGTCGAGAACGGATCATACAATATATATATATTATATATATATATATATATATATATATATATATATTATTTGATCAGTTCTCGACTGTTGATAATTTAAGTAAAATACTGCTCTCAGGTTTCAGTCAATAAATAAATAATTTTATCTATGCGACGTTTTCGAGAATTTATTGTTCTCATAATCATGCCTTAACAGTGGAAAAATAATTAACAGAACATTAATATTTTTATACAATAATTAATATATGTGTTACATTATGTTGAATCATCCTATTAGTTTCAGCTTTCAAAAGTCTAGATGTCATTATTGACTAAAAGCTATTTTTTAACCCTGTATTTTCAAAAGTTCAATAAGTACCCTGAAACTATTTCAACGATCACCTCATTCCGAAATCCTCTCTCATTTTCCCTACCTTTGACTATGGTGGTATGGCACATTTGTCTTCGGTACCTCTAGATGTTAGCATCTATGATGTGTTAAAGTGTTTTTGTCCCTCGATTCGAAAACAATAGTTCCCTGGCTGATTTTTCTTTCAAATCAGCCCCTCCTACCACCCCTTTTACTTATAAAGCCTCCTGCAAATTGAATGAGCAATGCATTCACAGGAAACAAGATTCCGTCTTTCCGACCTGTATGGACCTTCCCATCGAACAAAAAAAACATGAACGTTTCTTCTTAGCCTGGTCCACTCTTTTCTGATATACTCATCAAACGACTGGCTGGCATGCAACTTCCCGATCTTCATTCAAATCTCTCCTTTTCAAACCCCTTATTGCTTCCTACCAAATGTTAACTAATTTTAGAACACTAATTAAAGTGAGCCTGAGAGTCTGTGGCTCTAGCGCTTTCTCTCAGTCTCCAATGTCTTATTAGACCAGTGACGGGACTGACTGAGAAGCGCTGGAATCTCCTGGCTTCGGGCCCTGACACTCAATAGAGGGCGGGGTTTTTGGTTTGGAGTTCCCAGGGGCAGTATGTAAATATGGTATATATGTATGAATGTGGCCAAGATTATTATTTATTTATTTTATATTATTTTTATCTTTATTTAGGTTTATTTATTCTTCTTTGTAATTTATTTAAAATGTTTGTGTTTACTGTACATAAGGAATAAATGAATTCTTACAGCACTAATGCTCATTACCCAAGATTGTCGCAGACTGTTTCTAAATAAAATATTTTAAGAAAAAAATACAAGTACAAAAAAAAAAAATATATAATACGAGAAATGTCTGCACTTTCTAGCAGTAACGGTCGTACATTTGATGTTTGTTTTATTAGCTTCATTTAACGTCACTTTTTTACTACTATGGTTAATTTGGACGATGCTACAGGTTTTATTAGGATAGGGATCTTTAACGAGTACCTGACATCGCACAGGCTCGAGACCACCTTATAGCCACTACGCTATGGGTAACCCCAAACTCATCTTTAATAAACTAATTTAGCTAGATGACTCAAGTGGTAAGATTTCCTGATTCTGAGAAATTTATCGTCAACTAACTCCTCCTCCTTGATTAGTCTGGGTATACTTACAAAAATAGGCGTAGGAGGTAATGACCCTACCCTAAAAGTCTTACTTAAAAAAATATATTATTGAAATACTCATCTTTCATTCATAATGATCAGCTTAAAAAAAAAATAAAAAAAAAATAACATGAAGCTCATCCTAAAGATATCTTTGCCCTCATGGCCTGTACTAACGAGCTCCACTAGGGACTCCTCAGCGTTGGGACGAGCTAATAAAGCGCACTTCACTCGGCTCAAGTCCCCAATTTTTTTCAAGTTGGAGGAAATGTGGTGGTGCCGTGTCCTTAGAAACGCTGTTACTTCACAGCACTTTTATCTTCCGAGTTGATATTTTCGTTATTCCAGATTATGGAACTCCTTAGAGATAAATTGGTAGGACTATGTGATGAGAACTCACTAAACACTTTAGTTTTTTTTTTTTTTTGTTTTTTTTTATAAAAACTATTATGTTAGTAAGGTTAAATTAATATTCATTTCTCTTACACTTTTTTTTTCTGAAGAGTAGCTTTATATTCCGTATTTTATTATATAATAAAATTCATAATAAATTATAACATTTGCTATTAACGTATGGCATGAGAATATTTCTTAGAATCGGTTTAAATCCAGCTTCTAATATTCTAGTTGATGAATTGTCTCTTATAATCCTCTCAAACTCTAAAGATACAGTTTGTATATCATAAATGATTTGCATGAATATTGACTATTTTTTTTTCTCTTTATATCTTTATTTACATCTGTTAGAAGATGTCTGACAGTCAGCAAATGTGTTGGACAAAAGTAAGATCAGGCATGGAAAGAAAGTGCCAAGAAAATTGTTAGAGATATAGAAAAGAATACATTGAACAATGAATACTCATACAGTAGGTACATAGATATTTTAAATTAGGATTTAAATTAAAGATATTATTATAAAATTACCTACAATATTGGACAAAATAGTATCTTGATTACACATGTGTACTCTACAAACTTTGAAAGAACACTGATGCCCGCGCGCCATATATCATCCAGTACCTTATCTCTCCATCGCGCTCTTGGCCTCCCCTTATTACGTGTGGCTAAGATTATTCCTTGGTAGGTCTTCTTCACCTGCCTGTCCTCACTCATCCTGTTCAAATGACCATACCATCTCAAATCAATCAAACCTTATGGCGTCAGATTTATCGCATGCGCCATCTCCCTCACACACGCCTCCTTCGCAACACCTTCCTTTCAATTCTATTGTGCCTTTCAGCTGTTGCCTTGTGAAGAATCCATGTTTCACTCCCATAGGTTACCACTGGTCTTAAAAGGGTTTTGTACACGTGAATCTTTGTGGCACGGGAGAGCAGATTATTCCTTACCAGACGCCCTAGGGCGAAGTACGCTCTGTTACCTGCTAGAATCCTTCATTTCACTTCCTCCACTTCGTTTGCTTCTAGTGTCATCAAGGATCCGAGGTACGGAAAGACCGAAACTACTTCTATGTTTTCTCCGCCAATTTTGTAAAAAGAGGGGTGTTTCTTAATTACATCCCTACTGCCTAGTTTCATTTTTTGATTAATAAAGACTATAACATTTTCATTTTATTACCATAAGGAATTTAATGGTTCATTTAATTATTAAAAACTAATGTAAATACCTTAAACTGAATCCTTAGTTATTTAATTCATTGAAAGTACTGGTTTGTATTTTTCTTATTTATCTAAATATTATATTATAAATATCTTTACAAAGTTACAGATCTTAAAAAATAAATTTAAAAATGTGTTTCAAAGAAAGGAAAGGAGAGGAGTAGATTCCAATCCTGTAATTATGACTTATTGATTAAAGAAGACTCCCTGATGAGGAAAACTCTCAAAGCCTTTGAAGTACAGTGACATCCATTCTCTGCAGCTCTTGAACAATATGACGTAAATTTATAGTTCTAGATAGTCCATATAATAAATGAATGGCAATAAAGATAACAAATATTTCGTAGTTTTATTTTTAAAAAAATTGAAATAATGACCTTTATTTTTTTCTATTGATAATGTAACAGAGATTCTTCTTCTTTCTTTCAGTGGCGCTACAGGTCGTGCAGGCCTTGGGCCTCGCGGTGTAAGCTCCTGCGAGTTTTCACTCACGTTTTACGATGCTATTTTTAGTGTAGGATCATCACTCCCTACGACTAAATTTGTGAGTGGCCACCCTTTGGCTGACGGGTCACATACCCGTAAGTGAATCCCCATTTTTTTACATCCTTATAAAACCCCACCGGGACTGGGATTCGAACTCAGAACCTGTAGCATGAGAGACAAACGCGCTAGCCACGGGCTTCCCTAAAGTAACAGAGATTACATATAGACATTTATTACACACTTAAATAAGCACACCTTAACTCCCTTTTGTTAATTATTTATTTTATTTCATAATTGTTTACAACATTTATCAACGTTTCGTGGTTCATTCCCCATTCTCAAGACTTATTTTTTGAAAACACTTTCTCATATATAATTCATTACTTCACTCCATACCTTACTGCTATTCGTCTACATGGGTGTTCACTGGCTTACAGACATTTATTTGTTAATATGTCTTTATTAAATACTATTTTTATTATTCCCTGTGTGTCATTAGCGTTTCCACTTACATTTTATATTCTGTTGTAATATAAACTTCTTTTCAAAAACTTGAAGAGGATATTGCCTTGGTTTTTATAATCTTTTAAAGTATTTTCTAATTTTAGTTCAATTCTATATTTATCGAAAATTGGACAACCTAACAATATATATTTCACTGTCCTCACTTTGTCACATTGCGTACAAGTTGGAGCCTCTAAAACGAAGGTAGCCGTGGCAGAACTCACCATGTCCTATCCGAAGGCTGCAGAGGATCTCTTCTTCGCTCCTTGACTTTCTGTTGGAGGTCATCCAACGGGCACAATCTTTTTTTTATATCATTTAATTTAGATGAATTTTCCTTCCATTCGACTTGCCACTTTTTCTTCTGTAAAGAGGTGAATTGCCTTGTCCAGTCTTGCAGAGGGATTTTGTTGACTATCGTAACTTGTTAAACAACGAGCAGAGTTTGCCGGGGCATCGGCTTCTTCATTGCCATAAATGCCACTGTGAGCGGGAACCCATATTAACACCACTTTTTTATTCTTCATCAGGATTTCCCGGCATATATTATGGATTTCTTCCACTACCGGATTAAATGCTAGATTTATATGACTCTTTAGAAATTTTGAAGTCGATAATTACAAAGGACGGATATTTATAGTTATTATTTTTATCGTGTCTACTTTTATTTCTGTCAAAATATAATAAATTCCATAATTTAATTTTAAAATGTAACGAAGTCAATGCACAGTACGAAGACATTTTAATCTATTCCGATTTGCTCCTTAGTTCTATCAACACACTTCCTTTTCTTATGCCTAAGAATTATCTTATTATTTTCAGCTCATCAGTCAAAAGTCTAGATGTCATCATTGACTAAAGCCTATACCTTAAACCCTATATTTTCAACAGATCAGTGACGCGGCTGAATGAGAGGCGCTGGGATCTTCTGGCATTGGGCCTCGACATCCACTAGTGGATCTTCGTGGGTTTGATTCTGTGATCCCAGGGGCACTTTGTAAATATTGTAAATAGGTATGAATGTGATGAAGATTGTTATTATTATTTTCTTTATAATATTTATTTAATTTTGTATATATATATATTTATTTTTTGTTTAATCTTTATTATTTTTTTTTAAAATTTTATTTACACTGTACATATGGAATGAATGATTCATTCTATTGCCCCAGAAGGTGGAAGATTATATAATCTCTTAATAAAATAAATTAAAGAAAATATTTTCAATTGTTTATATTTTTACAATTATAAAACTGGATACTGATAATTATAGTTCACAATGTATCAGCTATAATGCCATCATATTGTACAAGAACACTTTTTTGTCTGCAAGTATAAATATGATTTCCATAATAATAATCAATCTCAGAAATATAAAAACAAAATTACATAACAACTACGATTTATTTAACTATAATAATAATAATAATAATAATAATAATAATAATAATAAAGATGAGAAACGATGTGATAGAAGTAATGAGAGCAAAGATCCTCCCTGGAAAAGAAGAATCAAGAACAAGATTGAAAATCTGAGAAAGAAAATTGGAATCATTACCAATTATCTTCGAAATCCAGAAAATGCTTCATTAAAACTTAAGAAGAAAATTGACGAAATCATAGTTTTAAATATCGGAGGGGTAGCAAGCTGTGAGTTAAGGCAAACTTTGAGTGTTTACATAGACACTCTTAAGCAAAAATTAGCAGTGTATGCAAATAGGATCAGGAGGTATACTGAAGCCCATTCTAGAAGAAGGCAAAATCGTATATTCAACACATCGGAGAGAAACTTCTATAAGCAGTTAAAACCGAAAGCAAATGCTAATCAGACAGCCCTCCCAGACCCTAAGGAAGTATCTGAATACTGGAAAGATGTATGGGACCATAAACAAGGTTACAAAAGGAATGCTCAATGGTTAGAAAAAACCTGCAGTAATCTTGCTGACATTGAACCCATGGAAGCAATCAGCATTAGCACAGAGGACATTACTATGGCACTTAAACAAATGAAAAATTGGAAAGCTTCTGGACCAGATAAAATACAAAATTATTGGTTGAAGTATTTTAGTAGCGTTCACAGCTATCTTGCTTCATGGTATCAGAAATTACTATGTCAAGAAATAGAGATACCTCCTAACTTCTGTACTGGGGAGACGTATTTAATAAAAAAAGAAAATAAAGAAAAATTGGAACCGCAAGATTTAAGGCCCATAACTTGTCTCAACAGTGTATATAAACTGCTGACAACAGTTATTAAAAATAAGCTAACTGACTACATTCAGGGAAAGGGCATCATGGCGGTAGAACAGCTAGGGAATAAGGCAGGTTCGAGAGGATGCAAAGAACTTCTGATTATAGATTCTTTCATTGCTGCACAAGTAGCTAAAAAATCTCGTAACCTTACTGTAGCATGGATAGACTACCGTAAAGCGTTTGATTCTGTTCCTCATGATTGGCTTTTAGAAGTATTGAGGATTTATAAAGTGGATCAGGGTATAATTGACTTATTAGGACGTCTAATGAAGAATTGGAATGTGTCACTATGTACACCAGGACATGCTGATAAATATATACCTATAAAAAGAGGTATATTTCAAGGTGACTCTCTTAGTCCTCTATGGTTCAAATACCTAGGTATGCATCAACTGCTGAAGTTCAAAGCCGATTCAAAGAAACTCTTCGAAGACGAATTTAGATGCAGGATCAAGTCGATACTTAAATCTCATCTGAATGGAAGGAATTTAATAAAGGCCATAAACACGTGGGCGGTACCAGCTTTAGCCTATTCATTTGGATTACTGAAGTGGTCAAAGACGGACTTAGAAAGATTGGATCGCATGGTTAGAGTGCAGATGGTGCTTAATAGGAAAAGACACCCAAAATCCTCAGTTACAAGGTTGTACCTTCCCAGAAAATCTGGTGGGCGTGGTTTGACCAGTCTTCTCAAGTTATGCCGAGAAGAGGAAAATAATTTGCGAAGATATATGTTTAATAATGACTCTATGATTCTTTCGACTATAGCAGCATTGGATGCAAATTATACAGCTTTGAATCTAGTCAACAGAGCGACCCCGAATAATGATACTGATTATGCTTCTCTAACAGAGACTTGGAAAAATAAGCCATTGCATGGGCGATTTTATCATTCATTGAACGAAACAGGAATAGATGTGCAGACATCGCTAACATGGTTAAAAAATGGTCATCTTTTTCCTGAAACAGAAGGGTTTCTGTTTGCTATCCAGGACCAAGCAATAGCCACGAAAGCATACAGAAGACATATCTGCGGAGAGGACATAAGTGACCTATGCCGTTTATGCAAAAAAAGTGTTGAGAGCATACAACATGTGACCTCGGGTTGTCCAATTCTCGCCGGTAAGGAGTATCTCCAAAGACATAACAATGCAGCAAAAATTGTTCATCAAGCCATTGCATTAAAGATGAATCTCCTAAGTAGCGAATCTCCCTATTACAAATATAACCCATTATCAATAACTACCGGTCACAAAACTAAAATTTACTGGGATCATCCAATCATTACGGACCACACAGTTTTAAATAATCGGCCAGACATTTTAGTTATTGATAAAAATAGAAAATTGGCACAGATTGTTGAAATAGGCGTCCCATCGGATGACAATCTTCAAAAAACGGTTTCTGAAAAGAAAAGGAAATACCAGGAGCTGGCAGAGGAGCTAAAGCAACTCTACGGATTGGAGAGCTGTGGGATTTACCCAATTATACTATCTTGCAATGGCGTGATTCCAGAGAGTACGCTAGAATCAATCCAACAGCTAGAGCTGCCTGTAAGGATTCTAGCGGAGGTTCAGCGAGCAGTCCTTCTAGGGACAGCAGCCACTGTTAGAAAATTTTTAAATATAACATAATTAGAGCCTAACCCTTGACTCATTGAGTCCGGGTAGGTGAAAATTTCCAGCGTATGTTGAGAAAGTGCGAAATACAAATAATAATAATACTCGGTTACTCGGTACTGCGAGTATTGTTCGAAAAGTACTGAACATAAAGGATTAAGATTTACTAGCCTCACCCTTGACTTAGGTCCGGGTAGGCTCTAATGCCAGCGAAAGCTGAGAACAAATAAATAATAATAATAATAAAATAAACCCGCAGGGGTGACTGATGGATGCAGTTGCCGGGGCTTTACGATCCCCCGGGTTCCTCAGTACAGTACACCACCCAAAGTACACACAGAACAGCCCACTAACAAATCCACACTGACATGAAGCACACTCACAGTACACACCCTAGGGCTACCTTCCCTAGGAAGACCTGGCAGCAGGTATAAAATGCATTTACCCAAATTACAATGGTGCGAACTAGAAGCCAAATAGCCTCGGACGAATCCAGAGTGAGGGCTGCTCTGGAGGGAATGGATTCACAGCCCTCGACATCGGCAGGCAGTGCGAGTGGTGCCCCGATGCCGTATGGAACCGTAAGACCGGCTACCACAGGACTTGGAACTTTAAACTCTGATCCGGGCTTGGATACTATTGAGTCTCCCGCACGAGGAAGAGGAACCACCAACCAAAGAAATAGGCAACGAAGGATGAAGTGGGACCGCAATATGAATATTGCTGCGATCCGTGCTTATTTTTTGGCAACAAAATCAGAAAAAGAGAAAACAGGATATCGCAATAGGATTTGCCGCTACTGGAACGACCAATACCCTGAAATAACAATAACCTCCCAAAGACTCGCTGATCAGGTAAAGCAAATTCTGGACAGGAAATTCTTATCAGATTCAGAAATTACTGCAATTAAAGCTGAGGTAAGGAACTTGTTTGTACGGGACTCAGAAGGGGAGCTAGATCAAGTGGAGGATGGACAACCAGTTATTGTCAGCAGACAGTTAGACACGACGTCAACGAATAACCAAGAAACGCAATCCCTCACTGAATTACGTAGTAAAATGCAAAAAGAGCACATGCTATATTATGGAATACCTTTGAATAGTAGGCCAAAAATACCTAAGGTACCATACTCAAAAAGGACGCTTTCCGCCGTTAAAGATGTCAATGAAATATTGGCTGAACATATGTCAGAGGAAATAAGTTTAGAAGATATATGTCACTGGATATATGTGGGAGGTAGGACAGTAGCACTCGAGCTTGAACTGATAAAAGATGAGAAACGATGTGATAGAAGTAATGAGAGCAAAGATCCTCCCTGGAAAAGAAGAATCAAGAACAAGATTGAAAATCTGAGAAAGAAAATTGGAATCATTACCAATTATCTTCGAAATCCAGAAAATGCTTCATTAAAACTTAAGAAGAAAATTGACGAAATCATAGTTTTAAATATCGGAGGGGTAGCAAGCTGTGAGTTAAGGCAAACTTTGAGTGTTTACATAGACACTCTTAAGCAAAAATTAGCAGTGTATGCAAATAGGATCAGGAGGTATACTGAAGCCCATTCTAGAAGAAGGCAAAATCGTATATTCAACACATCGGAGAGAAACTTCTATAAGCAGTTAAAACCGAAAGCAAATGCTAATCAGACAGCCTTCCCAGACCCTAAGGAAGTATCTGAATACTGGAAAGATGTATAGGACCATAAACAAGGTTACAAAAGGAATGCTCAATGGTTAGAAAAAACCTGCAGTAATCTTGCTGACATTGAGCCCATGGAAGCAATCAGCATTAGCACAGAGGACATTACTATGGCACTTAAACAAATGAAAAATTGGAAAGCTTCTGGACCAGATAAAATACAAAATTATTGGTTGAAGTATTTTAGTAGCGTTCACAGCTATCTTGCTTCATGGTATCAGAAATTACTATGTCAAGAAATAGAGATACCTCCTAACTTCTGTACTGGGGAGACGTATTTAATAAAAAAAGAAAATAAAGAAAAATTGGAACCGCAAGATTTAAGGCCCATAACTTGTCTCAACAGTGTATATAAACTGCTGACAACAGTTATTAAAAATAAGCTAACTGACTACATTCAGGGAAAGGGCATCATGGCGGTAGAACAGCTAGGGAATAAGGCAGGTTCGAGAGGATGCAAAGAACTTCTGATTATAGATTCTTTCATTGCTGCACAAGTAGCTAAAAAATCTCGTAACCTTACTGTAGCATGGATAGACTACCGTAAAGCGTTTGATTCTGTTCCTCATGATTGGCTTTTAGAAGTATTGAGGATTTATAAAGTGGATCAGGGTATAATTGACTTATTAGGACGTCTAATGAAGAATTGGAATGTGTCACTATGTACACCAGGACATGCTGATAAATATATACCTATAAAAAGAGGTATATTTCAAGGTGACTCTCTTAGTCCTCTATGGTTCTGCCTTGCACTTAACCCTCTTAGCAGATTGCTGGAAGATACAGGCAAAGGATACCAACTCAACTTCGGAGCGAAGCTATCGCATTCATTTTATTTGGACGACCTTAAACTTTACGCAAGAAGTGAAGAAGAAATGAGGATTCTTCTAAATGCAGTAAAGGGATTCAGCGATGATATAAACATGCAACTAGGTACAGAAAAATGTGGAGTGCTTACTGTGAAGAAAGGAAAAATTACAGCAGGTGACAATATGGAGCTATCTAATGAAATAATTATTAATCAACTCAGAGACACTGACTTATACAAATACCTAGGTATGCATCAACTGCTGAAGTTCAAAGCCGATTCAAAGAAACTCTTCGAAGACGAATTTAGATGCAGGATCAAGTCGATACTTAAATCTCATCTGAATGGAAGGAATTTAATAAAGGCCATAAACACGTGGGCGGTACCAGCTTTAGCCTATTCATTTGGATTACTGAAGTGGTCAAAGACGGACTTAGAAAGATTGGATCGCATGGTTAGAGTGCAGATGGTGCTTAATAGGAAAAGACACCCAAAATCCTCAGTTACAAGGTTGTACCTTCCCAGAAAATCTGGTGGGCGTGGTTTGACCAGTCTTCTCAAGTTATGCCGAGAAGAGGAAAATAATTTGCGAAGATATATGTTTAATAATGACTCTATGATTCTTTCGACTATAGCAGCATTGGATGCAAATTATACAGCTTTGAATCTAGTCAACAGAGCGACCCCAAATAATGATACTGATTATGCTTCTCTAACAGAGACTTGGAAAAATAAGCCATTGCATGGGCGATTTTATCATTCATTGAACGAAACAGGAATAGATGTGCAGACATCGCTAACATGGTTAAAAAATGGTCATCTTTTTCCTGAAACAGAAGGGTTTCTGTTTGCTATCCAGGACCAAGCAATAGCCACGAAAGCATACAGAAGACATATCTGCGGAGAGGACATAAGTGACCTATGCCGTTTATGCAAAAAAAGTGTTGAGAGCATACAACATGTGACCTCGGGTTGTCCAATTCTCGCCGGTAAGGAGTATCTCCAAAGACATAACAATGCAGCAAAAATTGTTCATCAAGCCATTGCATTAAAGATGAATCTCCTAAGTAGCGAATCTCCCTATTACAAATATAACCCATTATCAATAACTACCGGTCACAAAACTAAAATTTACTGGGATCATCCAATCATTACGGACCACACAGTTTTAAATAATCGGCCAGACATTTTAGTTATTGATAAAAATAGAAAATTGGCACAGATTGTTGAAATAGGCGTCCCATCGGATGACAATCTTCAAAAAACGGTTTCTGAAAAGAAAGGGAAATACCAGGAGCTGGCAGAGGAGCTAAAGCAACTCTACGGATTGGAGAGCTGTGGGATTTACCCAATTATACTATCTTGCAATGGCCTGATTCCAGAGAGTACGCTAGAATCAATCCAACAGCTAGAGCTACCTGTAAGGATTCTAGCGGAGGTTCAGCGAGCAGTCCTTCTAGGGACAGCAGCCACTGTTAGAAAATTTTTAAATATAACATAATTAGAGCTTAACCCTTGACTCATTGAGTCCGGGTAGGTGAAAATTTCCAGCGTATGTTGAGAAAGTGCGAAATACAAATAATAATAATAGGCTTAGCGAAACCGAAGGTTCGATGCCGATACCACCAAATTCCGCCTACACAGACTCGTCTAATGTTCACCATTCAAGCCCAAGCTCCCGAGATCAGCCTTAACGCAATCCTCCCATCTCCGCTTCGGCCTACCTTTCGGACGCCTACCTGTTAGATCAGCAAATACCAACTTTCTCGGAATCCGCTCGTCATCGAGCCCAACATCTTTACCTGCCCATTTGAGTCTCCGCGATGCAATCAGCTCAATTATATTCACAGGATGCAAGTTCCGCACTTGATATTTTCCGATATAGTATATATATTAGATACAGATATAGTTCCGCATTTAACTATAATAAATAAATTTATGAAATATAAATGTTAATAATGAAGCGATATTCTATAAAGAGATTAAATTATTTAAAAAATAAATAAACAAAATCAAACAAGGAATAAAAGGAATAAATAAAACGATTTCGTAAAAACAGGAACAACAGATAAAATAGTTTGTTTATTATATTTTTAGATAATTTCGGCGATCAATAAAATCAATAATTTTTCATAGTCTAGAGACTAATTAAAATTGTATTTGAATGTAGTAATTATAGTAGGAAAAATAGAAAAAAAAACCTACCCAAAAAATAAAAATATAATATAATAATAATAAAATGAAATCAAATACATTAAGTAGGAGAAAAGTGAGTACATAAGTAATAATAAAATAAATGATATGAAATAATAACTTAGTAATTGTATGAATAAAACAAATTAAAAATGAAACACACCAATAATAAAATAATTAATATAATTATAATATATCATAATAAAATATCATATATATATATATATATATATATATATATATATATATATATATATATATATATATATATATAATATATCATTATAAATTAAAAGAAATAAATTTACTTTTATGTATATAATATTATAAAGTTATAATTTATTAATAACCTGTTAAATGGAACAAACTGATATAATATGTTCATCAATGCTAAATGACCATTATATAATTTTTATTTATTTTTTAATTTTGTTTATTAATTCATCATAACATCTATATTTCAAAAATTGATTTATCAAAATCAAATTACATATAATTTAGTATAATCAAATTATGTAATTTTAATGTTATAATTTTAGTTATGAATAAAGTTTATCTCTCTCTTTTGAGATCGGTTATTATAATGAAAGTCATATTTGTTTCTTGCAGATAAAAAAATATTCTTGCACCAGAAGATGGCATTAAAGCCGAAACGTAGTGCAAATTAATATAATAGTGGTGAATTATAATTTTATATTAAACTTAGACATTTACCTAGAATAATTTACACCTAATTTTTAAAGTTATGTTTATTTTGTCGTAATCTTGTTTTTGCTTCTTTTTTTTAATGATTCACCAATATAAATTTTTTGTCGATTTTCACATTCAATTTTTTTTTTTTGGATGTATAGAAGTTCCATATTTTAAAATAATCTATTACTTTCACTTACTATATATATTAAGGGAAAGTATTGCAATCGTGAAAATTTTCGATTTTCATTTTTCAACGGAAATACATGTTTTAGGATCCCCTGAGTCCAAATAACCAAGTCCCGCAAACAGGTTTGTGTGTGTGTGTGTGTGTGTGTGTGTGTGTGTGTATGGTAACTCCCGGGCGGAAACGAAAAGTCCAATGAAATTGAAATTTCATATTTAAGACAACTATACGCCCGAGATGTTACAAAAACTTCTTCATCAAAAAAAGCTAACCAGAAGAGCCACTTTATACCATGCATATTGCACCTTTTTATGATTTTCAAAAACGGCTCCTACGATTTTGATTAAACTCGCTATATCGATGTAAAATTCAATAGGCTTTAAAATCATGTGGGTTTCATTCTGATTAAAATAGTCTGACAGGGCTTTAATGCCGATATTTTAAATTTTCTTCTTCTAAAGTAACTTTAATTTTGTTGATTCTATAAAAATAATTATATTATCTTGTTACCACTTATGAAAAACAGGTATCATTGAAAAAGATATATCATTGAATGAATTTGAAACCCAACTAAATAAAAAAAACTCAAAAAATATTTGTTAATGCATTTTTTTGTTTTTTAACTTAAGAACAGTAATATACTATAATAATATAATATACCGTCGGAAAGCTAAAGATATTAAGAAAAATATTATCCCATACACAAGCTTTTAAAAGTTAATAGAGAGTGATGAAATGAACATAAAACTAACTGATTATCTTAGATAATGATATAATAGATTTTTTAATTAAACATATGTTTCTATATTAATTTTATTTAGCGAATATATGGTTTCACTCATTTTTATCTCTTACTGTATTTGAAAATTCTTAAATCGATTCTAAAAGCGGAAGTAACTGAATGTCTTGTGTTGCCCACACCAGATTTTTTTAATTACTTAGCTAGTTCAAAATTTATCAATGTATTCATTGATTCATTTTCTCATCATATTTTTTTTTTTTTTACGATTATTTACATCTAAAGATAAATATTTAAATAAGTGAAAATTTTTAGGATAAAAGGCTTCTAACAGCATCAGTATTCTTGGACGTAAGTCAAGCCGGTACCCTATTCGACCGCTGGGACGCCCTTCACTCTGACATTTAAGGGCAAAATTACTGCGCTTTGTCTAAGTTCAGAGTCCCGAGAAAGTCAAAGGTAATCATTAAACTTCCACAGTTAAGATCTCTTCTTCCCTAATACAAAATGATTTAATGAAACTACAACTCTAACATGCATCTGTTAAATAAAAATAAATAAAGCATTAATACTCGAAAAATCTCTTATTCCAAGTTCTTAAGGTTTAATATAAAAAAAAAAATATGGTGCGGGGAACACACGACTTTCACTTACTTCCGTTGTTAAAATCAATTAAATAATGTTTAAATACATGAAGAGATAAAAATAAATTGTTAAAGAATTAATTATATTTAATTTCAATGGAAACATGTGTTTTATTAAATAATGTATTATATTTTTATCTACAAAAATCAGTTAGTTTTATCGGCTTTTCATCACTCTCCCCCCTTTATTACCCTTAACAATTCCGTATATTAGATAATATTTTTTCTAAAATCTTTAGCTATCCAACGGTGTATTATACATTTATATTACTATTATTGTCTTCGAAAACACAAAAATTGCATACAAAAAATATGTTTCCACTTTTCTCCTTTAGTTGTTTATCAAATTCGCCCAACTTTTATATTAAGCCATTATTTATATACAATAATCAGATGATGTATCTAATTTTTTGAAATATACAAAATTAAATGTACTTTATAGAAAGGAATTTAAAAATATCTGCATTTAAGCTCTGTCAGAATATTTCAATCAGAAAAAAACTTACACAATATTAAAGCCCATTAATTTTTACACCGATATATATAGTTTAATCAAAATCGTTTGAGCCGTTTTTGAGGAAATCGTAAAAAGGTACAAAATGCAAGGTATAAAGTGGCTCTTCTGGTTCGTCGATTTTGATGAAAAAGTTGCTTTAACATCTCGGGCGTATAGTTTTCTGAAAAATGAAATTTCAGTTTCATAGGATTTTTAGTTTTCGCCCGGGAGTTACCACACACAGACCTTTTTTCGGGACTTGGTTATTTGAACTCAGGGGACCCTAAAACGTTTATCCCTTCGAAAAATGGAATTCGAAAATTTTCACGATCGCAATACTTTCCCTTACTATATATTTCATGAAAGTAAAATTGGAAAAATTTATTTGACTTTGTTTGTTTATTTATTTAACGTCACTTTATGCTACTATGGCTAATCGGACGATGCTTCAGTGGGAGTCCTAAATTTTGTCTATTCAGGTTTTATTAGGATAGGGATCTTTAGGATAGGGATCATTAGTTAAGGACTCTGGAATTCAAATGACTACTTTATAAAGTTTTTTAAATTTTCTTATTCGAATTTTCAATATTTCTTCTTCAACTACAGTTAAAGAACTGCAACATAAATTAATTAGATTAAAACTATCATTACATTAAGTATTTAAATGCGTGTATATATTACTCATAAATACATACATATGCGACACTTAACTTCATTTTTAACTTGGTGTTATATTAACAGTTTCTACTGCCATAATACCTCTTTAATATCATGACTATTACTCTACAAGTCAAAATATTTTTTATTTTTTCATTAAATTAAAATTTGTTGGAATATTAAAAACCGGAAGTAGGAAGGGTAGCTGCTTATATTAAGAAAAAAAGAAACATAAATTTTATTGTTGGTCCTTGAGTCCCTAAAGAATATCAGTATAGGTTCAATTGAAAGTAATCAGAAAAATAAAATGCAGCCGAAATTTATAATCTGAAAAAAATCCAATGTTATAATTTACTGTATGATAGATATAAAATTGTAAAAAAGGGATGGTAAACGGCATATATGGTACGAGAATATTTCTGGTTTAAGCGAGATGAATACAGGTATTGCCTCATTGAGCACGGAGAGAGCCTACCAGCACTCTTCAGTTGGCGATCATACACAATCGATGTGTGCTTTGGCCTTGATGGAGAAACGATTGCATTTCATAGCGCCCAACAGCCTCGCATACGTTTTCCGTATGAGTAGAACAAAACCAAACAAAGAACCATCCCAAACCAATAATATTCGTATTTAAAGAAACATTAAGAATGAAATATATTCAATTTCAGTAAAGGGTAAGAATAGTACCTAGTAGGAACTATTGGGTTGTGTCACATGAAATGTCCGTTTTATAGTTTCTGAAATACATAAAGGAATTTCCAGGTCTCTGATTTTTCTTCCTAATGTTTACATATTTAAAGTAAACAGTTACTAATCCTCTACCTTTGTATTATAAACATTAGCTTCCAAATCAATTACCCACTTTTTAGTATACCTCCAAATATGAACATGGAAACACGCGATTTTCGGGTAATATTTTTGTACGAGTTTAAACTCGACTATTCAGCAGCTGAGCCCGCTAGAAATATTTGCAAGGCGTTTAAGGAAGGGAGTGTTAATGAACGGACCATTCGCCGTTGGTTTGCTAAGTTTTTAGCTGGGGATACCGACTTGGAAAACTTGCCACCGAGGAAGACCTCCATCCGTAATAGACAAAGATGTCCTCAAACATACAGTTGAAGGAAACCCCTACCAAACAGTTAAAGGACTCTCAGCACAACTAAATTTAAGTGCATCTACCGTTTCCAGACATTTAAAGTGTATTGGGAAAGTAAAAAAGCTCGATACATGGGTACCTCATACTCTTTCATGACAACGCTGGACCCCATGTTTCAAAACATAACGTGCAAAAATGAAAGAACTGGGCTACGAAGTTCTTCCGCACCCACCATATTATCCCGACTTGTCTCCAACAGATTACCTACCACCTGTTCAGGAATTTAGACAACTTCGTCAAAGGAAAACTTTTGGAAAATGGTGGTCAAGTGAAAAGTGCGTTTTCAGATTTTGTTTCACTTCAAAGCTCAGAGTTTTTCGGGGATAAAAAAGTTGGTGTCACGTTGGAAAAAATGTTTAGAAAAAGAAGGTAAATACTTCGAATGAAATTATCTAGTTTTCATATCGTATTTTTAATAAAAATCCTTTACCTTGAAAACGGACATTTCATGTGACACAACCCAATATTAAGGAATGAGATCTCACACCCAGCATCTTTCATTTCACTTTTTTATACGTATTCATGTGCATTTCAGCTATATATATATATATATATATATATATATATATATATATATATATATATATATATATAGCTGAATATTTTTTTCAAAAATCTTTAGCTTTCCAACGGTATATCATACATGTATATTACTGCTCTTATGTTCATAAACGAAAAATTGCATTACATTTTTTTTTTTCAGTTTTCTCCTTTAGTTGTTTTTTAAATTCGCCCAACTTTCATATTTAGCCGTTATTTATCAATGCTAAGAAGATAATTTGGTTATTTTTATAGAATCCTTAAAATTAAATGTACTTTAGAGGAAGAAAATTTACAATATAGGCATTTAAGCCTTGTCAGACTATTTTAATCAGAATGAATCCTACATGACGTTTAATTCTTTTCGATTTTACATCGATATAGCGAGTTTAATCAAAATCATTGGAACCGTTTTCGAGAAAATCGAAAAAAGGTGCAAAATGTAAGGTATAAAATGACTCTTCTGTTAAGCTCATTTTAATGAAAATGGTTTTGCAACGTCTCGGACGTATATTTGTCTTAAATATGAAATTTCAGTTTTATAGGACTTACTGTTTCCGCCCGGGAGTTACCACACACACACACACACACACACACACACACAAAACTGTTTACGGGACTTGGTAATTTGGACTCAGAGGACCCTAAAATGTGTATTTCCGTTGAAAACTGTAATTCGAAAACTTTCACGATCGCAATACTTTCCCTTACTATGTATATAGTAAGTGAAAGGAAAAATTCGGATGGATTATTTCTTCTAGCTGTATTGACACAGAAGTTGGCAGATTGTATTATCTCTGAATAAAAAAGTTAAACAAAATATATAAACTGTAAAGATAATAGAGTGACAGCTAGTTTGGCCTGTTTTAGAGTCGGCGACCAGAATAAAGTTCTCCTAAGATTTTATAATTGTTGGGACGAATTGATACCATTTTATGTTTTTAACGAAGGACTTAATCGATTAAAATGAAAGTCTTTCTCAGCAAAAAGCATATTTTTTAAGGCCTTTCCGTTTGATTTCAGTTATTATTATATGAACCATTTACCTAATGACAATAAATTGAAATTATATAACCTGCGATGTGGGTTCCTTATTTCTCAAAGAATGGATAAGGCGGTAGGATTATCATTTAGAAATACAGTAGGATTATTAAAAAAAAAAAGAATAAAACCAAATAAATGAATGTTAATTATTAGAAAACATGTAATTATGTTATATTTTAAATGTGTTTAACAATCTATAAGCAATAGGCTGTTCAGCTATTTTCTTTTAAGTCTAGTATGTATAGTATAAGATCCGAACTTGAAACGATCTGCACCGAACTGATAATAGAATGAAACATATTTTATAACAAATTTAGTATATTAGAAAATCTGTTAAGAATGGGTTGCCTAAAAAAATCCTGGACGGACTATTTTTAACTATTAAAAAAAAAAAATATTTTTAATTAAATATTGCAACATCATGATAATAAGAAAACTTTTACCCTGTAATTTGGTATTTGTGTAAAAAATGGTCCTGTAATATTATATGGGATATCAAACTTTCTTATACTCAATGTCCGATTACGTGCGGCTGCAATGTTGGGTCCTTTATTATTACACGCTATACTCAACTCGGATCTCTCTGTCACGGATTTCCACTCGCGTTAAAATTTAACCTTTAAAATTCGACAACCCAGATTAGGACCAAGATTTTTGCAGGCAACCCTATATCATGTGCTTGCAATAAAACAACGCTTATATTGATTTAATTTGTTTTCTATTATCAAGCCGGTACAGATAACTGATATCGACATACCCGCTTTTACCTGACAACCGATAGTTTGTCCAGGAAAAGATTAGGCAACCCAACGGCTGCACATTTAATATTTTAAGTCAGGGTAAAAGTTTTCTTATTATCATGATATTGCAACATTTAAATAAAAATAATTATTTTAAAAATAATTAAAAATAGTCTGTCCAGGATTTTCTTAGGCCACCCATTCTTAACATATTTTCTAATATACTAAATTTGTTATAAAATATGTTTCATTCTATTATCAGCTCGGTACAGATCGTTTCAAGTTCGGGTCTTAGACTAGTAGGTTACACATCAGTCTTACTCAACAGTAAGAAGCCATGATACCGGATTTAAAATTGTGAAGAGGTCAAAGTGATGTATTTGGATTTAATTTAAATAATAATGGGAATAAGCATGCGAAATTGGCCCATAATATATCACAATAAAATTTATACCATTAATTCACACCTATGAAAAACCAACTTTTGTAAATTTTTAGCTCCTTAATTCTTATGGGAGAAAAGGGGGAAAGAAAAAAAACAACAACAATGTTTTCTCCTGAACAGATCAACGTTATTCACTAAAAAATACATGTTAGGGATTTTCAAAAAGAGTTTCATTAATATTTTTTTCCATGAAAATGCGAATCAAAATATTTTTTTGATTTTTTTTTAGGTTTTGTATGATCTGTTCTCCTCCATTTTGTACTACTTTATTTCACTGATGGGTACTCAGCAATATATATTTTCCAATTTGGTTAAAAAAAACAGGCTTTTGTCAGCTCTTTTTACCAGCCAGGCTGCGAGTAGTAACTGGTCACGCCTAAAGAGTTGGGATAGAGCAGTATCGTAAAGTAATTAGACATTACACACACACTATGACCTTACTTATTATTATACATATCTTCTATTTGATGTAATATTTTTTTTACTTGGATAACAACAACAATTTTGGATAAAAAAGAAGCTCTGTAGTAAGAACAGTTTTTGTGTAAAAACGAGATTTTTCGACCACCTAAAGCTCATCACCTGTTGTGGTGCAAACTCAGATTACTTTTATTTAGGAGAGGTATTAAAATACGATTTCTAGCTGTAGTACAGGCCCAGGAGATTTGTAGGCTAGGATTATCATTCTCTACGCCTAATTTTGTGAGTGGCCACCATTTGGCTGACGGGTGTCACATACCCGGGGGAGAGGCTGTGAGTGAATCCCCGTTTAATTAGATCCTTATAAAAGCCCCGCCGTGACTGGGATTCGAACTCACAACTTGAGCATGCGAGACTAGCGCGCTAGCCACTCTGCCTCGGAGTTTAATTCATTTAATTAGTTCCCATAAATTCCCTTCTTTTACTAAGCTTTGGAATAAGGGGGCCCTAAAACATTTATTTCCATTGAAAACTGGAATTGGAAAATTTTTATAATCGCAATCCTTTCCCTTACTATATATTTGATATATATGTATAAAAAAAAATCTAAAATATTTGATTAAATCGCATTTCAATCCCCCCGCGGAAAATTGTTAATATTTTAATATATAGATGGGAATTCATTAAAATGCAAAAATAATCCATCACAAAATTACGAAGATCTCTGATGATGATTGGGCCATAAAAGATCCCCTTCCCAAGCCTTCGTTACTTATTAAGTAATGGAAGTTGATCTAGTAAAACCAATCAACGTCTCGGAACCGCTTTGCTTTTAAACTCTTATCAAAGGAAAGAGCCAAAGCCTGAGAATTAATCAATTAACGAAAGCGTGCTCGTCGAAAACGAATCTAATTATATATATTTTTCATTCTGAAGTTGTTGCTATGCCAAGCATGTCACATCTTTACTCTGCTGCTCTTCCACAACTCGCTAATACTTTATTTTTAAAAAAAAATCTATTGTAACATTATTTCTGCTGTAGACATTTATTATTTGTTTTGTTTTTTCGACGCGAAACGGCCTTATAGACCACGTAAACATTATTTTCTCGCAACTTTGCCCACACATTCTCCTCATCTTCATTCTCTCAGACTGGACTCTTCTCTGTTCCTCGCTCCATACTCTGCCTTTTTTCAACTCTTTGACACCTACAAGGACCTTTATCCTCCCTAATTATTCGATATATTCATCTCTACTGAGACAATCCTGATTAGAGATTCCAAACCTCACCGTTCCTTTCTTTCTTTACTGAATGTACCTTCTAGCCAATTTATATTCCTTCAATTTCCGAAAGATTTCCTTATTTATTCTGCTAGAGCTCATCCCTACTATATGCCCGTAGAAACGTAGCCTCCTTAACCTAATGTCCACCTTCCAGGTCATCCATTTCTTTGTACAGTTCTCTGGTAGGCCTCAGCCAATATCCCTCTGGTAACTCTACTGGCCCATAAATCCTCATCAAAATCTTCTTCTCTACTCCTAAAACTTTCCTTAAGCTAGGAAGAGAAGCGGTCTCCATTCCATACAGAATAACCGAGTTGACAACCGAGTTAAAGTGTCTTATTTTCGCTCTTAATGAAAGACCCATTTTATAGTATAGACAACTGTATTTCTTATAGTATATTATATTAACAACTTTATATTTTTTTCACATCTAAAAATACTTTAGAAAAAGAAAATTTAAAATATCGCATTTAAGTTCTTCCAGGTTATTTTAAACACCATGAAACCTGATTATATTCAAGCCTGTTCAATTTTACATCCATCTTCTATTTGATTGCAGTAAACTAGACAGATATAAGATTCGTAAACTAATTTTTACAGTCCTGTTCAATGGAGACCAATGGCCGCCTTCCATGTGGGACCTTCTTACATAATGTTTTTCAGAATTTCATGTGTATGTTTGAGTTTTATATGAATTTCATTGTAAATTATTCATTATTTATTTTGTTTTGTTTTTAATGCCTGATTTCGTCTTAACTCTGAATGAAAGAAAAAAAAAATATTTTTTTTTACTTTAAGTAATTTTTTATTTATCCTTTTTTTTATTTAATTATTTTTCTATTTGTACACTTTGTTAAAAATAAGTAAATGCTAACTAATGTAATGTAATAATAATACGTTTTGTATTGCAAGATGTTAAGCGTAGAAATCAATGAACACTGTAATGTGGAAAACCAGAAAGAAAATAACATTTAAAAAATCGACATGTCTGAATATTTCAATCAGAATGAAACGCGCATAATATTAATACTCATTTAATTTCACTTTGATCGAATAAGTTTAATAAAAATCATCACAACCGTTTTTGAGGAAATTACAAAAAAGGTGGATAATGCATGGTCCAAAGTGGCTCTTCTGGTTTGCTGATTTTGTCGACACAGTTGGTGTAAAATCTCAGGCATAGACACTTATAAAAAATGAAATATTAAATTTTTTACAGCCTATTGTTTTCGAGCTAGACACCAAATTCACTTATACGCATACCGTTTTGCTGGACATTGTTGTTGGAATCAGGGGTGTATTTCCGGTGAAAACTCGAATTCGAAAATTTATAATCGCATTACTTTCCCGTAGTATATATTACATATATAGGTAACTGAAAGTAAAAATACGGTACTTTCTACCACTATCACATATTTCAAAGGCATATTTATATTTTATGGATATATGTAATATTTATTAACTCTTTTTGAAAGATATGTTTCTTATTAAGATATACATTTTTTATTATACTTTTAAAAATATTAAATATTCACTAGATCCTATCATATCTTTTAGTAAGTAATACATTCACTACAAAAATCTATTTACTATAGTTGCTTGTGAACAATAAATAAAAAAAAGGTAACATGGTAATAAATAAATAAAACATGTTGATAGCTTGTATAAGTGTTAAAGAAGATCAAATAATATACATTTTACTATTTTTTGTTTATTAAATATTTAATTTTACTGTAAATGTAATTAATTACATATGTTCGCGATCACGCGATTTAAAAATAATAATATTTATTTTGATTTATTTTAATTTAAATTGAAATAGGTCTCGCCGTGGATACGGCACAGATGTTTAATTCGACTAGCTTTTGTTTTTTATATAGTGTCAGTGTGAATTGAGATTCTGTCCCGATTGCATGTTTTTGTAGTCCGTGACGCCATTTGTGGTGATATTCGGTTCCCGGTCACGATAGAGGGACTCAATTTCAAGAATTTAGGTTCTCCTAAGTTTTACAAGATAAAATCTAGGAGCAGCTGGAGGAGACTGCTGAGCCTGAGCGGGCCCGTTCGAGAAGACACAAGAAGGCATTAGGTAAGCTGCTATCCATCTTAAATTTACTTGTAAAACGATTTGGAGAACCCTTATTCTGGGCATAATCAAAATTTAAAGTTTTTTATTATTATTTTTATCATACAGTCCACAACCAGAAAATTTTTAATTGATACAATTCGTCCCAACATACATTCTTTATCATCCTATAGAGCTAATAACATTTTCTATTCAACAATATTTTACAATATAAGACAAAATTGTACTTCCTTTGGCCTAGTATTGAGTACATTATACAATGCTCTTTATGTGTTCTGAAAATATTAGTAGAATAGAATTAAAATTTTTAAATGAACTGGGTTTTCATCTTCTATCATTTAATCTCCAAGTACTTATCATCCACTTTTATTGTAAAATTAGACCATTCATATTTAGTGAAAATATAGAATCATAAAATTATAAATATTAGTAAAAATGTATTTTATCTACTTACACTTGTTAAGATTAATATATATATATATATATATATATATATATATATATATATATATATATATATATATATATATATATATATACATTATTGTCCTATGAAGCTAATAACATTTTTTATTCAACATAATTGTTCACGTTTATAAGACAAATTGTACATCAGTACATCACAATGCTATTATGATACTATATACTAATTTCCAAGTGCTTTTCATACAGTTTTATTCTGTAAAATATTTTCAAGAAAAAACAATTAGCCCATTCATAATGAGTTCAAATATAAAATAAAATCTCCATAGATTAGAATTATGAAATTTTAAATATTGGTAAAAATGTACTTTATCTATTTACAATGGAATGTTAAGATTAAAATATTTGGCAAATCAAATATCAAAAGTTGGAGGTTGCAACTAGTATTAAATAAATTTTACAGAAATACCTCATATTTCCCATGAAAAATGGACATATTTAAACGACATTATTTGAGACAAGTTCGCTTTAAAAATAAAATAACAATCTCATGTTATTATAGATGTTTACACATAAACGACAATCATTAGGAGAGTAAACTCGGGTAAGAGGCAGAGTGAATGTTGAAGTTTGTTTGCATGCTGATGTGGCATTTGCATATCTGTCGTAGGCCTACTTAACTCAGACTCCTGTCACCCCAATAATATCAAACGCAGCTCTCAAACAGCATAGCTTAAAGTGACATGAGCGCTTTTAATGAGATATTCTTGCATATTAAAATATTCGTATATTAATAACAGTTCTGTTTTTTTGAGGTTCTGAAAAAATATTAGTTGTGGAATAATTGTATTTGATCTGAATTAATCAATAAGGATTTTATGTCATTCGGAATTCTGAACCTCTGATAAGTTTTATAAAAAAAAAAAAAATTGGTGTAGGCAACACACGACTTTCCCTCACCTCTGCTGTTAAAAAAAATCTGGTGCGGGCAACACACGACTTTCACTAACCTCCATTTTTAAAATCAATAAAAGAATTTTAAAATATAGTTAGAGATAAAAATCCGTGAAACTATTAAAAAATTAATTAAATTAAATTTATATAGAAACATTGTTTTATTAAAAAATCTATTATATTATTATCTAAAATAATCAGTTAGTTTTATCTTCATTTCATCACTCTCTATTAACTATTAAAAGCTTGTGTATCAGATCATATTTTTTCTAAAATCTTTAGCTTTCCTACGGTATATCACTGCTCTTATGATCAAAACAAAAAATTGCATTAAAAAAATATTTTTTCTGTTTTCTCCTTTGGTTGGGTATCGAATTCATTCAATTTATATGTTTGCCTGTTTTTCATCAGTGGTAACAAGATAATATATTTATTTATATAAAATGTATAAAATTAAAGGTACTTTGGAGAAAGAAAATTTAAAATATCGGCATTTAAGCCCTGTCAGACCATTTTAATCCGAATGAAATCTAAATGATATTAAAGCCCATTAAATTTTACATCGATATAGATTGTTATGTACATTTGGACATATACCGTGGCTAAGCGCGAAGACATTGAGCACACTCATCGTTTCGTTCAATTTAATTTCCACCTTAATCCTCATTAAGACACCACTCAAACATAACCTTTTACACTTACCAACTGCACCTGACATTCAAACCACTGGCATTACACTACACACAAAACACCACGTGATAAGTATAGCTTCGGTGTACTGTCCTCCAAGATATGTGCTGACATCGTCGGCGTTTCGCAATTATTTTCAAAACTTAGGGCGTTGCTTTATAGCAGGCGGCGATTTTAACGCAAAGCACCAATTTTGGGGGTCACGTCTTTGCACCCCTAGGGGAAGGAATCTGAGGGCTGCCATCCACGAGCTTTCATTAGACACTATATCACCAGACAAACCAACCTACTGGCCAACCTCGCAACGGAAAACACCGGACTTACTGGACTTTTTTATTACCAAAGGACTACGTACCATACCTTACTCAATAAAAACGATCTCTGATCTTTGCTCTGATCACTCTGCTCTACATTTGGTCGTTCTCGACGAACCATGCAATGCGCAAAGGGTGCCCATGCTTATAAATAGCGGATTGGACTGGGATCTATACCGAGAATTTCTTGAAACAAATCTCTCAATACCCATGTCCATCAAAACAGAAGCAGAATTAGAAGATGCGGTGGAAACATTTACTAAATGTGTCCAAAGAGCAGCATGGTCATCATCTCAGAAGATAACATCGAGATTAGATCATCTGCCAAAATACCCTCAATATATAAGGGACTTGATCACAGCAAAGAGAAGAGCTCGTAAGGTATGGCAGACTAACAGACTTCCTTCTGACAGACAAAACTTTAACAGACTGAACAACGAACTTAAACGACAAATACAAAAATTCAATAGAACTAACTATGATTCCTTTTTAAACAACCTATCAACTGACGATGGAAGCTTGTGGAAGCATACCAAGAAATTGTTGAAACATCGACAGGTGTCAGTACCACTGCGAAAAGAAGATGGTTCATGGGCCGTGTCAGATGGAGAAAAATCTGAAATTTTTGCTGATCACCTTTCCTCTGTTTTTATACCACCTACTGACTACCCTAATACAGAACATGAAAACTTAGTTAAAAGTACTCTGGACATTCCACTACAGCTGACACTACCTCCTATATCTTTCACTCCTTCACAAGTCGCACAACAAATCAGACACTTACCTAAAAGAAAAGCCCCAGGTTATGATTTAATAACTGCCGAGGCGCTCCAACTGATGCCCAAGAAAGCTCTGGTGTTCCTCACGACAATATACAATTGCACACTTAGGACAGCTAAATTCCCAATACAGTGGAAATATTCAATCATAAAAATGATACACAAAAAAGACAAAGACATGTACAAACCATCCTCTTATAGGCCTATTAGTCTCCTTCCCATATGTTCTAAACTTTTCGAAAAATTAATTTATAAAAGATTGGTTGACATACTGACTGAGCAAAAAATAATACCTGACCATCAATTCGGTTTTCGCATGTCACACTCAACGACACACCAATTACACAGAGTTACTGACTTCATTGCAGGAGCACTAGAAAAAAAGCAATACGCGACTGGAGTATTTTTGGATGTTGCCCAAGCGTTTGATAAAGTCTGGCACGAGGGGCTTCTCTTTAAACTCAAGAACGTACTACCTTACACATACTATCTTATTATACACTCTTTTCTCTCTGATAGATTTTTCTCTGTTCGGCAGGGCTCAGAAACTTCTTCAATCCTACCAGTCTTGGCAGGAGTACCGCAAGGGTCGATACTTGCTCCTCTCCTATACATTGTATACACACATGACATACCAACTCACTCCACCACATTGACTGCAACTTACGCGGACGATACTGCAATTTTAACTTCAAACGACGATCCTATACTCGCCTCACTGACTCTACAAAATCACTTGATGATACTACAAAATTGGTACAAGCTATGGAAAATTCGTTTAAATCACGACAAGTCAAAACACGTAACGTTCACACTACGACAAAACACTTGCCCACCAATTTTTATCGACAACAACCAAATTCCTCAGACCAACTCTGTACATTACCTAGGACGGACACTCGATCGAAGGATGACTTGGGGCCCACATGTCAAGATGAAAAGACAGACTCTTAACCACCGACTGAAAGTACTATACTCACTTTTATCTAAATCTTCAAAATTAAAAATTAGACAGAAACTGAATACATACACATACCTTCTTAAGCCAATATGGACTTACGCTTCACAGATTTTCGGTTCAGCAAAAAAGACTCACATACAAAAACTGCAAACATTTCAATCCAAAATTTTAAGACTAATAACGACAGCTCCTTGGTACGTAAACAACAGAACCCTACATACGGACTTACAACAACCAACAGTTGACCAACATATACGAACACTCTATACTCGTTTTCACAGTAAACTTAACGGACACGACAATAGACTGATTAACGACATGTCAATAGCTGAAATGCCAGTCAGAAGAAGGCTAAAGAGAGGCTGGATGAGGGACCTCCTCGGATAAAATAAAGCCATGGAAGGGGTGCTGCTGGGCATTTTCCTTCTTCATGCCTACCATGCCTGGATCTCAATTTATACAGCACATTTGCTGATTGTCAGATACATTCTGACAGGCGTAAATATAGATTTAAAGAGAAAAAAAAAAAAAAAAAAAAATTCCACCTTGTAGTACAACTAAATATATTGTCACGGTAAGTTCGCAACATTAGAGACGCTAGAAGTAGATTTCGATAGGATGTCAAGTGTGTTGTGTCGATCGCAAAACTGCCTAATAAAGTATGATAATTCTCAGGTAAGTCTGGCGTGTAAATATTGAATAGCAATGTACATGCCCTTGTGGACATCCTCCAAGTAACTCTTGAAAAGTGTTCAATTTTCATACTCGAAAATGCGTCTTTTAGTTTTACAGTAAAGTTTCTTTCTTCTCGATCGCTTGAAATATATCAAAAGTGCAATACAAACCATAATTTTAAAACAAATACTATATTTATTCCCAAGAAATTGCAAATTAATAAACTCGTTTATCATTAACTCTATTCTATAAAGTAGTTTATTGGAATAGAAGTGGTAAATTATTCTTTAGAAAATCTGAAGTAGGTGTGAAGTAGAGAAACTGATGAGAATCCTCGGACTAATTCACTAGATGGAGGGCGCTCTAGAGTCACGCGAGGTTATCACTTTTTTCATTACCTATATCGGCTCTTTATTTCTGCACAATAGTAACCTCAACTCCTTTGGGGGCTTTTTAACAAATGAGTGTTATTTAGTCAAGTGTTATTGCCCCTCATTTCTTTTTTTACTTTTACCATTCATTATTATTTTTATTTTTTTGGTGAGTGAAGAGAGGGTTGTATATTCACATTCACTAAGACACTGTAACAAACATATCATAAGTTTCTTATTCATTACCTTTTCTATTTATTTATTTTTATATTTCTTTCGATTCAAATTCAGAATGTTGTTTTATTATCTATTACATTACTATTGATATTATACGTTTTGACAACAGCTGTATTTAAGAATTAATAAGTTAGCCTCAGTTACTATACGTGCACAAAATATGGTAATACAACTAAAATTATGGGATCAGCTGATGCGCTCGATGATAAGTCATACGTTACATCGTCTCTCAGATTTTTGCTTTATTCAGGAACTGAACCACAGACCAGCACATCATCACAAGGAATAACTGATGAATCCCCGTTTTTTACACCGAATCCATTTCAGATCCTCCAAAATGAAAAAGAAGCCATGGAATCTTCTCCTATACCCAGGGAACCACTATCTCCACCAATATTTGTGAAAAACATTAAAAATTTTAAACTGAGGTGTGCGCATTTAAACAAAGTAACTGATCCTAATAGTTATTATTGTATAAGTAGAACCAATGATACTAAAATATCTCCGACTACTGCTGAAACCTAAAAATTGTAAAATATCTGACTGAGACCAAAGCTGACTTTCATACTTATCAGCTGCGCCAGGAGAGAGCATTAAGGGCCGTAATCAGAAACCTACATTCCTCAACACCCGTTGAAGCTATCAAAGAAGAACTGACAGAATTAGGATTCCAAGTGAGGCAAGTCACCAACGTTCTAAAAGATAAAAGTCCACTGCCTCTATTCTTCGTGGACATGGAACCATCAGCAGGAGTCGAAAAAATCTATAACCTCAGTAGACTGTACTATACCCGTGTAAAAGTTGAAAAACCTTACACAAAGAAAGAAATAGTTCAGTGCCATAACTGTCAGGCATATGGTCATACAAAAAGTTATTGCCATCACATACCACGCTGTGTGAAATGCGGTGAACAGCATAAATCAGAAGAATGTACAAGATCAAGATCAACACTCGCTGTATGTGATCTGTGCCTCAAGGACCACCCGGCTAACTACAAGGGATGTGAAATCTACAAGAAACTCAGAACCAGATACCAGAAACCTCAGGATCCAAATGAAACAGCTATACCAATCAGAAGCAGAAGAGAATCATCTAAACTTGTAAATTCTAACGTTTCATTTGCCCACTTGCTTGGAGGTGGAAACCAGGATCATGAAGTCGAGGCACTGCCGGAACAACGTTTTCCTCAACATTCTTAATCTATTGTACAACAATCTATCCCTCAAAATTTACCTGATCTTCAAAAAACTGCTCAACATCAAATTTCTCATATCCCTGCACCATCGAACGTCACAGATCTTACCAGTCTAATGACATCGTTCATCTCCGAACTCAAATCTCTTGTTATGCCTCTTATATCACTCCTTACAAATCTAGTATCAAATCTAATCCCTGCCTTTAAAAATCCTTAAATGACTTCACCTAACTCCTTATCCATTCTCCTTTGGAATGCGAATGGTGTTAGAAATCATACTGACGAACTGACAGCGTTGTTGCAAGACAAAACAATCGATGTTGCACTTATAACTGAAACAAGAGTAACGACTAAACAGTACTTCAAAATACCGCAATACATGACATACCGTACTGACCACCCAGACGGCAAAGCCCATGCCGGTTCTGCTATCATTGTCCACCAATCCCTCTCTCATCATTTACTCCCACTTCCCACCTATGATTTCCTACAAGCCACAGTCATAGTAATCAAGACTTTTTCCTTTCCGGTAACCCTCACATCTGCATATTGCCCTCCTAAACTTTCCATTTCCTATTCTGAATTAGTATCCTTCCTGGATTCCTTAGGAAATCGTTTCATTCTGGGTGCAGACTTAAACCCCAAGCATCAGCAGTGGGGTTCCAGAACCACGAATTCTCGGGGACGAAATTTGCTGTCTGCACTCAACTCCCGAAATTTTAATATCCTGCCTCCTGACTCCCCTACCTACTATCCAACCGATCCTAACCGCAATCCTGACATCCTCGACTTCTTTATCCACAGCGGATTAGGCTCCCTCAACTTGTCTGTAACTCGCCTTGATGAACTATCCTCAGACCATAGTCCACTGATCCTAAAAGTATCTCTCACTCCAATTCCAAAACCCATTCCACCATAATTCAGCCGAGGCCCTGTCAACTGGAACCTTTTCCGCCAAATCCTGACCGATAATATTGACCTCAGAGGAACCCTCAAAACCCCAGATGACCTAGATAATTTCGTCTATTCCTTTACCACCGCCATCCAACAAGCTGTCTGGACTGCTTCCTCTCCTAAACACTCCAATATAAATCCAGACCAAAATCATTTTCCACAACATATTTTAGACCTCATCCACACCAAACGCCTAGCAAGATCATTATGGCAGCGCACCCGACCCCCAACAGATCGCCGCTCCTATAACTTCCATTGTAGACAATTGAAGAGGGAGTTGTGCGACCTTCCGTTCCCAGTCCTTTAATTCCTACCTCTCCTCTCTATCAGCTCGTGATAATTCCCTGTGGAATGTCACGAAAAAGTTTCCCATCCTCTCCGACGTGGTGATGACTCCTGGGCTGCGTCTGATGAAGATAAAGCCGAGGAATTCGCCACACACCTCTCCAAAGTATTCACTCCTCCCCCAGAATCCCACATCAATCACACCGCAACAGTGCAAGACTTTCTTATGTCACCAATTCCACTTTCCCTACCTCCTAAAGCTCATCATCCAGTTCCAATCCTGAAACAGCATCCTTAAACCTCGAACACTGGTGTAATAACTGGCGTGTAAAGGTGAACGAAGCCAAATGTAAACACATAACCTTTACTCTTAGACGAAAATCCTGTCCGCCAGTTTATTTCAACTCATTACCAATTCCTCTCTCAGATACAGTCCGGTATCTTTTCTTACTACTTGACAAAAGATTGATTTGAAACCCACATACAAGACTTAAAAGAGAAGAACTCAACCGACGATTCGGACAGTTATACCGACTACTCAACAGAAAATCTGAACTTACAGTTGACAACAAATTATTAATCTACAAGACAATACTGAAGCCCATCTGGACCTACGGCTGTGGGGCACAGCTAAACGTTCTAACATCAAACGCATTCAATCCTTTCAATCTAAAGTCCTTCGTACAATAGTAAATGCTCCTTATTATGTCTCAAACAATACCTTGCACCACGTCCTTAATGTTCCATTTATTTCAGACCTAATTCCATCCAAATTTTCCAAATTCCACCAGAACCTCATTCATCATCCTAATCCTCTAGCTCAATCCCTATCCAGCTCCACTCATCCATACAACCCACCTAGAAGATTGAAACGGCAGTGGCCCCGGTACCTTTTGTAAATATATTGGAGTTCTAGCACTGGCTAGATTCTCCACTCAATGTGATGTATGTATGAGTGTGTGTATGTGTATATAGGTTTAAGTTAATTCTTGACTTTATTGTATTGATTCATTATTGTGTATATATTTTATTGTAATTGTATGCTGTGTAAATATTGTATGAATGTAGTATGTATGATATCTTTCAGCACTACTATTGATGTCCAAATTGGGGCAGATAGTAATTTTACTCAATAAAGATTGTATATGGAAAAAAAAAAAAAACTACGAAAATTAAAAATAAAACAAAGAAAATCCAGTAAAAAAAATTTACACGTAATAAAAAAATAAATTTAATTTCGTCTTTAAATTAAATTTATATAAAACGTTCACCCCTTGAAACATTCTTATCATCACTTCAAACATTCACTATTGTATTTATTTTCTTTGTATTCTCTATTTTATTATTTATAATTTTTGTCAACAAACGCTCAAAAACGGTCATATTTTTATAGATAAATACATAGATTTTCTAAACTTACATAAGACTGCATAAAATTTATATTTTAATATATTTCTATTCTAATCCTTAAAAATCAGAATTATGAAATTCAATTTTCAAAGAATAATATATATATATATATATATATATATATGACCAAAAGACTCTAATCTCCCATTCTTTGGGAAGGTCCATATATAAATACATATCATGTAAATACTCATTTATTTTTTGTTTTGTTTCATAATGGAGAGTAATTAATTTTGTATTTAAATATAAATAAAGACTATTATTATTATTATATGGAAACCATCGACAGGAGAATCCCTAAGCTCAGCACTTTTTCTCCTGCCAATCTATAAAAAACCCACCATATTCCTTCCTAGCAACAGTCTACATCCAGCCATGAATTAGTTCACACCTAGTTATTATCCTGTAAACAGTCAGTTAGTAGTAGTAGTAGTACAATAGATGTTCATGTAATTTTTGTTTTTAACTAAATAAACTTTTTTTCAAGTCAAAGTGAGTGATAGAGATTTAATTTTGCACTGATTCTAAATAACCAAGTCCCGCAAAAATGTCTGATGTGTAGAGTAAGTCTAGCACGAAAACGAAAAGCCGTAAGAAACTAAAAAAAATTATTTTTAAGCTGACCGTAAGTGCTACTTACTATGCATTATAGACCTTTTTACGAATTTTTAAAAAAACAGCTGTAACGATTTCACTTAAACTCCCTATATCGAAGGATATTTTAATGGGATCGTGTCAGTTTTATTCTGATTGAAATAGTCTGACTGTGCTTTAATGCTTAACTTCTATTTCTCCTTCTAAAGTACCTTTTATTTTGTAGATTAGAAAAAAATCATATCATCTTATTAGGATTGATAAAAATTAGCTAAATATAAAAGTTGAATGAATTTGATAACCAACTAAATGAAAGTAATTACTAACTAAAGAAAAAATCTATATTTAAAGTATAAAAAAATAATTTGTTTAATAATAAATGTTTGAGAGATTTTATCGCTCCCTGTAAAATTTTCTAAAATGGACATAATGATTTTCGGAAACAATTATTTAAGATATTACATTTTTATTCATCGACTTTAATAATTAATATTAATTAAATCTTGAATAATGGAGTTAGAGGTGTGTGGTGTCATGAAGGTCAGAAGATGAGAATTGTGTGGTGTCATGAAGGTCAGAAGATGAGAATTGTGTGGTGTCATGAAGGTCAGAAGATGATAATTGTGTGGTGTCATGAAGGTCAGAAGATGAGAATTGTGTGGTGTCATGAAGGTCAGAAGATGAGAATTGTGTGGTGTCATGAAGGTCAGAAGATGAGAATTGGACGAAATGGGACATCCTTTTGAACTAGGTGTGTTACAAGATTTCAAGGCCTCTATTCAGCCCATTGTTGTACAAATATAAAATTTTCATCGAATTCCACAATACTTAATTTGCAAACTACTTCTGATACTATTTTAATGCCAAAAACTATGAGTACTCATTCAAAAAATTATAAATTTAGTGCGGGCAACACGACTTTCACTTTCCTCGACTATTAAAATCAATTTAAGAACTATGATACAAATTTAAAGTTTAAAAATAAAGTTTAAACTGTTATAGCTGGAATAATCAGGAATCAGTCATTTTTTTTTAATTTTTCCAACTTTTCGGATCAAGCTTGTGAGCCATCATCAGGGCATTACTGAGCCATGTCCAAGCATAAACTGAGTAGAGGACTAGCACATCAGTTTATGCTTGGACATGGCTCAGTAATTGAGACGTTGATTTCCAAAAGGTACTAAAGGACATTTTTTACGAAATTGATATTTTTACATATTTATATTCTCCTCATTTAGTTTTATCTAAATCTTAAATTTTATTTTATTTAATGAACACATTTTTAACGTGATTTGAAATGTTATTAATTTCTTAAGATACTTATTACACATTTAGTTTCATTCCAAATCATAACAGAACATTTCATTTCATAACTTTAATATGGTTTTATTAATATAGTAAAGAAATAATTCTAGATTTTAATGCGAAAAGAATCAAATTAGCTGATTTAATAATATCGTAATGAGAGATTTTGGCGCTTCCTGTAAAATTCCCCAGAATGGATATAATACCTTTTGGAAATCAACGTCTCAATTGATGATGGCTGATGATGGCTCGTAAGCTTGAGCCGAAAAGTTGGAAACATTAAAAAAAATGACTGATTCCTGATTATTCCACCTATAATAGTTTCTACAGTCGACTATACATCATCAATATAAAGTTTAAACTTAATTGTAATAAGAAATGTATTCAGTTTCATTGGAAGCATATTGTTTAGATTAAAAAATATAACAATATAAAATTAATATAGATAATTAACCTTAATATGTTTAAGCTCTTAGTTACTAATTGGTCACTTCAAATTACCTTTTACGAATATGTATATTAGATAATATGTTTTCTAAAATGTTTAGCTTTCCAACGGTATATTATACATCTTACGTTCTAAAAGTAAACAAAAAAATTTAAAAAAAAAAAATTCACTTTTCTCATTTCTAACATTTTTACCAGATAGGAAGAAAAAATCGTCCAATTGATATGATATTTCGGAAGGATGTGAGGCCTGTTCACTAGGTTGACAACAAAGCTTATAGTTTGAATTCGCCTGACGATGGACTGAGGCCTTAAGCTAGAACCTGACCTTTGAGTACAATTACGAAGTGTATTAGGCACACATCACGTCCCTGGCGCAGTTACAGGGTTACAATAAGCTCAATCTACAGATATCCGCTTCCCTCGTACTCTGCCATGAATGGATATCTATGTAGTGATAATCGAAAACGTCCCAGTTTATGCTACTTAACCATAAACAGGCTTTGATAATGAAATATCGATATTTTTTTTAAATTAGTTGTTCGTATTGTAACTCTATAAGAACTATTTTGGCTAATTAAAATCAGGGGTGATGTTTTAAACGTAAATTATAAAAATTTCATGAAAACAAATAATAAATGTAGTTTGTGCAATACAAATGAAACAGAAGATCTTTTTCATTTTTTGGCTGCCTGTCCGATACTTAATGAGTTTAGAAAAAAATATTTTAATTCTAAAAATTTAACTTGGGATCAAATTTTAGAGTTGATAAATGGAAAAGATTGGCTGGCGTTAATTAATTTCTCCAGATCGGCTTTCTCTTATGGAATGTTGCTAACAAAAGAATTTAACTATTAGTGAATTTGTTAAATTAGATTTAACTAATTGTGAATTTGACTATTTGTGAATTAATTTTAGTAGATAAATAACATGCGAAGTGTTTGTTTCTTATTTTGTTATTAATTATTTATATTGATAGATTAAAGGTTAATTTTGTCAATAAACAAAGACTCCACGGACGGTCAATAGACCATGTAGTGTGTCTGATTTTTATTATTGTATTTTGTAGTTTTTAAATTGTTTATTTTTTATTTGTTGATTTGCTATTTGATGTAATTTTGAAAAATAAAAACAGACTGTTCTATCTATCTATCTCAATCTACTCTGTAAGAACTTTCAACAAAGGTACTTTTTGATTTAAAAAAAAAGTTACTTTTCCAGTTACCTAAAGATTAATTCGTTCTATCATCACGAAAAAATTGATCCTCCTGTCTAGGACTTATTAGCATGCGCTTATAGATGTTTGAAGATATAAAATATATAGAACGGACTCCCTCACTAGACCGAAATGGACTAAAACTATAAGAGATAAGTTGGAGGCTAAGATAAGTGAAGAGGGCGCGGACGTGTACAAATGAAGCGGTGAATGAGTGATGGTGAAGGGCTCCCCGTGTAGATGACCATTAGCTCCCTCTACTCTAAGTCTTTCTGTCCCCTAAGGCTCTACACAACGCCCTTTTGCAATAAATACCATTTAGCAATAGTTATTGTTAATCATATCTGTATTTTTCGAATAATTTTGAGAACGAAGGAAGAAGGCTGATCGGGCGATAGGGATTTAAACAGTCAGAGGATTTATTTGGTTTTAGCATCATGATAACTTCTGAATATTTCCACAAGGCTGGAAAATTCGTGATTTTGAAAATAGAATTATGAATATTTGTTAAAAAAAGGATTGCTTTCCATGGTAAATTTTTAATAATGAAATTCGTAATTAAGTCAAATCCTGGAGCTTTATTGTTCGGCAAGCTCTTAATAATATCACGAACTTCGTACGGATGAGTTGCTTTTTGGAGGTAATGTCATTGATAAGGGCACTGTAAGGTGGTATTGAACAAGAGTTGTCTGTAGTCTGTTATTAACATCATCATGAGTTTTGAAAATCCCACTGAGATGGTTAGCAAACAATTGAGCTTTTTGTGCGTCTGATTTTGCCCAAGAACCATCAGGATATCTAAGCTTCTTCTATACTATAATATAGGATATCTAAACTTCTAAATATAGAGATAAGATAACAAAACATATATTATTATAAAAATTCTAAATTACTAAGCCTCATCTTATGATTTATTAATATAGTCTGTTTTTTATTATTTCATTTTTTTATTTTTTTCTTTCATCAATAATAAAAAATATTGATGTCCATTTTTTTTTAATATATAATATTGCTTTATTGAGGAATAATACATTCTGCCACAATCTGGGGCAATAAGTATTACAGATAAAAGAAGTCATTCATTCCATATGTACAAAGTAAAACAAACAAAAGAATAAAATAAGTTAACCTCAATAACAAATGAAAAAATAAATAAAAAAATAGATGAAATAAAAGAAAATGATTATAATCTTGGCCACATTCATACCTATATACAATATTTACATACTGCCCCTGGGAACTCCGAATCCAGAAATGGATGCCGAGGCACAATGTCAGGAGATCCCAGCGCCTCTCAGTCAGCCGCGTCACCAATCTAGTCAGTGGAGACTGAGTGAGGGCGCTAGATCCACACACTCTCATGCCTGAGGAGTGAAGAAGTTGGCCATTGCCAGCACTCGATGTGCAAAATAAATTCTTTGAACATTGTAAATGAATCCCTATCAATGCATTATAAATATACAGATATGTACATTATTGTATATAAAAAATGAACAAAACAGTATTTCTTTTTTTTTTTAATATTGAATTATTAGAATCGACTAAATCATTATTGAAAATTATTATTACTAATTAATTATCTGATTCCTCTTCATCTTTCTATGGAATCATCTAATATTTATCATATATTTACTTATTCATTAGATTCATTTCAAAGAGAAGAAAAAACAAATGGATGGGACACTGTTAACCATGGATAATTCCCAGAGAGTACAAGAGTGTATTTTCGGCCAAAATCGCGACATTCCTAGTCCTTACATCTAGATTCCCTAGGAAGCTCCTTGTTTGCTTCGGGACCGTTTCACGAGATCCAAACCACACACCTTTCACGGAGAACTCCCTCTCGCCCAAGGTCTCGCGGAACTTTTCTTTTAGGAAAGGGTTGCATTTTTCATATATTCTTTTTTTTTTCCCTTTTCACCACACTTGGTTGAGGTCATTTTTTTCATACACGACGGTTGGGTCTTGAGCTGATGCCTTTTCCTGCTCTTAGGGAATGCGACAATGTCGGCATATCTTGATCGAGATTCTAAACGTTCATATCTTGGTACACAAGTGACGCGTGTAAACAGTATTTCAGCGGGGATACAGGGAAGAAGAATGTCAGCGAATCGTTGTTATTATCGACTCCACTCACACTTAAGTAATTCTCTACAAAAAGCTTGCTTATGGCTCTGGGACCTAGTCCATTGCAAAGACAAATGGGGAAAGGCCTCCTAAATTTTTTTTTGTTTTGTTTAAGGAATGATAGTTGGCGTGGTAGTCATGATAGAAGATGCCCAGCGGCACCTCTTCCTGGCGTGCTTCCTATTACGGGCTTAGCTTAGAAGGTCACTCATCCAACTTCTTTTTAGTCTCCTGCGAGAATTGTCCGGCATGTTACTAGTGGCCATGCTTCGTATTAGATTGTTTGTATGTCCGTGTAAGTTGTTGTAAAAACGTTTGTAGAGGGTCCGAATCTGTTCGTTGACTGTTGGCATGTGAAGGTATGTATGTAAAGTAGTTGTGCTAACGTACCATGGTGAGTTTGTAATAGTTCTGAAAGTTTTGAATTAAAAAATACTTCGCATAACAAACACAATTTGTAAATTTTCACGAATTCTTACTATTCAAAATATAGGTTACTGTAGGTACGGTAAAATTAATATTCATTTATTCATATTAAAAAAAATTGAACCTTTATTTTTACAATAGATTTTCGCTTATAGTATGTTAATATATTTTGCCAAAAATTAAATAAACGCGTTCACGCAGGGGCGAATATCTATGTTATTCCAGTGGGGCGGGGCTTTTCTGTTGCAAGTTCCAACGTGTTTAATGCGAGCTGACAACAGTTCCAGGCTTCCAACGCGCTAAATGCAAGATTTTAACAGTTTTTACATACATGTATGACTTGAAGGAGTAATTATGGAAATGCTTTAAAAAGGTTCTTTTATTATTAAAATGATTCATATATTATTATTATTATATTATATTATATATTATTATTATATTCTTATATTATATAATGGGAATAAAACTATGAAAATAAATCACGCACATCTAAATAAAATTCTTAAAGAAGAGCTATAAATTAAGATATAAGTTATATTAAAAAGTTATAAAATATTTAATAAATAAATCCTTATGCTTGTTGATTCCTACAACATATAATGTTGAAAAAAATAAAATAAACTTATCTTATAAAAATAAGTGCTCACCTGTGATGCACCCTCCCCACGGAACGAACAAGAATGACCCACGGTGGTTCACCCCGCCCACGGAACAGACAAGTATGACCCACGGTGTTTCCAAAAAGCGGAAACAATTCAATATCTCGAAACCTGGGATTGGTCTCATTAGACTCAGAATAGAATAGAATAGAAAAATACATCAAGTTCAACGGTCCTTATTGACATTTTGAGGATAACTAAATTACTAATGAGAAAATTAAAGCCTATAGGCAAGATACAAATTTCAGGAATTTTCGAAATATGTTGCACTTATGAAAACCAGTTCAAAAAGTTATTTTGAGTGTATCATGAAATTAAATAATACTCACAAATAAAAATTCAGAGAAGTTTAAAAGACTGGAGAATTTCGTAAATAATTAAACTAGAGATTCAAAGTCAAAGCTTGCTCTAATTGAAAAAAAACTTAGGATTTCAAATTCAAGGAAATTATATTAACAGCTACTTGGCTACATCACTGATATCAGGTGCATTTTTCTTTTTCGGGTCTCATGTTCATGATAAAAGGATCTAAAGTCTCCAGTAGCTGGATTCGTCGCCTGGTATGTGGAAAACTTCATTTTCCATTCACTCGCTGAATATTTTTCTGAACCCCGCCAGGTCCCGATTTGCCTTGTTTTCTTTGTTTTTTATTATTAAAATGAGGACAAATTCTTACATAGAGCTGTCACCATTGTAGAAATGTTTTCCTCGTCAAGTTCAGGGTGATTTTGTCGAGAAATACGTTGAAGTTTGTACCACCCCACAATCACCCTCACAGAATCGCGGTATTTAATTTTGATAGAGGTCATGGCTAGACAACATTAGCAACTAAACTGAACTGGAATTAAAATTGTTTTGGCGTGGGGACATGTATTACCTGAGCCAATGGGTAAACAAAATAGTGCAACAATCAAAGGGATACTCTAATTCTTTCTTTTCTTTGCGGTGTTATGATCGGATAGGCAGATAAAGGCAGATGATTTTGTTTTAATCTTTATTCTAACACGTCTATTTTGAGAAAATACCTTCCTCATCCCGGAGGAAGGTGGAGCTTTTTTTGGTTGCACTATCTTTTCAAATGTTTACGGTAGTTCCTAACTGTGGTCTGGTTACGTGATCAAAAATATTTTTTTGACCGATTCGTCTTATGTGTGGCATATTGTAAACATCCTAGAACAGGAATAAAACATTAGAATTGTTTCACTATTTTTCCCAGTTATATAGATACTCTGAAAGTTAGGAGTAATTTTAGCAAACTTCCACTATCTTAACTTTAAGCCTCAGTAAATGAGGCTAAACATTAGTCTGGATGAAATTTGTGCTCTATCTAGATGCAGTGGCTAATGTACAACAGAAACACGAGCCAGATGATCAAAATAAAAAAATTCGAAAAATCTAATTTTTTCCGCACTTGCCCCAATGTGCGGCGTGAACGTGTTAAAGAAAAAAATCGATATTCACTCAGCCAGGAAAATAATCTATTTATATTGAATTTTGATGAAAGGAATAGGAGTTTCCTACGTTAATGCCGAAATATATTCCTTCCAATATGTGACAACTTGGAAGAAAATCATAATGTTCAAAACAAGTTGAACCAGATAATCACCTTTATCCAAAAGCTAGTAAGAATTATGAGCCCTGAGTGGCGGAGTAAGCTTAGTGTGCTATTTCATTCTTGTCCATGGAGCTAAATTGTCCAAGTTCGCTTGCTACTTCCAGGCCTCTTCTGCTATTAATATGTGTTCACATCCCAACACAATTTGTCCCCAATTACTTTATAATTACTTCAGGAACAAACCAATCATAATTTTAAACTTATAAGCGTTTAAACTATTACAAAAATAAATAATGATAAAATATACTCTAAAACATTATTTAGTAATTTTTAAAAACTGTAAATATTTTAACAGTAATGAAATTTGAGAAACAATGAACTCAAAATGGTTAGAAAACATTACTTTTAAAAATTAATTTATTTTTAATGTATCTTTTTTATTTGTTATTATGTTAAATTCACTCTTTATTGCATAGGTGCCTACAGTTTATAATGTAATATACTTAAAAAAATAATAATTACAGTTTATATACTATACTTAAAGTGACAGTCGACCAAAACAATATTTTACAATACGATATGTGTTAGACCAATATTTTGATAAGATGTAAAGAATCATCATCATCATCATCCGCGCTACACAACTCGTGACGAGTCCTGCTCCTCCACCACCCTCTCTAGTTATTTCTATCTTTTGCAGCGTCATCCAGTTCCTCACTTCCAGATATTCCTAGCTGTCCACCACCTGACCATCTAAGTTTCGGTCTACTCTTCTTCTGATGCCGTAGAGAGGTTCAGTCAAAATGGTCTTAGGATCGCCTCATCTCCATTCTAGCACGTGACCAGCCCGCAGTCTGCCAAGCTTCAAGGTCATAACGACATCATTGTACTTAATAACCTGTATAGGTTCATTATTGTCCCCCTTCCCAATGTCCATTGAGATGACTCTAAAATTCGTCCAAGTATTTTTCCTCTCAAAACTTGTAGGGCCTGTTCAGTTCTTTTGACTAATAGCCATGTTTCTGATCCATAAACAGGACTGGGCGAACCAACGTCGTATATAATGGAGCTTAGTCGGCCTGTCTAGGAGCCGGAGGTGAACTTCCTTCGGAGGCCAAAGTAGCCTGTTTGCATCAAAATTCATCTTTTAACCTCAACTCATCGTGCATTATCTTTCGTTACTAGAGAACCCAGATAAGTGAACTGGCCCACTTTTTCAAAATTAAAGTTACCAACATTGATGGTCTCACGGTCGGGTCTTTTCTGTTGCATGTACTTTGTTTTTCCCGTTTACCTCCAGTCAAGCATTCTACAGTCCCCGTTAGGCCAAATCCTCTTTGACAGGCTGCAACGACGTCCTATGATGTCAACGTCACTGCGTAAGCTAGTAGCTGGATCATATGATTGTAACGGTGCATTTGTTTGGATACCAGCGTCCCTCACAGCTTTTTCAAGTGCAAGTTGAACATAGGCTGCTAACGCATCTCCTTGGGAGCCCTTTCTAGAAAAACTCTTCCGTTCGATGCCCACCTACTGCACTGTACACTTCACATCCTCATGGTCATCTTTACCAGCCGTATCAGTTTATCGGGATACTGAACCCTTCAGGGCCTTATACAGTTTATATATTTTGTAAAGAAAATATAATTAAAATTTATATAAAACTGCGATTTAGTGAACACCTTAAACTGCACGTTAAAAAAAAAAAGTTAATAAATACTGAAAGCAAATTTTGAGCGTATTTTTTAACCAATTTGAATGATTTAATTATGGATCAATAATTAGAATTAGAAATTAGGATTAAAATTTTTATTTTGTCTTCGGGGCTACCCCATACAATAGAGCCTAGCTTGGCTATAAATTACATATTATGGTTTAGAACTTATATACATATCGATTAAAAATAAATAAATAATAGTGAAAATTCTACTAAAACAATTTGACTTTCAAAAATAAATTACAGATTAAAGAATAAACATTACTGGGCTATAATGAAACAAAAATAAGCATATATCACTTTGAAGTAATAAAAATAAACACTGAATGAAATGTTCTAGGATAAAGAATTGAGCACTTTTGACCACCCTATCATGTAATAGTACACTTTATGTACTTATCTACACTATCGATACTCATATAGCATGGATACTTTGATGTCGGAAGATTCTAATGAAGTTTTGAGAAATTCGTCTACTCTTCTTGTGTGCCGGGCAGGAAGGAATGTGAAGTAGATGTTGTAGATAAATCGATTGCATAATATCAGCTTTCTGTGACATGAACAAAAAGATGAGTTTTTTCCATAGATTCTAATATGTTCTGGATTTGCAACTCTTAATTGCTGACAATCTCAGTTTCTTTATATGTACTTTAATGTGAGGTACATTTCAGGGTCTGGAGCATTTTAATTGCATAGTAATCTATATATAGGATAGTTAGTTTGAATTTAGGTCCTTTGTATGTCGGCTGAGAGATAATGGTTATGTGCTTTTCTAGTATGTCGTCTTTGATATCGAAGAAGGTCATTTGTATGGTGAACAGAAAGCTCTTCTGCAAAGGCATTTAGTCGGCTATTGCTCTAAATGGGACCCAATTGAAGTTTATGTCGGGATTATCCTTGTCTAATAATGTCAGTCTGTCAAAGCAAAGTTTGGAAGTCGTTCTTCTGCATGAACTCGAGCTTGGTCCATAGATTTGTCATGTTTCTTATCACCTTCATGGCTAATGGTTCCTCACTGTTTCGAGACGGACTATATAATTTGGGGTATTCCTAGGCTATCCAAATACGTGCTTTAAAATTTAAGTTGACCGTTTCGATTGCCTCAAGATAATTGGACCCATACTTCAGAAGCATAAAGCAAGTTTGATGGACCATTGAGTTAAATAAAGTTCTTTTTGTTTCCCAAGAGTCACTTTTCCCTTTTTTCAATATGTCTATGACTTTTGCAGATGCCACTGATGACTTCTGAGTAAAGTGTCCACATGCTGTTTAAATTTTCCGATGATGTAAGGGAACTCCCAAATAAGTATACCTTTTTGTATACTCCAATTCTTATCATGCCAGTATAACGGTTTTGAGCTGTTTAAGCCTTGGAGATTTATGAAAACAAGGTTTGGATTTTTCCGCATTTAATATGAGAGAATTGTACTGCAGTACTCCCGTAGTATTTTTTATTTTTATGTGCTCCATGCAACTGTTACTTAATAAGATGTATCATCAGCAGAAGGGCATTGTCACCTCGTGTCAGGTGTCTTATGCTTTATACTGCCGCTCCTTTGTCATGAAAGAATTGAACTATGTCGAGATGAATAGCAAGAACAAGGTTGGGCTCAGACTTTCGCTTGTAAAAGTCCTAAGGTGATATCGATATCTCTGAAAGTTGTTCGTTAAAAAATTGTGTTGATGCATTATATACAACATTTTAATAATTTTGACAATTTTCCCCCGATTCCTAGAGTAATAAGCTTTCTCCAAAGGAGTCGTGATTAACTTGAATCGAAGCTCTTTGAGTCGATGAAGGTGGCGTATAGGTACTTCCTTCTGGTTGAATCAATAATTATCAGAGCATAAAATTTGTTTTTATTTAACATTGTTAATTAGCGAATTTGAGGATGGTTATGTTAATCTGGCGTGATAAGCATGATGAATAAATGATGCCCAGCGGCACCTCTTCCTGGAGTGCTTCCTATTACGCATTAAGGTCAGATGGTCCCTCATCCACCTTACTTTTCAACCTTCTGTGAGTGTTATCCGGCATGTTACTTGTGGCCATGTTTTGCATTGGTGAGTCCGTATAAGTTTTACTAAGGCAGTCCGAATCTGTTTGCTGATACGTACCAGGAAGAATTTATTTTAGTTCCGGATTTTTAAGACTGGAATATTTGAATTTCAATTATCTGTTTGTTTTTATGTAAATATTCGTTAATGAAGAGAAGAAAATAAATTAAGAATTCGAGGCAAAATTAGCGATTTTACTTCGAAAAAATGCGGTTTCCCTCTTAATGATTTCATAATTAATATTTAAGAAAATTTAATGAGGTAACAATAAGGGTTGGCTAATATCTGAAACATGATTTGCAATGAAAAGTAATTACACAAAAAAAAATGTTTTACTTAAGTTTTTGAGGATGTTGAAACATTTTATCCTCATCACCCGGCTCCAAGATCTACTAAGCCCTCACAACAGTTAGGTATGCCTGGTACTGTATAACCATAGTAAATAGGTTCCATCAATAGAAACTTGATGAACTGTCTATAGTCTTAATGTTCTGATATTGAATATAGAGAATACTTGTAGGCAACTTCATTGCTGAAGGGTAATAGCAAATATGTCTGAATCATTATATTAATAATGACCTGTAACATTTAGGACCAAACTGGTCCTCTCTTAAAATGCACAGGAATTGTTATACACATTTATAATTAACCTTGAGTCAGGTCTTTTAAATCAGTACTTACTATACATATATTCCTAACATTAATGCTATTTGATTAATAAATGCGTTCCTCAAGGCAGTATCCTAGGACCCCTTCTTTACACAGTCTATACAGCTGATATCCCAACCCATCCTAACACCTTTCTTTCTACCTATGCTGATGACACTTGTGTGTTATTAGTCAATAATGATCCTACTATTGCCTCTCAAACTCTTCAATCCCACATCAGAGACCTTGACGTATGGTGTCAGAATTGGAAAATCTAAATCAATTCCAACAATCCCACCAAATTACCTTTACCCTCCGTCGTAAACCTACGACATCCTGCCTTACAGTGTCCTTTAATAATATTCCGCTAGTCCCGGTTGAACAGATTTGCTATCTATGACTCCCACTTGACAAACGACTAACTTGGAATCCGCACACAAGACTGAAACGACAAGAAACTGCCCAACGCTTTCGCTTACTTCAACACTTACTGGACAGACGCTCTAACCTTCCACTTAACTACAAAAGGCTCATCTATATTACCATCATAAGGCCTAGCTGGACTTACGGAGTTGAGCATTGGGGCTCTACTAAACCATCCAATTCTTCCCGTATTCAATCCTTACAATCCAAAATCCTTCGAAAAATCCACAGTGCTCCTTACTTTGTCACCAACAAACTCATCCATAAAGGCCTTGATGTCCCATATGTGCAACCTAGTGGAGTGTTGCCAATGGGCATATTCTCTTCATGTCTTTTCACGTATATTATTTATATTATTAGCCAATTTACTTGATGTATTTATACTAATACAGTTGTAAATTATAATAAATTAATAAATAATAAAAAATAATAGATCATTCCTCATTCATTATTGCTTTTATATCAATTGGAACATTCTCTTCTAATTATGTTTATATGTATTTATTTATCAAAACATGTCAAAAATAAATCGTATTACGTTTCAAGGTACCATATGCTTTTATATTTTTCCTAATATGTATGAATGATTATTTTATTAATACTACAACGACTTATGTTTCGTATTTTTTAAGTGATTACAATAATTTTGAGAAAAGGAATTCTCTCCCTAGTATAGAAATAATATTTTATTAAGAATGTAACAGGTCGTGTTCAAGAAGTAAGGAGTAAATATTATGTATATTGGTGTTAAGGGCACTTAACTGTTCTATTTGGGTCACCTCTGCGTGTTCCTAATTGCAGTACAAGCTTTGACAAACATTTCTTTCTTCATAGGTCGTTGGCACGATAGGCTCTTAAGGAATATGGTACAATAACAGCTTAAGTGAACAAATCGGAGAGATTCAAAAAAAAATTTTTTTTTTCCAATTTATTTCCATAAATTAGTCGGAACCAAAAAAAGGAACAGCACACCGTTATCATAGTCGTTTGTGATGAATGTTTAGATGAATCTTTAGAAAAAATGGAAGGGTTGTATAAAATATGTTTTTCGAAATGTTGAGAAAATGTATTAAGACATGAATTTCTTTTAAATCGGTATTTAAATAGACAAATCAGATGTTATAATGATCTATAAAAAAGGGGACAGAAACCAACCAGAGAACTACCGACCTATCTCCTTAATGAATAGTATCTTTATGATTTTCACCCAAATCCTGTTAGATCGGTTGACGGTATGGGAAACCGAGAAAAATATTTTACCAGAATCACAAAACGGATTTCGAAAAGGAAGGTAATGTTTTGATCACCTTTTTTCTAATTAATTGCCTTATAAATTTAAAATTAGGATATTCCAAAAGTGACTTATTCAATATTTTTGACTATAAAAAGGCATTTGATAGTTTGGATCACAGAATGTTATGGCACAAACTACAATTACTTGGGCTAAGCAGAAAAATTATTAAAAAAAAAAATTTACGATCGGGCCACACTAAGATTTAAAATAGATGAGCTATTATCTGATGAGATCGATGTCACTAAAGGAGTATTGCAAGGCGAAGATTTTTCTGCATATCTCTTCTGTATGTTTATATCCGATATGGACAAATATTTCAAATATTAAGAAAAGGGTGTGACAGGAATTCCATTTAATTCGAACTGTGAAGTACTGAGCTCCTGCTACGCACATGATGAGGTCATTTTCACGTCAGAAGTGGAGAGTTGTTTTATTCATTAGATAGTATGAGCTGGCTCTGACCGGTGATGCGGCTGAGGGGAAGGCGCTGGGATCCCCCGGATTCTGTTTGCCCTCCACAAGACTCCGGTGGTTCCCCAACAAATTGTAAATATTGTATATAAGTATGAGTGTGTTTATGTTTTGTTTATTTATTTGTTAACCTAGTATTTATTTAATTTATAATTTTTTTTATTATATTCCTTTATTAATTTGAATTTCATTTTATGTAATTTGACTTTTCTTTTGTTTATATAGTAAATATTGTATGAATTTTATCATGTAGCAATATTATTATTGTCCATTGCGACAAACTGTAATATATCCGCATAAAAAAAAAAAAAAAAAAAAAAGATATTATGTAAAACCGGTTATTTAAAAAACAAAAATTAGGTGTGAAAATCCTAATAAAATCATAATCTTAATAGATTTTAAACTGTATCATTTTTGTAAAAGTAATTAACATTTAACCTTATTTGAAGGATTTCATTAGATACATTTTTTACAAGGGTAAATTGTAGCTTAAAAATGCAGAATTCAATCCATGCTAGTAAACGAGTTTGGTTTTTATCAATTTCCTCGTTACACCAATAATCGTAAAATTCGATTAATGAATTTCAAATGGAGTTCGAAAACATAATTAGAGTAGTTGGGATTTTGGGTTGTAAAATAAGTTCATGGCTTTTTTTTTTTTTTTTTTTTTTTACTGATGATCTCATTAAAAACTTCAGATCGATGGCAATATTTTTAATCAAATTATATTCAGCGATATCCAGTGTCGTAGAGTGAGGGTCTTCTGTGACCAATGCTTGAATTTGGTCATTATCAGCAGTTGCAGGTCGACCCTGTTTCTTTTATCAATCTAAACATTTTCGGTTCTGAAGCGGGTAAACCTCTTCCAGACGTTGCTTTCTCCTAAGGCATCCTTTCTATACACTCTGAAATAATTTTTAGCCGTCTGTGCATTTTCCTTCTCGGAAAGAAAAAAAAAAACATTCAAAGAAATAAATTTTTTCTCTTCCATTCAGAGCACGCAAAATGTCACTTAAAGATAAGGAATCTCAGTTGAAACTGATCCATGAAAGGATTATTGACGTTAAGTAAGTACCTAAAGTAAATATCCTTTTATAAGACCAAAGAGGATTAAATTGATTTTTTTTAAAACGCTATGATCTTAATTTGCAACCCAATATCAACATTATTTTCATCTAATATCTTAAAGTGTTAATACTATGTATTTATGCGTGTGTGTGTGTTATTAGTGTAATAAACTATAAGAATTTATTAATATGCGTATTTACAAATTATTCCGGACGATTATTAATCAGTTCTGAAAAATATGATATAATAGATGATTTATTATTGATATATAATTAGAATAAGATTTATGTGCTGAATGAATGCGGGAAAAAAATAGGCCTTTGTTCGTGTTGGGCTGGCGCAGTAATTTGTCACTAGGTCATCTCTACGTGGTGCGGATTTAGATTACTCAAATAGGCATGGAGTCAGCTGATACCTCTGTTATATCTTCGTTTTTGTAGTTTTTTTTTCTTAAATTTTTCAGGATATATACTCCTTTGTGGAAGTTGTATAATGCTTGCAGTACACCAAATAAAAAAATAAAAAAATCTAATAAGTCCGTTATATCATGATTTCTTAATTTTTCATACGATTAATGTTATTCTTAATAATTTAATACAAATAATAACATTGAATTATATTTATCCTAATAAAATTATATTGTTTTTTTACGAATTTATCTAGAGAAAAGAGTGACTTTAGTATATCATTGACTGCAAATAGACAATAGATCATTGTTATGTCTATAATCTACTGCTTTTTCTAGTCAAGGAGAAATTGAGTTCGCGGAAGGACAGGTGAATCCCTGATGTGTAAAAGGTAAAGAAACAACGAAATAATACAATATTTATTTTTCTTATAACATTTTTATTGCTTCCACTTACCTATATATGGATTACTATATATATAGTAAGGGAAAGTATTGCGATCGTGAAAATTTTCGAATTCCAGTTTTCAACGGAAATACACTTTTTGGGGAGATAAACGAAAGGTCCTATGGAACTGGAATTTTATATTTAAGACAACTATACGCACGAGATATTACAGCAAACTTTTTACTAAAATCGGCTTACAGAAAGTGTTACTTTATACTATGCATTTTGCATCTTATTACGATTTGCTCAAAAATGGATCTAACGATTTTGATTAACCCCGCTATATCGATATAAAATTAAATGGGATTCAACATCATGTAGTTTATATTCTGATTGAAATAGTCCGACAGGGCTTAAATGCCGATATTTTAAATTTTCTTCCTGTAAAGTACGTTTAATTTTAATTAACGTTTAATTAAGGAACATCGTCTTATTTTTTAATTTTTTTTTTTTACAATTTTTGTGATTTTGAACATTAGAACTGTAATACAACAGATTTATAATATACCGTTGGGAAGCTAAAGACTTTAGAAAAAAATATTATCTGATACACGGAATTTTAAAAGTAAATGGAGTGTGATGAAAAGCCGCTAAAACTAACTGATTGTTGCAGATAAAAATATTATAGATTATTTAATAAAACACATGTTTCTATTGTAATTTAAAATAATTGATTTCTTAACAATTTATTTTTATCTTTTAATGTATTTAAAAATTCTTAAATTGATTTCATTTAATTGTAAAACATCGTCTCAACCTGTTGAGATATATCATCTTAAAGTATGTCATCGTAATGTGAATGTGTCTGTAGACTATATTGTAATTTGGAGTACACATGGCACATTTTTTTGATGGACCTACCATTTGCATCAAGGGAATTCAGACATTTAGGAATAAGCTTTATAGTGGTTTCTCAAAGATAACATCAGTTTCTCTCCCAATTAAACTAAAAAATATGTTTTATTAGTAATGGAATATACTTTAAGCTTAATTCAATTCTATATTATTAAAATTAATTTTATTTTCAAATGTCATATTTCTGTGCTTATATTCTTTTTGACTTCGCTTAGCTTCGATTTAAAACTTGACAATAGAATATCATGATTTTACTTCTTATGCTTAAATGTTTTCATGGAAAGTAATAATTTAGTAATATTTACAAATATCGATAGTTTAGAGTCAAAAGAATTAAGATATTCATATATTTAACTTTATATTCAGTACAAAAAGATCTAAGACATAGTTTATCTACTATGCCTTTACTCCTTCGTTTGCTACTGATTATAATTTAATTAAATACTGAAAAAAGTATTATGAATATCGATATATTTACACCGTTATCGATAACGTTCACGGAAAGTGATGTCGTTACCCATCTCTAATAGAAAGGTTTACGCAAAGCGCATGCGCCAGCCTAAAGCATGTTGGTGACGTTACCATGGTTACGAAATCAAAGATTTTACCCCTGCCAAAATCGTACAACGCGCCTAAAGATGTTTTCACTTAGAAAAAAATTCTTCAAAGGGGCGTGAAACAAATTTTCTTACATTATCATTATTGTAGTAATTATTAGCGATTCCATTACATCTGAGTGCTTATAATTACAGATACGTGAGAGAATGTGGGTTACCAATTTCTCTCGGCACGAAAACCTTATTAGCTTGATTATTGACATTTTTCTAGTATTTTGTGCGCGAGCTTTGGAGTAATTTCAAAGGACCAGAGGCTACGTATTAAATAACTACATATCGATTAATTAATGTCATGCGATTGCAAGCAAACGCTTGGAGGTTTGATTATCTTTTTCATCAAAGTGATTTCCGAAATATTCGAATTTAGGTATTTTTTTTTTTTTTATTTATTTATTTAAAGAAATTTACAACTGTACTAAATAAATACAACAAGTAAATAGGCTTTATATATGATTAGTACACATGATAGTCCTGAGAAGAAACTACCCATTGGTAGCACTCCAATGTCTTATGTTAGAAGGTCTCTTGGCCATCTTCTTTTAAGGCGCCTCGGTGGGTTGTCGGGAATAGATATGGAGGAGAGGTCACGGATAAGCGGGATTGAGTGGGCAGGGAGTTTTGAATGAAAAGAGGTATATCTGTAACGGGCCAAGTCTTCAACTAATGGGAATATTTAGGTCTTTATGGATGATTTTATTAGTAACAAAGTAAGGAGCATTGAGGATTTTACGAAGGATTTTGGACTGCAAGGATTGGATGCGAGAGGAATTCGATGGTTTAGTAGACCCCCATAGCTCAATGCCATAGGTCCAAATAGGCCTGATAATTGTGATATAAATGAGTTTTTTGTAGTAAGTGGAAGTTTTGAACGTTTGTCAAGTAAGTGTTGTAGTAATCTGTATCTACGAGCAGTTTCCTGTCGTTTCAGTCTAGTATGAGGATTCCATGTTAGGCGTTTGTCGAGGTGGAGTCCTAAGTACCGAATCTGTTCAACAGGAGTAAGTAGGATATTGTTAAAGGATACGGTGGGGCAGGAAGTCATAGGCTTACGACGTAGAGTGAAGGTGATTTGATGGGATTTATTAGGATTTATTTTGATTCTCCAGTTTTGACACCATTCTTCAATGGCTGATAGATGGTGCTGTAGGATTTGTGATGCAGTAAAAGGATCATTATTCACAGATAACACACATGTGTCATCGGCGTAGGAAGTAAGGATAGTGCTAGGATGGGAGGGAATATCAGCTGTATACACCGTGTAAAGGATCGGACCCAGGATACTACCTTGCGGTACACCGGCTGATTGAGTGAATATGGATGAGTAACAAAGGTTATGGTTAACTTTGAAAGTTCTATCAGAGAGATAGGAACGAATTAATAGGAAGTACGCTGGAGAGAGGAATTGACGGAGCTTGTATAGCAGACCCGGATGCCAAACTCGATCAAAAGCCTGTTCCACGTCGAGAAAGGCTCCAGTGCAATACTTTCCGCGCTCCAATGTGGAAGATATGACATCCACCACACGGTGACACTGTTGTATAGTGGAATGGGATGTCCGAAATTCAAACTGGTGGTCAGGAATCACGTGGTTGGATTCGAGGATTGGGTATAAACGTTTGAGGAGAAGTTTTTCGAGAATTTTGCCCAGAATGGGCAAGAGGGAGATAGGACGGTAAGAGGATGGATATTCAAGAGGCTTTTTTGGTTTAGGTATCATTTTGATAATGGACAGTTTCCAGTGGTCTGGAAAATAGGTAGAACGGAGAGTAGCATTATATATATAAGTGAGGAATAATATGGCTTTTCTGGGGAGCTGTTTTAGGATGTGGGATGTAATGAGATCATGGCCAGGAGCTTTTTTGGAAGGTAAATTTTGAATTATGGTGATGACTTCTGATGGATGAAAGGCCTTAGGCGGAAGGGTCATTTGGAGAGGAACAGTGAGTTCTGCTTCAACACGGTCGATATGGATTGTATTAAGGATGTCGGGGTGTGGGAGAAACGTTTTGGAAAGGTGTTCTCCGAACAGCTGAGATTTTTCATCATCGGATCTTGTCCAGGATTTTGAGTCGGTGAGGAGTGGATGATTAAAGGTTTTGTATTTCAGTAGTTTTGCAGTTGTTATCCATAATGATTTGTCTGTTGTACTTAAGTTTTCTGTGAAGTTTTGAAAGTTTTGAATTTTGAGTTTTCTTATTTCTGTCTTGAGTTTGTTCGTCAGTTTATTGTAAATGGTTTTATCCGAAGGGTATCGTGTTCGATGCCACTTCGCTCTTGCTCGGCGTTTTTCAGTTAGTAATAGTCGAATATAATATGGCAGGTTGGTTTCTTGTGCCTTCCTGTTTGTATATTGTAATGTGTTGGTCTGTATGGCAGTTTCTATTGATTTGTTAAGTTCTTCGATGGCAGAGTCTATGTCTTGTTTAGTTTTTAACAAAATTTTCAAGTCCAGATTGTTCTCTAAGTCATATCGAAAATTGTCCCAGTTGACTTGTCCTTTAATCAGGGAAGGTAAAGGAGGCTTATGAATAGGATTGAAATGCAGTTGAAGCAGAACCGGGCTATGATCAGAGGAGAGGTCATCTAAGGATTTGATTGTAGATTGGGTGGAGGAGATTTGGGAAGTAATGAAAATATCAAGGATGTCAGGACGTTTTTTATGAGATGTAGGCCAGTACGTAGGGTTCTGGGGTGACAAAATGGAATAACTATTGGAGGTTGTGACTCTGGAAAGGATCCTGCCACGAGTATTGGACGTTCGGCATCCCCACCGTTGGTCTTTGGCGTTGTAATCTCCTCCAGCAATGAAACGCGGACCAAGAGATCGGAATAAGGATTCTAGGTGGTGAATGGAGAGTGAATTACCGGGAGGGCAGTATACAGCTGAGATTGTCATATTAAATGGGTGGGAAGATAAGGTAATAGAGGTTGATTGAATGGTGTCAGGTGGAGAAGAAGGAAGCATGGAATGAGGAATGGATTTATGGATGAGAATACATGAGCCAGCGTGAGATGTGTTGTCTGGGTGATCTGATCGGTATGTGATGTAGTCACGTATGTAAAAGTGCGAGCGTGTAGTGAAATGGGTTTCAGTCACAAGTGCAATGTCTATGGTATTGTCGTGTAGGAATATGTCAAGTTCGTCACGGTGATTCAGTAAACCATTTGCATTCCACAAAAGAATGGCTAGGAAGTTTTTATTCATTGCGGGATATGGAAAGGAACTTCAGATAGGAGTCTGGTAAGGAGTGTGATGAGAGGTCTTATGGTATTTTGAAGATCCAAAAGGAAGGATGACAGGATTGATGTAATGTCGGATGTATTTTGTGAAGGATACGAATAGACGGAAGCTTGGTTGACTGAAGGATTATAGTGTCTAGGTAAAGATTGGGTACTCCGTCGAGGTTGTTGAGGAGGTTCCATTTTGACGGAGCTGTTGCTGTTGGTATTGCTTGAGGAGTAGGCTGCAAAGGAGAGGAAAGTTTAGGACTGATCTGGGGTGGTAACTTGACCCTTAAGACGGTTTTGGTAGGTAAATCGTTTTTAGGAGTATTTTGGAGGGGTTGGGACGTCTGAGGCTGTAGACGGGAAATCTGAGGTTGGTGATAGGATGGTTGAAGCTGGGGATGGTTATAGGATAGTTGAGGCTGAAGAGGATGGGCTGGTTTAGGCTGAAGAGGATGGGCTGGTTGAGGCAGAAAATGGGTGTTAGAGGAAGCTTCTGGTTCCTGTTGATTTTCCATCTCTTTCCTGGTGACAATGGAGAACGAATTAGTCTTGATGTTGGAGGTCGTGGGACGTGTGTTTTCGTTGGAGAAAGGGTTTCCAGAGGTAGCTCGTTCATGCTTCGCTGAAGGAGCTGGGTTTTGGTATCCAACAGCGTTGGTTTGTGATTTAAATGCAGTATTTATTTGCCTTCGGCGCTGCATGGTTTTATAAACCGTACAACCCTTATAATTAGCTGGGTGCCCTTCACCACATAGTGCACATATTGCTGGCGTATCTCTCGGCTTCTGGCATGTATTGGTCGCATGCGGTCCAGCACATTTGACACATCTGTCTTGGTGGTGACAATAGGCTTTTGTGTGACCGAGGGTTTGGCACTTGGCGCATTGTACTATGTCCACTCTCTGCTTCGGCTCTTCGAATCTTATGCAGGAATATACTAGTCTATTGACTCGAAATATGTCGCTATTGTTGGCTGCTGGTTCCAGGTCGACAAAAAAAAAGAGGTAGTGGATATTTTTCTACTGGGTGCAGTACATTAGTGATTTGTCTAACATTATGACCCAGCTCTTCTAGGTCCTGCTTGATGGCTGAAGTGGAAGTAGTAGAGTGAAGTCCCCTCAGAACAACCCTGTACGACTTATCTTCCTTAAGCTGGTAGCAATGAAAGTCAAATTTTTTTTCTGTCAAGTGTGTGACTAATTTTTTATAATGATCTTTGTTGGTCGTATTTATTTTTATGTCTTTTAACCGGGAAAAGCATTTGAAATTAGTTTGCCCGATTAATTGCGATATTTCATTTGCGAAGGCTACAAAGTTGGTGACGTGAGCAACAAAGATTGGTGGTGGTTCAGGCTCTGAATGACTTGGTTTTGTGTCTTCAGTTTGGATGTTTGAGAGGGCTGAAAATTTATTGCTGACAGGAATTGTAGGTGTGACTTGTTCGGCTGTGGTGGTTTCATGTGATGGACCAGGTAAGTTGACAATGGATTTACTCCGAGTGATAGTTTGTTTTTTACTGTTTTTATTTTTTTTTCTTGTTAGGAGATCCACCAGATCCCCAGGAACAATATTACGTTGACGTTTCTGAAGTGTTCTTCTTTTTAAATACTGGGAGTCAGTTTCGCTGACTTCTGAAAAAGTCGTTTCCTCTTCCGTCTCCATCCCCGAAGATTCACCCATTTTATAAAAAGAGAGAGAAAAAAAAAATATATATATATCTATATGGATTTAGTAAAATAAAATAAAATTGAACTTCTTGAGTTTAAAAATTATTTACATAAACAGATAAAGAAAATAAACAAGTCATTTTATAACAAAGGAGAAGAGAAAAAAAAAAAATTTATGCTATATAAAAATAAATGAAATAATATAAATAAATTAATAAAAATTATTACAATTAATAAGAGAGAAAGGGAAAAAAAAAAAAAAAAAAAAAAGAGAGAGAAAAAAAAGTTTAGAGTCTATGGGCTACGAACTCGTGACGATGAGAACTCAGAGCGCCGGTGGCCGTGCACAGAACAACTGAGCTATCGACAAGTTGATAAGAGAGTTGCTACTGCTTAATGATGGCCAGTGTCGAGCAGGAAGCGGGACGGGACCCGCCTACCACGTGGAGACCTATCTAGCTCCTAGCGTGCACTAATAATCACAGTTATTAGGTCTATTAAATGCACTCACCTAACAAATGTAGTTCTAACGTGTTCTCAATCACAAACATTCATTGTTTATAAGCGTTGACAACAGAAACATTAGTTAATACTAAGACTATCACAGGACAAACCGAGAGCGATATTAAGGTATAACTTCAGTTGTCGCCATGACACCTCAACTTTTAGGTATTTTTAATGTTATAAATATAGAAAAGTGTATTTATTCAGGATAGTCTCCCAGAAGTTTACATTTCATAAACAGATTGTTTCATGATTTATAATTAAGAATAATTTTAGTCATAATCATGCAAGGAAGACTAAGCCATAACTGGGTCTTATTGTCTACAGGGATACCTACCTAAAATATCGCAATAAATAACCATAAAATTTCAAGTGCGAGAAAACATCTTTCATGTGATTTTATTTTTCCCTAAAGTGTAAATCTCTCAGTGTCCCTGAAATTTATTGGAAAATTTTAGGACCTGGGAGACTTGATAAAGAAATATTTATAAAATTGTCGCCCAAATAGCAATTGTAGTTTTCAGACCATTTTGAAATGGTGTATAAGCAAAAATCAGTGCAATGACCTAACATGTAGAAAAAATAGATAAATGTAAAAAAAAACTGTTTAATATAAATTAAAATGAAACAAAAACAAGAAATGCTAGTATATCAGTTTTGTTCCCATCCCTTTAGGGATTGGAAGAACCAACACTAGCGTGGAACATTAATGCGCATTTTGCTTGAAATATCGTACAACCTTAGCGAAATCAGTGGAGGGAATACAAATATTCAAAATAAATCGAATAATTTTTTTTCTTGCACCACATTATTTACTTAATTCTGCCGAGAGATTACCAAGCAGTGAAAAGGAGTAGACAAGTGAGACATCAAAACAGCAATTGTTATTAAAAAACAAGTAACTATGTCAATAACTAGGAGAAAAGTATTTAGTACGTGTATTAAATACTATCAGAGAAACCGAACGGATTCAGTACAGGTAATTGTTGTTTCTCCTTGTTTGGCACCTGATACGTTAGTTGATTGGTAAACATGATCGGATACAATTTTTTTTTTTTTTTTTTTTTTTTTAATTTATTGAGCAATATTACAATCTGTCCAATTCAGGACATTTTTAATAGTGATAACGTACAACATTCATACTACATTCACACGATATATACAAAACTATAAATTTATATAATAATAATAATAAAATATACATATATACAAAATAAAATCAATAAAAATATATACAATAGTCACTCATACCTATATACAATTCACAAGCATACAGCACGTGAGTGGAGAATCTAGCCAATGCTAGAACTCCAATATACATGTTATAAGAGGTCACGAGGCCACTGCCGTTTCAACCTTCTAGGTGGGTTGTATGGATGGGTGGGGCTGGATAGGGATTGAGCTAGAGGATTAGGATGATGAATGAGATTCTGGTGGAATTTGGAAAATTTGGATGGAATCAGGTCTGAATAAAAGGAACATTAAGGTCGTGGTGCAAGGTATAGTTGGAAACATAATAAGGACCATTTACTATTGTACGGAGGACTTTGGATTGAAAGGATTGAATGCGTTTGATGTTAGTACGTTTAGCTGTCCCCCACAGTTCAAGTCCGTAGGTCCAGATGGGCTTCAGTATTGTCCTGTAGATTAATAATTTGTTGTCAACTGTAAGTTCAGATTTTCTGTTGAGTAGTCGGTATAACTGTCCGAATCGTCGGTTGAGTTCTTGTCTTTTAAGTCTTGTATGTGGGTTCCAAGTCAATCTTTTGTCTAACAGTAAGCCAAGATACCGGACTGTATCTGAAGGAGGAATTGGAATGGAATTGAAGTAAACTGGCGGACAGGAGTTTCGTCGAAGAGTGAAGGTTACGTGTTTGCATTTGGCTTCGTTCACCTTTATACACCAGTCTTCGATAAGAGAAAGGTGTCTTTGCAGGTTGAAGGATGCTGTTTCAGGATTGGATGGCGGTGTCGTCTGCAAAAGTTGCCAGAAAGGTATCAGGATGTATAGGAATATCAGCAGTGTAAAGGATGTAGAGGACGGGTCCCAAGACGCTGCCTTGAGGAACACCGGCCTCAACGGGATAAAGGCTAATAACTAATAGTTAATAACTAAGAGAAAAGTATTTAGTACGTGTATTAAATACTATCAGAGAAACCGAACGGATTCAGTACAGGTAATTGTTGTTTTTCCTTGTTTGGCACCTGATACGTTAGTTGATTGGTAAACATGATCGGATACAAATAAATGCTTAATATGAAATCGATAATACCTGCTGTTTTTAGGACCAAAAAGAAATCTATACCTATATATGTTTCAAAGTAATAATGTATAAAAATTATTGCTCATAAAAAAGTATGCATGATCACAGAATATTTATCCCGTTTGTAACTATTTACTTGAGAAGTTATATATTTCTGCATTTGTTTCAGTTTAAGATACTCCGAGCAGACACGTTAAGTGACCGTTATTCATAAAAAAGAGACGTAATTAAAGCTCGGCTAATCTATTTTTATTAATAACACCAATCGCGTGCCTATTAAGACATGGTGAAGTTACGTACAGGCGTACCACGTTGCATGTTTTTTTTCTCTATATAAATAATATTAAAGAAATAGATTATATGATTTAGTGATCCGCAGCTCTGCCTTGCGGTAGGAGTATCATGAACAGGTTTTTTTTATATTCCTCTTCACTGCAACTGCCTGCCATTGATTCCTTGAGCTGCACGCACGAGGCCCTGCTACCCTAGTTCTCTAACATCACTCAATACATCACTTACAATCTCGTCCTATGAAAGGTTTATAATTAGTTGAATAAATAATCGAATTATTCATTAAAATTTACAACTGTACAATAATAATATAAGTCTATGTGAATACTGACCATTATGGCCTTGATAGAGTCTTGTGAAGAAGCTGCACATTAATAACACTTCAATAAAAAGAGGGAATTGTCTTTTCAGTCGCCTCGGAGGTTCATTGGGAATCCTAGGTTAGGAATGTAGTTTGTGCAATGCAAATGAAATAGAACATCTTTTCACTTTCGGCTACATGTCCGATACTTTCAGAGCGGGGTAGCTGAGCGGGTTAGCGCGCGTTGCCTAGCGACACAGAGGACCGAATAATTTGAAAACCAAAAAATTACGAGTTCGAGACTCGGTGCTATGGGGGTATTATATGTCAGCATTTGTTCCCCGCCATCACCCCCTGGCCCGAGAAACCCCGTATAGCCTTCAAAGGCGAGGTAGGGAAGCAAAAAAAAAAAAAAAGAGTTTACAAAAAAAATACTTTAATTCTAAAAATTTAATGTGGAATCAAATATAAAAGTTAATAAATGGAAAAGATCGGCTTGCGTTAGTTAATTACTGAATATCGGCTTTCTCTAATATAATGTTGCTGAGAAATGAATTTAACTATTACTGAATTTGATTTTAGTACATAAACAACATCCGAATTGTTGATATATTATTCCATTTGTTATTAATTATTTATATTGATAGATTAAAGGTTAATTTCGTCAATAAACACAGACTCCACAGACGGTCAATTGACCATGTAGTGTGTCTTATTTTTGTCATTGTATTTTATAATTTGTTTAATTTTTTTATTTATTTTTTATTTGCTACACTAGGATGGGTAAAGCCTTATTTTTTATTTATTTTTTTATTCGTATGTATTACAGTTTGTCACAATGGACAATAATAATATTGCTAAAGGATTCCATTCATAAAATATTTACAATATAAACAAAAGAAATGTCAAATTACATAAAATGAAACAAAATTAAATAAACGTATACATTAACGAAAATTGTAGATAAAATAAATACAAATAAATGAAGTGAACAAATAAATAAACAAAAAAACAAAACATTTCACATTCATACGTATGTACAATATTTACAATCAGCTAGGGAACGGGCGGGGCTTGTCCCCCCACTTGTGGAAGGACAAGCAGAGCTCAAAGGGTCCCAGCGCCTCCCTCTCAGCCGCATCACTGGTGAGATCCAGCGGAAGCTAAGTGAGGGCGCCATAGCCACAATCACACCGCACTTGAGAGGAGAATCTGACCAGTGTCAGAACTCCAATATACATATTTGCAATATATCTTGGGGCCACTGCCGTTTCAACCTTCTAGGTGGGTTGTATGGATGAGTGGAGCTGGATAGGGATTGTCCTAGAGGATTAGGATGATGAATGAGGTTCTGGTGAAATTTGGAAAATTTGGATGGAATTACGTCTGAAATAAATGGAACAGTAAGGTCGTGGTGCAAGGTATAGTTGGATACATAATAAGGAGCATTTACTATTATTTGCAGGACTTTGCATTGAAAGGATTGAATGCGTTTGATGTTAGAACGTCTTCGATAAGAGAAAGGTGTCTTTGCAGGTTTAAGGATGCTGTTTCAGGATCGGAACTGGATGATAGGATGGCGGTGTCGTCTGCAAAAGTTGCCAGAAAGGTATCAGGATGTGTAGGAATATCAGCAGTGTAAAGGATGTAGAGGACGGGTCCCAAGACGCTGCCTTGAGGAACACCGGCCTCAACGGGATAAAGGTTAGAAAATTCTACACCACAGCGAACGCGGAAGGAACGGTTTGAGAGATAGGATCGGAGAATGAGGTATAGAGACTGGGGTAAATGGGTTTTCAGCTTGAAGAGTAATCCAGTGTGCCATACCCGGTCAAAAGCTTGCGCAATGTCCAGAAACGCACCAGAAAAATACTCTTTGCATTCAAGAGCTGAGGAAATATGGTCTACAACTCGGAGCCCCTGTTGAACTGTGGAATGCTGAGGACGGAATCCAAACTAATGGGAAGGAAGATTTTGAGATTCTAATATGGGTAGGATACGTTTAAGAAGAAGCCTTTCGAAGATTTTTGAGAGGATGGGGAGTAGACTAATAGGCCTGTAGGATGAAGTGTTGTTGGAAGGTTTGCCTGGTTTTAGAAAAAGAATGATAGTGGAATGTTTCCATAACAGAGGAAAATAGGTGGTGCGTAGGATGCAGTTGTAAATATAAGTAAGGAATATAATAGCTTTCTGCGGAAGTTGTCGGAGGATCTGGGGAGTAAGGAGATCGTGTCCAAGAGATTTACGGAGGGTAAGTTTTTGGAGAAGATATTTGACCTCAGAGGGATTAATAGCTTTAGGAGGTAGGGAAAGTGGAATTGGTGACATAAGAAAGTCTTGCACTGTTGCGGTGTGATTGGCGTGGGATTCCGGGTGAGGAGTGAAAACTTTGGAGAGGTGTGTGGCGAATTCCTCGGCTTTATCTTCATCAGACGCAGCCCAGGAGTCATCACCACGTCGGAGAGGATGGGAAACTTGAAGGTATTTTAGGATCTTTTTCGTGACATTCCAAAGGGAATTATCACGAGCTGATAGAGGGGAGAGGTAGGAATTAAAGGACTGGGAACGGAAGGTCGCCAACTCCCGCTTTAATTGCCTACAATAAAAGTTATAGGAGCGGCGATCTGTTGGGTGTCGGGTTCGTTGCCATAATGATCTGGCTCGGCGTTTTGCATGGATGAGGTCTGCGAGGTGTTGAGGTAAATGGTTTTGCTGAGTAGTTATATTGGAGTGTTTAGGAGAGGAGGCAATTCAGACAGCTTGCTGAATGGCGGTAGTAAAGGAGTAAACGGAATCATCAAGGTCATCCGGGGTTTTAAGGGTCACACTGAGGTCTATATTATTGGTGAGGATTTGGCGGAAGAGGTTCCAGTTGACAGGGCTTCGGATAAATGATGGTGGAATGGGTTTCGGAATAGGAGTTAAAGATACTTTAAGGATCAGTGGACTATGGTCAGAGGATAGTTCATCAAGGCGAGTTACGGAATAGTTCAGGGAGCCTAATCCGCTGTGGATGAAGAAGTCGAGGATATCTGGACGACGGTTAGGATCTGTTGGCCAGTAGGTAGGGGAGCCAGGAGGTAGGAGGTTAAAATGTCGGGAATTCAGAGCAGTCAGCAAATTTCTTCCACGAGGATTCGTGGTTCTAGAACCCCACTGCTGGTGCTTGGCGTTCAGATCTCCACCCAGAATGAAATGATTTCCTAAGGAATTCCGGAAGGATGCGAATTCGGTGTTGGAAACGGAGTGCTTGGGAGGGCAATATGCTGATGTAATAGTTACCGGATAAGAAAAAGTCTTGATTACTATTGCTGTGGCTTGCAGGAAATCATAGGTAGGAAGTGGGAGTAAATGATGAGAGAGGGATTGGTGGACAATGATCGCAGAACCGGCATGAGCTTTGCCGTCTGGGTGGTCTGTACGGTATGTGATGTATTGCGGTATTTTGAAAAACTGTTTAGTGGTTAGTCTAGTTTCAGTAATAAGTGCAACGTCAATTGTTTTGTCTTGCAACAACGCTGTCAGTTCGTCAGTGTGATTTCTAACACCATTCGCATTCCAAAGGAGAATGGATAAGGAGTTAGGAGAAGTCATTTAAGGATTTTTTAAGGTAGGGATTAGATTTGACACTAGATTTGTAAGGAGTGATATTAGCGGCATTACGAGAGATTTGATTTCGGAGATGAATGATGTCATGAGACTGGTAAGGTCTGTGACATTTGATGGAGAAGGGATATGAGAAATTTGATGTTGAGGAGTATTTTGAAGAATAGGTAAATTTTTCGGAATAGTTTGTTGTGGAATAGGTGGATTATGCTGAGGTAAACGTTGTTTCGGCAGGGCCTCGGCTTTATTACTCTGGTCCCCTCCTCCAAATAAGTGGGCAAATGAGACATTGGAATCTACAAATTTAGATGGTTCTCTTCTAGATCTTGTTATTCTCGCTGTTTCTGGTTCTTGAGGTTTTTGAAATCTGGTCCTTAGATTTTTATATATTTGGCATCCCTTGTAGTTGGCTGGATGGTCCTTGAGACAATGACAATGGTAATTTCTTTTTGTTATCACGACGGGGTCTTTGTTTGGTGGGAGACGAGTTTGAACCTGCTGATCATGATCTTTTACTTGACGTTTCAGAAGACATCACTTGATGAAAATATCGCATTTCATATAAACAAAAAAGATAGTTATATAAGAATGTTAAAGGGAAACAAGTAATAAGTATATATCAGCAATCAGCTGATATGAGGAAATATGGCTACCCTTTGTGTCAAGCCTATTGACTCTGCATTCACTGTTTGCGGTAAAAAAAATAACTCTGCTTACCGAAATAATACTTCAAACCTTACTGCTGTTGATGTCCAAAAAGCTGGCAGCTTTTTCGAGACTGGAATCAATGAAAATCCTTTTGAAAAATCAAAAATCTCAGAGACGAAGTTAAGTGTGACTGTTACCATCTGGCGCATCAGCTGATCTCTAAAGCCTTATTATTGAACATTTTTAACACGTGCATCCGGTTATCGTATTTTTCTAAGACTTGGAAAGAAGCGATCGTATTGCCGCTACTCAAACCGGGGAATAGTGGAGATTCAACGGAACACTATCGCCCGATCCGTCTTCTCTCGCACATGATTAAGATCTTAGAAAGGCTGGTTCACCACCATCTGATGAAGCACTGTACGGAGGAGAACATCATCCCACCAGAACAGACAGGATTCCAACGAGGGGTAGCCTGTGAACACCATCTGGCGAAGTTGCAGGCCCACACCATGGAGCGGATGAGGGAACGATGCCACAGCACTAATCTCCTTGGACTGCTCACAGGCCTTTGACTGTGTGTCCCACACTCTATTACTCCGCCGTCTGGAGGAGTTCAAGTTCCCTGCCTCCCTATGCCGATTTATCCGAAGCTATCTTAGACGAAGATCTTTTGTTGTAAGGGTAGGCGGGGGCCTGTCGAATCCACGCGATACCACCCGCGGGGTACCTCAAGGGTCTGTGCTGGGGCCACTACTGTTTGTCGTCACGGCACCGGTGGTCTCAGTAAAGCATCCGGGAGCAACGGTAGCAGCCTATGCGGACGACATCGCCATTTACGCCACTAGCATGAGCGCCACCAAGGCACGTGACCAGGCTCAGAAAGCAGCCAACGTCATAGTTGGGGAATTAAGGAAGATCGGAATCAGAGTCAACCCAGCCAAAACGGACGCCACCATCTTGTCCTTCCATGAGAGGAAGAAGAAGTTACACACCGAGTTTGAGATAGACAGTGTAAAACTGCCTCTCTCAAACTCGATTCTTTACCTAGGTACGACCTTGGACCGACACTTGACATTCTCCAGCCATGTACGGGAAAGAATCAAGCTGGCCCGCAGGAAGTCCCATAGGCTCTACCACCTACTCATCTCTCACTGCGACTCAAGTTGCAAATCTGCAAGGCCGTTATCCGACCGACTCTACTCCATGGTGCGCCCCTGCTCCGCCACCTCTACCAGTCCACGCTCAAAAGGCTGCAGGGTTATCAGAACTCCGTCCTAAGGAGGATAGCCAGAGGAACCACACTCCAGCGAGCGAGAAATGCCACTATCCAAGAGGAACTCCATCTTCCATCGGTGCCAGAGTTCATCAGTAGGAGGCACGTCAAGTTCTTTGACGGGCTGAAGGCTTGTGCGAACCCTCTCTTCAGGGACGTAGTTCCACCACCTGGGCCTGGAAAGTGGCAAGGCCCTCTCCCCCTGGTCGACGTGGTCGCCCTGGAAAGAGGTCTGGACTCTGCAGTCTGACCCGCATACATTAAACCACAAGTAAAATGGTCCCTCCCCATTTTACTTCAACAAAGGCACAAAGCCACCGCACTCCTTAAGCGCATACCGCGCCCAGAGCGAAAGGAACCATAGAATGCCAACAGGCAATACCAGGCCTGAGCCGTGGACTGTATATACCATTGTTGCTGTATATACATGAATGTTTGTGCATTTATTTTGTAAATAAAGTTGGAGTATAAGAAAAATAAAAAAAACGATAATTATTTTTCATTTTTGCAAATGTTGTGTAAACGAAGTATCTTATCACTAATATCATCGTCCCTTGAGGAAGAGGATGTAATATTATTAAATAAATACATACATACATATACATGGCTCTCATGATTCACCTATATTTGAACTTATTTCTATTGTATCATTTTAATAAGCCTCTTTCCTTTACGCTACCAGCTTTGCAATTCAAATTTCACCAATCTGACATGCAACACGATAATTAACATACAATAATTAAACTGATTAATAAAAAGCTAAGACGGAAAGCTTCTAATATGCAAAATTATGCACTGCGAGATTTAAGAACGGCTTCTCATGAAAAATTGATCGAAAATACCAGAGAAGGTAAAGGTCAAACTTAACTTTTCAAACAAATTTATAAATTTCACTAGATTTTCCTTTTTGATGTTTAAAATAAATTAAAATTTGTTTATAGTAAAAGAAAACATGCACCATTGATCCACGTTTAGTCTTAGTATCGGTAAAATTTAATATGTTAATTATAAATTTAATAACACATGTAACAAAGTATTTTCGACTAGTAATCTAATTGAAATTCTTTAATAAAACAGTACTTTCATGTTTTTTGTCTCAGTATTTAAAAAACAAATCAAAACATTTTTCTTTTAATTTTATTTATTCTAATTTACAATTACAAAAACTGTAAAAAAACAGTCGTAAACCTATGACATCCTGCCCTAAAGTATCCTTTAGTAATAATATTCCGCTTGTTCCGGTTGAACAGATCCGCTACCTAGGACTTCTACTTGACAAACGTCTAACATGGATTTCCCACACTAGAATGAAACGACAAGAAACTGCTCGCCGCTTTCGGTTACTTCATCACTTCCTATACAAACGGTCAAAGCTTCCTCTTAATTAAAAAAGACTCATTTACAAGATCATCATAAGACCTATCTGGACTTACGGAGTAGAGCTATGGGGGTCTACTAAACCATCGAATTCCTCTTGTATCCAATCCTTACAATCGAAAATCCTTCGTCAAATCCTCAATGAGCCATATTTTGTCACGAATAAACTTATCCATAAAGACCTTAATGTTTATGTTACTGATTTAGCCCGAACCAGGTACCATTCATTCCATGAAAAACTCCATTCCCACTCTAATTCACTGGTTTCCATTCTTTCTTCCTCCTTAATTCCTGATAACCTTCCGAGGCGTCTGAAAAGAAGATGGCACCGAGACCTTCTAGTTTATGATATATTTAGAGTGCTGCCAATGGGTGGTGTCTCTGCATGTATTTCGTGTCAATTTACCATATGTCCATCATATTTACTTGATGTATTTTGTATACAGTTGTAAATATAAATATCCTACCGTCCTATCTCTCTTATATGCATCATGGGTAAAATCCTGAAAAAACTTCTGCTTAAACGCATATTTCCCATCCTTGATTCCAATCACATTATCCCAGATCATCAGTTTGGTTTCCGAACATCCCACTCTACTATCCAGCAATGCCATCGTGTGGTGGACGTTGTCTCGTCTACATTGGAGCGCGGATTGTACTGCACGGGAGCCTTTCTCGATGTAGAACAGGCCTTTGACCGAGTATGGCACCCGGGATTGCTTTACAAACTCCGTAAATTCCTTCCACCTACATATCCATTATCCATCATCTCACAGGCAGGTCCTTCAAAGTAAATCATAATAATTCCTATTCATCCCTTTTTAATCAGTATGCAGGTGTTCCTCAAGGCAGTATTTTAGGACCCATCCTTTACACAGTTTATACATCTGATATCCCATCCCATCCTAGCACTTTCCTTTCTACCTATGCTGATGACACTTGTGTGTTATCAGTCAACAACGATCCAATTATTGCCTCCCAAACTCTTCAATCCCATATCAGAGACCTTGAAGTATGGTGTCAGAATTGGAGAATAAAAATAAATTCCAATAAATCCCACCAAATAACCTTCACCCTTCGTCGTAAACCTATGACAACCTTCCCAACAGTATCCTTCAATAACACTCCTCTTGTCCCAGTTGAACAGATCCGATACCTAGGACTGCACCTGGACAAACGTCTCACTTGGAACCCTCATACAAGACTGAAAAGACAAGAAACTGCTCGACGTTTTCGACTACTTCAACACTTATTGACAAACGCTCAAACCTTCCACTTAAGTACAAAAGACTCATCTACATGACTATCATAAGACCAATATGGACTTACGGAGTAGAGATTTGGGGCTCTACTAAACCATCAAATTCATCTCGTCTCCAATCCCTACAATCCAAAATCCTTCGAAAAATCCTCAATGCTCCTTATTTTGTCACAAATAAACTCATCCATAAAGACCTTAATATTCCCTTTGTTGCTGACTTGGCCCGAACCAGGTACCACTCCTTTCATGACAAACTTCATTCCCACTCTAACCCACTAGATTCAATCCTTGCTTCCTCTACAATCCCTGATAATCCTCCGAGACGTCTGAAAAGAAGATGGCCCCGAGACCTTCTTGTTTAACATAGTCTTTCGGGAGCTGCCAATGGGTAGTATCCCTACATATGAATCATGTCAACTCATCTTGTATCACATTTACTAAATTATTTTATTATACAGTTGTAAATACCAATAAATATATATTAAAAAAAATATATATAAATAAATATGTTTAAAATGAAAAAAACAAAATAAACAAACATATTTTTAAAATTATAAAACATTTAATTTAAAATCGTCAATATGTCCCAATTATTGGCAATATTAGATGTATTAACATAATATATAAAATTAATGTTTTGAATAATGGGAAAATGTAAACACATCACCTTTACTCTTAGACGAAAATCCTGTCCGCCAGTTTATTTCAACTCATCATCAATTCCTCTCTCAGATACAGTCCGGTATCTTGGCTTACTATTAGACAAAAGATTGACATGGAACCCACATACAAGACTTAAAAGACAAGAACTCAACCGACGATTCGGACAGTGATACCGACTACTCAACAGAAAATCTGAACTTACAGTTGACAACAAATTATGTATCTACAAGACAATACTGAAGCCCATCTGGACCTACGGACTTGAACTGTAGGGGACAGCTAAACGTACTAACATCAAACGCATTCAATCCTTTCAATCCAAAGTCCTCTGTACAATAGTAAATACTCCTTATTATGTCTCCAACTATACCTTACACCACGACCTTAATGTTCCATTTATTTCAGACCTAATTCCATCCAAATTTTCCAAATTCCACCAGAACCTAATTCATCATCCTAATCCTCTAGCTTAATCCCTATCCAGCTCCACTCATCCATACAACCCACCTAGAAGGTTGAAACGGCAGTCGCCCCGCGACCTTTTGTAAATATATCGGAGTTCTAGCACTGGCTAGATTCTCCACTCAATGTGATGTATGTATGAGTGTGTGTATGTGTATATAGGTATTAGTGAATTCTTGACTTTATTGTATTGATTATTGATATCATTATTGTGTATATATTTTATTGTAATTTTATGCCGTGTAAATATTGTATGAATGTAGTATGTATGATATCTTTCAGCACTACTATTGATGTCCAAATTGGGACAGATTGTAATTTTACTCAATAAAAATTGTCGTTGAAAAAAAAAAAAAAAAAAAAAGAATAATGGGAATACATTTCAAATTAATTCTGAGATATTAATGAAAATAGTTACGTCATATTTTATTTAAACTCACTGCAGGCCACGTGTTAGAAAGTACAAATAGAAGTTTCCTGTCCAATTTTATTATTGTTTATACATATTGGACTGGTATTAATCATTTACCGTTAAAGTTGGTAAATATAATTGAAACTTGTGTTCACTGTTTTCACTAAGAAATCAGCTACAATCAATTTTAATTATAAACCAGATTTTGTACAGTATTATAGTCAACACACATTTATTTTTCCATACAAATAAATACATTTTATAAATAGACATAATATGCAATATAGTATGCCATTCAAACTAAGGTAATACACAGTACAATATTATCATACTAGTTTTCGAACTAATTACCTAACACTTAATGTTAAGGTTCTTGACCCGATTGAATACTTGTTCTGAACAAAAGTGGATTGTATGAGAGTTTTAGTTTCAATATTCTCTTCCTCTTCAATACCTGACCTCCGAGGCGCCTGAAAACAAAATTACCTCCCGAGACTTCTAGCTTAGAATATTTTTAGAGTGCTGCCAATGGAGAGCTTCTCTACAAGTCTGGTTCATGTCTATTTTTTTTTTGCCTATTTACCATTTGTGTTATGTAATACAGTTGTAAATATCGATAAACGATAAAAAATAAAAAAAAAAAAACCAAAGCGACTAGTTCCGTAAAGATCTCGAATTTTTAAAAATGACACATGAAGATTATGCATTTGACATACTAAAATGTAAGAAATGGAAGTTAAAAATTAACCATGACAAGTGACAACGTGTTACATTTACCCTTAGACAGGAGCCTGCCCTCCAGTATATATAGACGTGGGGCCTGCCCTCCAGTATATATAGACGTGGGGCCTGCCCTCCAGTATATATAGACGAGGGGCCTGCCCTCCAGTATATATAGACGTGGGGCCTGCCCTCCAGTATATATAGACGTGGGGCCTGCCCTCCAGTATATATAGACGTGGGGCCTGCCCTCCAGTATATATAGACGAGGGGCCTGCCCTCCAGTATATATAGACGTGGGGCCTGCCCTCCAGTATATATAGACGAGGACCTGCCCTCCAGTATATATAGACGTGGGGCCTGCCCTCCAGTATATATAGACGTGGGGCCTGCCCTCCAGTATATATAGACGTGGGGCCTGCCCTCCAGTATATATAGACGTGGGGCCTGCCCTCCAGTATATATAGACGTGGGGCCTGCCCTCCAGTATATATAGACGTGGGGCCTGCCCTCCAGTATATATAGACGTGGGGCCTGCCCTCCAGTATATATAGACGTGGGGCCTGCCCTCCAGTATATATAGACGTGGGGCCTGCCCTCCAGTATATATAGACGTGGGGCCTGCCCTCCAGTATATATAGACGTGGGGCCTGCCCTCCAGTATATATAGACGTGGGGCCTGCCCTCCAGTATATATAGACGTGGGGCCTGCCCTCCAGTATATATAGACGTGGGGCCTGCCCTCCAGTATATATAGACGAGGGGCCTGCCCTCCAGTATATATAGACGTGGGGCCTGCCCTCCAGTATATATAGACGTGGGGCCTGCCCTCCAGTATATATAGACGTGGGGCCTGCCCTCCAGTATATATAGACGTGGGCCTGCCCTCCAGTATATATAGACGTGGGGCCTGCCCTCCAGTATATATAGACGTGGGGCCTGCCCTCCAGTATATATAGACGTGGGGCCTGCCCTCCAGTATATATAGACGTGGGGCCTGCCCTCCAGTATATATAGACGTGGGGCCTGCCCTCCAGTATATATAGACGTGGGGCCTGCCCTCCAGTATATATAGACGTGGGGCCTGCCCTCCAGTATATATAGACGTGGGGCCTGCCCTCCAGTATATATAGACGTGGGGCCTGCCCTCCAGTATATATAGACGTGGGGCCTGCCCTCCAGTATATATAGACGGGGGCCTGCCCTCCAGTATATATAGACGTGGGGCCTGCCCTCCAGTATATATAGACGTGGGGCCTGCCCTCCAGTATATATAGACGTGGGGCCTGCCCTCCAGTATATATAGACGTGGGGCCTGCCCTCCAGTATATATAGACGTGGGGCCTGCCCTCCAGTATATATAGACGTGGGGCCTGCCCTCCAGTATATATAGACGTGGGGCCTGCCCTCCAGTATATATAGACGAGGGGCCTGCCCTCCAGTATATATAGACGTGGGGCCTGCCCTCCAGTATATATAGACGATGGGCCTGCCCTCCAGTATATATAGACGTGGGGCCTGCCCTCCAGTATATATAGACGTGGGGCCTGCCCTCCAGTATATATAGACGTGGGGCCTGCCCTCCAGTATATATAGACGTGGGGCCTGCCCTCCAGTATATATAGACGTGGGGCCTGCCCTCCAGTATATATAGACGGGGGCCTGCCCTCCAGTATATATAGACGTGGGGCCTGCCCTCCAGTATATATAGACGTGGGGCCTGCCCTCCAGTATATATAGACGTGGGGCCTGCCCTCCAGTATATATAGACGTGGGGCCTGCCCTCCAGTATATATAGACGTGGGGCCTGCCCTCCAGTATATATAGACGTGGGGCCTGCCCTCCAGTATATATAGACGTGGGGCCTGCCCTCCAGTATATATAGACGTGGGGCCTGCCCTCCAGTATATATAGACGTGGGGCCTGCCCTCCAGTATATATAGACGTGGGGCCTGCCCTCCAGTATATATAGACGTGGGGCCTGCCCTCCAGTATATATAGACGAGGGGCCTGCCCTCCAGTATATATAGACGTGGGGCCTGCCCTCCAGTATATATAGACGTGGGGCCTGCCCTCCAGTATATATAGACGTGGGGCCTGCCCTCCAGTATATATAGACGTGGGGCCTGCCCTCCAGTATATATAGACGTGGGGCCTGCCCTCCAGTATATATAGACGTGGGGCCTGCCCTCCAGTATATATAGACGTGGGGCCTGCCCTCCAGTATATATAGACGTGGGGCCTGCCCTCCAGTATATATAGACGTGGGGCCTGCCCTCCAGTATATATAGACGGGGGCCTGCCCTCCAGTATATATAGACGTGGGGCCTGCCCTCCAGTATATATAGACGTGGGGCCTGCCCTCCAGTATATATAGACGTGGGGCCTGCCCTCCAGTATATATAGACGTGGGGCCTGCCCTCCAGTATATATAGACGTGGGGCCTGCCCTCCAGTATATATAGACGTGGGGCCTGCCCTCCAGTATATATAGACGTGGGGCCTGCCCTCCAGTATATATAGACGTGGGGCCTGCCCTCCAGTATATATAGACGTGGGGCCTGCCCTCCAGTATATATAGACGTGGGGCCTGCCCTCCAGTATATATAGACGTGGGGCCTGCCCTCCAGTATATATAGACGTGGGGCCTGCCCTCCAGTATATATAGACGTGGGGCCTGCCCTCCAGTATATATAGACGTGGGGCCTGCCCTCCAGTATATATAGACGTGGGGCCTGCCCTCCAGTATATATAGACGTGGGGCCTGCCCTCCAGTATATATAGACGTGGGGCCTGCCCTCCAGTATATATAGACGTGGGCCTGCCCTCCAGTATATATAGACGTGGGGTGCCCCATTGCCCTCTCCAGTATATATAGACGGGGGCCTGCCCTCCAGTATATATAGACGTGGGGCCTGCCCTCCAGTATATATAGACGTGGGGCCTGCCCTCCAGTATATATAGACGTGGGGCCTGCCCTCCAGTATATATAGACGTGGGGCCTGCCCTCCATATATAGACGTGGGGCCTGCCCTCCAGTATATATAGACGTGGGGCCTGCCCTCCAGTATATATAGACGTGGGGCCTGCCCTCCAGTATATATAGACGTGGGGCCTGCCCTCCAGTATATATAGACGTGGGGCCTGCCCTCCAGTATATATAGACGTGGGGCCTGCCCTCCAGTATATATAGACGTGGGGCCTGCCCTCCAGTATATATAGACGTGGGGCCTGCCCTCCAGTATATATAGACGTGGGGCCTGCCCTCCAGTATATATAGACGTGGGGCCTGCCCTCCAGTATATATAGACGTGGGGCCTGCCCTCCAGTATATATAGACGTGGGGCCTGCCCTCCAGTATATATAGACGTGGGGCCTGCCCTCCAGTATATATAGACGTGGGGCCTGCCCTCCAGTATATATAGACGTGGGGCCTGCCCTCCAGTATATATGACGTGGGGCCTGCCCTCCAGTATATATAGACGTGGGGCCTGCCCTCCAGTATATATAGACGTGGGGCCTGCCCTCCAGTATATATAGACGTGGGGCCTGCCCTCCAGTATATATAGACGTGGGGCCTGCCCTCCAGTATATATAGACGTGGGGCCTGCCCTCCAGTATATATAGACGTGGGGCCTGCCCTCCAGTATATATAGACGTGGGGCCTGCCCTCCAGTATATATAGACGTGGGGCCTGCCCTCCAGTATATATAGACGTGGGGCCTGCCCTCCAGTATATATAGACGTGGGGCCTGCCCTCCAGTATATATAGACGTGGGGCCTGCCCTCCAGTATATATAGACGTGGGGCCTGCCCTCCAGTATATATAGACGTGGGGCCTGCCCTCCAGTATATATAGACGTGGGGCCTGCCCTCCAGTATATATAGACGTGGGGCCTGCCCTCCAGTATATATAGACGTGGGGGCCCTGGCCTCCTCCAGTATATATAGACGTGGGGCCTGCCCTCCAGTATATATAGACGAGGGCCTGCCCTCCAGTATATATAGACGTGGGGCCTGCCCTCCAGTATATATAGACGAGGAGCCTGCCCTCCAGTATATATAGACGTGGGGCCTGCCCTCCAGTATATATAGACGAGGGCCTGCCCTCCAGTATATATAGACGTGGGGCCTGCCCTCCAGTATAATATGACGTGGGGCCTGCCCTCCAGTATATATAGCGTGGGCTGCCCTCCAGTATATATAGACGTGGGGCCTGCCCTCCAGTATATATAGACGTGGGGCCTGCCCTCCAGTACATATAGACGTGGGGCCTGCCCTCCAGTATATATAGACGTGGGGCCTGCCCTCCAGTATATATAGACGTGGGGCCAACACGTCAAGACAAAACGTAAAACGCTAAACTTTCGACTAAGACTTTTTTACTCGATACTACATACTTTTAAAATTATCCATCAGACAGAAACTTAATATATACACTTATTTATTAAAACCAATATGGACTTAGCTTGCCAAATATACGGAACTGCTAAAAAGACACACATACGAAAAATACAAACCTTTCAATCACAACTTTTAAGAGTGGCAACGAACTCACCACCATATGTTTTAAACGATACCCTTCATACAGACTTACGTATTCCAGCTACAACAAAACACATTCGGTCGACTTACACCCGATTTCACGAAAAGCTATATGTAACCATAAACAAACTTGTACAAAACATGGCTACGATTGACATACCATCCATAACTTGGGCTTGAGTTGGATGAGGGACCTCCTGACCATAAAATATAGTTCTGCTTAATGTGAGGAGGATGCACCACTGGGTGCTATCTCCCTCATGCCTGCCCACGCCATGTTTTCAGGTGTAAATAAAATGTTGAGTGACAAAAAAAAAAGTGTTATTATACGATTCCTAGAAAAACAATGTTGCTTATAAACACGGTAAATTATATGAATCATCATAGAGTAGCAAAGAAACTTTATTCTGGGACAATGTACCTTAAGAATAACATTACTGAACAAAATAAAAATTTATATCTGGCCAAAAATAATATAAAACTATATTTAAATAACAAAAGAAAGAAGAAAAAAAATAAAATAAATGGTCTTAATGACATCTCTATGTACATATTCTAGAAATAAATAATAATTAACATAAAATGTGTCTATTACATCTAATTAAAGTAGATACACAAATCACCTCACATAAATTGGCATAATAAAAATTACATCGGACTGGAGAGAATGGAAGTATTGAAAGAGGAGGGATTTAAACGATGGTAGGGAAGGAGTATGTCGGATGTTTGACGTCGAGAATATTCCATAAGGCAGTGGAACGGACTAAAATGGAGGAATCATATTTTTTGGTTTTGTGGAAAGTAGTGTGGAGGTCGTACTGACGGGATGTTGTTTGTTGGTGATGGGTTGAGGATTTAAATACCAGGAGGCTGTGGCCATAAAAGGGTGGTCGGAGTTAATTATTTGATATAGGAATGATCCAAGAAAATATTTTCTTCGAAAGGGGGGTCACCCATAGCGTAGTTGCTAGCATAACAGCTTTCTATGCCAAAGGTCGCGGGTTCAAACCTGCGGTGGCCCTAGGGATTTTTAATGGGAGTATTAAATCCTTAATTATGCCGTCCTTCGAAGGGGACGTTAAAAGGTGGCCCCGAGCCTGTGCGATGTCAGGTACTCGTTAAAGATCCCTATCCTAATAAAACCTGGATAGGCAAAATTTAGGACTCCCACTGTAGCATCGTCCGATTAGCCATAGTAGCATATAGTGACGTTAAACGAATAAAGAAACAATCTTCGAAAGGTTGGGGACAACCACTTTAACTCGTCCTAGAGGTTATACAACTCTTATTTCAAAGAACAATAATTTTCCCAAGTCATTCTATCAACAAAGCCTTAACTGGAACTCATGCATCCAAGACTGTTCCTGGAACGTTATAGCCAAGAATTAGTTACATCCCTGTAATAACTACTAGCTCTTTGTTAAGCGATTAAGGCCTAGGAAGATTAAGGAATAAACAGAAGATGGAGAGGAAAGAGACGAGAACAAAGAGAGCGAAGGGAGGAGGAAGCGGCCGAAGAAGAAGCCATTACTCAGGAAGCCCTCGACACCATTAACCCGCTTCCTCGGGCCGGCCCATTTACGCAATTATGATAAATGTTCTTCATTCAAACCTAGTCTCATTAATTATTTTAAATCCAATATCTAACCGAATCAATCCTCAAAATACATACACTTCTTCACAAGTTCGTCTCCCCTGATTCCTCTCCTCATTGCACAAATGAATAAATATGTGGTTATATACTCTTAGTATAGCAGTAAACCGCGCCGATTAAATATACGAAAATATTTCATTCCGTTTTTATTTACATATTTTAGTTTAGTGTGGTTTCTGGGCTGTCAACAAGACCATAATATATTTGTGACGGGCCTATATACGAGTATGTGATGGAGTGAAGTTACAAATACAGAGCTGGTGGGGACTCGTTGAGTTGTTTAAAATTATACATTTTTTTATTAAAATGTTGTAAATAATTTATGTTAAAATTTAAAATTATATCAATATCTAATAAAATATATTTTTGAGTCATTTTTCATCTTCAAATACAATACGTCTCTTCAGAGAACAAATTCCTGGGCGTTGCCAAATTAAATGGAATTATTGTCAATAATTATTAGGCAGTCAAGGTCGGATGTTTATGGTGGAAGTAAATATAATATATATATATCATAGATTGAAAAATCCTATGTTTATGTTGTAAGGATTAAAACATCTTAATATCTTAGTTATATTGTAAGAATTAAAGTTTTAATCTATTTTAGCTAAAATTGTGAGCCTATAATCTTGATCTTACTTGAGCTCCTCTCAGAGAAACGCTATCGATTCACGTTCAAATTATCAGGAGTTAAATATTCAAGGAAACACAGTACGTCTTTAATTTAAGTTTCAGGCTTTTTCAAAGATGACTTAAATTTTACATTCAAACTAATCCTCATCGAGTATAAATGTGGGAAAACAATGGTTTGTTCAATTCTACAAACATGAGATAAACAATTAAGAAGAAATCGATACGATTATACGGTTCGTAGTAGGGAGTTACTGTAATCCACTTAGCTTCGGCTAGACCAGCTCTCACGGTATTGAATGGGTTTTGATATTTTCTTTGACTGTTTGGTTTAGTTCGAACCAATATTTGACAACATCGTCGATTTCATTTCATTCATAAAGTGCTTTCAAAGTATGCGTTGCTAGGTAATTCTTGTTATTCTATATTTTATTATTATTGATTATAATAAACTTTAGCTAATAAAGTGGTAGCAGATCTAATCTAAGGGTTAACCTAATCTTCGATTCAACATGGAATAATTTACTAAATGAACAATATATACCAAACTCAAATTAATACAACTATTATTAATTCCAAGTTATAACAATCAAAATATATGATTAATTTAGAAATAAATTAGCTTGGAGACATTGAATTAATTAATTCTGAAACCATCATTTGGTTTCAACTACAGACTAAGGATATCATGGCACTGACCTTAGTTTAAGACTTGACGTAACTCCTGACCTCTGCTACTGCCCTTGATGTTTCCTAACAGATTAAAATATTACATTAATCATGTTTTTACAAACAATTATTATTTATGTCTTTAAATTTTAATGCTGAATAGTTTTATTAAACAAACACGAATATTAAATTGATCAGAAAATTTTTCAGCTATCTTAATATCAAATGTAATAATGCATAAAATTTCTGAAACTGGATTTGAAGGAGAGGTTCAATTAATTACAAATAGTAATATTTTTCATATTATAAAAAAATTCTTTTTATTAGATTTTACAAATCATGACGTATTATCTAATAAAAAGAATTTTTTTATAATATGAAAAATATTACTATTTGTAATTAATTGAACCTCTCCTTCAAATCCAGTTTCAGAAATTTTATGCATTATTACATTTGATATTAAGATAGCTGAAAAATTTTCTGATCAATTTAATATTCGTGTTTGTTTAATAAAACTATTCAGCATTCAGCATTTAATAAAACTATTCAGCAAAAAAATTCTTTTTATTAGATTTTACAAATCATGACGTATTATCATTTCTTTCCGCATTACGGGATGTACAGTTCTTTAGTGAAAGAATATCGGTTGCTATATTTCAGGGTCGTTGGTATAAAATCGCGTTTATAAACATTCACTCTCCCACCGAAGATAATGATGATGAAGTAAAATGCGAATTTTATGATAAACTAGAATCGGTTTACGATAAGTTACCGCGAAATTACATTAAAATTATACTAGGTGACGCAAACGCAAAGGTTGGAAGGGAAGAAGTATATCGTCCTACAATCGGTAAAGAAAGTTTGCACGAATATAGTAATGATAATGGGACCCGACTAATAAACTTTGCCATTTCGAAAAACCTAATAATCAAAAGTACTACGTTTAAACATAAGGACATTCATAAGTATACGTGGACATCGCCGGATGGACATACTCGTAATCAAATAGATCATATTTTAGTACAAAATAGATGGCAAAGTAGCATAATTAACGTGAGATCGTATCGTGGTGCAGAATGCGGTTCTGATCATGAATTAGTAATCGCGAAACTTCGACAAAAACTAAATACAAAAAAGAGAACACCGAACTATATTCATCCCGAGAATTTTGATGTTGTTAAATTGAACAACCCCGAAATTAGAAAAAAATTCGCGATAGAAGTAAAAAATAGGTTCGATGCTTTGGAATCTTCAGACGAGGAAAACGAAGATGTAAACAAATTGTGGGAAGGGATCAGGGATAATATTAAAGAGGTCGGTAACTTATGTCTTGGGAAAATCGAAAATAAAAAGAACAAACCTTGGTTCGACAGGGATTGTCAAAATATGTGTGAAAAAAGAAAAACCGCTAAACTGAATTCCTTAAATAATCCAAGCAATAATAATGTGGCTTACTTTCGGTTAGTAAAAAACGAAACTTCAAAATTCTTGAAAAATAAGAAAAGAGAGTATCTTAAAGGCAAAATAATAGAAATAGAAAAACACAGAAGCGAAAATAACGTAAGAGAGATGTACAAAGGTATAAACAAATCGCGTAAAAGATTTGAACCTGTATTGAATGGGGTTAAAGATGCGAATAACAACATAATTGCGGATCCGACTGAGATATTAAATACATTTAAACAACACTTTGACGGCATTCTAAATACGGAAAATAATAATCGATCTCCTCCCTCTGAATACCAGAGCGCTGAACCATGGGTAGACGCACCGAGTAAAGAGGAAGTTGAAATGGCGATAGGAAAATTAAAACGGTATAAAGCTGCAGGAAATGATAATATCACGAGTGAATTAATCAAAGCGTGTGGAGAAGCGGGCGTTTCCAAATTACATGTTTTAGTTAAAAAGATCTGGGAAAATGAAAAAATACCCGAAGAATGGAAAGAATCAATACTTATTCCGATTCACAAAAAAGGACCGAGGACGGATTGTAACAACTATCGTGGGATCTCTCTTCTCCCAGTATGCTATAAAATATTCTCGTCAATACTAACTAGCCGAATCACGGAATACGCTGAGGAAATTATCGGAGACTACCAATGTGGTTTTAGGCGGAATCGCTCGACTATTGATCAAATATTTTCCTTACGTCAAATATTAGAGAAGAAACTGGAATACAACGGTGTAGTCCATCAACTTTATATAGATTTTAAAAAGGCTTATGATTCCATAGACCGTCAGAAGCTATATAACATCATGATTGAACAGTGGATACCTAAAAAGTTAGTAAACCTAGTAGAGATGTGTTTGTCGGAAACATTTCATAAAGTTAGAATCGGTCATATTTACTCCGAGAGATTTAAGGTGCGATCGGGTTTGAAACAGGGTGACTCCCTTTCACCTGTTTTGTTTAATATAGCCTTAGAATATGTTATAGAAAAGGTGATGAGTACCGAGAAAGGCTTACATATGGGTGACAAGATTCCGGTTTTGGGGTATGCCGATGATTTGGTACTACTAGGTGAAGACACAGAAACTATACAACTAAATACAAGTGTGTTAATAAAAACCGGTAAACAAATAGGTCTCGAATTAAATACCGATAAGACGAAATATATGATTAGTTGCAGAAATGGTGGCGATCTTGATGATATTAATATTTCAGGTCATGCTTTTGAACACGTAGAGAAATTCAAGTATTTAGGTTCAATGATAACAAGAAAAAATGAAATCCAGGAAGAAATAAAGTCCCGGTTAAAGGTGGGAAATGCGTGTTATTATTCGGTTGGTAAATTGCTTAGCTCGCGGCTTCTGTCTAAAAACTTAAAGGTTAGAACTTATAAAACTATTATTTTTCCAACGGTTCTTTACGGATGCGAAACGTGGCCGCTTACTTTGAAGGATGAACAACGGCTTAAGGTTTTCGAGAATAAGGTGCTGCGTAAAATATTTGGTCCGAAGAGAGATGAGGCCACTGGGGAGTTTAGAAGGTTGCACAACGCGGAATTGCGGAGTTTGTACCCGGTGAATATAATTGAGTTGATAGCATCGCGGAGACTCAAATGGGCGCGTAAAGTTGTTGGGCTTAGTGAGGAACGGATTCCGAGAAAGTTGGTATTCGCTGAACCGACTGGTAGGCGTCCGAAAGGTAGGCCGAAGCGTCGATGGGAGGATTGCATTAAGGCTGATCTCGGGGGCTTGGGCTTGACCGGTGAACATTGGACGAGTCTGTGCAGGCGAAGTTTGGTGGTATCGGCATCGAACCTTCGGGTTCGGTAAGCCTATTATTATTATTATTATTATTATTATGACGTATTATATACAATATAGGATGCAATATTCAGTACTACTTTTTCTTTTATAAAAATAAAGCTTAAAATTGGTTGTGTCACATGAAATGTCCGTTTTCAAGGTAAAGGATTTTTATTAAAATACGATATGAAAACAAGATAATTTAATTCCAAGTATTTACCTTCTTTTTCTACACATTTTTCCCAACGTGACACCAACTTTTTTATCCTCGAATTGAAAAACTTTGAGCTTTGAAGTAAAATAAAATCTGAAAACGCACTTTTCACTTGATCATCATTTTCGAAATGTTTTCCTTTGACGAAGTTGTCTAAATTCCTGAACAGGTGGTAATCTGTTGGAGACAAGTCGGGAGAATATGGTGGGTGCGGAAGAACTTCGTAGCCCAGTTCTTTCAATTTTTGCACGGTATGTTTTGAACATGGGGTCTTGCTGCCGCTCAGTGAGATCATGAGGTACCCATGTATCGAGCTTTTTTACTTACCCAATACACTTTAAATGTCTAGAAACAATAGATGGACTTGCATATAGTTGTGCTGAGAGTCCTTTAAATGTTTGGTAGGGGTTTCCTTCTACTGTATGTTTGAGGACATCGTTCTACCAAACCATCGAATTTTTATCTAAGCCAATCCTTGCTTCCCGAAATCCTTCTTACAATCCCAAATGCTCCTTACTTCTTAACGAATGAACTCACCCATAAAGACCTTAATGTTCCGTCTGATGCTGATTTGTCCCAAAACTGATACCACTCCTTCCATGACAAACTCAATTCCCACTCCAACCCACTAGTTTCAATCCTTGTCTAAAAAGAAAGATGGCCTCATTTTTTTTTTTTCAGTTTTTGCCAATGGTTAGTTTCTCTACATATGCATCACACCTTTGTTTTATATATACTCACATCTAATAGATGTATTAATTAATAATAACAAATTCTTTATTTATTCTGGGACGAGTCCCTTTAGAATAATATTACAAATTTTACATAAAGAAACTTTAGTGTCTTAGAGTATAATAAAACAAACAAAATAGTTGAAATAATGACAAATATGAACTATCATAATAGATTAAAAGGTACCTTCTAATAATTAGTTAAACAACAATTTTTATTCAGTAAAATTACAATCTGTCCCACTTTGGACATTAATAGTAGTGGTGAAAGATATCATACATACTACATTCATACAATATTTACACAGCATAAAATTACAATAAAATATATACACAATAATGAATTAAAACAATACAGTCAAGAATTCGCTTATACCTATATACACATACACACACTCATACATACATCACATTGAGTGGAGAATCTAGCCAGTGCTAGAACTCCAATATATTTACAAAAGGTCGCGGGGCCACTGCCGTTTCAACCTTCTAGGTGGGTTGTATGGATGAGTGGAGCTGGATAGGGATTGAGCTAGAGGATTAGGATGATGAATGAGGTTCTGGTGGAATTTAGAAAATTTGGATGGAATTAGGTCTGAAATAAATGGCACATTAAGGTCGTGGTGCAAGGTATAGTTGGAGACATAATAAGGAGCATTTACTATTGTACGGAGGACTTTGGATTGAAAGGATTGAATGCGTTTGATGTTAGTACGTTTAGCTGTCCCCCACAGTTCAAGTCCGTAGGTCCAGATAGGCTTCAGTATCGTCTTGTAGATTAATAATTTGTTGTCAACTGTAAGTTCAGATTTTCTGTTGAGTAGTCGGTATAACTGTCCGAATCGTCGGTTGAGTTCTTGTCTTTTAAGTCTTGTATGTGGGTTCCAAGTCAATCTTTTGTCTAACAGTAAGCCAAGATACCTCTAATAATTAATAACAAAACTAGAAAAAATAAAATAAAAATGTCCATATATATATATATATATATATATATATAATATATGGATGAACAACGGCTTAAGGTTTTCGAAAATAAGGTATTGCGTAAAATAGAAGGAGTTTAGAAGGTTGCACAACGCGGAATTGCGGAACTTGTATCCTGTGAATATAATTGAGCTGATTGCATCGCGGAGACTCAAAATGGGCGAGTAAAGTTGTTGGGTTCGATAACGAGCGGATTCCGAGAAAGTTGGTATTTACTGATCCCACTGGTAGGCGTCCCAAAGGTAGGCCGAAGCGGAGATGGGAGGATTGCGTTAAGGCTGATCTCGGGAGCTTGTGCTTGAATGGTGAACATTGGACGAGTCTGTGTAGGCGGAATTTGGTGATATCGGCATCGAACCATCGGGTTCGCTAAGCCTATTATTATATATATATATATATATATATATATATATATATATATATATATATATATATATAAATCTTAAATACATATTTTAATTATAAGAACTTTACAATATTGGTGAAATGTTGATGAAATAATACAGTAAATGTGCAAATACAACACAAAAACACAAAGTATTATATTTAAATTATCCTGTCTATGTTTTTTTACTGCTTTTAATTGAAATTTTCGAACCTATTTAGGGCTCTTTGGGAATTGGATAGAAAGGAAGTGATTGAATAGTCGAGATTTTGAAGTAGGAAGAGAGTCGGAGTGACGAATATATGAAGGAATAGAATTCCATACGGATGAGGAACGATCTGTCGATGGCTGCGGTTCGATGGGACGTTACATACAGGTCTGAAGGCCGCGAACGAGTGTTTTGGGAGTGGACGGAGGATATGAATGAAAACATTTCTGAAATGTAATATGGCCGGTGGAATCGGTGAACTTGAAAGAGGAAGGTTGCCAGGAAGTACTTACATCGGTAGGAAGGGTAAAGCCACTTCAACTCTTCATAGAAGTGGGTGACAGAAGTGTCCCTGGATATCCCGAAGATAAAGCGAAATAAGCAGTTGAATAATCGTTTTGGAATAATACAGTTATTAATTTAAATAAAAATATTCTTAATTAATTACATTTTATAAACACCTTTTGAAATAAAGCTTATCAGATCTCTCTGGTTCCAGATTAATTTTTCTTTTAATTAAAACTTGAGAAAATAAGTTAAACTGATGTTTTCCTACAAGGAGGTTGTATAAAATGTACTAATTTCAACAAACAATGCTTGTTTTTAGTTTTGGATAAGCATTCTGCCAGCATTATCAATTACAATTCACCTTGTGGCGAGCCTGGTTAAACTAATTACGACCGATTGAGAATTGATATACCTTAATTAATTTTGAGTCTAATTGCGTCTTTAGATGAATGTCCAACTATTATCCACTTATATTTCAAATAACATTTCACTGATGTTTGAACTGAAGGATTTAATTCTTAGAATGTAAAGTTTACAGGGCGATTTTCCAAACTTTTGAAAAATCATTTTAAATCCTGTATAAGTAAGTCTTTATTCATGAACCACTATATTATCTCATGAAGTGCTATTATTTGTGATAAAATGATAACTTATACAAAATATTGTTCACTAGCTGTTTCTCGCGACAATTTCAATTATTACGATCCCGATTATTGAACTATTGGGTTGTGTCACATGAAATGTCCGTTTTCAAGGTAAAGGATTTTTATTAAAAATACGATATGAAAACAAGATAATTTTATTCCAAGTATTTACCTTCTTTTTCTACACATTTTTCTCAACGCAACACCAACTTGTTTATCCCCGAACTGAAAACTCTGAGCTATAAAGTGAAATAAAATCTGAAAACGCACTTTTCACTTGATCATCATTTTCAAAAAATTTTCCTTTGACGAAGTTGTCTAAATTTCTGAACAGGTGGTAATCTGTTGGAGACAAGTCGGGAGAATATGGTGGGTGCGGAAGAACTTCGTAGCCCAGTTCGTTCAATATTTGCACGTTATGTTTTGAAACATGGGGTCTTGATGCCGCTCAGTGAGATCATGAGGTACCCATGTATCTAGCTTTTTTACTTTCCCAATACACTTTAAATGTCTGGAAACGGTATATGCACTTGAATTTAGTTGTGCTGAGACTCCTTTAACCGTTTGGTAGGGGTTTCTTTCTACTGTATGTTTGAAGACATTGCTTTCTATTACGGACGGAGGTCTTCCTCGGGGCAAGTGTTTGTTTTAATATAACATTATTATTTAGTTTTGTAATAAAGAAGAATCATTTAGTTTTATCATGAAGAACAATGATTCACAGATTGTAATCAGTTCATAGATTCTGGACCTGGCTCAAATATATTTGATGAACAATTTATTTCAATCACTGTCATTAAATCATGTGTCCATTACTTCAATAACAAAAGTCTATTCAGATGAGCCTGAAAATTAAAATAACTTTTTTCATCATTTTTTTATTTACTTAATGTAAGATGTTTCAAGTTAACGGAATGAAATAAAATATGAACGTACAATAAATACCTTTGAAACTTAGGAAAGAACTTTAATTCGTTAACTTGTTTTTACGGACTTATGAATTTGTAAGAGGAAATTGAGGGATTTTGATAATATATAGTCTACTATTTGTTTTGAGGAACAATGAGGAGAATGTTAAGGATTATTTTTAGTTTCACTTACCTGTATATGAAATATATAGAAAGGGAAAGTACTGCGATCGAGAAAATTTTCGAATTCCAGTTTTCAACGCAAATACACGTTTTAGGGTCTCCTGAGTTGCAATAACTAAGTCCCGAAAAAAGGTCAGTGTTTCTGTGGGTCGGTTTGAGCGTGTGTGTGAGGTAAGTCTACCGCAAAAAATAAAAGTTGTTTGAACTGAAATTTCATACTTAAGACAACTAAACGCCCTAGATGTTATTTACATGATGATATTTTAGAAAACATATTATCCAATATAAAAATTGTAAAAGTTAACAGAGAGTGATAAAAAACCGACAACCAATTGTTGAAGATAATGATATAAATAGATTATTTAATAAAACACATGTTTTTTATTGAAATTCAATTTAATTAATTCTTAAACAATTTATTTTTACCTCTAAATTTATTTTGAAATTCTTAAATTGATTTTAACAACCGAGGTAAGTGAAAGTCGTGTGTTGAGCGCACCAGATTTTAATGACTTTGTTAATTTCTATCTATCTTCTTAGTGCTACAACTCTTGAAGTTCGGTATCCAAGTCGGTATCCCCAGCTGAGAACTTAGCAAACCAACGGCGAATGGTCCGTTCATTAACACTACCTCCCTCAAACGCCTTGCAAATATTTCTAGCGGCCTCAGCTGCTGAATGGCCGAGTTTAAACTTTTACAAAAATATTACTCGAAAATCGCGTGTTCCCATGTTCATATCTGGAGGTATACTAAAAAGTGGGTAATTTATTGGGAAGCTAATGTTTATAATAAAAAAATAGAGGATTAGTAACTGTTTAATTTAAATATGTAAACATTCGGAAGAAAACAACAGAGACCTGCAAAATCCTTTATGTATTTCAGAAACTATAAAAACGGACATTTCACGTGAAACAACCCAATAGTTTAAAATAATATATTTTAAAGTACTTCTGCGTAAATGATATTTTTAGTTTTATTTTCTCGTGGCAGAAGTACAAACAGATTTTCTCCGAAACCCGAACTTGACAACGCGACATATATGTCCATCTATAGATGGCCGTGTGAAAAGCAGTCTTGTCGTAAATCGATTCCTACGAGTTTAAATGTTCACTCTGTCATTTATTAATTGTTACAGCAAAAGATAACAACGGGAAATTGAATTCTTTTAAAATTAAAAAGTAAACCATTTGGAATTATTGGAATGCGAGGTTAATTTTTCCCGTTTTCTCGACATTTTCCACTGGATCTTCACTCCTAATGGTCGCAGTGAGATGTTATGTAACCTAAAACCTTTCTTGATACATGGAATATACAAGTAGATGTAATATACCGGTTCTGGCCCAGGGCTCCGGAGCAAGATGGCGGCGCCCATCATTTCCCTCCAAAACTGGTAGCCTTTATTGAACGATTGTTCGCGATCGTCCCTGTCGTTCGTGATCTACCCAATCGAACCTAACCTCATATATTAAGCCCTATTTATTGATTTAATATTTATTTTTCCTTAAAATATAAACAAAATAACCTGTCCATCACTATACAATACCAAAAAAATTATATATAAAAAGTTTAATAGTAGATAAGAAATGGGGGAGCTGGCACACTTTTTTGAGGAGCCAATCAGATGCCAGCATTTGGTCACGTGACCTATGGCGGGAGATTTGAATTTGAATTTCGACCGCGACCTAACCTTAACCACCGTGGTTCGCGCCATCGACCTAACCTAAACCACCGGGCCACGCCCCTTTTTAGTCACGTGACCCTATATCAACCTAACCTAAACCAGTAGGCCACGCCCCTTTTTGGTCACGTGACCACTGTTTGAGGGTATTAAGTCTTTATAAAGCATGAGTCTACCCGGCGTCCATTTTCTTTTCCCTACGTTTTGAGCGTATTAAGTCTTTATAAAGCATGAGTCTACCCGGCGTCCATTTTCTTTTCCCTACGTTTTGGGCTAATTTAGTATTTATAAAGCATGAGTCTACCCGGACGCCATATTGGTATTATGACGTAACAATGTAAACAGCATGAGTCTACTCGGCCGCCATTTTGCTCCCCCCCCACTCCTTCATTAGTTAACCAATCAGAGTGCCGCCTAACTTGAGAGTTCCTCCCGGCTAGGTCCGATGGTCGAATTGTAATGTGTGCTTTTACGGAACCTCCCTTGCTGTTACATAACCTTACTATTGTTTACATTTTTTTAAACCTCCCTTACTGTTACATAACCTTCCCGTTGTTTACATTATCTGAAGCATCCCTTGCTGTTACATAACCTTCCCGTTGTTTACAATATCTGAAACCTTCCTTGCTGTTACATAACCTTCCCAATGTTTACATTTTCCGCAACCTTCTCAATGCTTACATTTATGAAACCTTCCAAACTGTTACATAACCTCCCCATTGTTTACATTTTCGGAAACCTCCCTTGCTGTTACAAAACCTTTCCAATGTTTACATTTTAGCTTCGTATGTGCTTACTTTATGTTCTGAAACTTCCTCTTTGTTTACAAATTCAGAAGCATGTTCAATAGGTATTAACATTTCCACTGTTTGTTTACTTTTATTTTCTCTTCACATAGTCGCAGAACATACCCCATTTCTAAAGAATCCGCAAGAGCGCAGCACCAGCTCTACTTTTTAATGTGCCCACCAGAGTCCATCTCTCCGGAATATTTTATGTTATCTTTCCAATAATATTTTATACTTTTTCAAGTAAGTTTTTTCAGCCGCCATTTTGTTTTATCACGCCACCGTTGCAATAATTTAAAAGGGTATGAACATGTACAAACAGGTTTGGATCATGTTTAAGCATGTTGATAATTGAAACGTAAACATGGACTTTGAACCCTCTTAACGGCTTCAATATAAACATCGTTATAGACCTTCTTAATACTATACAGCTTTGAACTTTGGTCCTTAACCCTACTATTTAAATAGCGATAAAAGGTTCCTTAAGCTCTTGGACCATGGACTTTGAACCTTCTTAGTGGCTTTAATATAAACATCGTTATAGGGCTTCTTAATCCTATACAGCTTTGAACTTTGATCCTTAATCCTACTATTTAAATAGCGATAAAAGGTTACTTAAGCTTAAACGTAAACATGGACTTTGAACCTTCCTGATGGCTTTAATATAAACATCGTTATAGACCTTCTTAATCCTATACAGCTTTGAACTTTGATCCTTAATCCTACAATTTAAGTAGCGATACTGGGTTCCTTAAGCTCTAAGACTTTTTCTCCTCTTAAGTATATATATAAATATAATGCAGACCTTGTACGTTTTATCTCTTAGTATAGTAAATCCCTAATGATTTAATCGTAACATCAATTTAAGACGTAAATATTAACTTTGTACAGATAATTTCTTAATATATAAATAAGCAATAATATAAAACTTTTACCTACTTCGGACGGAAATTTATTTGGTTTAAACATAATACTTTCAACATTTTTAATTGTTTTATCATATACTTAGACCATTTTGTACTATTTTTAAGCAATATTTACTTATAATTAACTATTTTGCTCTGCAATTACACTCACAACTGCCTTTACGATGTATTCGGGGCTGTTCGGCTACTCCCGGCCACCTTCGGTCTTCTACCTAACTTCGCTATAATCCGGAGTTCTATCTAAAGAAATAAACAATGATAACGTTAATTCCATCGAAACAACTTCCTTATCTTCTCTGCATCTCTTGCTAAAGTATAAACAGTGTTATATTCTAGTAAAATAATATAGTACATCGTAAACATTTTATTCATTTTAGTTAACAGCATTATTAGTAGACAAAGTTTTGTACCTTTTTTAGTTCGGCATTAAGCCTTAAGCCTCTTCACCCCGTCAAGGTAAAGGTACATCGAAGAGGTTTTTATTTGATTTTACAACGTGATTTTTACAATAAAGATGTGTACAAATTAAACGAAAAAATAAAGTTTATTGAAAATCAGAATTCATAAAATATAATTTCTAACACAAACAAGAATTAAACTAAATTTATGCTTATAAAAAAATAAAATCATCTCTTTTTTTTGGTAATGTATAATCACATTGAAATTTAATTTTTCACCTGATGGCATAAACGAAATATTTGCTGTTGAGGTGGTCGGCAAGGTGCGGCAATGACTATTTAATCTTCAATAAATTAACAACACCATATACTTTATAATTTTTTTTTTCTTTATGTATTTGAAAGAGAAATATGAGCATCGAAATTATTCTGCAGGTTTATTCTATTCACCTCACATTCACTCACACATTCTAGTTTACAGGTGTTCAAACCATGCCATTGACCTTCATTCAGGGTTTATAGGTGTTCAAACCGTGACAGTGACCCCTTTCATTCATGGTGAATAGATTTAAACAATTTTTTATTTACCCATACAGATAAAACCTTTGTTTGATACTCTGTACATTTCTCTTTCGAGACATTATGCGATGGCTGCCTTGCTGAGATGGCTTTATTAATTTAAAGACCGCCAAAATATTCCAAATTCATTAGTGAACAAACATATTGCCACACCATGAACCATCATTTTTATTATTTGTTAGCTTAGTTTTTTTTTTCAGGCCAAAGACAAAAATGGTAAATTCGCGTTTTGTTTCTTATTATTACCAAAATAATCTTTATATTATTTCACTTCATTTAATTTATAATGACCATAGGCCAAAGTATTGATTCCATCTTCTAGTATGTGTCTTTTATTATCAAAAGGAGACAGAGAAACCTTATTTATTTCGGAACTAAAAATATTATGCAGCTTAGATTGTATCATCCTCATTGGCGTATGCATGATTTCCTTTTTAAATAATACATTTTCATAATCCTCAAAACTAATATATTGTTTTAATGAGGCTGTTTTTACGCCTTTAGCTCGCTTTTTTACATCGTTTTCTGTCATAATAGCGTACATTTTCGCTCTTAATCCCACATATTTTAAAATTATTTTTGAATTGAGCTCATCTTTAAACTTTCCTAACTTTTTTTTATTTTTATTCGAATAACATAAATGTGTTTCAGGATAGTCTGAGAAATCAAAATATTGATTCATTTTTTTCATATCTTCATAGACATCATCTGTTAAGACTCTATAGATAAAGGAATCTGTATCGGTATACATCATCCTCAAGTTTTTTCCAGTATATGTTTTCATCATTATGTCATAATGAAATTGATACATTACAGTTTTTGATAAGTCTAAAATGCACATTCCTATGTATATAGGTTTATTAAACAAGACTTTCGATTTTCCCATGTGAACAGCCACTAAGTTCTCATTGTAGATTGTACGGTCAATGAAATTCGGTTTAGCGACAAGTTTCATCAACTTTTTACTATCAGTTACTAGTTGAATATTCTGGCGGTTCCGGATATTTTCCATCGTTTTACCGAAAACTGCATTGTTAAGCAACTTATAAAAATCTTTTTCAAAATCGTTGGATGCTCCTTTCCTTAGCTCTGTGTTGTATTCTATATACGATCGTAGCCATGGTGCTTGGTTAAACTTTAGAACACGGTGAATTTTATCCAATTTTAGCCCATGCTGTAGACCTTGAATCAAATTTTTATAATGTAAGACGTAGCGATATCTTTTTCCAAAATGTGTTATTAATTTTTTTGAATTCGAATTTGCGCCCGGTGGTATTATCGCTTCAGGTAAGAACGGTAAATCATCATGTAAATGGTGAAGTTCTTGAGGATAACTGATGTCAATCTCAAAAATATATCCAATATCGTCATCATCCTTAATCTCGGATATGTTTATACGTTCCGGATTTTTAACCCATTCAAATCCTCCGTATGGTAAATACATGCTCATCGCTTGCCCATAAAGATTATTAGCGTCTAAATAAATTATATAACTCGATTCTTCGTTTGGATTAAAATTAGTCATGTACTTATTATTCGCTTCTGCATACCTGTGCGATACCTGACACAAACCTCCTCGAATACCATGTTCTATCATTAAAATCATATCATAATCCTGTAAGAGCTCTATGTTCATTTTTGTATATTTTAACATGGCGTCGAAGGTCAAACCGGGAACGGTAAAATAATGAGCTGGATCAAGTTTATGGGTCTTCATCATAACATCTCGGAAAGATTCGAAGACGTCACAAAGTAGAAGAACATCACTTTTAACGTATATATCAGCATATTCACCCAAAGATTTACATTTAAAGTGTTCCCATATGTTTTGAGCGTGTATGTAATCTTCTGCGCCGATATCGCTCACATTCAATTTATTGTAAAAAGCTTCAATTGGTGGTAACTCTGTTTCATTTAACTTTTCTTCATTATCTAAATAATCGTATGGAAACACACCTTTTCTGGTAACCAATGCTAATTGCTCATCTCTATAATATTTCGATGTTTCCTTAAATTTATCCAAAGAAAGAGATTTTACAAGATAGTCCAGGCTTCTCGGCATGAATCTGTAAGAATCTATAAACCTCAGTTTCAGTTTTCCAACATGCTTTGTGAAAGATATGTATTTTTCTTCACTATTCGGTATTACCTCAACTTCTCCAGGGGTATTTCCCAACTCTCTAACTATAAAATGTGCGTCATAATTGCTCAAATTGTGCATTATGACTGGTAAAAACGAGGGATTAACGCGTTTTAAATTACAATTATTACAAGAAGCTCCTAAGTAGGTTCCAGTTAGGTGGCAGTGGTCTCTAACTTTTATGTTGTTTTCTTTAAATTCGTCTTGACACATGTAGCATGTTTTAGCTTCAATCCAATCTCCCTCTTCCTGAGATGAGATCCGCATCGGTTTATTTACTTTGTAAATGTCTTGAATTTTTTTTGCAATATTTGTAATACACTCCATGAAGTGAGAAGCGGCATTGGCTCCCCTATAAACGTAGGGTTGGTTTATTGGAACATCAACTCCTTCGATTCCTTTAACATATACACAAAATGATATCGGATCGTGCCTCTGATATTTAGTCGTGTTCTTTGACAATTCGCTTATAGGAACTAATATCGATTCAAAGTCGGCATAGATCACAAACGGTACTTTGCTTTGTCGCTCCACATTTGAGAATCTGATAAAGTGATCTTTTATCGGTAGTTCTATTCTTACTGGTTTATTTTCTGAGCAATATATCTTATGTTCTTCAAGTTTCCTACAAACTTCTTTTCCAGAAACGTGGTTGAAATGTGTAAAACAGCGTTTACATATTGTTAATTTATGTTCACACCGCAGGGGCTAGCTAAGGTGCCAGGCTAGTGGGGATTAACGCACCCCCGGTTTCCCGAGTTCAGTACACTGCACAAAGACTCATGAACAGTACACAATACATATAATCTAACATAAGGTCATAAACAGTATACACCTCAGGAGCACCTTTCCTGAGAAGACCCTACAGACGAGGGTTTAAATCGTCTGAAATCTATATGCTGGCAGCAGGGCATATAAGAAGTGCGGCAGCGGACGAACATCTTTGTATGTCAACGGTGGCGCTCATAGGCCCGGTGAGGTGGTTTACTGCGAACGGGTAGAAGAGGCTCGATAGTCCTATCAAGACATCTCTTCTAGGAGACGGGAGCTCTGAATATAAATCCCCTGGTCCTCCAGGTTGGGGGTTGAGAGTAGGGTTAACGGCCCACCTCGGAAAAAAAACTCATGTTATGAAACCAGAAGAAAATAGAAAAGCCGGACAGATTCTTGGGAAACGGACTGGAACTTGGAAAAGGAGAAACGACGTCAGAATTGCAACATGGAACGTACGTTCCTTATATAGGCCTGGAGCCTTAAAATCTCTATCGAGTGAGGCTTCCAAGTATAAATTGGATATATTAGCTGTACAGGAGATGAGATGGATCGGTAGTGGAATTATAGACCGGAGGGATTATTCGGTCTTTTATAGCTGTCATGATCAAAACCATACATTCGGTACTGGCTTCCTTGTAAGCCGCAAGATCAAACAAAGAATAATGGATTTTAAACCATTTACTCCTAGGATCTGTAAAATTAGAGTGAGGGGTACTTTCTTTAACTATACTATAATAAATGTGCACGCACCAACTGAAGATAAGCCCGAAGAAGAAAAAGACGAATTTTATGACCTAATGGAAAGGGTTTGTTCTGGAAGCCCTAGGCATGATATTAAAATAATAATAGGTGATCTAAACGCAAAAGTAGGTAAGGATCATCTATGCAATAACATTGGAAAATATGGACTACACTCAGATCACTCTGACAACGGTTTCCGTCTTTTGAATTTTGCTGTTGGCCACAACCTTGTAATAGGAGGAACATTGTTTGATCACAAAGACATACACAAGGGTACATGGACCTCTCCAGATGGTAACACAGTAAACCAAATAGACCATATCCTAATTGAGGGACGCCATAGATCGGATCTACAGGACGTTAGGGTATTTAGAAGTGCAAACATCGATAGTGATCATTTCCTCTTAGTTGCTAAATTGAGAGCAAGAATATCTAATTGTAGGAATGTGAAGGGCGTAAGGACAATTAGATACAACACAGAGAAGCTTAAGAAAGAGGATATGACTAAGACATTTGGAGATTGTACTGATCAGAAAATGGTAGCATGGAAGCGGTCTGATAGCGTGTTACAGGGAGTACAGAGCCATTGGGATGGCCTTAAGGGTATTTTGTCTGCCGCTGCAGAGGAAACTATAGGCGTGAGACAGAAAATCCAAAGGAGTGAGTGGTTCGACAATGAGTGTAAGGAAGTCACGGATATAAAGAATAAGGCATATCAAATGATGCTCCAAAGAAAACGTACTAGGGCCGCACTGGAAGAATATAAAAATGCTAGAAAAAATGAAAAGAAAGTCCATAGAGAGAAAAAAAGAAAGTATATGACAGAGCAGCTGCAAAGCATAGAGGAGTTCAAAAGCAAGAAATTAAGCCGAGACATGTATAGAAAAGTCAACAACATGAGACGAGAATTCCAGCCTCGATCTATTGCCTGTAGAGATAAAAGTGGAAAGCTCCTCAATAACACAGAAGATGTTATTAGAAGATGGACTGAACACTTCAGTGAACTCATAGGTAGGAATGAAGAATATAGTGCGGGAGAAAGAAGAGCGGATCAGGTGGCAGAAGAGCTAGCGGATGACAGGGAAGAGCTGCTCCCTTCCTATGACGAGGTATGCGAGGCAATAGAGAAGCTGAACAATAATAAGTCCGCAGGAACGGATGGTCTTCCAGGAGAACTTTTTAAGAGCGCAGGACAGGACTTTGTGAAGGAATTTACACATCTCATGGAGCGGATTTGGACAGAGGAGGAAATGCCTGAAGACTGGAATAATGGAATGATCTGCCTAATACACAAGAAAGGCGATCCGTTTATCTGTAAAAACTACAGAGGCATTTCTCTGCTCAATACAGCATACAAAATATTATCCAATATAATATTCACTCGATTACTTCCGTATGCAGAAATGATTATAAGGGACTACCAATGTGGCTTCATGCGAGGTAAATCAACCACTGATCAGATCTTCACGCTAAGACTAATCCTGGAAAAGACATTAGAATTCGGAATTACAACGCACCATTTATTTGTGGACTTTGAAGCTGCGTATGACTCCATAAATAGAGAGATGCTTTATAAAGCTATGAGAGAGATGAATATACCGCCCAAATTGGTCCGTATGGTGAGAGTAGCCATCTCCAACACTAAATGTATAATTAGGATCCAATCCAACCTGTCAGACCCCATACAAACATGGAATGGACTGAAGCAAGGAGACGCCCTGGCATGCCTACTATTCAACATAGCTCTGGAGAAAGTGATAAGGGATTCTCAAATACAAACTGGCGGACATATCTTTAATAAAAGTGTTCAGCTTCTAGCTTATGCAGATGACATAGATATAGTCAGTAGATCAGAATCGGGCATAAGAGAGGCTTTTAAAGCTTTAGAGCAATCTGCTAAGACAATGGGACTTGTCATAAATGAATCCAAGACCAAGTATATGGTTGCAGGGGCTGAGGTACGAGAACCATGTATTGAGATACAAGGATACAAATTTGAAACAGTTCATGGATTTGTATACCTCGGGTCGTTTGTAGATGCCGAAAATAATTCCTCCAAAGAAATAGAGAAGAGAATTTTAGCTGCTACGAGGGGTTATTATGGTCTATTAAGAATATTTAAAACTAAAGAAATTAATAAGGAAACGAAGGCCACGCTCTACAAAACCCTGATTAGGCCCATACTGACTTATGGCTGTGAATCCTGGGTGTTAAGGAAAACAGATGAACAAAAGATTGCTGTTTTCGAACGAAGAATACTGAGAAGGATTTATGGGCCTATATGCGAAAATGGTCTTTGGAGAATAAGACACAATCGAGAGCTTTATGAAAAGTATAAGGATGTCCCAGTGGTGAGATTCATAAAGATAAGCAGGCTTCGTTGGGCTGGCCACGTTCAAAGGATGGCAGATGATTGTATCCCCAAGAGAATAATGAGCTATGCGCCGGTAGGCAAAAGGAAGAGAGGGAGACCCCGAATGAGATGGTTGGACCAGGTTGGAAAGGATGCAGTGCAGCTGGGAGCGTTAGGCTGGTGGACGATGGCCAGGAATAGAGAAGAGTGGGGAAGGTTTCTTCTGGAGGCCAGGGCCCGAACGGGGCTGTAGCGCCGAGGATGTATGTATGTATGTATGTATTTATGTTCATGCTGACTGATTTGATTCACGACCAACCTTTCAAAATTCTTTATGTAAACATAATGAGAAGTTTCATCATCAGACACGAGTAAAAGATCGCGGTGGTCTTTCAATTCTGTTTTACAGACTCTTAGAGGGTATATCTTATCTTTTTCATCGAGCCCATAGACATTGATGGAGATGTTATTTACCTTTTCAAAATTTCTTATCTCACTCAGCGAAGTTGGAAATGAAACGCAAGTAAAGTCATACACATGTTCTAAATTGTTATACTTAGTAACGCGTTGTGCATCCTTTTTTACAAATTTTGATAAAATTGAATACTTAAAACAGTACATATCATTATTCCGCACATTAATGCAAGCTTTCTTTGATTCTATAAAGGGGGGGAGTGGAAGATACGTACAACCCCTTAGTGGCAAATACTTGTTAATTCTTAATCTGATCCCATCAACTCCACTCAGCTTCCATCCGCTTTTTTTAAATTGAGATTCCTCAGCTTCAGTTATGATTTTGTTAAAACTTTTATCGATAAATTTACTAAGATCGATACTTTTAAAGACACAATTGTTTCGTGTTTTAAATGCTTTATCCATCTGGTCGCCAACAGAATTTGAAAAAGTGCATTCCAATAGACAATTCACTTTTAAGGCACCATGTTCATTTAGTGAATCTCGAATTTTATACACTAAGATGTTCTTAACGCTATCCAGAAACGAGTTAATATCCATAGAATCGGACGATCTGATGAAGAATGATGCCAACCGATTCTGAAATGCTGTCTCATACTCAACAAGTCCCTGCTTGTCAGGTACGAGTGCTAAAACGGCACTCTTTTGTGGCTCAAATAATTTTAATTTTTTAATCAACGGTTCCTGGGTGCATACATTTTCATGTCTTTTACCGTTATAAATATTGGGAAAAACCCCTCCACACCTCGTGCAAGTATAAGTCAATTTACCTATACATGCTTTTTCATGTCTACGAAGGTTTTTCAGATACTCGTAGGTATTACCGCATAGGTAACATTTAAACTGATTCATTTTTAAGTATTAATTTAAAAATGTCTGAACCAAGATAAATGTAATAATGCACACAACTTACCTCTCGTGGACTAATGGGACAAAATCTTCTATAAAACTCAAATAATCGAAAAATATCAATCACACCAAAGAATTAAGAAATATTCTTTAAACTTAAATAGCAGCAACAGCAACAAATCAATGTGTTCTCTTTGAAGTCTGAAGCAAAAATGACAGAATATGGATATGACAGGTAACTCCTTAACTATCAATTGGTTACCCCCACCACCTCATATTTTACCCCCACCACCTCATATTTACCCCCACCACCTCATATTTTACCCCCACCACCTCATATTTTACCCCCACCACCTCATATTTTACCCCCACCACCTCAGTTTTTATCCCCAACACTTCAGTTGTCATTGGATGTTACACTTAGTTAAGGTAAAACAAGATGGGAAACATATTGGCAATATCAAGGATTCTAAATACATGAACCCCCAGAACTTCTATTTTTTCCGGAAATCTGAACCTCTCCGTATTTAGAATCCTTGATATTGCCAATATGTTTCCCATCTTGTTTTACCTTAACTAAGTGTAACATCCAATGACAACTGAAGTGTTGGGGATAAAAACTGAGGTGGTGGGGGTAAAATATGAGGTGGTGGGGGTAAAATATGAGGTGGTGGGGGTAAAATATGAGGTGGTGGGGGTAAAATATGAGGTGGTGGGGGGTAAATATGAGATGGTGGGGGTAAAATATGAGGTGGTGGGGGTAACCAATTGATAGTTAAGGAGTTACCTGTCATATCCATATTCTGTCATTTTTGCTTCAGACTTCAAAGAGAACACATTGATTTGTTGCTGTTGCTGCTATTTAAGTTTAAAGAATATTTCTTAATTCTTTGGTGTGATTGATATTTTTCGATTATTTGAGTTTTATAGAAGATTTTGTCCCATTAGTCCACGAGAGGTAAGTTGTGTGCATTATTACATTTATCTTGGTTCAGACATTTTTAAATTAATACTTAAAAATGAATCAGTTTAAATGTTACCTATGCGGTAATACCTACGAGTATCTGAAAAACCTTCGTAGACATGAAAAAGCATGTATAGGTAAATTGACTTATACTTGCACGAGGTGTGGAGGGGTTTTTCCCAATATTTATAACGGTAAAAGACATGAAAATGTATGCACCCAGGAACCGTTGATTAAAAAATTAAAATTATTTGAGCCACAAAAGAGTGCCGTTTTAGCACTCGTACCTGACAAGCAGGGACTTGTTGAGTATGAGACAGCATTTCAGAATCGGTTGGCATCATTCTTCATCAGATCGTCCGATTCTATGGATATTAACTCGTTTCTGGATAGCGTTAAGAACATCTTAGTGTATAAAATTCGAGATTCACTAAATGAACATGGTGCCTTAAAAGTGAATTGTCTATTGGAATGCACTTTTTCAAATTCTGTTGGCGACCAGATGGATAAAGCATTTAAAACACGAAACAATTGTGTCTTTAAAAGTATCGATCTTAGTAAATTTATCGATAAAAGTTTTAACAAAATCATAACTGAAGCTGAGGAATCTCAATTTAAAAAAAGCGGATGGAAGCTGAGTGGAGTTGATGGGATCAGATTAAGAATTAACAAGTATTTGCCACTAAGGGGTTGTACGTATCTTCCACTCCCCCCCTTTATAGAATCAAAGAAAGCTTGCATTAATGTGCGGAATAATGATATGTACTGTTTTAAGTATTCAATTTTATCAAAATTTGTAAAAAAGGATGCACAACGCGTTACTAAGTATAACAATTTAGAACATGTGTATGACTTTACTTGCGTTTCATTTCCAACTTCGCTGAGTGAGATAAGAAATTTTGAAAAGGTAAATAACATCTCCATCAATGTCTATGGGCTCGATGAAAAAGATAAGATATACCCTCTAAGAGTCTGTAAAACAGAATTGAAAGACCACCGCGATCTTTTACTCGTGTCTGATGATGAAACTTCTCATTATGTTTACATAAAGAATTTTGAAAGGTTGGTCGTGAATCAAATCAGTCAGCATGAACATAAATTAACAATATGTAAACGCTGTTTTACACATTTCAACCACGTTTCTGGAAAAGAAGTTTGTAGGAAACTTGAAGAACATAAGATATATTGCTCAGAAAATAAACCAGTAAGAATAGAACTACCGATAAAAGATCACTTTATCAGATTCTCAAATGTGGAGCGACAAAGCAAAGTACCGTTTGTGATCTATGCCGACTTTGAATCGATATTAGTTCCTATAAGCGAATTGTCAAAGAACACGACTAAATATCAGAGGCACGATCCGATATCATTTTGTGTATATGTTAAAGGAATCGAAGGAGTTGATGTTCCAATAAACCAACCCTACGTTTATAGGGGAGCCAATGCCGCTTCTCACTTCATGGAGTGTATTACAAATATTGCAAAAAAAATTCAAGACATTTACAAAGTAAATAAACCGATGCGGATCTCATCTCAGGAAGAGGGAGATTGGATTGAAGCTAAAACATGCTACATGTGTCAAGACGAATTTAAAGAAAACAACATAAAAGTTAGAGACCACTGCCACCTAACTGGAACCTACTTAGGAGCTTCTTGTAATAATTGTAATTTAAAACGCGTTAATCCCTCGTTTTTACCAGTCATAATGCACAATTTGAGCAATTATGACGCACATTTTATAGTTAGAGAGTTGGGAAATACCCCTGGAGAAGTTGAGGTAATACCGAATAGTGAAGAAAAATACATATCTTTCACAAAGCATGTTGGAAAACTGAAACTGAGGTTTATAGATTCTTACAGATTCATGCCGAGAAGCCTGGACTATCTTGTAAAATCTCTTTCTTTGGATAAATTTAAGGAAACATCGAAATATTATAGAGATGAGCAATTAGCATTGGTTACCAGAAAAGGTGTGTTTCCATACGATTATTTAGATAATGAAGAAAAGTTAAATGAAACAGAGTTACCACCAATTGAAGCTTTTTACAATAAATTGAATGTGAGCGATATCGGCGCAGAAGATTACATACACGCTCAAAACATATGGGAACACTTTAAATGTAAATCTTTGGGTGAATATGCTGATATATACGTTAAAAGTGATGTTCTTCTACTTTGTGACGTCTTCGAATCTTTCCGAGATGTTATGATGAAGACCCATAAACTTGATCCAGCTCATTATTTTACCGTTCCCGGTTTGACCTTCGACGCCATGTTAAAATATACAAAAATGAACATAGAGCTCTTACAGGATTATGATATGATTTTAATGATAGAACATGGTATTCGAGGAGGTTTGTGTCAGGTATCGCACAGGTATGCAGAAGCGAATAATAAGTACATGACTAATTTTAATCCAAACGAAGAATCGAGTTATATAATTTATTTAGACGCTAATAATCTTTATGGGCAAGCGATGAGCATGTATTTACCATACGGAGGATTTGAATGGGTTAAAAATCCGGAACGTATAAACATATCCGAGATTAAGGATGATGACGATATTGGATATATTTTTGAGATTGACATCAGTTATCCTCAAGAACTTCACCATTTACATGATGATTTACCGTTCTTACCTGAAGCGATAATACCACCGGGCGCAAATTCGAATTCAAAAAAATTAATAACACATTTTGGAAAAAGATATCGCTACGTCTTACATTATAAAAATTTGATTCAAGGTCTACAGCATGGGCTAAAATTGGATAAAATTCACCGTGTTCTAAAGTTTAACCAAGCACCATGGCTACGATCGTATATAGAATACAACACAGAGCTAAGGAAAGGAGCATCCAACGATTTTGAAAAAGATTTTTATAAGTTGCTTAACAATGCAGTTTTCGGTAAAACGATGGAAAATATCCGGAACCGCCAGAATATTCAACTAGTAACTGATAGTAAAAAGTTGATGAAACTTGTCGCTAAACCGAATTTCATTGACCGTACAATCTACAATGAGAACTTAGTGGCTGTTCACATGGGAAAATCGAAAGTCTTGTTTAATAAACCTATATACATAGGAATGTGCATTTTAGACTTATCAAAAACTGTAATGTATCAATTTCATTATGACATAATGATGAAAACATATACTGGAAAAAACTTGAGGATGATGTATACCGATACAGATTCCTTTATCTATAGAGTCTTAACAGATGATGTCTATGAAGATATGAAAAAAATGAATCAATATTTTGATTTCTCAGACTATCCTGAAACACATTTATGTTATTCGAATAAAAATAAAAAAAAGTTAGGAAAGTTTAAAGATGAGCTCAATTCAAAAATAATTTTAAAATATGTGAGATTAAGAGCGAAAATGTACGCTATTATGACAGAAAACGATGTAAAAAAGCGAGCTAAAGGCGTAAAAACAGCCTCATTAAAACAATATATTAGTTTTGAGGATTATGAAAATGTATTATTTAAAAAGGAAATCATGCATACGCCAATGAGGATGATACAATCTAAGCTGCATAATATTTTTAGTTCCGAAATAAATAAGGTTTCTCTGTCTCCTTTTGATAATAAAAGACACATACTAGAAGATGGAATCAATACTTTGGCCTATGGTCATTATAAATTAAATGAAGTGAAATAATATAAAGATTATTTTGGTAATAATAAGAAACAAAACGCGAATTTACCATTTTTGTCTTTGGCCTGAAAAAAAAAACTAAGCTAACAAATAATAAAAATGATGGTTCATGGTGTGGCAATATGTTTGTTCACTAATGAATTTGGAATATTTTGGCGGTCTTTAAATTAATAAAGCCATCTCAGCAAGGCAGCCATCGCATAATGTCTCGAAAGAGAAATGTACAGAGTATCAAACAAAGGTTTTATCTGTATGGGTAAATAAAAAATTGTTTAAATCTATTCACCATGAATGAAAGGGGTCACTGTCACGGTTTGAACACCTATAAACCCTGAATGAAGGTCAATGGCATGGTTTGAACACCTGTAAACTAGAATGTGTGAGTGAATGTGAGGTGAATAGAATAAACCTGCAGAATAATTTCGATGCTCATATTTCTCTTTCAAATACATAAAGAAAAAAAAAATTATAAAGTATATGGTGTTGTTAATTTATTGAAGATTAAATAGTCATTGCCGCACCTTGCCGACCACCTCAACAGCAAATATTTCGTTTATGCCATCAGGTGAAAAATTAAATTTCAATGTGATTATACATTACCAAAAAAAAGAGATGATTTTATTTTTTTATAAGCATAAATTTAGTTTAATTCTTGTTTGTGTTAGAAATTATATTTTATGAATTCTGATTTTCAATAAACTTTATTTTTTCGTTTAATTTGTACACATCTTTATTGTAAAAATCACGTTGTAAAATAAAATAAAAACCTCTTCGATGTACCTTTACCTTGACGGGGTGAAGAGGCTTAAGGCTTAATGCCGAACTAAAAAAGGTACAAAACTTTGTCTACTAATAATGCTGTTAACTAAAATGAATAAAATGTTTACGATGTACTATATTATTTTACTAGAATATAACACTGTTTATACTTTAGCAAGAGATGCAGAGAAGATAAGGAAGTTGTTTCGATGGAATTAACGTTATCATTGTTTATTTCTTTAGATAGAACTCCGGATTATAGCGAAGTTAGGTAGAAGACCGAAGGTGGCCGGGAGTAGCCGAACAGCCCCGAATACATCGTAAAGGCAGTTGTGAGTGTAATTGCAGAGCAAAATAGTTAATTATAAGTAAATATTGCTTAAAAATAGTACAAAATGGTCTAAGTATATGATAAAACAATTAAAAATGTTGAAAGTATTATGTTTAAACCAAATAAATTTCCGTCCGAAGTAGGTAAAAGTTTTATATTATTGCTTATTTATATATTAAGAAATTATCTGTACAAAGTTAATATTTACGTCTTAAATTGATGTTACGATTAAATCATTAGGGATTTACTATACTAAGAGATAAAACGTACAAGGTCTGCATTATATTTATATATATACTTAAGAGGAGAAAAAGTCTTAGAGCTTAAGGAACCCAGTATCGCTACTTAAATTGTAGGATTAAGGATCAAAGTTCAAAGCTGTATAGGATTAAGAAGGTCTATAACGATGTTTATATTAAAGCCATCAGGAAGGTTCAAAGTCCATGTTTACGTTTAAGCTTAAGTAACCTTTTATCGCTATTTAAATAGTAGGATTAAGGATCAAAGTTCAAAGCTGTATAGGATTAAGAAGCCCTATAACGATGTTTATATTAAAGCCACTAAGAAGGTTCAAAGTCCATGGTCCAAGAGCTTAAGGAACCTTTTATCGCTATTTAAATAGTAGGGTTAAGGACCAAAGTTCAAAGCTGTATAGTATTAAGAAGGTCTATAACGATGTTTTATTGAAGCCGTTAAGAGGGTTCAAAGTCCATGTTTACGTTTCAATTATCAACATGCTTAAACATGATCCAAACCTGTTTGTACATGTTCATCACCTTTTAAATTATTGCAACGGTGGCGTGATAAAACAAAATGGCGGCTGAAAAAACTTACTTGAAAAAGTATAAAATATTATTGGAAAGATAACATAAAATATTCCGGAGAGATGGACTCTGGTGGGCACATTAAAAAGTAGAGCTGGTGCTGCGCTCTTGCGGATTCTTTAGAAATGGGGTATGTTCTGCGACTATGTGAAGAGAAAATAAAAGTAAACAAACAGTGGAAATGTTAATACCTATTGAACATGCTTCTGAATTTGTAAACAAAGAGGAAGTTTCAGAACATAAAGTAAGCACATACGAAGCTAAAATGTAAACATTGGAAAGGTTTTGTAACAGCAAGGGAGGTTTCCGAAAATGTAAACAATGGGGAGGTTATGTAACAGTTTGGAAGGTTTCATAAATGTAAGCATTGAGAAGGTTGCGGAAAATGTAAACATTGGGAAGGTTATGTAACAGCAAGGAAGGTTTCAGATATTGTAAACAACGGGAAGGTTATGTAACAGCAAGGGATGCTTCAGATAATGTAAACAACGGGAAGGTTATGTAACAGTAAGGGAGGTTTAAAAAAATGTAAACAATAGTAAGGTTATGTAACAGCAAGGGAGGTTCCGTAAAAGCACACATTACAATTCGACCATCGGACCTAGCCGGGAGGAACTCTCAAGTTAGGCGGCACTCTGATTGGTTAACTAATGAAGGAGTGGGGGGGGAGCAAAATGGCGGCCGAGTAGACTCATGCTGTTTACATTGTTACGTCATAATACCAATATGGCGTCCGGGTAGACTCATGCTTTATAAATACTAAATTAGCCCAAAACGTAGGGAAAAGAAAATGGACGCCGGGTAGACTCATGCTTTATAAAGACTTAATACGCTCAAAACGTAGGGAAAAGAAAATGGACGCCGGGTAGACTCATGCTTTATAAAGACTTAATACCCTCAAACAGTGGTCACGTGACCAAAAAGGGGCGTGGCCTACTGGTTTAGGTTAGGTTGATATAGGGTCACGTGACTAAAAAGGGGCGTGGCCCGGTGGTTTAGGTTAGGTCGATGGCGCGAACCACGGTGGTTAAGGTTAGGTCGCGGTCGAAATTCAAATTCAAATCTCCCGCCATAGGTCACGTGACCAAATGCTGGCCTCTGATTGGCTGCGCAAAAAAGTGCACCAGCTCCCCCATTTCTTATCTACTTATACAGCACAAAAAAAAATTTCAATTCGAACTAGTGGTTCCTACCCATTCAAACAAACAAACAAACTCTTCAGCTATATAACATTATTATAGATTTGAAAATATAGAAATCTTATCTTCATAAAACTAATTATTTATGCCCTTTTTCACCAATGATATATTGTCATAGAACATTGGTTAATAACGAAAATTGGTAAAATGAACTCCAAACATTAGGATCAGTGTGTTGTTTAACTTCAATTTCTAGAGAAACACACTTTATGTAAAAACAAAACAAAACAAAATGATGCTGCCCAAATTAATCGGGTTGCTATAACACAGCATACCAATCATTTTCTATAGGAATATTATCAACATTATTATTTAACAATAAATACCATTGTTTTTTTTTTCCTTTTCCACTCTTTTTAATTTTTTTTTCTTTATTCATATTTCTTGTTTTTATTTTCCTTCTTCGCCATTTCCCACTTCTTTCAGATTCATATGCACCAAAAATAAAAAAAAGGATAAATAAATAAAATGTTTATATACATCATAAAACAACATATTAAAAATCATACCATCATATACAAAAACATATATAGTATAAACTTAATTTACTGGTTCCGATGTTTCGGCCTAAATTATAGGCCTTCTTCAGGGTGATTGGGTGAGCTGAGCAGGCGTCACAACAATGGGGTAATGGCATACTTCTCCAATTACCCCATTGTTGTGACGCCTACTCAGCTCACCCAATCACCCTGAAGGAAGCCTATAATTTAGGCCGAAACGTCGGCACCAATAAATTAAGTTTATACAAAATTATGTTAAAATTAAAATTTAAACATCTATAAGTTTTTTGTTTGTTTTTTTTTTAAACATTTTATTGATATTTACAACTGTACATATAATATATACAACAAGTAAATGGGCTAATTTACACTTATGGGCGTGATAATGTCTAGTGAAGAAACTACCCAGTGGTAGCACAAACAAATCTATAAGTAAAGTAAAGTATAAATGCACATGCATGCTCCTTCAACCATACCTGTTACGAGTAGATGTGATAATGTATAATTCCCAGGGAGTAATAAATTAATAAGGATGTCATAGTACAAGAAATATGAACAACACTAGTTGAAATAGGTACTGTTTTGATCAGGTAAGATTAAGGAGAGAGGATTAAGACTGAAGTAGGTCGGATTCAAAAGGCAGGATGTCTATCGGAAGTTAAGTATCATTGTAGCTGCTATCACTTGAGAGCCATAACTCGAATTAAAGAGCACTAAAGCCGGGAGAAGTATCTAATAATTCACTAATCTGAGCAGAGCGGTGGGCGGAGGGGGAACAGAACGAGTTCTATTGAAATATTAAATCTACCGGCTGTAATTCTCTTCATTTAGCACCATCTTTTCAAAAATTTACCCCCAACACCGGCTTGTCCGGTCCTTATGCCAGATCTCTTGTCTCTGTAAGATATATCCTTTTTTTTCCCAGGTCTATCATATAATATAAAAAACTGGGGAATCGATGCAGTTCTTTAACCTTGCATAGTTGTTCATTAATAATATTCATTACCTATTAAATAAATTCAAATACAACAAGCCTATTATTTTATAATTAGATTAATAATAATTGGCTTACCGAACCCGAAGATTCGATACCGATACCACTAAATTCAGCCTACACAATGTTCACCGATCAATCCCAAGCCCCCAAGATCAGCCTTAACGCAATCCTCCCATCGACGCTTCGGCCTACCTTTCTCGGAATCCTTTCCTCACCGAGCCCAACTACTTTACTCGCCCATTTGAGTCTCCGCGATACTATCAATTATATTACATTCACAGGATACAAGTTCCGCAATTCCGCGTTGTGCAACCTTCTAAACTCCCCAGTGGCCTCATCTCTCTTCGGACCAAATATTTTACGCAGTTCCTTATTCTCGAAAACCTTAAACGGTTGTTCATCCTTCAAAGTAAGCGGCCACGTTTCGTATCCGTAAAGAACCGTCGGAAGAACAATAGTTTTATCAATTCTAACCTTTAAGTTTTTAGATAGAAGCCGCGAGCTAAGTAACTTAGTACAACTGAACAATAACACGTATTTCCCACCTTTAACCGGGACTTTATTTCTTCCTGGGTTTCATTTTTTCTTGTTATCATCGAACCTATATACTTGAATTTCTCTACATGTTCAAAAGTATGCCCTGATTTAACACTATCACCAAGATCGCCACTGTTTCTGCTACTAATCATATATTTCGTCTTATCTGTATTTAATTCGAGTCATATTTCTTTACCGGTTTTTGTTAACACACTTGTATTTAGTTGTATGGTTTCCGTGTATTCACCTAACAGTCGGCATACCCCAAAACCGGAATCTTGTCACCCATATTTAAGCCTTTCTCGGTACACATCATCTTTTCTATGACATATTCTAAAGCTATATTAAATAACACAGGTGAAAGAGAGTCACCCTTACAAAATTTTCATTATTAGATTAACGTACATTACTGCTGATATGGCTTCAGATTTTATTCATATCCTTAGCATCCTACACTTTTAACACTAAATAGGTCTGACTTAACTACCTTTGAAAATCTGTTGAGGGCAACACAAGACTTTAACTTAACTTAGTTATTAAAATTAATTTAAGAAGATTCAGATCACCTGATGCGCTCGATGATAACAGTCATACGTTACTTCGTCTCTCAGAATTTTGCTCTTTTCAGTCTGGAAAACATTACTAGACTTCAAGAAAACCACAGCAGTGAATATTAGAGAAATATCGGTAAGCTAAGTTATAATTTATTTCGTACAATCATGAAAAGTGAAAGGAGGGTCACTGATCAGCTGATTGCCGCTAGCTCGGCAAGCTCGGGCTTGATTTTCTTTTCCTTATCTCTCATTTCACTATTTATTTATTTTATTTTATTTTATTTTTTATCAATGAGATATTTTAATCAAGTTATGTCCTCAAAAGCTACATGTAAAAGATCTAGATCTGCAGGTTCAAACTCGACCCTACAAAACAGAGACCTCGCCGTGAAAATAAAAAAAAAATGATTCCACCAGCGACTGCTTCAGCTACCTCTTTAGGATCTGAACCACAGCCTAGCACATCATCACAAGGATTAACTGATGAATCACCGTTATTTACACCGAACCCATTTCAGATCCTCCAAAATGAAAAAGAAACCATGGAATCTTCTCCAATATCCAGGGAACTAAAACCTCTACCAATCTTTGTTAAAAATATTAAAAATTTTCAACTACTTTGTGCGCATTTAAACAAATTAACCGATCCTAATAGTTATTCTTGTATAAGTAGAACCAGTGATACTAAAATATCCCCGACTACCGCCGAAAGCTACAGAAAAATAGTAAAATATCTGACTGAGACCAAAGCTGATTTACATACCTATCAGTTGCGCCAGGAGAGAGCTTTAAGGGTTGTAATTAGAAACCTACACCCTTCGACACCAGTTACAGCTATCAAAGAAGAACTGACGGAGATAGGCTATAAAGTGCGGCAAGTCACCAATACCCTAAACGATAAAATTCCACTGCCTCTATTCTTCGTGGACTTGGAACCATCAGCAGGAGTCGAAAAAAATTACGACCTCAATAGTTTGTACTATACTAGTGTAAGAGTTGAGAAACCTTACACTAAGAAAGAAATAGTTCAGTGCCATAATTGTCAGGCATATAGTCATACGAGAACTTACTGCCACCACACACCACGCTGTGTGAAATACGTATGGGTGAGCAACATAAATCAGAAGAATGTACAAGATTTAGATCAGCACCCGCTGTATGTGCTCTTTGCCTCGAGGACCACCCGGCTAACTACAAGGGATGTCAAATCTACAAGGACCTCAAAAGCAGATACCAAAAACCTCAGAACCAGGAAGAAACCGCTGTACCGATCAGAAGCAGAAGACAACCTTCAAAAACAATTGATTCCAATGTAACATTTGCCCATCTACTTGGAGGTGGGAACCAGAACAAAGAGGCCCTGCCAGAACAACGCACACTTCAAAATCCTGAACCCCTTCCACAACCACCTATTCCTCAAAATTTAACCAACCCTCAAAAACCACATCCGAATCAAATTTCTCATATTCCTCCTCCATCAAATGTCACAGACCTTACAAGTTTGATGACATCCTTCATCACTGAAACTAAATCCCTCGTTTGCCGCTAATATCACTACTTACTAATCTCGTATCAAATTTAATCCCTTCCTTAAAAAATCCTTAAATGACTACACTTAATTCCTTATCCATTCTCCTTTGGAATGCGAATGGTGTTAGAAATCACACTGACGAACTTACAGCTTTATTGCAAGACAAAAACGTTAATGTAGCACTTATTACTGAAACTAGACTAACCACTTAACAGTTCTTTAAAATACCTCAATACGTAACATACCGTACGGACCACCCCGACGGAAAGCCCATGCCGGTACTGCTGTCATTGTGCACCAGTCCCTCTCCCACCACATACTCCCAGTTCCCTCCTATGATTTCCTACAATGCACCGCCATAGTAATCAGAACTTTTTCTTTTCCGATCACCCTCGCATCAGCTTACATCCTGACTTCTTCATCCACAGCGGATTAGGCTCCCTAAATATGTCGGTGACTCGCCTTGATGAACTGTCCTCTGACAATTGTCCATTGCTCCTTAAAGTATCCCTAACTCCTATCCCTAAACCCACCCCGCCGTCATTTATCAGAGGACCAGTCAACTGGGACCTTTTTCGCCAAATCCTGACCAGTGATATTGACCTCAGAGTGAAACTCAATCGCTATTCAACAAGCTTTTTGGACTGCCTCCTCTCCTAAGCACTCCCAGAAAAGTCATAACCAAAATCATTTACCACAACACCTCATAGACCTCATCCGCACCAAACGCCGAACCAGATCCTTATGACAACGCACCCGCCACCCAACAGATCGCCGCTCCTATAACTTATATTTTAGACAATTAAAGAGGGAGCTGGCGACCTTCCGTTCCCAATCCTTTAGCTTCTCCCTTTCTTCTCTTTCGGCTCATGACAATTCCCTGTGGAATGTCACCAAGAAGCTTCTATAATCCCACCATATTTCCCACCCCCTTCGTCGTAGTAATGGTTCCTGGGCTGCGTCTAATGAAGACAAAGCCGAGGAACTTGCCAAATACGTTTCCGAAGTCTTCACACCTCATCCAGAATCCTATCCAAACCACACTGCAGTAGTGAAAGAGTTCCTTCACTCTCCAATCCCGCTTTCATTACCTCCTAAGCCAGTTAATCCCTCTGAGGTCAAATATCTTCTCCGAAAACTTGCACTCCGTAAATCTCCAGGATACGATCTTCTCACTCCTCAGATTCTCAGACAGCTTCCATCTAAAGCCGTTATATTTCTTACATATATCTATAACTCCATTCTACGCACTCTTTTTTTCCTAATACCAGGTAAACCTCCTAACACTGCGACATCATATAAACCTATCAGCCTGCTCCCAATCCTTTCAAAAATCTTTGAAAAAATCCTCCTCAAACGAATATTACCTTTATTAGAATCCCACACTATTACACTATCATTATTTTTCTAAACCCAGGCAAACCTTCCAACAACACTTCATCCTACAGTCCTATTAGTCTATTCCCCATCCTCTCAAAAATTTTCGAAAGGCTTCTTCTTAAACGTATCCGACCCATATTAGAATCTTAAAATCTTCTTTTCCATCAGTTTGGATTCCGTTCCCAACATTCAACCGTTCAGCAAGGGCTCCGAGTCGTTGACCATATTCCCTCTGCCCTTGAGAACAAGAAGTACTGCTCGGGTGCATTTCTGGACATAACGCAAGCATTTGACCTCGCATGGCACCCGGGATTACTCTTTAAGCTCAAACACCATTTACCCCAATCCTTATACCTAGTCCTCCGATCCTATCTATCAAACCGCTCCTTCCGAGTTCGCTGTGGTGAAGAATATTCCAATCATTATCCAGTCGAATCCGGTGTTCCTCAGGGCAGTGTCCTTTGTCCTATCCTCTACAATATATAAAAGGCTGATATTCCTGTTTGCCCTAATACCTTCCCAGCAACGTACGCTGATGACACAGCTATCCTATCCTCTCACTTAGATCCCGAAATTGCATCTATAGGCCTCCAAACGCACCTTTCTCAAATTGAAGACTGGTGTAACAACTGGAGAATCAAAGTCAATCAATCCAAATGTAAACATGTCACCTTTACCCTTCGAAGACAATCCTGCCCTCCAATTCTCTTTAACTCCGTTCCGCTTCCTTTCTGCGACACAGTCCGGTATCTTGGCTTCCTTCTGGACAAAGGACTAACTTAGAACCCGCATACTAGACTTAAACGACAAGAACTTAATCAGAAATTCTAAACTATCTATCGAGAACAAACTGTTAATATACAAGACAGTACTGAAACCTATCTGGACCTACGGACTTGAACTGTGGGGGACAGCCGAATTTTCTAACATCAAACGCATTCAATCCTTCCAATCTAAAGTCCTCCGAACAATAGTTAATGCCCCTTATTATGTATCCAACCGTACCTTACACTGCGACCTAAATATTTCATTTATTTTAGACCTTATACCATTAAAATTCTCTAAATTCCATCAGAACCTTATCCATCACCCTAATCCCCTAGCTCAATCCTTATCCAGCTCCACGCATCCTTACCATCCTCCTAGAAGGTTGAAACGGCAGCGGCCTCGAGACCTCTTGTAACATGTATAATGGAGTTCTAGCATTGGCTAGATTCTCCACTCACGTGCTGTATGCAATTCACAAGCATATAGGTATGAGTGACTTTTGTATCTATTTTATTGATTTTGTTTTGTATATATGTATATTATATTATTATTATATAAATTTATTGTTTTGTATAAATCTTATGAATGTAGTATGAATGTTGTACTTTATCACTATTAAAAATGTCCTAAATTGGACAGACTGTAATATTACTCAATAAAGAATTGTTTCTAAAAAAAAAAAAAAGATTTAACAAAAATATATGTTCAGTTTATATAAATGATGCTAAGTTTTGTAGGAAACATTGTTTTAGATTAAATAATATAACAATTTAATATTCCTATGTAAAATAATTATAAATAAGTTTATGCTCATTTCGTCATTTTACATTACCTTTTACAACTTTGTGTGTAAGATAACATTTTTTCTAAAATATTGAGCTTTCCAACGGTATGTTATTATTCTATAATAATTTGTGAATACTAGTAAGTTAATAGGGTTATTTTTTTTTAAATCCACAAAATAAAAGGAAGAAAATTCAAAACTTCGGTATTTAATCACAGTCAGACTATTTCAATTAGAATGAATTCTACAATGGGCCAGGGGTATGGAAACCCTCCTGGGGCACACTCAGCTTCTATAAAGTGGGTACCAAAAAACTGTGAGAAAAACCTTGTGGCTGATCATGACTAATTTTATCGCATGGCCGTTGGCCTAGGAAGAGTACGATGGAATATGTACCGAGTCCAAGACTCTCCATAAGTTGTCGGAGAACAGTTTTATTTTATTCGATGATTTGGAAATAGTTACGTATAAAATATAATTATATGATGTTATACAAAAATTCGGGATCACTTGTAGCTGGGTGGTTAGGATAACAGCCTCCTATGCCAAAGGTCACGGGATCAAATCCGCAGGTAGTCCTAGGATTTTTTAATGGGAGTAAAAAATTCTTAGTTATGCCGTCCTTCGGAGGGGACGTTGAAAAGTGGTCCCGAGCATGTGCGATGTCAGGTACTCGTTAAAGATCTCTATCCTAATAAAAAATGGGTAGGCAAAATTTAGGACTCCCACTATAGCATCGTCCGATTAGCCATAGCAGCATAAAGGAACGTTAAATAAATAAACAAACAAACGAAAATTCGTAATACTAAAACTACTGACTCTTTTTAATGACAAATAGCTTCTAGGAAAAGGAAACGTGTCAATTAATGCATGGTGAGGTTTGTTTGTTTGTTTATTTAACGTCACTTTATGCTACTATGGCTAATCGGACGATGCTACAGTAGGAGTCCTAAATTTTGCCTATCCAGGTTTTATTAGGATAGTGATCTTTAATGAGTACCTGGAATCAAACAGGCTATAGACCACCTTTTAACGTCCCCTCTGGAGGACAGCATAACTAAGGATTTTTTACTCCCATTAAAAAACCTTAGGACCACATGCATGGTGAGGTAGTATTTCTTAAAAACTAACTATTCGCTATGATATGATGAATGAATAAACATAAAATGGAATTGTTCACATAAAAATATAACATTATTGTAGGAATTTAAATATGAACAATGTAAAAAATATGTACACAGATTATCAGTACTATGCTTTGATATTCTTCATGATATTCCATGAGTATTCCTTCCACCAACTAAGTAATAAGGTACCTGTTCTATAAAGATTGGGGATCTAAGTGACTCTTTTATACATTATCAGTACTATGCTTTGATATTCTTCCATGATATTCCATGAGTATTCCTTCCACCAACTAAGTAATAAGGTACCTGTTCTATAAAGATTGGGGATCTAAGCGACTCTTTTATACATTATCAGTACTATGCTTTGATATTCTTCCATGATATTCCATGAGTATTCCTTCCACCAACTAAGTAATAAGGTACCTGTTCTATAAAGATTGGGGATCTAAGTGACTCTTTTATACATTATCAGTACTATGCTTTGATATTCTTCATGATATTCCATGAGTATTCCTTCCACCAACTAAGTAATAAGGTACCTGTTCTATAAAGATTGGGGATCTAAGTGACTCTTTTATACATTATCAGTACTATGCTTTGATATTCTTCCATGATATTCCATGAGTATTCCTTCCACCAACTAAGTAATAAGGTACCTGTTCTATAAAGATTGGGGATCTAAGTGACTCTTTTATACATTATCAGTACTATGCTTTGATATTCTTCCATGATATTCCATGAGTATTCCTTCCACCAACTAAGTAATAAGGTACCTGTTCTATAAAGATTGGGGATCTAAGTGACTCTTTTATACATTATCAGTACTATGCTTTGATATTCTTCCATGATATTCCATGAGTATTCCTTCCACCAACTAAGTAATAAGGTACCTGTTCTATAAAGATTGGGGATCTAAGTGACTCTTTTATACATTATCAGTACTATGCTTTGATATTCTTCCATGATATTCCATGAGTATTCCTTCCACCGACTAAGTAATAAGGTACCTGTTCTATAAAGATTGGGGATCTAAGTGACTCTTTTATACATTATCAGTACTATGCTTTGATATTCTTCCATGATATTCCATGAGTATTCCTTCCACCGACTAAGTAATAAGGTACCTGTTCTATAAAGATTGGGGATCTAAGTGACTCTTTTATACATTATCAGTACTATGCTTTGATATTCTTCCATGATATTCCATGAGTATTCCTTCCACCGACTAAGTAATAAGGTACCTGTTCTATAAAGATTGGGGATCTAAGCGACTCTTTTATACAATATATACTCTTTTACATTTTTGCTTAAGAAAGTATTTAGCTTTCAAATTTAATATAATTCATTAAATCTATTTTAGCCTAATATGTAGATCTTTTACGAAAACATTGTGTCATTTAGGATGTTTAAAAAACACAGTTAATTAAGTTCTAAAAGTATCAGGTGGATTCAAACGATGTAAGATTATTGCTGGATATTTTAATATAACATAATTGAGAAACAAAAACATCCAGACTCACCTGGGAAATACACTAGGTGCTTCTGTGAACAGAATACATTTGAAAACCATTTAAAATTATTTATTTTATTTTTATAGAAGACTTTATATTAATAATAGATTTTTTAACCTCTTTTTTTCTGGTGAAAAATATCCCTTTACTGGAATTATAACGCTTAACAATGAAAAATTAGTAATATAAAGCTTATCAAAGAAAAAAAAAGACGAAATAAACTGAAGGCTAAGTATAATAACTATGAATTGCATAGTTAAATCTTGGATACCTAAAAAGAAGTTTTCTCAGAAATTGAAGGACCTCGTAAAATATTTATACTTAACAATTTCAGTTTGCGTGTTCTAAAGTAATTTATTAGTGCTATTATTTTGTCCTCATTTTTTTCGGTTAAGTTATTATAATTATGATAATTAATATAGCTTCTACAGGAACCGAAATAATTTTATTTTATAGTCCTGCAGTTGTGGAAGTTGGTTTAATTTTATTTTTAGTTTAAATATATATAAGGTTGCACAAAATTACTTCAATCAATAAAAAAAAAATAATAATAATAATGATTCGTTTATTTAACTTTTGATTTGTAAATGGTGATAAAACATTGCATTATGTTGGTTAACCAGTATTTTCCACGTACTGAGAGTCTTGCAATACAAATCATGTTTCATTTATGTATTATTTTTTAACGAATGTTTTTATCGTAATTTTATTAATAAAATAATTTGAAGCTCAGACTATAAGCTAAGATACAGTTAGTCCTGTACATAGAGTGGCGCGACATCCCATTGCTGAGTCAGGACATCCTTTATTAGCCTTCTCCAGTTGTCCTCATCTTATGTTACTCCCTTCCAACTTCCGGGTCATAAGAAGATGTCTTGCGTAACTTGCCAAACTGTCCACCTCCCCCTCCCCATCGGAGCTTAGGAAAAAAAAAAAAAAAAAGAAAGAAGAGAGAAAAGTTAGTAGTGTTCCCTTGAGATTTTTTTGGGGAAGGACTTAACTGTCTTCCATTCTGATCAAATATCCGCCTCCCAACAAGAATAATTGGGTTTGTTGATCCCCCATCAAGTACAGTTGTCGATCCTTTAATTGGTTACTGCAGTGTTATAGTTACATTATGTTTAGGTTAACACACACCAGCGTATGAGGAACAAATTATTAAACTACTATCTGAATAGTATTTTAACAGTAATTTTGCAATAGTTTATTTTCTCCAGAAATCCATTAACATGGCAAAACTACAGGAGTTAACCAGTTTAAGTTACAATGTAGCTGTTAAAAGAGTGATGAATCATATAACATATTTTGAATTATTATTCTATATACTATTAACTATAAGGCACAGTTGAGAAGGGTGATATCAAAAAGATTAAGCCATAACCGATCAAAGGAATGGGATTTAAAATACGTGGTGCGTCCACTCAACCAATTTCCTAAAAAATATTTGGTAGTAAAGTCCGATAGAAAAATTTTATAATAGCCCGATATCCAGAAATATTTCATAGATACTTTGTTTTAATATCAGGATTTCTTTTTTTATTACTTCAATAGTACGTGAATGTCTTTAAAAAGAATTTTGACTACGACCAAACGATCAGAACTGAAATATAATACTAAAAAATAGTAAAGGGATCAGGCTACGGGACGTTAAATTACGTCTTTTATGATGGTTGAGCATGTCTTCAGATTTACAGTCCATTTTGGTAGTGCTATCTATCATTTCCTCCTGCCGATGAGCAAACCGTTTAATGGCTCTCGTGGTGTCTCAATTTCTGGTAGTTGCCCTTTTTCTGATGCTCAACACATCCGGAAATGTCAGAATAGCCTGCCGCTTCTTATAAATGATTTACGCATCTATGGATGTAAGTCCGATCACGCGGACGTAGCGTCATCTGTCATTCAACAGCACAAATTTTTTTTTTATTTTTAAAATACGAACGATGGTTAAATCATTCGGATATCCTTCATAGAAAAACACTAAAAATGTAAGTAAAAAAAAAAAAAAAAAAAAAAAAAAGTGTAAGGGGGGAGGATGAAAATTTGAGGTTATAGGTATTTTTATTACAATAAAAAAAATCTGGTGCGTGCAACACACGACTTTCACTCGCCTCCGTTTTTAAAATCGAATAAAGAATTTCCAAACAAAGTTAGGGATAGATATGAGTTAAACTATTAAAGAATTTATGAAATTGAATTTCTATAGAAACATGTGTTTCATTAAAAAATCTATTATATTATTATCTAAAATAATCAATTAGTTTTATCGGCTTTTTGTCAATATTTATGAAGATTTACAAGGTTTAAGATAATATTTTTTCAAAAATCTTTAGCTTTCCAACAGTATATTATACATGTATTACTCTTCTTATGTTCAAAAACCAAAAATTGCATTAAAAAATTATTTTTTTCTTCTTTATCTTTTAGTTGGAAATCGAATTCATTCAATTTATACATTTACCTGTTTTTCATCAGTGTAATCAGATAATATGGTACTTAATAACAAAATAAAAGGTACTTTAGAGCAAGAAAATTAAAAATATCGGCATTTAAACCCTTTCAGATTATTTCAATCAGAATGAAGCCTACATGATATTAAAGCCCATTAAAATTTACATCGATATAGCGAGTTTAATCAAAATCGTTAGAGCCGTTTTTGAGGAACTCGTAAAAAGATGCAAAATGCATGGCATATAGTGGCTCTTCTGGTTAGCTGATTTTGATTAAAAAAAGTTGCTGTAACGTCTCAGGCTTATAGCTGTCTTAAATATGAAATTTCAGTTTCATAGGATTTTTTGTTTCCACTCGGGATTCCACACACAGACCTTTTTGCGGGACTTGGTCATTTGGACTCAGGGGACCCTAAAACAGCATTTCCGTTAAAAACTAGAATTCGAAAATTTTCACGATCGCAATACTTTCCCTTACTATATATTTCATGTATAGGTAAGTGAAAGTAATACATTTTTTGTGAAAAAACGTTCTAGATAGAGACATCTGAATCTTCTAACTGTATGAAATATATGTTACGAACAATTCCCATACCTACCGAATACACATACAAAATTTCGATATAGTGCGACCACAAACACCATGATTTTTTTCGATGGTTGTTAATATCCAAAATCGCACTATTAATTATAAAATACAAATTTAATTGAGACCGCTTCGATATAAATGAGAAGTGTTGGGATCTGAAAGCTGTGATCAGTAGATAGAGACGAGGAGCCAATTCCGACCGGTTACCAAGGACCGCAAGCTACTTAACCACCACCCCATTCAACTTTACACTCCCTCTTCACCCCCCTCAATCGCCCCCTCTCTAATAAAGAGCTTTCCTCCACTCTGCGGTTGTCATATCTTCTCGGCTTGGCTATATCCAATATTCCCCGATTTCACGCGCAACAACAAACAAAAGCCCCAGGCGAAAAGCTTATTGTTCTCTAAAACAGTATGGACGGAGAGAAGGAATCCGACCGTTCATTTCATCTTCCGATTTGATGAAAAATAGAAAATTCACCAAACATAACATGAGCTATATTCACCTATACCTCTGTATATGAAAGGTCTAGGGTTGAGTACTTTTTTATTTATTTCTTTACCAAATTTTTCACAATATGCAATACGGGTTAAGGCAACTCTTACCGATCATGCCAGAAAGTTAATAATGCCAATTGACTTCTTTTAAGTAGATTGTTATCTATTTATTGAGCTACTCCAATGTCTGCTATCCTCCTGGCATGTCTTCTAATGTTAAAATGAGCTGGGCCCACAGCTGTTTTCCAAAAGCACAAAAAATCTTTGATAGATGTTTTTCGTCATCAGCTGAATAAAATTTTCCTCTGAGAGGAAATTGAGCGCCTATAAAAGATTTATACCGTCTTACGGCCAACTGCCGGTGCAAAGAGATGATTGGGCTTTGATGACGCTCAGCTACTAGATTTCATCCTCCCCCCATTTTTCGAGTACCCAATTCATAGAGGCTGGGTGTGCCCCCAGAGGGTCTCCAAACCCCAGATTCGCCCCACTACTGAAATAACAGAATAACAGAAAATTGAGTGTTAATAGGTAACCACTAATCTTCGGTCATTTGACAAGCCCGTCATAGATTTATTCCCTCCTACTATGAATTACAAATCACAATATAATATTAAGTGAAGGATTAGAGAGTCGTTACAAGGCTGAAATAGGAAACAAAATAATTCTGTCACTACCGGGGTTCGAATCCGAGACCCAGAGAATATTAGGCTGGTGCTCTATGAACTAGACCACGGTGCATGCTTTTACAGGTATCAAAAATCCATAATCAATCCTTATAAAGTTGTCAGGGTAATAATGAAAAATTATTTTAATGCTTTTAAATTTATTGTGTCGTGTTACATACAAAATACTTTATTTTGAAATATAAAAATTCCACTTGGACATGGTCTTCCAAATCACTGATATAAGGTACATCCAAAAAAAACACTAACATAAAATTCAATTTTTCCAATTAAAAACTTTCAGAAATATCACTAATCTTCATAAAGGCATAGAAACTCACTGTGCAAACTAGGACATGACAAAACATGGCCGCTGTCAACATGCCTTATAACAGAACATGCCTTGTAGAAGGCTGAAATGGCAGGGGATTAATACCGAATTAAAAGCCCCTCAGTACCTAGACCAAAATCATAATTACTTTATCTTTTTCAATTTCGGTAATCAACGCGCGGACTGCTCACTTGCGTTAACCTATTTAGCCATCCCTTCTCCCAACGTAGCTGCATCTGACAGAAAGAGGTGCCACTGGGCATTACTATATCCATCATACCTACCTCTCCAAATCATACTTAAAATTTATTTCAAAAGGTTTTACTTCTTTTTAAAGTGAAAACTTCTTTACGCGCGTAATGCGATTTTTGGCAGAGATAAAAGCTTTGATTTAATCACCAGAGTGACGGTTTTCGTTACCAACAAGCTCTAGACTGGCGCATGCGCAGCAGTCTGTGTATGGCTGTCCACTAGACATAGGATATCGATATCAATTTTCGTGCAAGTTATCGATTCCGGTGTAATTTCGGCACAAAATATCGATATTTATAATATCGTTATTTAGGTATTTAATTGAATCAAAATCAGTTGCAAATGAAAAGAGTAAAGGCATCATAGATAAACTATGTCAAAGAACTTACCTCTTACTGTAAATAAAGTTAATATCTTGAATAAATTAGTTCTCTTAAACACTAAAATATCGATATTTGTAAATATTATTAAAACATTACTTTGCATAAAAATATTTAAACATAAGAAGCAAAATCATGATGATCTTAATGTCAATATTCAAATTGTAATAAAACGAAATAGAGAAGAATATCTTGATCATATTAGCATAAAAATATGACATTTAAAAATTAAATTTATTTTAATTATATAGATTTCAACTAAGCACAATGTATATTTGATTACTAATAAAAACATATATATATTTTTTGTTTGGAAGAGAAATTGAGATTATCTCTGTTTTGCACATTTGTTAGTGCTACACAACTACATACATTCCAAAATATGTCTTAAATAATTATTACTTTTTAACTAATATAACTCAGTCTAGGAGGTTATGTATTTAAATGTTTTCCTTTAAGAATTGAACTTAAGAAAAATTTATTTATAATATTAGCAAAGAAATAACTATATTTTAAAATATCTTCATTTTTTTTCATTTAATTAAATATAAGAAATAATGAGGGAAGATCCTCTCTTTTGACACAAAAAACCTGTTGTATTTATCAATTTCTATTCAAAGGAGGAAAATAAAAATTAAGATTAACCGATATAGGATTAAGAAGAAAAGTTATGAAATAGTCTAGAACAACTCAACAAATTTCTATATTAACAAAAAAATTAACAATCACGGTTGAGGAGAAAGAGAAAATTAAGCGTCCTATAGAAGAAACAAAAAAAAAACGGTATAGATATAAGAAAAAAGATCATCCATTTAAATTTTTCATAGATGGATCAATCTTCTAAAAAAAAAAAAAAACCTGTACCACTACAACCCATGAAGGGTCTTGGGCTCAGTACATATAGAGATTCGTACTGTTTCTAGGCCAACGGCAGTGCAATGAGGTGATTAGGCCTTAATCACGCTCAGCCGCCAGGTTTTTCCCCAATTAATTTGGGTACCCACTTTATAGAGGCTGGGTCTGCCCCAGGAGGGTCTCCATACCCTAGGGTCGCCCCCCGACTGAATTAACAGAATAAATAATATTTCTGCCACAGCCGGGATTCGAACCCAGGACCCGGAGCACAGCAGACTAGTGCTCTATCCACTAGACCACGCCGCTCACAATCTTCTAAAACCGAGAATAATTCGTATTATAATAACAAAAATCAATATGAAGAGAAAATTAAATGTCGTCAATAACACGAAAAGGAAAAAAGTCGACAACAAAGACAAAAATGAGACTAATTTAATTTTTTCAAAGATAGATCAATCTTTTGAAACAGTTATAAAACATATTCCGAAATTTCTGAATTTCTGTGATACAAATCGCAGGTCCATCAAAAATAATATGGTATGTGTACCACCAACTCCTACAGTCTACAGTCACATTCAGATTTGGATGGCATAATTCAAGATGATAAAAAAAGGTGATGATGTTTTATAATAAAATGAAATAGCAATAACGAAACATGCATTGATAACATAATGTACTTTTACAAATGTACTCTTCTTACCAACAAAATTTAGTGCAAATCCCAAATTTTTAAAAAAGTTTTCACTTCTATCAGCAGTCCCTATGACTGACTGAATTTTAATTTTTCAACTGTATTTCAGCTCTATTAATCCTCCAGGTCTATATAGCAAAAGTGTGGTTCGTGAATCCTTCTAGCTTCTAAGAAATGGTAGTTAATAATTTGTAAAATGTTTTTTTTTTAAATAAAAGGATGCGTTGTTTTCTTCACAGGCAGAAGGACCAAATGGCTGGGTAACAAAAGACAATATAAAATAAATAAATGGAGTTTCTATGATATATAATATTTTTTAAAAACTATCAATTCTTTTCATTTTTGTTACTAAAGAAAGTTTTCTTAATTTAAATAATAGAACAAGGATATATTTTAAAAAGCTGAGGTCTGTGTTGTAGACACAGAAGAAACCAAACTGTTCTTCAATTAAACTATTAAAGCAAAGTAGGAAAGAGACTTTTAAACAAAGGGGACTCTTTTTAGCTGAAGATTTTTCAAAAATCAGGATTTGCTCCTAATAATCATTTAAAATTTCTGAAAAATGTTTAATTATTAGGCTACTAGTTTTGGATTACAGGAAATCTATTATATATTAGGGATCAGATAAACATACAAACATACATAGTTGGTGCAACAACCCATTAACAGGTCAAGACCTTCTCTAAAAGTCACCGCTAGTTGGACTTTCATGAGGTATTGAGATAATTTTATTTAAAAGGTGTGGGGAATCAGCCCACTGCCTTCAAGTCAGGTAGAGGGGCTACTTTCTTAGAGCATAAAAAAAAAAATTATACCTGAGTATAAGTTGTGATAATAGAGTATACAGAAAAGAAGAAAAAAGCATCTTTTTAGGGATTATATTATAATAAAACAGCTGTTTAATATAATTTTGATTGAACTAAAATACTATTTCTTTTTTTTTTATTGGTGCAACAGATGCATATCCTAGCCTTGGCTAGCTCAATTATTCTTCCTCAGGCAGTCCTGCCTGGTAAATATGCAACACAGAGATACTCTCAATTTCTCTTCTAAGCAAACAAAAAAACATATGTTTTAATTAGTAATAGAATATAAATTGTGCTTAATTTATATCTATATAATTAAAATAAATTTAATTTTTAAATGTCACATGTCAGTTGAGGTGACCCTGGGGTGTGTACTGTATGTGACCTTTGTCTGTAGTGAGAAATGGTTTAGTATGCTGTGAGAGAGTACTGTGTGTGTGTGTTAGTTTAATCATATAAACACAAATTAAAAAAACAAAAATATTATACCTGAGTACAAGTTGTGACTGTAAAAAGTCGATAAACAAGAAGAATAAAACATCTTTTTAGGTATTATATAATAACAAAACAGCTGTTTAATATAATTTTAATTCAATTAATATACGGTTTCTCTCTTTCATTCTTTCTTTATTCATGCAACAAATGCATAAAGCTATCCTTGGCCTGCTCAATCATTCTGCCCAAGGCAGTCCTGCCTTCAGCGTGTGCTGTGCTCTTCCATGCTTAGGTTAAGATCTGAGAAGACATTATCCTTTCACCGCGTTCTTGGTCTGCCCCTTGGTCTTATCTCTTCTGGTGTGTTCCCATATGCCTTTGGAGGGCCTCTGCTTCCTTCCATACTCAGCCCATGCACTTTCATGCACATTTCATTCTCTTGAACTTGATAAAGTTGAAGATACTCACATTCAATGCCAAGTATTTAAAATAACATTATAAACAAATAATGATTGCTACTTTCAATTCGATTGAAAATAATACATAGAGGAAATATATAGACTCTTTATTTATTTTTCCAATGGCTGAAAATAACCAATTATAAATTATATCAATGTCTCTTTACAATTATAATTCCTTGAGAAAGGACCTTTTTACAATCATGGGCATAGCTAGGATTTTTGTAAGAGGAGGGGAGAGGGCAAGCAAGTTATAAATTGGGTTGAAAGTATAAGTTATATTTTTTTTAAACTTTCTAAATACATAAAATATTCTTGCATCATTCTTTTACAATATTATCCTATCCTACCATCCCTCATTAATTTTTGACCTCCTACAATTCAAATCATCTGTCCATTCACTGGACATTTCGACAGATCCTTTCTCATTCGATCCTCAATCCTATGGAATTCTATCCCTCCTTCCATCCATCACTCCAATTCTCTTTCTACCTTCAAATCCCACATATTTAATCACTTAATGAATATCCAGGCTCAATAGAATTGTGAATAAGCTTTTTATTTTATATTTTATTGTGGTTTTTTGTTTTCTCCTCATTCAAATATGTCTATTTTATATCAGTAATTATTAATTTATTTATATGTATTTAATTCAATCTAAGACTCCAAAGCACATTCGGTATATTTTATTCTAAAGGGACATGCCCCAGGATAATAAAGAATTTATTTATTTAAAATATTTGAAAATTAAGTTGTTGATTTGAAGTAAAAACAGACCTTTTATCCTAATACCTCATTTTAATATTTTATCTTTAATTTTTATTTGTCTTTAGAAGGAGGGAAGGCTTCTATGCCTACCATTCCCGTATAAAACAATACAAAACAATCAAAATAAAATCACGGAAAAATCACATTCATTAGAAAGATTTTATGCTCAAGATTTAATGAGCATAAAACTAAATATATGCGAGTAGGGGGTGGTGGTGGAGACCATATTGCATTCCTCAACATTGGCACAGAGTGGAGACATTTGTGTACCTAGGATCCGAGATTAATTCCAGGAACGATGTATCTTAGAATATCAGCAGACGAATCAATAGTGCAAACAGATGCTTCCACGGCCTATCCAAGCATTTTAGGAGCAAAAATCTTTCCTCCAGTACAAAAATTAATCCTTACAAAAACCTGTTACGTCCAGTGCTCACCTGTGGATCAGAGGCATGGGCAACTACTAAGGCAGACGAGAAAAGGCTATTAATATTCGAAAGACAGGTGCTCAGGAGAATATTCGGAGCAGTAAGAGAAGGAGAGGTCTGGAGGAAAAGAAAAAACAGGGAGCTTTACAACATCTTTAAGAATGCCGATGTCGTTAAGAATATAAAGCTAGGACGACTCCGATGGGTTGGCCATGTGGCTCGAATGAGTGATTCTGATATTCCAAAGAAGATACTGACAGAAGAGGTGCACCGAGCAAGGAGAGTGGGGCGACCCAAAACAAGATGGCTGGATGGTGTAGGGATGGATGCGAGGAGCCTGCTCAACATCAGGAACAGGACTGCTGCAGCACAAGACAGAGCCGTCTGGCGGAGGCTGCTAGAGGAGGCCTAGGCTCGATAACGGGTTGTTGCGCCGAGTATGTATGTATGTATTAGAAAGATTTAATTTCATCAAAAATAGATAAAAATGTAGGCTCTCTGGGAATGGTTTCTTAATGTTGGCCGAGATTTAAACAGCATCTTTGCTAATACATATTATATGCCATATTCATTAGTTTGTTAATTATCAGGCCGATTTGCAAAAGAAATTCTTGGATATTTTTTTTAAACACTTTATTTATTCCAGTATCGCGACGTTTCAGCCTCTAGGGCCATTTTCAAGCTTCATGCATATCCATCTCAATTATCTTTTAATTTTACCGCTTTAAAATGACATTTAAAAAAAAAAAAAAAAATTATGACGACGCTGGTGAAAAGCGGTAAAATTAAAAGATAATTGAGATGGATATGCATGAAGCTTGAAAATGGCCCTAGAGGCTGAAACGTCGCGATACTGGAATAAATAAAGTGTTTTAAAAAAATATCCAAAAATTTCTTTTGCAAATCGGCCTGATAATTAACGAACAAATATTAGAACAAAAGAAAAATGACGACAATGATGAGAAAAACATATTCATTACTTTTTGATTCTTTAGGGCTAGATTACGCGATGATTATTTCTAAATAGTTTTGGTCCAAAGTCTTATGCATACCTGAAGAATTGTCATGCTTAAAAAAAAAAAAATAATTCACATGGTTGACTAATTTGTTGGTGATATCATACTTTAAATGTCTGCTTTTAAAATATATTTGTCAATTTTTTTCAGCTTCAGAGAAAATAAGATAATGGCTGTATTTAAATTCTGGTAAATAGTGATTTGCCAAGATTATATTTTAAATCAGGTTTTCTTACAGGTACTGTTCCTTTCAGTGCTTCTTTCACCACAGCTACCATGGTATTTGCTCTTAGTAAAGCACTTTTTATTCCTGTTTGACTTTATTCAAATATTTATATTCTTGTAATTAAGGCAGGGTTCAAAGCAGTGATTAAACATTTTCGAAAAATTTGCAGTTTAGCTATTTTCAAAAGAAATTTAACAGTTTAAAAATATACATAACAGTTCAACAAAAAATAATACATGATGAAATTTCCTTAAGAATTTACATCTTAAACATCTTTGAATTTATTTAAAGAGGTAGGCATTCCACGACTATGTCATTATTACTTTCACTTACACATATATGAAATATATAGTAAGGGAAAGTATTGCGATTTTGAAAATTTTCTAATTTGAATTTTCACCTGAAGCACACGTTTTAGGGTCCCCCTGAGTCCAAATGACGAACAATGAAGATCTGTGTGTATGTGTCCATATGTGGTAGTCTAGTGCAAAAACTAAAAGTCGTAGGAAACTGAAATTTCATATTTACAACTATATGCCCGAGATGTCACAGCAACTTTTTTTATCAAAATCAGCTAACCAGAATAACCACTTTATACGAAGCATTTTGGACCTTTTTACAATTTTCTAAAAAACGGCTCTAACGATTTTAATGAAACTCTATATGTATATAAAATTTAAAGGGCTTTAACATGTTGTAGGTTTAATTTTGATTGAAATAATCTGACAGTACCTTTAATGTTGTAGATTTAAAAAAATAAGTACTAAAGGAATTAGTCCGGGTGGCGGTCATTAAATGAAACAACTGAATAGTTTCAACTATTTTATTGTTTGCCAACGTTTCGACCCCCATTGTGGGTCATCATCAGGGCTAAAAAGATACAAAAAGGATACATTTAAAATAAGATTACAAATACTATTTTAAAAAAATTAACAATTGCACTAGAGAATGTCAATATTATAACATAAAAGGAAATAGATGTGTATAGAAATCAATTAATTAAATTACAATGATAAAGGTATACTAATGAGTGCTATACAGACCAGATAATGACTAAAAATAATGTACAAATATATAAGAAAAAATTACATGAAATAAAAAACATTAAAAAATTCCATTTTACCCAACCTTTTGTACGTACTTTCCTATCTACCTGCCTATATTCAATATTACCAAATTGTACCTAGTTTCCACTCACCTACCAGCTCCACTGTACTCCATTTTTTAATGTTTTTTATTTCATGTAATTTTTTCTTCAATGAAGAATGGGGGTCGAAACGTTGGCAAACAATAAAATAGTTGAAACTATTCAGTTGTTTCATTTAATGACCGCCACCCGGACTAATTCCTTCAGTAATTCTCAACGGTCAACTAATTATATCCACAATGTTAAAAAAATAAGGCACATCATCTTGTTAGAATTAATAAATAACAGCTAAATATGCAAGTTGAGAGAATTTGATAAACAACTGAAGGAGAAAAGTGTAAAAATATTTTTAATTTAATTTTTTTTTTTATTTAACACAAAAATAGTAATATAGATGTATAACATACTATTCAATAGCTATATATTTTAGAAAAAATATTATACAATACATGTAATTGTAAAAGTTGATGAAGGCTGATGAAAAGCCGATGAAACTAAAAATATGAAACCACATGTTTCATTGAAATTCCATTTAATTAATTCTTTAACAATTTATTTTTATCTCTAAATATATTTTCAAAATTCTTAAATTGATTTTAACAACAGAGATAAGTGAAAGTCGTGTGTTGTGCGCACCATATTTTTTTGTGTCCATTTAATTTCATTACCACAACCTCATGGATTGCAGATATTAATATGAGCTTTAAAAAAATAGCAAATGTCTCATATAAGGAATTAAACTTTTAAAGAATATTAAGTCATTATCATCTTCTTGGCTCCTATTTCTTGTTAATGATTACTGGTTTATGCTAATAAAAGCCTCGTGCTGCCCAATAATTATGCCAGTCCTGTCTTAGCTTCTTCCTTTTGTGTTCTTAAACCTCTGGTTGTTTTATTTCTCATAGAAAAGAATCTGTTAGTGTTGAAATATTTACAACAGAAAGCATTATTTCATAAGATGTCTGATCTAAAATGTCTTTCTGTATTTCTGGTAAAATAAAAAATAACTAAACACTAGCTAAATTCATTACCAAATGTAGAAGATGGAATTCAAAACAAATAATAAATAATAAGCCAATTTTATATTAGTTCTCAATTTTCCTTCAGCTTCGAACTAGATGGTCTTTATATATAAATATCTTTTCCTATTCGAGGTAGTGGAAAGGATGATATTCACAGAGGTGAGTAAAAAAAAAAAAAGCATCTGTGAAAAAATATATAGAATTTCATCAAATTTATAAAAAGTCATATAAAGTGACCCAAAATCAATTTGATGCAAACCTGAAATTTATAATTATACCATTTGTATGCCATAGATTTACTTACGAAAATTTCATTTTATTTTATTTACACACATCTTTGTTAATGCTAAAAGTAACTGTAATTCATAGAACTTCGCAATCCTTAACCAGTTGCTCTTTCAATTATGCACAACAAATAAAGTTATTATTTACACCTTGAACTTAATTTTATTCGGTCAAATTTACAATAGCACATCAGTAGAACAGGCAAACCCAAAAGTTTTAAATATGTTTTAGCTTTTTAACGTAATCATCGTATATTGTCATAAATTTGGATCAATCCATTTGTGGGTGATGATTTTCACTTTAAAAAAACTTGAGTTCATAGGTTTAAAAAGTAAGTTTTATTTTATAATAGCAAAATTTTAAAGTTCTTTAGTCACTTAACATTTTTTTTTTTTTTTTTTTTTTTTTTATCTTCAAAATTTTGTATTCAGACCTGTCAATAAATGTTGGCAACCAGTGGACATTTATTGATGTGCCTATGGATGTGAAGAAACTTCAATTATCTGGGAGTTGGCGTACTCAGAATCCCAATCATTAACATATAAAAACCTACTCAATTTTTCATTTTAATTTATTTGTATTGATTAATTTTAAAAACACTAAAGTGAAAAGTTTGATAATTATGATACTAATTATAATTTAAAAAATGGAAGTATAATCAATATAATTGATCATCATCAATCCGGCGCTACAACTTGGTGACGGGTCCTGGCCTCCTCCACAGCCCTCTCCAGTTATTTCTATCTTCTGCAGCCCATCATCCAGTTCCAGGATATCCCTTGCATCGCTGTCACACCATCCGACCATCTAAGTTTTGGTCTTCCTCTTCTTCTGATGCCGTGGAGAGGTTCAGTCAAAACTGGCCTTAGTGAATGCCTCATCCTCCATTCTAGCCACTGACCAGCCCACCACAGTCTGCCAAGCTTCAAGGTCATAACGACATCATTGTACTTAATACCTGTATAGAGTTCATTATTGGTCCGCCTTCTCCAATGTCCATTGAGATGAACTCCTCCAAAAATTTGTGAAGTATTTTTCTCTCAAAGACTTGTAGGTCCTGTTCAGTTCTTTTACTGATAGCCCATGTTTCTGATCCATACAACAGGACTGGGTGAACCAACGTCTTATATAAATGGAGCTTAGTCGGCCTGTCTAGGAGCCGGGAGGTGAACTCTCTTCGGAGGCCAAAGTAGCACCTGTTTGCCATCAAAATTCTTCTTTTAACCTCAACTTGGTGCATTATCTTGCGTTACAAGAGAACCAGGTAAGTGAACTGGGCCACTTTTTCAAAGTTAAAGGGCCAACATTGATGGTCTCATCGGGTGGGGTTCTTCTCCTGTTACCATGTACATTGTTTTCCCCGCGTTTACCTCCAGTCCAAGCATTCTGGAAGCCTTCATTAGGGCCAAAAATCCTTCTTTGATCAGACTGCAACGACCGTCCTATGATGTCAACGTTCATCGCGTAAGCTAATAGCTGGATCATATGATTGTAAACGGTCCTATTTGTTTGGATACCAGCCCCTAACAGCTTTCTCAAGTGCCAAGTTGAACAATAGGCATGCTAATGCATCACCTTGGCGGAGCCCTTTTCTTGAAGAGAACTCTTCCGTTCGATGCCCACCTACCTGCACTGTACACCTCACATCCCTCATGGTCATCTTTACCAGCCGTATCAGTTTATCGGAGATACTGAAACCTTCCAGGGCCTTATACAGTTTTTCACGATTAATATGCCGCCTTGAAATCGACAAAGAGATGGTGGGTTTTAATTTGGTGTTCATTTCCTCTCTCTAGAATTCTTCCTAGAGAGAATATTTGATCAGTAGTTGATCTTCCCGTCTAAATCCAGCTTAGTAGGGACCAAGCTTCTGCTCTGCAAATGGTAGGAGACGCTGGAATAGTATGCTTGATAATATCTTATATCCACAGGAGAGAAGAGAGATACCTACAGAGTTCTGGCACTGAAATTTGTCTCCTTTCTTGAAAATAGGACATATTATTGATTTTTTCCAATCTTCAGGCATCTTCTTTCTTCCAAATGGTTAATATAAGACCTTGAAACCTCTTCAGCAGCTCTCCACCTCCATATTTGAAGAGTTCAGCAGGCATGTCATCAGCTCAGGGGCCCTATTATTCTTTAGCCGATTTATAGCATCCATTATTTTCTCATCATTGGGTGGTTCAAGGTTGGATTCTTCATTCCTCGACTTCAATTCTTCACTTGAATGTAACTCAGTGTGATGTGCACTGGGTGCTGAACTGAGAATCCTCAAAGTGACTTTTCCATTGCGATAGGACGCCATCCTTGTAACCAACTATGTTCCCATTCTTGTCTTACAAATTTCTGGCACCGTTGTGCGGGGACGTCTCCTTCTATTGATACTTCTGAAGAAGTCTCTTGACTCTTTCTCCCTCCAGAGCTCTTCAAGTTTCTCCAGTTCTTCCCTCACTCTTTGCCTTTTCTTACTTTGATGGAGTCTCTTTCCTCTCTCCTCTTTATTTTATAATCTTCTACAGCTGTACGGATCCTTTGTCTCAACATTTTCTTGTAAGCAATGTTTTTCGTGTTGGTGGCTATTTCACATTCTTCATTGAACCATGTCGATCTTTCTTCTTTTTCTCTTCGCCCCAGCACAATATCAGCTGTTTCCCTCATTGCGGCCACACAACTGTACATAAAGATTCAACATCAGCCATGTGCACGCTGTATCCGATACCTTTGCAAGCTGTTCGGTGTACAACTGTTTGGTGTCAGTATCTTGTAACTTCCTAAGATTATAATGGTTACACTTTAGGGCCATAACTCCACTCTTTTTGAATGATAACTTTGGTGTGAGATGGGCAATACACAAAAAGTGGTCTGAATCCACATTGGCGCTTCGAAATGTTCTCACATTTTGAAGACTAGACTTATGTCTTTTATCGACAAGAATGTGATCAATTTGATTGACATGTTTCCTGTCAGGTGTGGTCCAGGTACCCTTGAGGATGTTTTTGTGAGCAAAAAGGGTACTTCCAATGACCATGTCCCTCGAGGCTGCAAAATTAATAAGCCTTACTCCATTTTCATTAGACTGGTCATGTAGACTGTATTTTCCTATTGTTGGGTAATACATCTCTTCTTTCCTATTTTTTCATTACAATCTCCAGCAATAATTTTTATATCATACTTTAGACATTGATCAAGGGTTCGCTCCAGTTGTTCATAAAAAAGTCCTTTTCTTCCTCTCTCGTGGTCTCTGTTGGAGCATGTATATTTATGATACTAAAATTGTAAAATTTTCCATGAATTCTCAGAACACAGATCCTTGGATTTACAGGTTTTAAGCCAATGACCAATTCTCTTAGTCGCCCTCGAACAACAAAACCCAAACCATATTCATGGAGGGTTTCACTGCAACTATAATAGATGGTGTGTCTTCTTTTCTCAAGAATATCCTGGCCAATCCACCTGATTTCCTGGATGGCAGCTATGTCCAGTTGAACCGATCAATTTGATCTAAAAGTAGTTTCAATGCTCCGGGTCTATGTAATGAAAGAACATTCCAATATCCAAGGTTAAAGGTCCTATAAGGGTTGCCGGGTTGTTTCGTTTGTGGCAGTCAATATCCGAGGCTGATTTAGGTTCCTGTGAAATTTAAATTTCAGGCAGGGGGGCTTCTAACCCTCACTCCGTGCCCTAGTATACTGGTGGGCTGCCACCTTGGTGCATGTATACCTTGCACCCTGTCCGGGGAGGCTACCTAGGGTGTGTACTGAAGATGACCTTTATATATAGTGTAGGGGTGTGTGTAGTGTACTGTAATACTTGTAAATGTATGAGCGTCTGTGTACTGTTCCCCCAACCTGGAAGACCAGTGGCCTTTTGTCGTACTAAGACCGGGCGATGGGGCCGCTACCTCCATACGCCGTCATAATCAATATAAATGCTTTATAAAACTTCTGCCAGAGAATTTGTTTAGCTAATTCTTCGTGCCATTTTGGCATACCACTTGGGAACACGCATGTTAGTTATAAGCAAAAGTTGCACATCTCTGTCACTTTTCTATCATTCTTCCGGAGACACGCAATGAACTCAGAGGCTTTTCTCAGCCTTCTAGGATCAAAATTTTGTTTTGGAAAGATGTTGAACTTCTTGGAACTTTGGGGTTATATGGAATTTTTCATATGACTCTAAAGATGATGGAGAGCAATGGCATGTTTTTCATTATTTTCTTCAAATGAAGGAAAATAACATTGTTTCTTAACTCCTTATTGAAATTGATGTGGAAATTTTATGAAATTTCGAGAAAGCCATTTATTTCAGGATTTTGGTTTTTAATAGTCTCACAACTATATATAACTTTGTTGGAAGGTGGGAATATATTCATGTTTTTTAATAGTTCGGTAAATTTCATTATATGATAAATTGCATCTTTTATTACTCTTAGGAAAAGCGACAAAAAAATTCAAATTAGTTCGTTGGGAACTGTATATTCCACATTCATACTCAAATATTAAGATAATATTGCTCTTATAGGATAAGAAAATTGATTATCTTTCTAATGAGTACTATAATTTTTCAGTTGTATGGTTTTTGTGTTTATTCGAAAACCAATTTTTCCAATCCCATTATACTAGCCTTATTGCACAGCTAGATGGTAAGTTCCAGGAAAATTTTAGCTTCACAACCATAGTCATTTTTGAAATACTGCAACGACCAGAAAAGTAAGAGGAATGTTTTTTTCTAGTTTATAAATATAGGTAACATACATATATTTTGAAATTCTTCAATGATATGCTGACAGTTAAGTTGTATATGATGCAGGTGCCATATGATATAAATTTTATGATATAGGTATATCTGGATATACTTATCTGAATATATTCATTGTTACTGGTTCAATTAATATATGTTAATTCATTAATTAATTTGCAATAAAATCTCAGTTTGCATCATCATGACAACAAATCACTTTACCATCTGTCATTTTGAAAAATAAAAAATGGTTTATTAGATATTTGTTGACAAATAATAATGTTTGCTGGTAAACCATTATCTTACCACCCATGAAAACAACTTATACCATTAAAATAACAAAATCTCTCTGGCTCAAATTGGACTTTGTAGGTACTTTTGTTGAGCGAAGCTATTCTTCAGGAATACATGATCACTGCTATCACCTGCAGTTGGATGGAAAGGACCGCCAAATATATTTATAAAGAAACTGTTCTGGAACCAATTTAGTTAAGGATAACATTTAAGAAAACTGTTATATTGTAATATCAAGTGTAGTCGATTGAGATGGGAGGGCCACTTGTTGAGGATGGACTGGAGGTAATCTACAGGAAGCTGCAAGAGGACAAACTGGACCGCTCAAGAGGATGGACTGGAGGTAATCTACAGGAAGCTGCAAGAGACAAACTGGACCGCTCAAGAGGAATATAAAGACCTGAACTGTGTTGGAAGATGCTTTTGCTAAGGATGGTCCGGACCCTTCTGAAAGTACGGAAATGGAAAGCAGCTGCACAAGATGAAGCCAATTTAGGAGGCCATGGCTCACATCGGACTATAGCACCACTGTATAATTGTTGATATATTCTAATAATTCATATTTGATTTACAAATGGATATTTGAAGACAAATCTAAATGAAAATCAAATGATGTTTTTATTTTTAATCTGAAAAAGAAAACCTGAACCCTTTCATAATTTATAAGACAACAATCATTTGATTTATTTATATTGATTTCTTTATTTATAGGTACATCAATAATGATGCACTATAATTTAAATTAAATTAATAAAAACTTGGGTTAAATGGGCAAATTTGAAGTAAAAAGTAGTAATATTGATTGTAAGTGAGGTAGGTATATGTTGAGGGCCAAATCGTATACATATTTAATTCATATCCTACCAACACCTTACTTGGAACCCTCATACAAGACTGAAATGACAAGAAACTGCACGATGTTTTCGACTGCTTCAACACTTACTAGACAAACCTTCCACTTTACGACAAAAGGCTCATCTATATTACCATCATAAGGCCGATATGGACTTAAGGAGTAGAGCTTTGGGGCTACTACTAAACCATCGAATTCTTCCCGTATCCAATCCGTACTATCCATAATCCATTGTAAAATCCTCAATGCTCCTTACTTTGTCCTTACTCATTCATAAAGACCTTAATGTTCCATATGCTGCTGATTTGGCCCGATCTAGATACCATTCCTTTCATGACAAACTCCATTCCCATCCTAATCCCCTAGTATCAATCCTTTCTTCCTCTTCAATTACTAACAATCCTCCGAGGCGTCTGAAAAGGAGATGGCCCCGAAACCTTCTAGTTTAGAATATTTTTAGAGTGCTTCCATTGGGAAGCTTCTCTACATGTGTTTCATGCCTTTTAATATTTCACTCAAATTTTATTTGTTGTATTCCATTATACAGTTGTAAATTCCAATATATAAATAAAATTAAAATATATCCTACCAATAGGAAAACACTTGAGATTATTGTCTACTTCTTAAATTTTCATGATAAGGGATAATTAGCAGCGGCTGAGATCATGTCACTAGATGCTTTATTGCTCAGATGTTACAGTGTTAAAGTCAAATTTTGAAAAAAAGTTACGAAATGTTAATAAGGAATAATTTATAGCGTCTTATAAATACTCAACCTTTCCTGAAACTTTTGATTAAAATGTCAAAGGAAAAATTACAAAATGAATCTAGTTGTTGTAAGTAATTTTAATTTTTACAGTTGATACACCCCATTTTTAAACTGAAGAATTTCATTATCTTTAGAAGAGACAGTTAAGGTGGTTCAGACATCTGTGCCAAATGGATGAAGATAGTGGACCGCGCAAGTTCTTCGAAGCTAAACCAACTGGCAAAAGACCAAGAGGTAGACCAAGGATGTCGTGGTTGGGTAATTTTTCTCAAATAGGAGAGCAAAGAGGAAAGCTACTGAATTCCATGAGGACATTGGCGAGGGACTGGGACAGATGGAATGCTTGGATCGAGGCGCTTCCATGCTGAGAGGCACTGAGGAGGAAGAGCAAGAAGAAGAATTTCATTATCAAAGCATTGACGGAAACAAATATTCCCAAAATTTAAGATACTATAAACATTGAAGAGAAAATTTCATTATATTACACCGAATTAAATCGAACAATTTCTCATCTCTTAAGGAGTTGAGATCTATTAACAAATTTTTAAAGTCTATCTTGACAGTCAGTGAATAATGGTGCAAATTAAATAAAGGTAAATGTTTACCAGTTACCAAGGTCTAGAAAGGACATATTTAATCAGTTAAGTAAAGGGATTGACAGCATCATTTTAAACAGCAAGAAAACCCTTTATGGGGACTGGCAATGTGAGCTTGAATTTCACTTTTAAAATAAATATTTTACACTTCTTTTTAAATCTATTTAATGACCACCTTCCAAACTATCTTATCCTTCATTCAATATTATAATTTGTAATTCATAGGGGAAGGACAAAATCTATGATGAGTCTATCAAGCCCTTTTTTTTTTTTTTTTTGTTTGCTCCTACCTCTCTTTGAAGGCTATACGCGAGTTTCTCAGGCCAGGGGGTGAGGGCGGGGGATAAATACCAAGATAAAAATCTCCAAGCCCAAGACATGAACTCGGAATTATTGGTTTCAAGTTTATGGTTTGCTGTTGCTAGGTAACGCACATTTAAAACAACACAAGCCAACCCACTCTGCCGCCCCGCCCCCATGGGGGTTTATCAAACCGAATTCCAGGTTTGGTTCAAATCCAGGAGTCTATTCTGACTGGAGGTTGACATGGTGATGACTTCATTAGGTATGTTTCCACCTCATGCAAGAACATGTGACCAAATATAAGTGCGAAACTGAAGGCTTGACAGGACTACCAGAAAATGAGTGAGGATTGTGGAAGAACACACAAAATGGAAAATGAAGATTGAGGAACATAGAAAGAACTGATGCCAAACCAGGAAGGGGTGAATAAATGGTGATGACTTAACAATAAAGCTTCTGTTATTTCAGGGCTACTCTGTGTTATGGAGAGCCCTCCTTTCCCCCTCCTACTCCCATGGGACTCTTTTATTCTCTATAAAGTGTTTATCCAGTATTATTGATCAAAACTTTTGAGCATTCCTTTCTTGTCCACTCTACTACTCTCTGGAATTCCCTACCTACTCATGTCCGCCGTGCTTCTTCTCTATCATTTTTCAAGTCCCAGCTATTCCAGTACCTATTGTCATCCCAAACAGACGCTCAAAAAGCTTGATATTTCAAATCAAATATCAATTCATAAAGAAAATTTATTATTTATTGTTTATATAAAACTTATGATAGCATCAAACGAGACAAACTCTATGAGGCTATGAGGGAGTCTAGGTCATCCACTTCCTCTGCTACGGTCCAACTTTTCCTCGAGCAATACCTTCTAAATTGATACACCTGGTTGCAATGACTATGGATGAAACCAATTGTGTAGTCCGAATGCAGGAGGAACTCTCCCCAGAATTCAAGACTTTAAGAGGCCTAAGACAGGGGATGCCCTAGCATGCATATTGTTCAATTTGGTTTTTGAAAGGATTGTTCGGCAGTCTAAAATCCAAACGAAGGATACAATTTATAATAGACTTGTACAACTGTTAGGATATGCGGATGATTTGGATATTGTCGGGCGTTCATTTTCAGCATTGCAGGAAGCATTTTTATCATTGATGGAGGCGGCAGATGAAATTGGACTTTGCATCAATGAAGAGAAAACTAAATATATGAGGACTGGTGAGTCCACAAACAATGGAATCCAGGAGTTTGTAGAAATGGGTCCTTATAAATTTCAGAAAGTAAATAGTTTCACTTATTTAGAAAGTATCGTATGCGCTTCTAATGATGTGTCCCTCGAAATAAAGAAAAGAATATTCAATGCCAATAGATGCTATTTTGGGTTGCAGATAGCTCATTTTTATCTAGGCAAACTAAAATAATGTTGTATAAGACCCTCATTAGGCCAGTATTGACAAATGCCTCCGAAACATGGACCATATCAAAGACCAAAGAAAAAGACATACCAGTCTTTGAAAGAATGCTATTATGGAGGATATTCAGAGGAATTTATGTGAACAGCCATTGGAGAAGACGTACTAACAAAGAAGTGTACGAAATGTTTGGGGAGCCTGATATAGTTTCCTGGATGAAGATGAACAGACTCAGATGAGCCGGACATGTGGCGAGAATAAGTAGCAATGATCCTGTTAAGAGATTGCTCGAGGAAAAGTTGGACCGTAGCAGAGGAAGAGGACGACCTAGACTGCGATGGTCGGATGCTGTGGCTCAAGATGCAAGGAATCTCTTGAACATCCGTGACTGGAGGGCGGCTGCATTAGATAGTTGTCAGCAGCAAAGGCTCCTTGAGGAGGCTAAGACCCACATAGGGTTGTAATGCTATTAAATAAATTATATAATACTTAGTTAATGAATCAGTTATTATGAAACAGTTTCAATGTTTTATTTTCTTCAACACTTTAATCTATAAGAAGTTATTTATTTTATTTTTTTATTTTATTGTATACTTTAATCCATTTTTTCTTCTGAGATCATTGTGAATGAAAATTAATTATAATTATTTTGTCTTTTGGCTAGACACATTGTATATCTTAATTGTACATATCAATTGTTCTTAAGGGAGCCCGTACCAAAATAATTTTTTTTTTCTATTATATTCTATTCTACCCAAAAATTGGGAGGGAGGGGGGATCTGTGAAATGAGTGTGATCTTGATATTATCCCCTCATTGCAGGGCAGTTGGCCTAGAAACAGTATGAATCTAAGTATCTACTGAGCCCAATAACCTTCATGGACTGTAGAGGTTTAAGGTTTTGTTGTTTTTTCCAATAAATGAAATAAATAAACAATTTCAATTAATTGTTCAAATAATAATGGTATAATAGTTCAATCAAATAAGGACCATGAAGGAAATATTCTGAATAATAAAGCAATATATTTTTTTTCATAACATTTTTTTTTATTTATTTACAAAACATTATAGTTTTCAACAAAACTGTTAATATATGTTTAATATGGCACATACATATTATGAAAAGTAATTAATATTATTTTAATACAGTAAAACATCAACATGTATAAATATCGAGTATACTTAAATTAGCTTAATGACCTGTACAGAGAAGACTTACAATTTAAATTTTTCTATGAACCTGATTTGGTTCTTAAATTCTTATAGCATACAAATACGAGATAAATATCCATACATTTATTATTTACATTAAAAACATTTAGAATAATTTTCTTACAAATAGGTAGGTTTCAGTGGCTGTTTTTAATTTACATATCAACGTATATACAACCTAATACAATGTTTTGTCAGAAATCCTTACCTATTTTTTAGGGTATTACAAGAGACTTCTTGAAAAAGTGGAGAAAGAAAAGTTGAACATTGAAACATTCCTACATAAATCAGGTATGAATTTACTCTAACAGCTATTATATTAAAAAATATACAGATAGTTTTTTTTTTGTTATTTTTCATATATATTTTTTTTTTTCAATAAGATGTTACTGAACGGTAAATTTATAATATGTAGGGTTCTTATTTATATTTACACATGAAACGGTATAGGTATTGGGTTTATTGTCCGTATATGTATGTAATGGGGAGGAAAGCAAATGTTATTTTATTAAAGTACAAACACAAATGATTAATATGTTTAGATGTGCTTGAAATAAAATCTTGAGCAGCCATGATAATGGTTAGCACTTTCTTCACTGTTACTATCAGCATAATTTTCGTTTCCATTCTATGATATCTCGAAGCATAGATATTCTCTTTTATATATTTTTTTTCTTAAATTCATCAAATAACTACATAAACTGTAGCAATTAGGATTTCATATTACATTTTAAACAAATTATTTAAATTAATCACAGCAACAATTATTTTATAAAACTAAAATTATATGTTTAGAATTATGTAACTCATTGAGAGCAGCATTGATATATGTATAATTATTTCTTTAAAAAAATCAGAGTAAGGATTAACTGAAAAAATATCCACTTATTACTAAAATACAATAAAAACAAATTAAAAGCTAAAATAGTTTTTTAAACATCGCATAATTAAAAATAAATAGTGTAACTCTCTTCTAAAAAAAAAAAAAAAAAAAAAAAAATAGACAACAGAATGGTAATGTTGAAATAAACATATGATTATGAATAATTACATCTTAATTTATAATTTATGCCCTAATACTTTGTATTGAGAGATCACTTAATAGAGTGACAAGAGGTAGTATCACACAACTTGATAAGAAGTTTCTTCAGCAAATTTCTGCTGTCTGAGTTGTCGCTGACCATCAGACTTGTGTATGGGTGTTTGAATGGATCTGGTCACTTTCAGGCTGGTTTATTGCATTTCCCGAAGAATAATACTGAAACAGCGTCTCTCTCTTCTGTATCAAAACAAATTATCCTAGTTAACAAACATCTAAACAATCAACCAATTCAAGTTAACTATCAAGGACTTTTTTCTCTACTCCAAAACCAGATAGAAATGTTAACACAGAAATTTCTAACGTGCATTGAATTTTTTTTATTTTTTTTTCTAAAAAGAACTATTGTTATGAAGAAAATTGAAAGATTAAGCATTAGTATGTAAGAGATACAATTTTTTTACAAATCCATTTATTAAAAAAATACCACAATGTAAGAAACTCTTTCTCTGCCACTATAATTTTAATTGTATAATGTTTAATATTAATAACATATTAATATTTTAAAATTTAATTGGGGCTGTAGCTCCAACAAGTGTGATAATGACAGACAAAATAAGAATTCTGTAGAAAAACTGGCATTCCATTAGTTCTCCAATTTTCCTAAACCAGCACTAACTTTATTAAATAATGCAAAATTGATTTAAGAAATATTTCAAATGACCAGATTTATTTTGTAAAATAATCAAAACATATATGGTTGGCAAATAAATCATTATTTATGCCCTACTATATGCTTCTTATCTAACAAAGTGATCCTTAGATGGATTTTTAATTCTATATTTTAATATCTGACAACCATATCTAAGTAAACTCTGGTTAAAATTAGATTAGTATTGGGTTTGCTATTGTTCAATAAATATGAAGAAAACATTTCATTATCATCATTTTTTTCTTTCTTATTATTATATTTAGTCCAGGAGGAAATAAAGTCTCAGTTAAAGGCTGGTAAATGCGTGTCATTATTCAGTTGCTAAATTACTCAGCTCGCGGCTTCTGTCTAAAAACTTAAAGGTTAGAATTTATAAAACTATTATTCTTCCGACAATCCTTCACGGATGTGAAACGTGGCCGCTTACTTTGAAGGATGAACAACGGCTTAAGTTTTCGAAAATAAGGTACTGCATAAAATATTTGGTCGGAAGAGAGATGAAGCCACTGGGGAGTATAGAAGGTTGCACAAAGCAGAATTGCGGAGCTTGTACCCTGTGAATATAATTGAGTTTATAGCATCGCAAAGGCTCAAATGGGCAAGTAAAGTTGTTGGGCTTGGTGAGGAACGAATTCCGAGAAAGTTGGTATTCAGCTGAACCAACTGGTAGGCGTCTGAAAGGTAGGCCGAAGTGTCGATGGGAGGGTTAAGATAAGGCTGACTCTGGGGCTTGGGCTTGAACAGTGATCATTGGACAAGTCTGTGCAGACAGTATTGGGTGGTATCAGCATCAAACCTTTGGGTTCTGGTAGGCCTGTTATTATTATTATTATATTTAGTAAAGTGTTGTTTATGATGTCATGCACATGTCATAATTTTAATGTAAAAATTTTGACAGTAATGACACTCCAAAAAATGGTCTGATCATTTACAAGAAATTGAAAGAAGCATATTTAGGGTTGTTGTTGATCAAATAATTCCACCAATTGTGTGAGAAACGGCTATATTCCTGATGTGTCACTCACAAGTTTATAAATCCATTTTCTCAAGCTTGGCTACACTTTCCTGAGTGCATCCAAGGAACATTATACTTTCTGTAGGGTGGTATTTTGTATAAGCTATTGCCATCAGGAGTAACTTTTAATTCAACACTAAACTGCTCACAATTAATGGAGTTGAATCACTAAGTTTAAAAAAAATGCCTAGAACTGGCATATTCCAATGTGTTTTCTCCAAAACAACACTAGACCCCTTAACTGTTTGGTCACTCCTGATAAATTTTAAGCTTTAGTTGGACCCTTTAGTCTTACTCGGCTGTCCCCAACACATATTATGGTCTCTTCAGAAATCTGTAAATCAAAAGAAATGTCAAAATAAAACCAATTTGATGAGTTTCTTTGTTAACAATATGACCTAATTAATCAGTTGTCTGTAGGTTGGGTCTTTAAAACATCTGATCCTAGTTCTCCTCTACTAATCTATCAGATAAACATTGCTACAGATTTTCTGATATCTTCATCCCCCTGTATATTCACATTTGGTAATGCACAATGAATTTTAAGGATGGAAGAATAGTTGACTGTAGGGAGATTATAAGAGGCTGGTTGGAGATGCAGTCCATAGAAACACTGCATTTAAATTGAGCTTAATTTATTGTGCCTACATTGAATAATGTTTAAGGCATATTAGGTTATAATTAAAAATTAAGATTATTAATTATAGAATAGTTATAAACTTTGTTCATTTATTGATTAAAATACGATTTTTTGAGATATTATCGATACCATAGAGAAGTCATCATACCCTTCAAGACAGGCTAATAAGCCATTGTTGAAGCTACAACCTCAATTATATCAATATACCTAAATACTTCAGTTTGTCCAGTAGTTTTGTTCTTAAGCATTCATATCTGCAAGATTTTAGAACTATGCATTATAAAAATATATGAGGCTTTAAGAATAAAATCCCATTATAAGTTTCCATAATTTTTTTTTTTTTGGGAGAGAGGTGAATTTTAAATTCCAAATCATCCTCTATTTATAGCCATGTTGTTAGCCATATATCCAGCTAGACATTTATAATAAAAACTTGTGAAATCAGCATAAAAATAGCGCCATTTACTGCTGAAAACAAAAAATTCAATTGTATATTGTGGGTTGTTATCCGAAAGCCTCATGAGTACACATTCTTATCTTTTTTACAAAAAAAAACATAAGCCAATTTCATATGATGTTCTAATTTTAAAAAAAAAAATGAAAATAAGGCCCTGTTTAATGGTGATTTTATCTTACATTCTTTTTTGTCAGTTGTGAGAAAATAATCTCATATTAATCGAAAAATATGTTTCTAATAAGTAATATTTTATATTTAATTTTTGTATAAATAAATGGTATTAATTTTGGCAAATTATTATGTGTATTTCAAATCAGCAGAAGCATCATATTATTATAAAAGTCTACTTTGCAATCTTAGAACCTATTCCTGTAATTACTGAGGTATAAGTGATAACCAGACAAAACCAAATTGAAGTTGAAACAGTTAATTATTCAACAACTGAATGATTTAACATATAAAATAAATTATGTGATATGAATCTTAAATAGTATATAAATTTATCAAGAAGGCAGAAAAAGAGTTTCTAATCACAATATAGCTAACAAGTAACATCAAAGAATACACCTTTTCAATAAGTATTAAAACTATAGTTACATGTTACAAGACATTCCAATTGCTTATCTACTAGAACATTATTTAATCGTTTCAGCAGTATTATCAAGTATCTAGAAAACAAACAAAAGTAAAAAAAAAAAAAAAAAAAATATAATATATATATACAGCTCCATTAAAGCACAGACTCAATGTAAAGTTTATTTCATAGAGAAAATGCAAGTAAATATATTTTCAGTAAAACTATTTAAAAGCATATACTAATAAGCCAAGCCACATGCTCCCACTAGATGCACGTAAAAATAGAAAACACAATGAGAAAAAAAATGAACAGATGTTTTAAAAAGAATATAGTATAGAGAGTGAAAGAGAAGATGAATAACAATTATTTTTATTGTTATTATATTGTGTTTAAATGAATATACAAAACAATCACTTTTAAACGAGTCACAAACTTGTTAATGTTAATAAGTATCAAATTTTTTTGGTATATACAATTTCCAATGGTCTTATATGTTAAAATGAATATAGACTATGCATATATCATCACTATCCCTTAGTTAATAAGGTGTGGCACTTCATTTCATCATGCATCATTGTAGACAGTTATTTGTACTCACAATTTTTTTTCAAAGCCTTGGATTTGTATTGAGGACATCTTTGCCATGCAAATTAGTCTATCCCGTAGAACTGAACATAAAAGGAATGCAAATGATCCACAAACAAAAAATAAAATAAACAAATAGTAGGCATAACTACAAATGATTGTTTTGATCATCATAAAAAAAGAGAGATACATAGATTATTATAAAATGCAATCGTCTCATCAAGTTAAAATGAAATAAAAAGAAAACTAATGTTTCAATCATACTTGATGTTCACATTATGCTCTAATACCATGCCACCAGAAAATGACACAATTTCAAAAGCAGACTAAAATATAAGAGTAATCTAACATTCATTAGTTAACAATTCAAGTAATTTAAAGTCATATCAATTTTACAACAATTCAATTTGAAAATATATAATACATGCAATTATGTCAATACTGTTTTGAATATTTACAATCATGAATATTTTAATTTGTGTAGAAATCAAAGTATCAATAAGAAATTTTAAAGGCAATCTCTCACTTCATAATTTTACATATATGTTTATTGAAACTATTTATATTTATTATTTATAATTAACCTATAATTGAACATGAACAAACTATTTTTTATTATCACTATATTAATTAACTGAGTTCATTATAATTAAGATTTTAATTTATTAATTTTTATTTTTTTAATTTAGAATGTGATTGTGTATTCTCTTTGAAGAGCATGGCAATTCTGATTAATACTTACTCTAGTATCAAATTCTCTTCCACCAATTGTTAATCTTGCTTTTGCTTTCATAGCATCGGATAATGGAATCTGTAAGTATAAACAACTATTCAACAGGAGTATCTTTTGGTTACAGAAGACATATCAGAGATGCATTTAGTTATATTGATATATTTATTTATTCCAGTTTATTTTAGCTTTTATTTAAAAAAATACCTCCAATTATCACTGTGGCCTAAATATTCAGTTTATACTAAGTATCATTGTTGTTTAACAATAGCATTCAGTCACTAAAATTAAAACTTAATGTAACATTTCAGATTTATAGATGTTCTTGATTGATGAAATGACAACCTAGTTTATTGCTGAGGGCTCTATAAGCCACCAATTTAGGTCAATAACAGTTTTTCTTTAGCAAATTATAGAATATTTAATTAACAGGTATAATTTCTACCCAAGTGATTTTTATAATCATGACAGATCTGGGTCTCTGTCTTGGGTCTTGTTGACATAAAGAACTGGTAACTTAGTTATCGCTACATTCGCACCATTGGGTACCTCTCCTGATCCAATATGGATTCCCTAAATTTGTTTTGAATTTCCCTTGATAACTGATGCTCCAGTTTGATCGCCTTATCTCAACAATAAATATGATCATTGCAGTTGATTTTTTTTTTTTTAAGTTCTCTATTTTTTGTAAGATAATGTTTGCTGTCATGAAAACCATGATCTCAGAAAACCATAAATCTCAACTCAACATAGAGGCCTTAAGAAGAAAGATCATCACCGCTTGACTGTAGGCAACCACTTGACCACTCATTAGAAAGTTCAGAGCAGTAAAGTTGATAATTGGATGAAATTTAACTGTAATGCTGCTATAAATACCTAACTTATTCTAGGAATAGCTGGGAAGGCTCAGAATGGAGGTGCTATTCTGGATTGTGGTCTACCTTTAATTTCCTATTCGATCAGTTCTTTGTTACAGATTATATTATTTATTAATTTTTATAACATGGCGCATTCTATTTTTCATCAGCATTATATAGTCAAACTCTCCTCACGACATTATTATTATTCAGTGGCGCGACAGGCCGTGCAGGTAATCCTGAGAGATTACACTTGTGTTTCACGATGAAATTCATAGTGTAGGGTCATCACTCCCTACGCCTAATTTTGTGAGTGGCCACCATTAGGCTGACGGGTCTCACATACCCGGGGGAGAGGCTGTGAGTGAATCCCCATTTAATTACATCATTATAAAAGCCCCGCCGGGACTGGGATTCGAACTTGCAACCTGTAACATGAGAAACTAGCGCGCTAGCCACTCAGCCATGGGCTCCCCCTCCTCACGACATACAGAGCCAAATTAGATATGGTCTTAATGAAATCATTCTTGATTTCAGCATAAGGTAAAAAATACTTGTTGGCCGAAACTTAGATATTGCTAGTGTGTGCTGTGAGCAGAGAGAAACCTTTAATACCCATGGGGTCTTCCAAGATGTTTTGGATAAAGCTAAAGTTTTCACCGGTTTATTACCTACAAATATTAGGGTTTTACATCTTTATGGAAAAACCAACAAACCTACACATATTATTAAAGGGGGAAATAAACTCTAATAGGACTTTTATCATTACAAAACTCATAGTTTGAATACACTTTTTAGTTATGAAAATACTTGAATTAGAATTAATACATATTGAAAGTTTGAATAAAATTTAGTAATTTAACATGATGTTTTTTCTATTTATGTTTATCAATTTAAATAAACTTAATTTATTTAAATCATATTTAGCTATACGATTAACTAATAAAATAGCATAATAGATGTTTTCACACTTATTACTAATGAAACATACAAATTATTTAGGTTACACAAAGAAGTTCAATATACTATAATTAAATGTATATATTTACTTAATTATTTAAGCTATATAAAGTATTTTATTTAATAAAAATATTTATTTATTAATTGCTATAAAATAATTTAAAATGAAATTGGTTTAGACAATTAAAATTCAAAAGTATTAGTCCAGGAATAATTTCTTTTCATACTATAAGATATGACTGAAATACAAAATAATGAAAATATATCCACTTGTTCATGTCCATAATGTGAATAACAAATAATTTATTTATACTATCTAAATATTTTACATATTAATGTATCAGATAAATATGTAAAAGTTCCAACTGTCCTACTTAGTTTCACTTTATATACTTTGTAAAGTATATTATGTATCGGTCCCTTCAATAGTTGAGTTCATGCATAACAGCTTGTTTAGGTTTCAGAAAATCAAGTTTATTGATCTCTTTCTCGTATGAAGATGAATAGATTACCTTTGCCCTTGTAGCTTCAGAATGCGATTTATAACAGAATTCGATGAGTGCAACGGCCATTGCCAAAATTAGGCCTCCAATCAAGATATAAAATATACCAGCGACATTACTTAGTGATAGCTCATTCCTTGATGTATCCTGGTTGAACATAACAATTTAATTAGTAATGATAAATTTTATTAAATTAGACTTAATTTTTTTTTTTTTTAAATATAATTTATGTGGGCACCTTATCTCCATGTTTACATTCCGTTCTATCATACCACCATTTGTTTTTCAGCTTGGCAAGCTCGCCTGTCTCAATCAATGAGAGAACTGCCAAATTAACGACTTCTCTGAAATTGAAAACATATATATACCTTGTTAATGATAATCTTTATTTAGCTATGTTTCAAATAGTAATGGTTGAAGGAAGAATTAGGAGGGAAATTATCTGGATAATGTCAAGAAATAAAATGGAATATTATATTGAGGATGTATGGTCGATTTTTGAAATTATCATAGGTTGAAATAATGGGGAGTCAGTCGTGCGAAAAATATTTTAATTTTACCAATGTTTTGGCTCAAGCATGTGATACTGTATGAGTGTAATATTGTACATTACCCCAGGCATCAGCTAATAAACTGAACTCTCCTGGTCATCGGATACTGGGGGACCAGGAACATCATGTGATGAAGCATCGGAGGTTCTCAAATAAGAAGATCTTAAAGAAGTGGGAATTAAAAAAGATGGCATCAACAATAAAGAACGTTTTAGGAAAATCATTAAAGATCACACACTAGCAGATTCTTCACAGAAAAGAACTAATTATAAATGGTCGCAAGAACGGAAAAAAAAAACATAGTGAACATTTGAAAAGAATTTGGGAAGAACAAAGAAAGAAGAAGAAAACATCATAAAGTGTCAAGTTTAACCGCTCTCTTAAAAAGGAATAAACGGAAATAATAATAATAATTATGTGTATATATATATATGTATATATATATATATATATATATATATATATATATATATATATATATATATATTGTAGTATACCCATTTTTTGTAATTAAAGTATTTATTTATTATTTGAGTATTGTGTTATAATAGGATAAAAAGTGAAATTTAAATAACAGCTCCTGTTTGGTTATTTGTTTCCAAACATAGCATCCATTTTGGATGCTAAGAAAAAAGGCCCTGGCAAGTACCTACCAGGTAATAGTATAGGTAGAAAGGGTAAGTACTCAGTTAGTTGAAGTAGGGACCTGAGAGAGGAAGGAGCTGCTGTCTGAACATGGAGAATAATCTTAGTTAGCCTGCATATAGTTGCATTATGTTTGTAAGTTATTATTATTATTAAAAAGTTAAATAATAAAAATGTGCCTGATTGTCAGGAACCCATAAATACCCTGAGAGTTTGTTTATTATGTTTATTTATTTAACGTCACTTTATGCTACTATGGCTAATCGGACGATGCTACAGTGGGAGTCCTAATTTTGCCTATCCAGGTTTTATTAGGATAGGGATCTTTAACGAGTACCTGACATCGCACAGGCTCGGGACAACCTTTTAACGTCCCCCCCGAAGGACGGCGTAACCAAGGATTTTTTACTCCCATTAAAAAATCCTAGAACCACCTGCGGGTTTGAACCCGTGACCTTTGGCATGGGAGGCTGTTACGCTAGCCACCCAGCTACAAGTGATCCCACCCTGAGAGTAAATTGAGTTTTAATGAAGTGAATAATGTTTAAATTAATTTTTCTTAAAAGAATATTTAAAAAAAAAAAAGTTTATTAATAAAATTGGAGGCTGATGTCTACTTCACCACTCTTTTATTGAAAAAATTTGCACAAGTTTCGGCTACAATGCCATCTTCAGGTGCAGTGGAACAATTTAGATCTAAAAGTACAAAATAATGTCAATTCACAAATAATCGTCTTACAATTTGTCATGAAATTATATAACTATGTTAAAATGTATGATAAAGGAATAAATAAACTATATATATTGTAATAATTATAAATTTATTAAAATATATATATATATATATATATATATATATATATATTGTTTGATCAGTTCTCGACTGTTGATAATTTAAGTTTGTGTTGTTCTTAGGTTGCAGTCAATGAATAAACAGTTTTATCTATGCGACGTTTCGAGAATTTATTGTTCTCATAATCATGCCTTAACAGTGGAAAAAAACAGAACATTAATATTATTGTACAATAATTAATATATGATGTTATTGTTAGAGATATAAAAAAGAGTACATTGTTCAATGAATATTAATACAGTAGGTACATAGATATTTTAAATTAGGATTTACATTATTATAAAATTACTTACTTATTGTCCAAAATTGTAAGTAATTTTATAATAATGTAAATCCTAATTTAAAATATCTATGTACCTACTGTATTAATATTCATTGTTCAATGTACTCTTTTTTATATCTCTAACAATAACATCATATATTAATTATTGTACAATAATATTAATGTTCTGTTTTTTTCCACTGTTAAGGCATGATTATGAGAACAATAAATTCTCGAAACGTCGCATAGATAAAACTGTTTATTCATTGACTGCAACCTAAGAACAACACAAACTTATATATATATATATATATATATATATATATATATATATATTTTTTTTTTTTCCTCTCTATTTACTTCTGAGGAGCGGCGTGGTTTTTGTATGCAGACGAAATCGTGCTGGTGACAGACTCTGAGGAAAGAATGCAACAGGCCATTATAAAATGGCAAGAAGAACTCGCTCGCAAAGGAATGAGTATTAACAACCGCAAGAGTAAGATTATGACTGTTGTCAGGGATGAAGTGGATGTGGGCAATGTACTAAAAGAGTGCATTGGAGAAGTAATGGAAAGTGTGGATTCCTACACCTACCTTGGAACAATGTTCAATAAATCTGGTAAATATGGAGAAGAGTCTAATCAAGTAGATAAAGCAAATAATATTTACTGCCAGATATGCAATACCATTGTGGGAAAGAGAGAGGTAGGTAAGGATATCAAAATCCATATTTTTAAATCAGCATTTCTCCCAACCTTATTATATGGCAGTGAAAGCTGGGTTACTCAACACTTGAGCAGAATTATGGCTGCTGAAATGTGATTTCTGCGAAGAATATCAGGAAAAACTCGGACAAACAAGATAAGAAATGAAATAATAAGAGAAGAGCTTCAGATCCCCTCAGTGAAATCGGTCATAGAACACCGACAACTCCAATGGCATGGCCATGTATGTAGAATGGGGGAAGAAAGAGTGCCAAGAATATGTATCGAGGCAAGGCCAACAGGCAGAAGACCATGAGGCAGAGCTAGAAGGAGTTATTTGTAGCATATCCAACAGCTAGGTGTGCAAAGAGAGAAAACACTGGCTCAGGTGAAGTTGCTTGCTATGGACCGAGATGGGTGGACCAAGTGGCTTGAGGCTCCTCCACACTGAAAGGCACAAGGAGGAAGAGAAAGAAGAGAAGAAGCGGCGTGGTCTAGTGGGTAAAGCACTAGTCCACTGTTTCCCGGGTACTGGGTTCGAATCACGGCTATAGCGGAATATTATTTATTCTGTTAATTCAGTTGAGAAGGAGGGGGACCCTAGGGTATGGAGACCCTCCTGGGACAGATCCCGCCTCTATTAAGTGGGTATCCAACAAAATGGGAGAAAACCTGGCTGCTGAGCGTGATCAAGGCCTAATCACATCATTGCACAGCCGTTGGCCTTGAAACATCACGAATCTCTATATGTACTGAGCCCAAAGACCTTCATGGGTTGTAGTGGTACAGGTTTTTTTTTTTTCTATTTCCTTCTAAATTTTAATTTCATACTTATCACCATCTTATTATTATTTGTATTTATAATATTATCCTTGTATATTTGCATTTTTTTATTTTGATTGCCACTACAGTCATAATTTTTCATTGTCATATTCCTTTGACATGTATCTCATTTGTTTTCGCTCACATGCTTGAGCTGAACCATCGGCAAAATTAAAATATTTTTCACATGACTGACTATTACTACATTATGAAAATGAAATATTCTAAACTACTTTTTCTGACTAATATTTCAACTAAAAATTTACGTCTTTTTCAGAGTACCTAACTGCCTTAGGTACCGTGATAAAAAACTACATTTAGTTTCTACACAGACCACCTTTTTCCTATTCAGGTACTGGGGTGTAGGTTTCATTCTATATGATGTAGGTTTCATTCTGATTGAAATAGTATGATAGGGCTTAAATGCTGATATTTTAAATTTTCTTCATCAAAAGAACCTTTAATTCTATAGATTATATAAAAATAACTATATTATCTTTGATAATTAACAGTTGATAACTAAATATTCATGTTGAGCGAATTTCATAAACTGAAGGAAAAAACTGAAAAAAATATTGTTTTAATGCAATTTTTTGTTTTTGAAGGTATAATAAAATGTTGGAAAGAGAAAGATTTTAGAAAAAATATTATCTTATACTCAAGGTTGTAAAAGTTAAAAAAGAGTGATAAAAAGCCGATAAAACTAACTGATTATTTTATATAAAACACATGTTTCTCTATTAATTCAATTTAATTAATTCTTTAATGGTTTCACTCATTTTTATCTCTTACAGTATTTGAAAATTCTTTAATCGATTTTAAAAACAGAGGTAAGTGGATGTCGTGTGTTGCCCGCACCAGATTTTTATTCATTTAACTTAACTAGTCTGTCTAATCACACGGTTTAAAGAGTTTAGTTATCATGTTTAAAGAGTACCTGATGATGCACAGGCACAGAACCACTGTTTTGCGTTCCCCACGTAGAATGGCATAACCAAGGAATGGTTATTCCCAATGAAAAATGCTAGGACCATCTGCTAGGCTCATAGCTTAAATTTTAGTTATTTAATGATTCTTGTATTGAAGTAACCTTCTAGAGCTTGGTTTTTTCTTAATTTCCATTTCCTCTACAATATCAAGCTTCAGTAGTGGTATTTCACAGGAAACGTACATGATACAATGTAGCCCACTAAAAATCCAAGTACATAAATCTAATATTTAGGATTTAGGGGGACCTTTCCATGATCCAATGATAATTGATTATTTTTAATAAACAAACCGAAAAGTGCTAAGACGGAAGAAATTTCAAAAACTCAGAATTTAATTCCTGTCAGAATATTTTAATGAAAATAAAAACTACTTGATATAAAAACAACTTAACTAATACATATTGGTATAACAAGTTTAATCAAGATAATTTGAGCCATGTTCAGGAAAATAACAAATATTTGTAAAATTTATGTTAACTGTTAAGGTTAATTATTTTTTGTGAATAAATCTGCTTAGTATATGGTGGCCTCTCGACGGTGCATGAAGACAGGCTATAACGAATCATGAACATATTTTTAAGATTTGTCCTCAGTACCCTGAAGAGGTCTCATGTGACCTATTTTTACGGCGAGTTATAGTGGCTCCTTCCCCCAATCAGCAGACAATATTTCCTAGGATCATACCTTTACCAAATCATTAACTCCCAACACCATCCATACATTTTCATTCAGTCTCCTACAATTTAAATCTTGAGTCCACTCACTTGAAACTACATCCCGCCATTCCAATCTTTAGTTTCCAACACACAGGACTTAGACTTTTGATCGTTTCTTCCTTGTCCGCTCCTCCACTTTCCTTGTCTGCTCCTCGTCCTTCCTTGTCCGCTCCTCCACTTTCCTTGTCTGCTCCTCGTTCTTCCTTGTCCGCTCCTCCACTTTCCTTGTCTGCTCCTCGTCCTTCCTTGTCCGCTCCTCCACTTTCCTTGTCTGCTCCTCGTTCTTCCTTGTCTGCTCCTCGTTCTTCCTTGTTCCGCTCCTCCACTTTCCTTGTCTGCTCCTCGTCCTTCCATTGTCCGCTCCTCCACTTTCCTTGTCTGCTCATCGTCCTTCCTTGTCCGCTCCTCCACTTTCCTTGTCTGCTCCTCGTCCTTCCTTGTCCGCTCCTCCACTTTCCTTGTCTGCTCCTCGTCCTTCCTTGTCCGCTCCTCCACTTTCCGGATTCCTCTACCTACTCTACATGCTGCTTCTCTCTCCTCATTCAAATCCCAACTTTTCCAATACCTTATATTATCCCAAAAAGACGCTTAAAAACTATGATATTTATATTCCTGACATCATATTTTGAAATAAGAGTAAAATTTGTTCACTGTCTATATTTAAACACTGTTATCTATTAATTTTGTTCAGCACAATATTTTCTTAGAATCGTTTTCTTTCATTTTATCATTGTATATATTTGTGTATATGCTTGTGTGATATACACACAAACATACATTAACCCATAATCGTAAACAGTAATTATTTATTTTCCTTCTGTCGGTTTCCCAGACATTTAAGTTGTGTTAAATATAACTATCTTAAACATTTAGAAGATATCAGTTATATACAACATCATGCATTTCAGCTAGAACTTCCACAGGTCACACTACACCCCGCTCTATATCATGCATACCATTTTATAAGAGTTAGTTTGTATTCAGGGAACTTTCTAAATACTTATTTAAAAAAAAAAAATAGAAAAATATTTTAATATATAAGCTTATCCTTAACACCTGAGAGGAGAACCGAGAGGAGTAGCCACCCCAAATCCTTTTGAGTCTAGATTTCTGCCCACTTTCATTGTGTCACAAGGCTCACGTTCGTTGATGTAATCATTCTTAGGCGATTCGATCAGTAGAGCATATTTTCCTTTTGATTGTCGGACTCGGCGAATTCCCTCATCATACGTTCGTACAAAAACGTGTGATCTTGAGCTCATGAACTCCCACATCTTGCTGTAAAGAGTGATCTGAGATTTCTGTAAATAGATTTCATGACAGTTAGTAGTCAAAGAAAGCAATTAAATGAGAAACTTTATGTCTATAATGGAGGTAATAAACATCTTTGATTTGTAAGAAAAAAATAAATATTTAAATAATAATATTATGTGGCAAATATCATATGAAATTAACTGTTAAGGGCACAAATATTCTATTTAGTTTAGCATGGTTTAAAAAAAAAATAAAAGTATTTTCTACTTGTTTTAGGAACTTTATTTGATGTGCTTATGATTCTCAATAAAATTATATTTATGTAATAATAAATAAATAAATAAAATGTTTTTGTATATTGATTTCATAGTCATGCATTATCAGAAATTGATTTCATAGATCATCTTTTCATGTTTTTGCTTTCTAGTTTGTTGATGAGATACACACTTATTAGTGTATATTGCAGTGTACATTGATTCCTTAATCTATAGTTCACTTTCAATAATTTATTTCTTTATTAAGAGTACTGAATGATTAATATTATAGGAAGGAGTCAGGCGATTCTCTGGGAAATGTGCCTTATAATAATTTTGTGAAATCCTCTTATGTCTCAAGGCCCTAGAATGATGATTCTCTTAAGAATTTTTTCTACTACATCAAAGATTCTGTTTTTATATTTGATTCATATGTAATTACAATGATTTCAAACCATCAAAGCATCATTCTTATTCATATATTTTTTTCCAGATAAACAGGACAGGACGTGTGTAAACTAAACATGGTGTAGTTTCCTTGTATTCCACACATAATTCATAATGTTAAGTTATAGGGTGAGGCCATCACTCCTAAAGCCTATTTTCGTGAGTGCTAATAGTTGGCTGATGAGTCCCAGAGGAGAAATGAATAAATCACCATTCAATACTTTAAAAAATACAATACTTTAAAAAATTTAACAAACAATGCATAAAATGGAAATTGAAAATTAATCCTTCCAAATCTGAAGCAATTCTTTTCACTAAACGTCGCCCACAAATAAACCACCAAATCTAGATAAATTCAGCTCCCATCCCACGGTCAAAATCCGTACAGTAGCAAGGGCTAATATTAGACAAATCTCTTATTTTCACAGATCATATCAATAGAAAAAGCCAAAAAATTAATATATAAAATGTTCCCATACTTCAACAAAAAATCCCATCATACGCATCACCAGTCTGGAGCTCAACTTGCTTGATTAATCAATAAAAACTTGAAAGAATTAAAAATCTTTCAATGCGGATAATTAACAATTACCCCCCACTACACTAAAATATCATCTATGCTCCAGAATTTGCAGCTTCCAACAATAAAACAATTTGTCCACACTCAAACAGCTTCATACTTCTGTAAAACACGAGTGTCCAAAAATCCATTAATAAAGGAAATCGGCAATAATAATACAACTTTACTGAAATGCTACACTCATATACACTAAACATGTGTTGTTGATTTAAGCTAGTTTATTTTAATTTCTAAATTTTATATTTTCAATTATTTTATCCGTTTTTTTTTTTTTTTTTTTTTTATATATGTAGGTTTTTCGTATAATTTTTCCTACAACTGTAGTTGATATCAATTTAATTTTACCACATATTTAGTCATTTGGCTAATATATTATAATTACCAAATGAACAAAACATTTTCCTGATTGTAAAGATGTCTCATCCGAAATCATTTATAAATATTTTGTCAATTTGTAAATATGTAAATAAAGTTTATTTTCTTTCTATTTCATAAAATCACCATTTGATTTTATGTTTGAAACAGTCTTCCCAGAACTGAAATTCAAACACAAATTCTGGCATGGTAGACTATAATGTGCTAGGAGCTATAGGCTCTCCATTATTAGTCTATGGACTATCTGTCGGGTACAATGTATGAAGAGTGTACCAGTTGTGTAATCCCAGGTCCATTTCATTGATCTTGTGTCTTTCCTGTCATTTGTTAGCTGGTCAAGTCCATTTTATCCTTCAATAAAGCATTCTTTATTTTTTCCATTGACAAGGTGATTATAAAATGTGTGCACTTACTGAAATTTTTTTAATATATAGTTTACTATATTCTAGGTACTGAATTATTCAGCTGGTAAGTATTGTAGTATATGATTTTACTGCCCCAAACTCGAAAAAATCAAATTACTTACCCTAAAGAAGTCCCATGTTGAGCCATGATATAAAGTGCCATATTGTACTTCAGATTGAGATGCGAGATCCTCCGGGGAGTTGATGGGGGCGACCATCCGCTCGACTGTTAAGAAGGCAGCCAAGTTGGCTGTGTACGATGAGATCAAGATGAGGGTGAAGAACCACCAAACGCTTCCCACGATCCGTCCTGATATTGACCTAGAACAGTATTTGGATGAATTCATTTGATACAATAAAAAAGTATTACCTAAAATAAATGGATTGTTTGAGTAAAATAAAATATTTTTAATCACTTTATTTCATAAACCTGTACCACTACAACCCTTGAAGAGTCTTGGACTCAGTACATATAGAGATTTGTACTGTTTCTAGGCCAACGGCAGTGCAATGAGGTGATTAGGTCTTGGTCAGGCTCAGCTACCAGGTTTTTCCCCAATCTCATTGGGTACCCACTTTATAGAGGCTGGGTCTGCCTCAGGAGGGCCTCCATACCCTAGGGTCACCCCTTCCACACCCCCCTTCCTCCCCACTCCCCCCCGACTGAATTGACAGAATGGATAGTGTGCTATCCACTAGACCACACCGCTCCCATTCTTGTCTTTTATCAATTCGTTAAATCTAATGATGAATCATTTAATTATATTAAAAAAAGTTTTGTTTAATAATGTCTCTTAAATAAGTACTAATTCTAAAGTTTTATAAAAATGTATAGTTTTTATTCTTTATTTAAACAATTTATCTAGCCGAAAATGTTTCATTTTCTTAGCAGACTTATGTTTTTTTCATTTTATAATAATACAAAACAATTGAGTATTATGGAGTTTATTAAAGTATTTATCAAAAGTTGATGCTTTTACAAAGTTTCAGTACTTATACCATTGACTAAATTTAGGTATTGTAATGACTCATTCAGTGAGATATAAACAAGGTTTACTATCTAAATTTTTACTTCATAACTGTAATAAACTTATAAATATATTCTACAGCTTACAACTATTTAATAATATGTAAGTACAATAACTGAACATAATTATATCCTATCTCGATTTAAGTTAAGCAAAATTAATATATCAAACTATTTTGTATTATAGATGGAATAATCAGGAGTTCAGTCTTTTTCTAAATATTTAAAAAAAAATGACTTGACTCCTGATGATTCCACCTATACTAGTTTCTACATTCGACTATACATCCTAAATATAATTAAAACTATTTTGGTTTTTAAACCTTTGCTATTGAAAAAAGCTCATTTATTTTACCATCATCAGACCCATCTGGACATATGGAACCCAGCTTTGGGCTCTACTAAACCATCTAATTCTTCTCGCATTCAGACCTTACAATCAAATCCTTTCGCAATATCCTAAATATCCTTATGTCGTTACGAATAAAATCATCCATAATGACCTAAATATCCATTTGTTGCAGAACTATCCCAAAAAATATATGCCTCTTTTGATTCCGAACTCCAACCCACACGAATCCTCTTGTAGGCAACTTTTGAAAAGAGGATGGCCTCGAGACCTACTAAATTAAATTATATTGAAGTCCTACCATTAGTAGTTCTTCACAAGACATTTTCAAGCCCATAATAGCAAATTATCCCATTTAGCTATTGTTTTTATAATAAGTACAGTTAAATATCAATAAATGTAAAAAAAAAAATAAAATAAAAAAAAATATGCTAGCTACAATTTTCATTTAAATATAACCTTTATGAAAAATTGTGTTAATAATTAACTGTCAACAATTAAATTATCTTTATCATATTGTTTGTGATGTCTTATTAACATTGCGTCCATCAGGAAACTTTATAAATAAGTTATTATCCTTCCAAAACTGTTAATAAAACTCATGAAGATTTATTGGTTTTGCTAAATAAATTTTATATAGTTATTTATTCACAAGATCTAGAAACCGTAAATATACACACACACATTATATATATATATATATATATATATATTATATATATATTATATATATATATATAATGTAATATACCATTTTTTATATAAATTATACAATTATTTATTATTTAAATATTATGTTAGGCAGGCTAACAATTAGATTCAAAATAGATAAAAATAAAAATTAACAGCTCCAATTTGAATGTTTGTTTGTAAACATAACTTCCATTTTGGATGCAAGGGACAACCCAGGTAAAAGCCCAGGTATCTTTCTTCTACCTGGGCATAGTCAGTTTGAAGAGGGAACTTGGAGAGTGTGCAGCTGAATATGAAGAGGGATCTTGGTTAGCCTGCTTATTGTTTGTGTTATTTTGTAAGTTATTATTATGATTAAAAAGTTGTATAATACATTTGTGCCTGATTGTCAAGAACCATACCATACCCTGAGAGTAAATTGAGTAATAATTAAGTAAAAATATTGTGTGAAATGATTTTTTTATAAAAGAATATTTTTTAAAAAATAAGCATATTATATAATTTGGCTCCCAACTAGGTGTGGCTTAATTTGTTAAATATTAAGACCACGACAATCAGTGCACAATTTATATTTGAATAAGTTTTGTATGTGTTATTAATGTTAATTTGTGAGCAAACAATATGGAGGACCAAGGAAATAATAGTTATTCAGATAGGACAGAAAAGATTCAGATATTCAAACAATTCATGATGATGATGGAGAAATTGGAACAAAAGGTGGATAAATTTGGAAAAGAAATATTAGAAAACTTTACAAATGTTACTACAGAAATGAAAACTGATCCCTAGAAAAGAACCTCCACTGAAGATGAAGAAAACAAGAAGAAAGTGCATACAGACAAAGAGTGTGAAACAGAAATAGTGACTCCTATTTGTACAGAAGAAGCTCTATCAAACACTTCACATTCCAATGGTATTGAAGAGATCCAGGACAAGACTGTTATAACTAGTTTTATTGATGTGAATGAAAGTGTAAACATCAAAGAAGATGAAATTTGTGATGTGAAAACCAATGGAAAATGCTTAACTTTCAGAACTTTAATAAGTGCATCAAGTCTCCAAAATAAACCCCAGGTATTATTTTATAGTAATATCAAAGATCAAATTTGTGATGTGAAACCCATTGACAAATGTTTAACTTTCAGAACTTTAATAAGTGTCTTAAGTCCCCAAAATAAACCCCAGGTGTTATTTAATAGGTTAAACATTTTAAATAATCCGAAAATAGGTTTCCCCATCTTCAACAATTATTTATTACCAATAGTGAATATATTTAATCATTACAGAGATGTGCAAACCAAACATATCATCACCAAAATGTTAACATATGAATTTTATAATGGTTACATGGTCTTGGACCATGTTGGAAAAGATTGGACACAATATTATTTTTAACACGGCAATCTTTATCCTTTTCCAGGGGATAAAAAGGGATGATTAGCGCTCCCTCCGCTAGATGAGCTAAAAAATGGGCAGTCTGAACAATGTTCAGATTGCACCATACTGGAATTATTAATTAATAAATTGTAAATAATGTAATTTTTGCTGAAGTTTTTTTATATGTAAATTTACGTAAGTTCACAAATTAATTAGCTAAATATTTATTGTCAATTGTCAGTCTAAAACAATATGGAACCATATCTTATTATTGGTGTCTTCACAAAAGTTATTTTTTAAATTTGTTGCCCTGTTAATTGGTAGATAATTTCTTTCTAAATTATTTTTTATGCACCTAGACCTTTTTATAAGTAAAATTTATTTATATAGTTTATTTTGAAGATGTGATTAGTTATATGTTCTTAATTGTATAGAGTGCTTGTATAATTTTTATGTGTATATAGTTATAGTATATTATGTCCCTAGTTAGGTTTTAAATTTATCCTTCAATGTAAACAATTGTATATAAACTTAATTTATAAAGTAATGAAAATATTTTAAATTGTAACAAAGAATTGAAAGAAAAGATGTACATATTTTGAAATAGTTGAATTTGAAAAAAAAAAAAAAAAAAAAAAAAAAAAATTTTCTTTCAAAATATTTTTTTTTTTTTTTTTTACCTAGGATTGGGGAGAAATGTAATATACCCATTTTTTATATAAATTATACAATTATTTATTATTTAAATATTATGTTAGGCAGGCTAACAATTAGATTCAAAATAGAATAAAAATAAAAATTAACAGCTCCAATTTGAATGTTTGTTTGTAAACATAACTTCCATTTTGGATGCAAGGGACAACCCAGGTAAAAGCCCAGGTATCTTTCTTCTACCTGGGCATAGTCAGTTTGAAGAGGGAACTTGGAGAGTGTGCAGCTGAATATGAAGAGGGATCTTGGTTAGCCTGCTTATTGTTTGTGTTATTTTGTAAGTTATTATTATGATTAAAAAGTTGTATAATACATTTGTGCCTGATTGTCAAGAACCCATACCATACCCTGAGAGTAAATTGAGTAATAATTAAGTAAAAATATTGTGTGAAATGATTTTTTTATAAAAGAATATTTTTTAAAAAATAAGCATATTATAATATATATATATATATATATATATATATATATATATATATATATATATATATATATATATATATATATTTGTGTGTGAGTAAAAGTGAAAAGTGTATTCATATAATGTTATGTCAAGTGGCACAAAGACCAGCCACGTTTATAAAACTGTTTTACTTATTCATGTTCTACCCATTGAGATCATAAGGGATTTAATAAATAATGTCTCTAAAGAACTCCAACAATTCAAAAATGCTCTGTTCTTTGTCACTCATAGCTTCCTTTATGGTAGCAGGTATGTTATTTCTTGTTATGGTGTTGTTATCTCAACTTTTTGCTATATGAGTTTTTCAAAGAAACGCTTGTTTTACCTCTTTTAATCTGTTAGAGGAAAGTAGCCATTGTATTAACCACTTGGTCAAAATGGCTTGCTTACTTTTTCTGTTTGAGTCTTCACCTGCTGCAATATTTGCATTTGGAGTTCCTGGAACATTTTTTCTTGCCCTATTTACTTCTTTATCAGTGGCTTTGTTACCAGTAATTCCACAATGTGACTGGACCACTCAACAACAATTTTTTTTCCACAAAGATTCGTGCAATTGTCAAATACAATTATTTATCCCGCAGATGGTCCTAGAATTTTTTAATGGGAGTAAAAATCCTTAGTTATGCCGTCCTTCGGAGGGGACATTAAAAGGTGGTCCCGAGCCTGTGCAATGTCAGGTACTCGTTTAAGATCCCTATAATATTAAAACATGGATAGACAAAATTTAGGACTTCCACTGTAGCATCCTCCGATTAGCCACAGTAGCATAAAGTGACGTTAAATAAACAAAAAAACAATTGTTTTTTTTCCCCACAAGAGGATATAAAGCTGTTTTGATTTAGAATAATCAATATAATATAAGTTTTCAACGTAATAGAAAAAAAAAAAAAAAAGGAGAAAGTTCATATTAAAATGTTTTTTAACGTTGAACCCTGTTTTTATGTCTTTTGCAAATAAAAAAAAATACAAGGAAATCTAAACGCTAAATACTATGGAAGGGATATGGTCCAGTAGTATTTTAGGTGTTTCTACAAGATATTAACAGCAAACTTATTTCAGAAACTTTTAATAAGTAGAAAAGTTGGTTTAAGCGCAGCTATGGGGTTAAGGGGCAGTTATTCATCTGGCCAAAGAACTTATAATTTGATTGTTAAGCAGAAAAGTTGGTAGCGTGTAAAGCTAAACCTTAGCCGCTTCTTTAAACTTCCTCGAGATGGAAAACAGTTGCTTAATCTTTATTTACTATAAAGTGAAATAGCGCTTTCCGAGAAAGTTTTCTTATTACTAATACGATTAGTCAAGATCTTTGCTACTTAACTCCATCTATTTATTGTCTCGTGGTCAATTTCATGGCAGATAATTATACATTATGTGTAGATTACTGCGTTTATGACCCAGCTTTAATCGTTTATGGATTTTTTGTCAAGAAGATTGAAATTTATTACTTTTAGTCCACAATTGAACAAAAAATCATTAAAAACAACAAACCGATGACATTTGCATGCTATCAGTTAATAACGATCCTAGTATTGCCTCTCAAACCCTCCAATCCCACATCAGAGACCATGAGGTATGGTGTCAGAATTGGAGAATTAAAATCAACTCCAATAAATCCCATCAGATTACCTTTACCCTTTGTCGTAAACCTATGACATCCTGCCTTACAGTGTCCTTTAATGATATTCCGCTTGTCCCGGTTGAACAGATCCGTTATTTAGGCCTCCTGCTTGACAAACGTCTTACATGGAATCCGCACACAAGACTGAAAAGACAAGAGTCTGCTCGCCGATTTCGGTTACTTCAAAATTTACTTGACAGACGCTCTAACCTTTCACTTAACTACAAATGACTCATTTACACGACAATCATAAGGCCTATCTGGACTTACGGAGTTGAGCTTTGGGGCTCTACTAAACCATCAAACTCTTCCCGTATCCAATCCTTAAAATCCAAAATCCCTTACGCTTCTTACTTTGTCACCAACAAAATCATCCACAAAGACCTTAATGTTCCATATGTTGCTTTGGCCTGTACCAGGTATCATTCCTTCCATGAAAAACTCCACTCCCATTCTAATCTACTAGTTTCAATCCTTGCTTCCACTTCAATTCCTGATAATCCGCCGAGGCGTCTGAAAAAAGATGGCCTCGAAACCTTTTTGTGTAGATTCACTACTAGAGTGCTGCCAATGGGCAGTTTCTCTTCAAGTTTTTTTTTCATGTGTTTTATCATTGTAGCATATTTACTTGATGTATGAACATACAGTTGTAAATTTCAATAAATACATTTAAAAAAACAAACTTTCTTTTGCTTCCAGTAATAAGGATGTAAGGATTTGTTGATATATAGTGAAACTTCGCTTTGCACTTATAATTTGAAAAATATTTCGAAAGTTTCTTTCGTAAGGTCTAAGAGATCAACATTAGAGTTATTAAGTAATTAAAGCAGGGATAACAAGTCACTAGGTGATTTACCATGATAGTCATAGAGCCAGCTATTTATTTATTTTAAGATGTAGTGCTGTCAACTCTTTGGACAGAAAGTACTTATAATAGTAATAGGCTTACCGAACCCGAAGGTTCGATGCCGATACCACCAAAGTCAGTAATCAGGGGTCAGTTTTTTTCTAAATATTAAAAAAAAAATTACTTGACTCCTGATGATTCCACCTATAATAGTTTCTACAGTCGACTATACATCCTAAATATAATTAAAACTATTTTGGGTTTTAAACCTTTGCTATTAAAAAAAGCTCATTTATTTTACCATCATCAGACCCATCTGAACATATGGAACCCAGCTTTGGGGCTCTACTAAACCATCTAATTCTTCTCGCATTCAGACCTTACAATCCAAAATCCTTTCGCAATATCCTAAATACTCTTTATGACGTTACGAATAAAATCATCCATAATGACCTAAATATCCCATTTGTTGCAGAACTATCCCAAAAAATATATGCCTCTTTTGATTCCGAACTCCCAACCCACACGAATCCTCTTGTAGGCAACTTTTGAAAAGACGATGGCCTCGAGACCTACTAAATTAAATTTATATTGAAGTCCTACCATTAGGTAGTTCTTCACAAGACATTTTCAAGCCCATAATAGCAAATTATCCCATTTAGCTATTGTATTTATAATAAGTACAGTTGTAAATATCAATAAAATGTAAAAAAAAAACAACTTTCTTTTGCTTCCAGTAATAAGGTTGTAAGGATTTGTTGAGATATAGTGAAACTTCGCTTTGCACTTATAATTTGAAAAATATTTCGAAAGTTTCTTTCGTAAGGTCTAAGAGATCAACATTAGAGTTATTAAATAATTAAAGCAGAGATAACAAGTCACTAGGTGATTTAGCATGATAGTCATAGAGCCAGCTATTTACCATGATAGTCATAGAGCCAGCTATTTACCATGATAGTCATAGAGCCAGCTATTTACCATGATAGTCATAGAGCCAGCTATTTATTTATCTTAAGATGTAGTGATGTCAACTCTTTGGACAGAAAGTAATTATAATAATGATAAGCTTACCGAACCCGAAGGTTCGATGCCGATACCACCAAAGTCTGCTTACACAGACTCGTCCAATGTTCACCGTTCAAGGCCAAGCCCCCGAGATCAGCCTTAACGCAATCCTCCCATCGACGCTTCGGCCTGCCTTTCGGACGCCTACCAGTAGGTTCAGCGGATACCAACTTCTTGGAATCCATTCCTCACCGAGCCCAACCACTTTACTCGCCCATTTGAGTCTCCGTGATGCTATCAACTCAATTATATTCACAGGATACAAGTTCCGCGATTCCGCGTTGTGCAACCTTCTAAACTCCCCAGTGGCCTCATCTCTCTTCGGACCAAATATTTTACGCACTACCTTATTTTCAAAAACCTTAAGCCGTTGTTAATCCTTCAAAGTAAGCGGCCACGCTTTACATCCGTAAAGAACCGTCGGAAGAATAAAAGTTTTATAAATTCTAACCTTTAAGTTTTTAGATAGAAGCCGCGAGCTAAGTAACTTGGCAACTGAATAGTAACACGCATTTCCCACCTTTAACCGCGACTTTATTTCTTCCTGGATTTCACTTTTTCTAGTTATCTTTGAACCTAAGTACTTGAATTTCTGTACGTGTTCAAAAGTATGCCCTGATATATAGTATGCCCAGAAAGTACTTACTGTACTGAATTTTGAATTTACTCTCAGGCCTAAACCATATCCAAGGATTTCACGTACAAAATTTGAATTTAGGTACCCAAATTTTAAATGAAAATTGAATCAGAAGATGTTTAAATAATAGATAAACAGATAAATCACACTTGGCTGGAGCTTTTTCAGTCACGAAATAGACCATCAAACATAAGTTTTCATTGGGAATGATTTTTTAATGCAGGGTACATTTTGATAGCTCATTCCATGTAAAATATCGTTTACCATCTTTTGACGCGATCTCGTAAATATAAAATATATTTAAAATATATTATAACGAGGTATAACTCCAAACGGTTATTTCAAGTAATTTTTTATTATATCAATATATTTAAAACACCGGAAGATCTCGCATAATATTAAAGGTAGATAATTGGGTTGATTAATTTCTTCCAAAATACTCAAGTTTTTATTAAATCACGCATTCGACGTTTCGGGATCTTCTCCCATCCTCAGGACTCTACAAGTAAAAATAATAATTTTCATTACATTAAGAAACACTATAGTGAAGTGAATAATTAAAACGTTTTATAAAAAATTATTATAAGTCAAGTGTCAATTATTAACAACATTTAAAAATTACTGTACAACAGATTTTAAAATCAATAAGAGGTATTAAAAAATAATAATTAACAATGTTATATAGTAATAAGTTAATCCAATAAATAAATATTTTATAATTACCTGGTTTATACCATTTTGAAATTCTGGAAGGAATTAGTCCGGGTGGCGTTCATTAAATGAAACAACTAAATAGTTTCAACTATTTTATTGTTTGCCAACGTTTCAACTCCCATTATGGGTCATCATCAGGGCGTGTTATAGGCGAGTGGAAACTTGCTAGTTTCAACATTCTGACAAACATTGGAGTATAAAACAAGTCCTTTAAAAGTTGGAAGTGTGATCATCTTACTTCTAAATTACCGTAAGAGTTTTACTTTGACTTACTATATATGGTAAGGGAATGTATTGCGATCCTGAAAATTTTTGAACGCCAGTTTTCAACGGAAATACACATTTTAGGGTCCCCTGAGTCCAAATAACCAAGTCACGCAAAAATGTCTGTGTGTGGTAACTCCCGTTCGGACACGAAAAGTCCTATGAAACTGAAATTTCATATTTAAGATAAATATACGCCCGAGACGTTACAAAACCTTTTTCATCAAAATGAGTTTACCAGAAGAGCTACTTTATGTCATGTATTTTACACATTTTTTCGACTTTCTCGAATACGGTTCCGACGATTTTGATTAAACTCGCTATATCAATGTAAAAGTTAAAAGGCTTTAACATCATGTAGGTTTCATTCTGATAAAAATAGTCTTACAGGGCTTAAATGCCGATATTTTAAATATTCCTCCTCTAAAGTACCTTTAATTTTGTAGATTCTATAAAAATAACCATAATATGTTGTTAGCATTGATAAACAACAGCTAAATATGTAAGTTGTACGAAATTGAAAAACAACTATAGGAGAAAACTGAAAAAATATTTTTTTAATGCAATTTTTTGTTTTTGAACATAAGAAAAGTAATGTACATGTATGATATACCGTTTGAAAGCTAAAGATTTTAGAAAAAATATTATCTTATACACAACCTTTTGAAAGTTAATAGAGAGTGATGAAAAACCGATAAAACTAACTGATTATTTTAGATAATAATATAATAGATTTTTTAATAAAACACATGTTTCTATAGAAAGTCCATTTAATGTATTCTTTAATGGTTTCACATATTACTTTCACTTACTATATATAGTAAGGGGAAGTATTGCGATCGTGAAAATTTAGAATTCCAGTTTTCAACGGAAATACACGTTTTAGGGTCCCCTGAGTCCAAATAACCAAGTCCCGCAAAAAGGTCTGTGTGTGTGTGTGTGTGTGTGTCTGTGTGTGTGTGTGTGTGTGTGTGTGTGTGTGTGTGGTAACTCCCGGGCGGAAACGGTAAGTACTATGAAACTGAAATTTCATATTTAAGACAACTATAAGCCCGAGACGTGACAAAACGTTTTTCATCAAAATGAGCTTACTAGAAGAGGCACTTTATACCATGCATTTTGCACCTTTTATCGATTTTCTCGAAAACGGTTCCGACGATTTTGATTAAACTTGCTACATCGATGTAAAATTTAATGGGCTTTAATATCATGTAGGTTTTATTTGGATAAAAATGGTCTGACAGGGCTTTAATGCCGATATTTTAAATTTTCTTCATCTAAAGTACCTTTAATTTTGTAGATTCAATGATATACCGTTAGGAAGCTAAAGATTTTAGAAAAAATATCATCTCATACAAAAGCTTTTAAAAGTTGATAGAGAGTGATGAAATGAACATAAAACTAACTGATTATTTTAGATAATAATATAATAGATTTTTCAGTAAAACACATGTTTCTATATAAATTCAATTTGATTAATTCCTTAATAATTTCACGTATTTTTATCTCTAACTGTATTTGAAAATTCTTTCATTGATTTTAAAAATCGAGGTAAGTTAAAGTCGTGTGTTGCCCGCACCAGATTTTTTTATTTCTTACTGTACTTAAAAATTCTTTAATCGATTTAAAAAATGGAGGTAAGTGAAAGTCGTGTGTTGCCCGCACCGCACTTTTTTATATAGCTTTGCGAAATTACTTTACATCTAATAAACAGTATTTTCAAGAGGAATATATATTGATTAACGGCGAGTATAACCCATACCTTTCCAGACATTCACTGTTGCTGGAGCGGTCTTTGACAATGTCATTGTTAGGAAACTAAAGGCAGTTCTTGGAAAAGATACCCGATATGAACGGGAGGGCATTGATTCCATCAAAACGTTTTTTTTTTGTTTTGTTTCTTTTTTTGTATTCCAAATAACAATTGTGTAAGTTATTATGTTACATTTGTTATGAATTGCATGATACTTTCATTGGAAAGCATCTCGGCTTTCGGCACAAATAATTGGGTAAAGAAATATAAACTAGATAAACATTTCAATCTAAATATTTATAGAGGAGAAGTTAGTTGATAATGCAGACAGATACAAACACAATCAAGTAGAAATTTAATATAATAGTGGCTACCTTTCGGCCTAAATTTCAGGCCTTCTTTAGGGCGATTGAAGGAGTGAGAACCGAATAATCACTGACATTATTAGGTTCTCACTCCTTCAATCGCCCTGAATAAGGCCTGGATTTTAGGCCGAAACTTAGGCTTTATTATATTAAGTTTCTACTTAATTGTGTGTTAATTTGACTGCATTCTCAACTAACTTTCCCTCTATATATACATAGTCAATCATTCTTACTTCAGGAAATATTTATAAATTGGAATTGATCAGCTATCTAATTTTACAGCTGCTTTTTAAGCGTTGATATGTGGAAGGGGTCATTTTTTACATTACTAATTGTCTTTTTCACTCTGTTTAGCATCTTATTTTAAGTAATCAATCACAGGTACAGAATGTGTTTAAGACAGTGCAGTCCTTTTTTTATGGTGGCGGATAATGAAGATCTAATTCTACAGGAACATTTCAATGTGCCGGGCTGTTATAACCACAAATCACAAAATTGTTCATTAAAAAAAAAAAAAAAAAATCTACCAAAAACCTAAAGTAACAGTATAAAAATAGCTTGACCAGTAGTGTGTAGATGGGTCAGTCAGAGAATTTTCGAAACCATATTTAGAAAACCTTCGATTACAAGTTAACAGTTAGGTTTCGCTTCAGACTGCTAAAGTTTGGCGATTTTCTATGGGAAAAACTAGTACACGAGTAATGACATACTGTGCCAATCATTTATGATAATTCCTTCAGAAAAAAAAGTATGTGCCTGTAACCTTTATCCGTGATTAAACTAAATTTTCTTTGATATTGACAGATGAGGATTGAGTTAAAATTAAATGTCATATTCTATTATTATTATTATTGTTTTCATCGTAACTGCGTTTCTGCGCATCCAGCGAATTTGAATTACTATTTACTTCTTGGCCAGCATCCTGAATATTTATAAGCTTAGTATCGGGCTGATGCGAAATTAATGCAGGTTTCCTCTATTGCAATATCTTAATTCCAATTGTGTAAACAAAGCTAATCCTAACATTGATCATTATTATACCAAAACAAACCTTATCTAATACCCTCTCTTTCACCATGAATTTGTTTAGTAAAATCGTTTTGTTCAGTGTGTTCAAAGGTCTTGAATCGAAAATGTCAAAGTGCGATTTTCGTCAAATTTATTTTTACGAATTTAAATTAGGGCGCAGCGCTGCGCAAACGGCTCGTAATATTAATGAAGTGTGGGGTCAGGGGGCTATTAATGAGTGCACGGTGCAGCGTTGGTTCCAGAAGTTTCGCAGAGGAGATTTCGACCTCGAAGACAAGGAAGGTCGGGGCCGTCATCTTGCTCTGGACAACGACCAGCTGAGGCAAAAGTGGAAGAAGACCCAACCAAAACCACACGAGAAATGGCGGCGGAACTCGGTGTGAACCAATCCACAGTTGTACGCCACTTGGAAGCAATTGGTAAGGTAAAAAAGTTGGCCAAGTGGGTGCCACACCAATTGAACGACCACAAAAAAAATCGCCGCTTTGAAATCTGCTCCATGCTTGTGACACGCAATAAAAATGATCCATTTCTCGATCGCATTGTGACGTGCGATGAAAAATGGATCTTATACGACAACAGAAGGCGTTCTAGCCAATGGCTATGGTCCAAAAAGGTTATGGTCACAGTTTGGTGGTATAATGCTGGTGTTATTCACTACAGCTTTCTCAATCGAGGTGAGACTATAACTGCTGACAAGTACTGTCAAGAAATTGACAGCATGAATCAAAAATTGCAACGTCTTTGCCCAGCATTGATGAATCGGAAGGGGCCGATCCTGCTCCACGATAACGCCAGACCACACGTTGCACAACCAACGCTTCGACGACTGCACGAGTTGGGCTACGAAGTTCTCCAACATCCGCCTTATTCACCTGACCTCTCTCCTACAGACTTCCACTTTTTCAGGCATCTGGACAACTTTTTGAGGGAGAAAAATTTTCAAAACCAGGACGACATTGAAAATTCTTTTCGTGATTTCATTGAGTCCTGGGATTCGGATTTTTTTTCTGGTGGAATAAGAAAGCTTGTTGAACGTTGGCAAAAGTGCATTGATTCAGATGGAAATTATTTTGATTAAATATATATGGTTAAAGTAAAGATATGGCGTATTTACAATACCTACTAAAAACCTGCATTAATTTTGCATCAACCCAATAGATCTCTCCGCCATCGTCTTTTACGTCTTCTTTGGGGTTGTCCAGGTAACAGGGAGGAAGAAAGGGGAAGAAGCAAGCTGATTTGGATGGTGATGTCTCGAAGAATGTAACGTGTTTTATTTGTTGTGAATGTAAGAATTTACTGTTGGAATGTTTGTGTCATTGTGTATCGTGTGATTCCGGTTTTGTGTATAAGAAAATATTTTTCATTAAAATCTTCAGCTTTCTAACTAATTATCCATCTATATATTAATTTTTTATTTTCAAAAACACGAAAATTGGATAAAAAAAATATGTTTACTCTTTTCTTCTTTAGATGGCTATCGAATTCGTTTAACTTATATATGTATACGTTATTTATCAATGCTAAAAAATGTATGGTTATTTTTATAGAATCAACAAAATTAAAGGTACTTTAGAGGAAGGAAATAAAAAATATCGGCATTTAAGCCCTGTCAGACTATTTCAATTAGAATGAAAACCACATGATACTAAATTTTACATCGATATAGCGGTTTATTCAAAATCTTTTGAGCCGTATTTGCGAAAAAAGGTGAACAATGGATGATATAAAGTGCTGTTCTGATTATCTGATTTTGATAAAAAAAAAAAAATAAAAAAATGCTGTAACATCTCGGGTGTATATTTTCTTAAATATGAAATTTCAATTTCATATGTATTTTCAATTTCACGCTAGACTTACCACACACCTTTTTTGCTGGACATGGTCATTAGTGAATCCTAAAACGTATTTTTAAGGTGAAAACTCGAATCGCAATGCTTTCCCTAACTGTATGATTCATATATAGGTAAGTGAAGTAAAAGCGGACTCTCTATAAACGAGTCATATCCGTTGCATTGACGTCATGAAAGTTTTCAAGTACCCTTAGAAAGAAAGTTTACAAAAAAAATCTTATGAATAAAATTGGAGTCTGATATATAATTTCATCACTCTTTTAATAAATATTAATGCACAACGTTTCGGCTAAAATGCCATCTTCAGGTTCAAAAGAACAACTTTATCTGCAAGTAAAACATATCGTATATATTATATTAGATATTTTTTACTTGCAGATAAAAATGTTCTTTTGCACCAGAAGATGGCATTTTAGCCGAAACATTGTACATTAATATTTAATAAAAGAGTAGTAAAGTTATATAGTGCGGGGTGACCCACTGGTGGGGCACACCAGTCTGTTCCGTGGGGCGGGAAGACCACGGTGGGTCACGATTAGCTATCCAATGGGGCAACGTGAATCACAGTTGAGTCACTTATTTGTAGAAAATAATTTTATTTTATTTTTCTCAACATTATATTTTGTAGGAATTAACAAGCATAAGGGTTTATTGATTAAATATTTTATAACTTACAACATCCCCCTTCAAAGGACTCTTATCGGTTAATTAATTGATTACTCTACTTTAAAAAAATTATTTAGCTGTGCGTGATTTTTTTCATATTTTTATTCCCAAAATATAACGAAAGAATATAATAAAATAATAGTAGTATTTCCGTAATTACTCCTTCAAGTCATATTTGTATTTCAAAACTGTTACAATCTTGCATTTAGCGCGTAAGAAGCCTGGAACTGTAGTGATCTCGCATCAAACACGTTGGAACTAGCAACAGTCCCGCCACGCCCCACGAAGGTAAGCAGCTAAGATAGACCCGCATCACGCGGAAAAACACAGATATTCGTCGGCCCGGTGTGAACGTGTTAAAGAATTCACACCTTAAAAAAATGTTAATTATTTAATGCTCTGCGCAGTGGTCAATGCTAATCCAGTCTTTGACGTTTGCCAGATTAACTCCTAAGATTAGACTCGCTTAAAGATAAGGAATTGAGGAAATTCGTGAGGGATACCGATGTCGATGGAGTGGATTAACTCGCTCATGCAGAGGAAGGACAGTGGCGGCATCTATCCGCGTTCACAATCCCAACTTTAACGAGTGTCTCTCTAACGAGGGAGAGACTCAGCCTTGCCAAGCGAAGGTACAGGAAACACAAAGGAAATAGTTCATCCTGCTTCCTTTGAGGAGAACGGTCCGCTGGGCCCTTTGTATCCAGCTTAAATCAGGCCTTTCTTCGTCCAGTTATTTCAGATTTCAAAAAGAAAAAAAATGTGAAAAAGAGTATTAAATTAAGAAAAGGTTCATACTTCTGTAGATTTTTAAGGTTCATTTTTTCTCAAGGAAAACTTGGAATGATGTATTGGGTTGTGTCACATGAAATGTCTGTTTTCAAGGTAAAGGATTTTTATTTAAAATACGATATGAAAACAAGATAATTTTATTCGAAGGATTTACCTTCTTTTTCTACACATTTTTCCCAACGTGACACCAACTTTTTTATCCCCGAACTGAAAAACTCTGAGCTTTGAAGTGAAAGAAAATCTGAAAATGCACTTTTCACTTGATCATCATTTTAAAAAAGTTTTCATTTGACGAAGTTGTCTAAATTCCTGAACAGGTGGTAATCTGTTGGAGACAAGTCGGGAGAATATGGCGGGTGCGGAAGAACTTGGTAGCCCAGTTCTTTCAATTTTTGCACGGTATGTTTTGAAACATGGGGTCTTGCTGCCGCTCAGTTAGATCATGAGGTACCCGTGTATCGAGCTTGTTTACTTTTCCAATACACTTTAAATGTCTGGAAACGATAGATGCACTTGAATTTAGTTGTGCTGAGAGTCCTTTAACTGTTTGGTAGCGGTTTCCTTCTACTGTATGTTTGAAGACATCGTTGTCTATTACGGACGGAGGTCTTCCTCGGGGCAAGTTTTCCTAGTCGGTATCCCCAGCTGAAAACTTAGCAAACCAACGGCGAATGGTCCGTTCAATAACTCCCCCTTCCCCAAACACCTTGCAAATATTTCTAGCGGTCTCAGCTGCTGAATAGCCGAGTTTAAACTCGTACAAAAATATTACTTGAAAATCGCGTGTTTCCATGTTCATATTTGGAGTTATACTAAAAAGTGGATAATTGATTGGGAAGCTAATGTTTATAATACAAAGGTAGAGGATTAGTAACTGTTTACTTTAAATATGTACACATTCGGAAGAAAACAACAGAGACCTGCAAAATCATTTATGTATTTCAGAAACTATAAAAACGGACATTTCATGTGAAACAACCCAATATATCGAGAAGTACAGTCTTTCATTACCAGTTAAACTAGTAACCCGGAAACAAAGTTTTAATGAGATAAGTAATTTATGAATGGGCGTGATATAATTTTATCTTACATTATGAATTAATTCCTTAATGAAGCTCGACTAACTGAATTTATAATAATACGTCCAGAGTTGGGCCCATATTAATGAAAAGGACAAATGCTGTTTTGCCTTTCTTCTTCCAAAAGACAACTTTTTTTTTTTTTCTAATTTGAAATACTATTACATGTACTAAAAAATGGCTTTAGTGTTTCTCTTTCTAGGAAAAAATAGATCTATAATATGTACTCTTACTCAAAAAAGTTTCCATACACCCATAAATAAATTCTTAGTTTTGAAAGCTGAGGTTGATTTCCTCCACACTTTTGACCTTCCATCTGGCCCAAAAATATTAAATTTAGATTCCTTAGAGAATATGACCCGTTCCAGATTTTTTTTGGGTTTATTTAAAAACTCCCTAGTAAATTATACTTCTAGTTTAATTTACTAAAGATGGGATTTCTTCTTGCTACTGGACCACTGTATCCCATCTTACAATATTTTTGACTGTTTCTGGATGAATTTGAATCCCATAGTTCCTATTTATTATGATGGCCATTGAAGTGTTGGTAGTGTGAGGATTTGCATAGACTTCAGTAAGGATGGCTCGCCCCCTGGTGATTCTCCGGTCACCTATCTTCCAAAAATTTTAACTCTCTATGTCTTCGTCGTCCAATCTGTACAGTAGCATGGACTTTTGCTGTTGCAGGTGGGCAGGCGGAATAATGAAGTAAAGAGATAAAGAAATGGTCCACTAACAAAATTCATTTTTAATCATCCATGTACGTTTATGGATTGGTTCATTGATAACTTTTTTCATTCAAACCAATATAGCTTATTTATAATCTAGCGACATATGCTATATATATATATAAAAAAAATATTTTACACTAAATTTCTCATATGCAAAAAGTTGTCAAATTTTCCATCCATTAACTCCTAGAGAACTAGAGCATGTCGAACGTGTTATATTTTTAAATGAGACAAGAAACTTGAAACAATAAAATCTAGAGACGCCCAGCCAATAAATAATAAACTATCTTGGCACCGCTCCTGATATGGATTGGTTCGGTCAAACTGATGCAAATAGGTCCTTTATCAGGTGAACTTTTTGGTATAAAATTGTTAGTGTTTACTTTGATTTGAAATCTGCTAAAATTACACGATTAGATAGATTTTCCCAACACCTATTATCAGCTGCAAAACTGAAATAAAATGACTATGGCTGAATCAAATTGTCTTGCTAACACTAAAATTATTAGCAAGAAAAATGTTTCATTCGATTCAGTTTTATATTGACGAAAGTACACAGAATAAATGTTAAAAACCACTTAAAAATCAACAATTTTGAGAGGCCTGGATTAACCCATATATATTATTATTATTTTTATTTTAGTTTTTTTTTTTTGTAATAAAATAATGAAATGATTGTCTCTCATATGGTATCTATCAAATTTCAATTATGGAAAATATATAATTTAAATTTCATCAAATTAATCGGTCAGATCCAAGCTTGATTTGACTACCGAATCTATGTATTTTTCAAGACTTTTTTTTGCACATTTATTTCTGAACCAGTAAAATTTTAACTGGTTATTTAAACATTTTATTTTTAGAACCTTATTTTTTCAATATAGTATATAGCAAAATATATTTTATTTTTCAAATCTTCCAAAGTGAAAGATGAAATAGCTTTTAGTACAACCAACAGAATTGTTTGGTTAACAAAGCATGATCTATTATTTAGAAATTTAAAAAAAAAATAATAATACACTCATTTTATCTTTAATATTGTACCGAAACCATGCATATAATTGTTCTTCAGTATAAACCCGAGTAAATTTGGCTGCTTCTCGACCGTGTCCTATTTTCCGCTTGGGTGAAAATTGTTTCCGAAAATACTAAATAAATCAGACAGCTCCGAACACGCAACCTCTGTGCCATGTATGTTACGGTCCGTGCCGCAGAAGCATTCTATTTTTTTTACGACTACGTAAATCCTTCAGGTAGCTGTTCATTGCAAAGCTGTTTGAATTTACCGCTATAAATATCTCGAAATCTCCACTTAATTAAACTCATGTATGACTAATTTCATGATTTGTTTAATGGTTCCTCATTTATTATAGAGAATTAAAACGAGGTTTTATTGTACGCGATATGAGATAGTGTAATTGCCTTTGTTTGTATGTTTTTAATTTTAATTTTTAGTATATTACGTTGATATGACCAAAAGTATGCAGCGGTCTGGTCTAATAGGTAGAGAATTAGACTGTATTTCGGTTCTGGGTTTGAATCTGGTTATATTAGGCTAATGAATTAATATGTTCATTAATAAATATTTTTAAGATTGGTCCTCAACACTCCGAAGCGGTCACATGTGACCCATTTATACGGCGAGTTAAAGTGGCTCCTCCCTCCAATTCGTAGACAATATTTCCTAGGATCATTCCTTTACCAAACTATTAACGCCCAGTTCCCTCCTCATATCCACAGTCTTCTACAATTTAAATCATCAATCCACTCCCTCGAAACAAGGTCTTGCCATTCTGACCTTTACATTCCTACCCATAGAACAACAACTTTTGATCATTCCTTTCTTATCCGCTCTGTAAATCTCTGGAATTCCCTACCTACTCATATCCGCCATGCTTCATCTCTGTTATCATTCAAGTCCCAACTGTTCCATTACCTCCTGTATTCCCAAACAGACGCTCAACAGCAATGACGTTTCATATCAAACATCAGATTTTGAATGTAAAAAGGAAATATTATTTATTGATCATACCTAACTTAATTTATTAATCTTTTTAAATTTAGTTTTGTTCAGCAAATGTATGCATCTGAAGAAGTTTATTCATTTTACTCATTTATATAGATATATTCCTTTTTTATTTTATTACTTCTTACACCATTGTAAATAAGAATCAATCATGACCATTTGGTCTTTTGGCTTGATACACTGTATACTTTAATTGTACATATTTGTTGTTCTTAAGGGACTATGTCCCAGAATAAAGATTATTTTCTATTTCTATTTCTATTTATAAAAATCATATATTTTTTACATTCGTATTGTTTCTCGTTTATAATGACTGTATTCTTTTTATATACAATCTATGTTTTTTACTATGTATTTTTTATATATCACCGTCCTATTGTTCATATTTAAAAAATTTAATTGATCTCATATTGTTGTTTTAACATTTAATCTTTTGTTTAGTTTCTCTTTAAATATTATTATTAAAATATTATCATCTTTGTTTACTTCCATACTTTATAACTGTGATCTTATCAATTATCTTTCTAACTGTCATCCATACTTTATAACTATCATCTTAATTTTGTTTACTTGCATACTAAATATGTCATCTGATTATCATTTTACATTTAATTTTATGTTTTTTTCCATATTATATTACTGCCACCATATTATTATGATTATATACCTAGCGTATTATTAAGTTTATAATTACATTGGTTATTATCTTGTTTCTTTAAGAATGGAAGTCCCAACAGGCCGAAACGTCGGCACATAATTAAAATAGTTGTTTTAATGTGTTTTTCTCTCTAATGACCGCACCCCCAACCATCTTCCTTATCTAATTTCTCAACGGTCAACAAAACTCCATAATCAAGAGTATTCATTGGTAGTAGTTTTTTATGGGTCAAATAATGTTGGAACATTTAAAGGTTTTCTTATATAATACTAAAAATAAGTTTATGTTATGTACTTTATGACGTATCATGTGATTGAATGATGTTTATTTGTTAATTAAGATGCATTAAATAACTTTAATGGGTGGATAACTACTATCTTCTCATTTTCTTTTTCTATCTTATTTTCTAGATAAAAATAGAATTTAAATATAAAGTTTAGATGGATAGTAAAAAAGTAACTACGTAGTAGATAATGGAGTCAGAATTCAGCAATTAGTTACAGTGAATAATAGAAACATTATGGGTTTTTTTCGTTAATTTCCAAAATATTTTTTCCATTATGCGAATCGTTGTTTTTACTTCGTTTGGAATTTTAGATATGATTGGCACCAATCGAATTTTTTAATTTCGATAACACAGCTTACTCAAAATGCTTTGTGTAAGTGGTTAAAGTTAAAATCTCTATTTCTTAATATGAAATACCTATTTAAGTAATTTTGGTTTAATCTCTTTAAATTGAAGAGTTAAATTATTGTACTCGATGTAAATAATTGCCTATTAATTATCACATACTATGACGCCCTCACTTAGCTTCCACTGGCTCTCACCAGTGATGCGGCTGAGAGGGAGGCGCTGGGATCCTTTGGGCTCTGCTTGTCCTTCCACAAGTGGAGGGACAAGCCCCGTCCGGGGTCCCCTAGCTGATTGTAAATATTTCACATACGTATGAATGTGTCATGTTTTGTTTATTTATTTGTTAACTACATTTATTTGTATTTATTTTATCTACAAATTTTGTTATTGTATACGTTTATTTAGTTTGGTTTCATTTTATTTTTTTCCTTTTTGTTTATATTGTAGATATTGTATGAATGTGATCCTTTAGCGATATTATTATTGTCAATTATGACAAATTGTAATACATCAGAATAAAAGAATAAAAAAAAAATTATCACATATTAAATTACTGCTTGTTTGTAACTTACCTTGGAGAAATGTCACAGCCTTGCTGCATGAACGCCCCTAGTGCGAACCATAGGCTGTTGAGAACGGAGAAGTCGTTCGCCAATACATTAGACGAAGAAGACGTGGCATGGAGGCTGTGGTGGTGAGGATCGTCGTAGGACAAGAGCCTCCATTCGTAGGGGGAGAACCTTGACACGATGAAGAGGACGATGGAGACGCCGATGTAGGAGAATATGACGCAGACCCAGATCTCTTTGGACAAAGGGTTGAGGAAGCTGAACACTCCAGGCTTCTGCTTCACTGGCTTCTTGATCATGATGCTGATCCCGAGGTACATAAAGGGTTTGCTGAAGTCTATCACTCGCTCTCTCTCGGAGGTGATTGTCATCGAAGCTATTGCCATGTCTGCCTCCTGTCAACACAATTACCATTTAAATATAAAATATCATACAATGTTTATTTTACAAAGACTTTTTATTTTGGTATTTGGAACATTAGGAATCATATACACATGTGGAAGAACGAGCATATATAACAGAGCAACTATTGTAAACAAAAAATCGATTTATTCATTGTTAGGGAATGAAGGTGGGGTAGGCAATAAGGCTGTATGGAGAAATAGACCAACATAGGTACTTAAGGAAAACGTGTATAGAACTCTTATGTACTGGAGACTCAGATCAAATGATGAATGGCCTGGTTTAGGTGTGTCGATGCGCAGTTGGGCGAAACACCAAATTATTGGACATTGTAGTGTTATGGCCAGACTGTTAGCCGTACGAAAAAAAGGTTAAATATAGACCCCCATTATTTATTAACCAGGAATCGATTTCTGTATTCGGATTTTAATTATAATGCATAGGGTGTTCCAGAATACACTTTATTTATTTATTTTATTTTATTTTTTAAATTAGAACCTATAATTTGACGTAATACATTAATTTCACACCTAATTTCCAGAAAATTTTACTTAGGACACTTTTTTTTTATAGGAGCAACCATATAAAAGGATTACGGAGTTTTTGGGCTAACCATATCCGCCCCCTTTTTCATATAAGAGGAGTAGATACCATTCAATTGACAACAAAAAAACATGAAGGAAATCCATAATTTTTTTTTTTCAAAATATTATTATTAGTTACTGTTACTAATTATGTTTCAACATAATTATGTATTACAAAAAAAAAAAATATTATTATCTATAGGTATGTCGGTTTAATAAAATACTAACAAAAATAATTTATTAAAAAATTAGAGCATCAGGTGATAATTTATTTTTATTAAAGACAATAATAAGTTCATAAAGTATAAACAAACATTTAAAACAAAGAAACTGGTATTTATAGAGACAAAATTTGAAAAAAGCAAGAGATATAAGGAAAAAAAAATTCTCGTAAACTGGCACGAACCCGCAGGTTATTATTGATGGAATGTAAACTATAAACCTTCTAGTTAATTTCTGTGGAGGTAGATTTTTGATATGAATGTTTTAATTTTGTTTATGTTTTTAATTAATTAAAGCTTTGAGAATCAATAAAAGTTCAAACTGCATGAACTTAAATTATGATAATAAAGTTAAATTATCGGAATAAAGATGATTCATTAATTTTAATCCATCAAAATGGTTGTGGTAATTTTTTTAAAAAGGACATTTTCCATGGACGGGCGTTTTAATAAGATATCTTAGGTGTACATTTTTAATTTTAAAAAAAAATGATGCTGGACAATGATAATAGAAACTGAGAAGAACAGCTTAACCAAAAAAAAAAAATATGGTGTAATTCGAAATTTCATATATTAGTCCTATGTCCAACGAATGCCAACCAAGCCTTGCCCCACTGTTCGATGGTGTGGTACCAGATACTGGAAGCCTACATGATATCAAGCTGCAAGGCGCTCGTGCTAGATACCGTCAAATTTAGGTGTCCATCCAAAGCTGTAGCGTCTTAGAGGTAAAGTTTTTTTTTTTTTTTTTTTTTTTTTATGCTGGCATAGGGTTGCACCGCGACCAGACGGTCTATTGTGCGCCTAAGAGGTAAAGTTTCGACGTTCTCTTTATTTATTGGATTCACAATTAAAAGGAGTACATAAGGAAGTGACGTTAAATACAATTTGAAGAACAGTGAAGTTGTAAGTATGTACGTATGTTAGGGTTTTAGGCGTAAAACACCAAGGTCATCAACGCTTATATATATAGTTATGCATTTGTCAAACTTATATAAAAAAGAAGAAATAAATAAATAAAGAATTATACTAAATAAAAAGTATATATATATATATATATATATATATATATATATATATATATATATATAGAAATTTATTAGGTGTGAATGTAAATGAAACAGAAAATAATTAAGAAATGCATATGAAAACTTTGAAAAAACATCCATAAAGTAAAAGTCCAAAGATTAAAAAATAGATAAATAAAGTTTAATTAAAAGAATAAGTAATATAAACGTCAGAATAAAGCTGCAAAGAATTTTTTTTTTTCTCTCTCTTTAAGTGATTAGGACAGTCAATTTTATAATATGGGTAGTATGGAATTTTCGGAAGAAATTAAAAAAGTAATTTAATTGAATCGTCATTATGTTCAAGGACTCTTGAAATATGTCCCATTTTGTTTGAGCTGTGACGTACAATAAGGGCATTCTTGGAAGATATGACAAATCGAGAAGGCTCTATTGCAACGCTGGTACGGTGGCACTGGCTCGCGTGCAAAAAGGTAAGAATGGGTTAGTCGGGAGTGCCCAATCCTCAGTCGGGTCAATGCGACTTCCTGCGGCTGCCACGGTTAGATTTGGATCAGAGCTTATCTTTTTTTCTCTCTTTTTTTTTTTTTTTTTTTTTTTTTTATCTTGAACTTACTTGACGGACTCTCGTCCCACATTGCCTGCCAGTTGTTCTCTACTTGTTTCTTGGGGAGTTTACAAAGTTTAGACAGGGTTACAGTAATAAGTAAAACTGAGTAACATATAGTAGGTGGAAGTGAACACGTTCTAACTGTTTGTCCTAGAATGTGTGGAAATAGTGGCAAATACTTTAGACATATTTCAGAAAGCATTTTACGGGCATATTTATAGTATTTTTACTTTCACTTACTATATATAGGTAAGGGAAAGTATTGCGATCGTGAAAATTTTCGAATTCCAGTTTTCAACGGAAATACGCGTTTTAGGGTCCCTTGAGTCCAAATAATCAAGTTCCGCAAAAAGGTCTTCGTGTTTGCGGTAACTCCCGGAAGGAAATGAATAGTCCTATGAATGTGAAATTTCCTATTTAAGACAACTATACGCCCGAAATGTTACAAAAACGTTTTCATAAAAATCGGCTACCCAGACGAGCCACTTTACACCATGCACATTGCACCTTTTTTATGATTTTCTCAAAAACGGATCCGAAAATTTTGATTAAACTCGCTGTATCGATGTATAATATAGTGAGCTTTAATATCATGTACGTTTCATCCTGATTAATATAGTCTTACAGGGCTTAAATGACGATATTTAAAATTTTCTTCCTCTAAAGTATCTTTAATTTTGTAGATTCTATAAAAATAACCATATTATCTTGTTAGTATTGATAAATAACAGCTAAATATGCAAGTTGGACGAATTAGAAAAACAACTAAAGAAGAAAAGTAAAATAAATATTTTTTTAATGCAATATTTTGTTTTTTAACTTAGGAACATTAATATGCATGTACCGTTGAAGAGCTAACGATTTTAGAAAACATATTATCTCATACACAAGCTTTTAAAAGTTAACAGATAGTGATGAAAAGGCGATAAAACTAAGTGATTATTTTAGGTAATAATATAATAAATTGTTTAATATAATACGAGTACCTGTTTCAATAAAAATTCCATTTAATTAATTATTTTCACTCATTTTTATCTCTCACTGTATTTGAAAATTTCGATTCTAAAAACGGAGGTAAGTGAAAGTCGTGTGTTGCCCGCACCAGATTTTTATATATAAAGTATGCTTATTGACTTTCGTTCAACTATTGCTTAATTTTAATTGAAGTTAAAAAATATAGTTTGGTAGATTCTCTTATAACTGCAGTTTTATAGAGTATTCTAAACTATTATTTTTTATATAAAAGGTATTTTTATATGTTTTCAAGTATAAGCTTTATTATTTTTTGTTTTTGGGTATCGTTTTGATCGTATTGACCCTTTGATAAATAATATAATTAATACAACAAGGCTTTCCTTAGAACTTAGATAATAAGGAAAAGGTTACAGGATAATACTGAAATTGCAGCTGAATCGTGACTAAGTTACTGTTAACATCTTCAAAATTGATAGGTTATTTAAAGTTTGATCGTTAGTTATGAAGCCTTAATTAAGTTTGTATAGTAAAAAATACACAGGGAGCCCGTGGCTGAGCAGAGATGGGCAAAATCGCATTCGGATATACGAATACGAATGCATTCGGGAAGATCGAGTTTTGAAAATACGAATACGAATGCAATCGTATTTCAAAAAAGAATACGAATGCAATCGTATTTCAAAAAAGAATACGAATGCATTCGTATTTCGAAAAAATATACGAATACGAATATACTCACAGATGTAGACAGGTATACGCCCGAATTTCACAGGTATGCAAAGGGATACGGTCATATTCCACTGGTGTGGGCCGTATTCCACTGGTCTAAAAACGTATACGGGCCTGTGTACAAGTCATTATTATTTAACATTTTCTGTAAAATCTGTAGCTTTATAACGGTCTATTATGCTTTTCTAATATGCGAATAGAAAAATAATAACCTGGAAAAAGTTTATTTTTACATTCTTTATTTCTCCAGTTAATTTAAGTTTCTTTAATATTTATCCATTTATTCTTAACACTAGCAACAAGAAATGGTGAGATAGGTAAAATAAAGAAAATTAACAATAAAAAAGGTATTTTTTTATTTCATCAGAATAAACTTAAATCTATAGATTTAAAAGTGAATATGTAACAATTAATAATATAAATATTAATAATTATTTCATATTCATTTTTATTCGCGCTTTACTTCACTTCATTATAACCAATTATTTTTGTTATTATTATTTTTTTTATACTACTTTAATGTTTTAGGATATTATCATAAGGATAATATTTCTTTTCTTTTTTAATATAATTTATAAGCCCATTACTGCATTAATGTTTTTTATTTTCCACAAATTAATAAATTTTAAGAAATATTTGTTAAATTATTTCATTATAGAGAAAAGAACTGTATGAGAGTAGATATATGTAAATAGATAGATATTCGTATTTAAAGAAGTTATTTCAACAATATTTGAATCATATTTAAAAAAAAAAAATTATAAATATTAAATTTTATGTCTTTTAGTATAAGATATTATAAGACCGTATTCGAATTCACGCCTGGAAATGCGCACATATTGACTTGTACACAAGCCCGTATACGTTTTTAAACCAGTGGAATACGGCCCACACCAGTGGAATATGACCGTATCCCTTTGCATACCTGTGAAATTCGGGCGTATACCTGTCTACAACTGTGAGTATATTCGTATTCGTATATTTTTTCGAAATACGAATGCATTCGTATTCTTTTTTTAAATACGATTGCATTCGTATTCGTATTTTCAAAACTCGATCTTCCCGAATGCATTCGTATTCGTATATCCGAATGCGATTTTGCCCATCTCTGTGGCTGAGTGGCTAGCGCGCTAGTCTAAAGGTTGAGAGTTCGAATCCCAGTCCGATCATTTATAAGCATATAATTAATTGGGGATTCACTCACAGCCTCTCCTCCAGGTATGTGAGACCCGTCAGCCAACTGGTGGCCTTTCAAAATTATTGATGACCTTACCCTAATAATTTCATCGAGAAACGTGAGCATATTTTCCCAGGAGATAACACCAAGCGGCCAAGGGCATACACGGCCTGTCGCAACAGAGAAAAAAAAGTAAAAAATACAGTTCACTAACTTATAAATCTTACTTTCCAAAGTGATTGTTATTTTTTTCAGCCACTTAATGCTATTTTACATCAACATACCGATTATCGAGTCATATTTTATTTTTGAATCATGTTAAATTTTCTTTATTTTTAAGACTTAAAAAGTAATACAAAAATGATTTATTGGCAATTTAGTGTTTAGACAAAATTTAATTTAGATCACTGCTAATGACAAAGGCCATTTCAGGTATGAAGAAAGATAAAGTTGTTACATTTCTCATATATGTCATTATCAGTTCCATTAAAATCCCATCAGGAACCAGAAATGTTCCGGCATTGAAAAATATTAGAAATGGTCATTATGAAATGTAATGAACAGCAGGATATCGGATCCTAAAATATTTAAACATGGCTAACTAATGGATAACATCAAAAACTTCTTAATTATGTCGATATCATTAGTAGTATTATTATTTTCTTTATCAACTATCAATACTTAGACGACTTCTTCACCATAAAAACAAACTATCACTAAGCAACAAAATCATCATATACAACATGTTACTTAAACCTATATGGACGTACGGTACTCAGGTGTGGGGCTCATGCGAAAAATCGCACTTGCAGACAATTCAAATCTTTTAATCTAAATTCCTCCGCTTCATCACTCACTGTCCCTTTTACGTGACCTATAAATCATTACACAAAGACCTCCAACATACCAATCGTAACGGATATCATTAAAAAATATTACAAACATTTTCACGACTCACTCGCTGGACATCCAAACCTACTGGTACAAACATTACTGACTGATACACTACCACAAAACCCACCAAGGAGACTGAAACGCCTCTGGAGCAGAGACCTACTTCTTTAGCAGATCTTCCACGCCAAGCAGTGCCTTCACTTGGAGGTTTCTTCGCTCACGAGTTCAGAAGAATCCTGAAGGAGTTTTTTCGTAATGGTCATTAATGTTACAATATATGCCTAAAGGCATTTGTATATTACTTGTTGTTAAATAAATAAATAAAAAAATTTCTTTAATCTGAGTTGTGTTTTCATTTTATACTACGGTACCAACGAATAGGCAAACAAATAACATTTATTATCCCTACCCTTATCGACCTGGTTAGAAAACAATTAGGAATCTCACTGTAACATGATCCAATTAGCCACAGTAGCATGAAGTGGTGTTAAATGAATAAACAACAAATATATACTCCAATAATTATTAAGTTAATTTTAAATAAACTATCTAGTTTTGTGTTCACGATTTTTCAGTACATTGGATAGCACAAAGCCCTGAGGAAAAGATTGCAATTTAAATTCCTGAAGAAAGAATTATAATAAAATAACTTTGGGTCATTATCTTCAATAATTACTTATTTAATACCATATTTTATTTTATTTTTTTTTTCAATATTGAATAGCAAGAATAAATCTTCCTAAATTTTGGAACCAAATTGATTCGTAGGAATTATTCATTCCAATCTCTAATTTTGAAATATAACTTTCGTTCCGATAGAAGATATTCCGCAGCGGAATAGGTTTCAGAATAAATGCTCATTCGGGGGAAACGAATTGATATGTCGTTTGAAAACGTGCGTTTTACAGTTCACGCTCGGTTTGTTCCGATAAAGCAAACAATGTCGCCTTGTCCTTTCGGATCGGATCCAATCAAAGACTAATTTCAAACAGAGGTGTGCCGGGATCCCTCCGCCATATTCAATTATTGCGGGGGACAAAGCTGCAATTGTGAGCTGGCATTATCAAAGGGAGTTATTGAGCTTCGCCCACAACTCCCTCCGTTTAATGACTAACCGATAGGCCGTATCGCATGTTGCCGGTGAAATCATCTGTTAACGGATGCTGCATTCTCTCTACCCTGCAGGTTGGATGTATGTATGTATCTCGTACTACGGATCATTATATTTTTTTAATGGTATTATACCATTTTAATCATACCATTGAGCAATAAGTTAACGTTTACATGATTTGCGAAAGGATTTAAGTGCCAACACAATTCCTGTTAGAATTTTAGAATATAATTTAGTAGGGTTATTATAAGGAAAATCCCTGTTAGTTTGTCTATGTAAACTTGGATGTTGATACAGAAGTAATATAATGACAGTTGCAACTAAACGATTGTTTATTGTGTATCCTACGTCTACTAGTTGATTTGTTTGTTTGTTTATTTAAGCATTGTAGACCGGTCGAATTCTCGTCCTCTTAAAATAACAAAACTTGTACGATTTCACGAACAATTGGCCGGCCTTTGTTAAGATTAGGGTATTCAATCAGAACAGACTAGCCGACAATGTATTGATTGAAATAGTTAGTTTCATCTAAAACTATGAAACCTTCTAAAGAATGTTTTAAAGATAAAAAAAGTAAAACAAGATATATGGATGAAAGTGTAGTGGAGGAATGTTTTTAGTTTCAATCTCCTTCTTATTTTTCCAATTGATAAACAGTATTTGGAAAAATACTTATAATGACCCCATAACTCATTCGCCATCCCTTCTAATGAAAATCCTGCGCAAAATACTACCTTTGTAGAGAAAATGTCCTGACGCAAAATCTTTTCAGGGACTAGTGAAATATGAAATATAATAATAACAATAATTTTATTTATTTGTCTTTAGGGCAATCCCCATACAAATAGAGATGGCTGGCACAGAACAAATAATAAATTTATCACCAGCAAATATACATTATTAATTACAAATCGAATACATATTTAAAACAAAAACAACAAAACACATATACAGCAATAAGCATAAAGGTGTTGCTATCTTTATGATTCATTTCATCTAACATGTATATAAATAACATAAATTAAATATAAGACTATAAATAAATAATGTAAAAATAATAGTACTAAAGCAAATACTTAATCCCTACAAAATACTAACAAGTCCCGAAACCTTTAAGAGTGATTGACATTCTGAGAAAAAATATGTTGAAATCTTATTTTAAGATTTTCTGTGACCAAAATAAATAATGATCTTAGGTCTATTACATGGGGTTCCGCAAGAATTCCATAAAAGCCATCAATACTCACATCATTTAATACGGGCATGAAACGGTTTCTATTGTCATGGTATGGGACATCGATCAAAAAATGAAAAAATATGAAATATAAAAAAAATATTATTTTTGTTTAATTGCAGGTGTAAGGAAATAACGCAATATTTATTCAAAGATAGAAAAATATAATAAAAAAAAGGGATCAATATGAAACTTCTTGGCATTTGTTGTATGGTCTTCGCTTCTATTGCCTCATACAAGCTATTTTGGCCAATTATTCTCCAATATATTTATTTAGTATTCTTTATTAAAATCTACATTGCGTTCAGTGATTCTACGGTTACTGGGACTATTTTAGCAAGTTAGGGATAAAATATCATTAGAGTTAGGTGAAATATTTGGATTTGAAGACTTTAACATAAATGACACCTCATTCGGATTGCACTGCTGGGTATACAAGTTGTTTTTTATAATGGGTTTCGCGAATCTTATTACATATTTTGAAAACCAAAGTTAAAAACGATGTTTTGGATTAGTTGTAAGTCGGGTAACATCAGGTGTCACTTTTAAAAAATCCTTTAATACCACTAAAAATTATTTAAAAAATGATAAAGCTATTTCAAAAAAATAATTGTAATATAAACATTATGAAAAGATTGGATATAATTAGTTGACCCTTGAGAATTACTGGAAGGAAATAGTCCGGGTGTCGGTCAGTGAATGAAGCAATTAAGTAGTTTCAACCATTTATTTTCTGCCAACGTTTCCATTCGTCCACAATAAGCCTTGATGATGACCCAAAATGGGGGTCGAAACGTTGGATGAAAATAAATGGTTGAAACTACATATTGTTTCATTCACTGAACACCATCTGGACTAACTCCTTTCAGCAATTATTAAAATATATTGGCTGCAACTCAGAAACACCATTTTTTGGAAATTATATAGAGAGTACGGTTATTGTATAATTATTATAATAAGTTGAAAGGGTGTATATAAAAGCTTATCATAATTTATTATCGACGATTTATCAGACGATTTGATATTTTTCTTTCTTCTTATGTCGCCGTGTAGTGTGGTCTTTACTCTCCTAGCACATAGCACATCGAAATTGCGGTCGTTTTGTCCTAATGCCAAGAGCACAAACGGCCTTCAGTGACAGCCTCTTCGGTGAAGTGTTTACAATGGCGGAGGCTCTTTCCTTTGATGAATGTTTCAACAGCATCTTCTAAAACAGGTTCTTGTAAGTGGTTCTAAATTGCATTAATATTAATATTTAAAAGACTAATTATTTTATCAGAACAATTAAGGCATTACAGGACAGAAGGGCATATGATCGAAGGCACGACCCACATCAAGACACTCCAAACAGAGAAACAGTATATTACTTTATATATATACAGGATATACAGGACATCTTATTAAAAAATCTGAATTATTCCTATCTTAGCATAATATATAAAATGAGCACGTAGAGCTAAATGTGTTAATCTACATATACTAGCTGTACCTCGCGGCTTTGCACGCGAATATTTCATTTTTTTTTTTTTTTTTTTTTAGCTGCGAATTAAGAAAGTTTTTATACAATAACTGTGTTAGGTGAGGTTAAACAATATAAATATACCTGAGATAGCAGGAAGTTTAACTTTTAACCATGTCTATGTACGAAAAATAAATGATTATTGGTGATTGGCAGATATTAATTGTATTCAGTTTAATCTACAATAACATACCAGTAGGAAGTGGTCATACCCGTTATTATCTCATACTGACAGTTTTGCTTCAAAACATTAACATTCTATACCATTGTAACTTCTAAGTGACATAAATGCATATTTTTTCCACTCGGGGGTGTACCTTTCCAACTGAATAAGCTCGATTTTTTTTTAGGATTCAAAACTAAGTTCTATTATTTTATCAAAAATTAAACAATTTTCAGCCAATTGATCATTTTAAAAAACCCACAACAATGATACATATAGATTGGAAAGAAACCAACATATGAAACGTGGCTACGAAATATACCTAAATATATTTGTTATAAGTATTTCAGTATCCCTGCTATTACTGATCAGATTAAGACGATTGTGCTTTCAGGTAGTTAGATATATGCTTGTCATTCAAATGAGTACTTCTAGTTTTTGAGGATGCGTATAGTTTTTGAGTTATTCGATTACCAATTTTGTTTTGTGTTTTAGAGAATTATTTTTTTAAATCACTTAGAGGACGAATTTTCCCAAACCTAGCCTTATTGCACACCTAGAAGGTAAGACGAACCTCCAGGATAAATTTCAACTTTACAACCATATTCGTTTTTGAGAAACTGTGTGACCAGAAAATCGAGTGAAATGGCACTTTCGTTTATAAATATAGATTATTTACTAGGTGTGACCCGCGGCTTTTGACATTGCATATGTTCGTTTATGACATCAATTTACTATCTCTCACTCAGTTCCTCATTTAGCTCTATACGTTTTTTGTACGACAGGCCGTGTAGGTTCGTGGTGTAATCTCATGGGAGAATATTCTCACCACGTTTCTTGATGAAATTTTATAGGGTCGGGTCATCACACCCTACGCCTATTCTGTGATTCGTCACCAGTGGGCTGACGGGTCTCACATACCAGGGGAAAAGGCTGTGAGTCAATTTCCAATTCATATATCCTTATAAAAGTCCCGCCGGGGCTGGGATTCGAACTCACAATCTTTGGAGTCCAAGACTAGCGCGCTGGCCACTCAGCCACGGGCTCTCATTTTGCTATATGGCAGCGTATAAATTTCTTATATATTAACAGATATTAATTTCATTCTGTTAAATTTACAAAAACGTCCAACCTTAAAGGCAGAGAAAGAATAAGAAGAAATATAGAATATTATTCCAGTTGCTGTAGGCAAAACCATAATTATTTAATAAGTTATAGCTTTTAGACATCTCGTCTACTTTATAAATATGAATTGACTCCATTTGTGAGGGTAGATATCCACCAGAACAAAACCACAGTTATTAAAGGTTAGAAATAATTTTTTTTATGATTAAAAAACAAAATGTTTTTTAGTCGCTCAAAATCATTGTAAAATGCCAAAAAGATACACCTGTCAAGGAAATACGAATACTGTTTCTAATATCTGGCTTACTGTATGGAAGAATATAACTTGTAGTGTATTGTGCGGTGGCAACATTAAATCCCATAACCTCCGTTGGAAACGGTATTGCGAATCATTCATGAATCTTGAGAATTAAATATTTTTTTGTGTTGGAGGATTGTGGATGTTAAACGTAATATATCGAAGCTGTCGTCACCGACGCACAGTGGGGTGAAACACCAAATTATTGGACATTGTAGGAACCCCACTGTTTTTTATTTTATATAAGATTTTAATTTTGATGTACACGGTGTCCCAGAAGACACTTTTATTTATTTATTTTTTACTGGAACCCTATGATTTTACTTCGTAAATTGATTTTACAACCTATTTCTAGCAACTTTTACTTAACTGTATAAAATTATTACTGTGTTTTGAGGAAAACCAAAATCCTCCCTTTTCTATATAAGAGGAGTAGGTACCATTCAATTGACAATAAAAAACCATGAACAAAATCAATACAAATTTTATTCAAAATTTTATAATTAGTTACTTTTACTAATTATGTTTGTACATAAATATGTATAACACAAAAGTTAATTTTTTAATTATCTATAGGTATGTTGGTTTATTAAAATATCACAACAAAAAGAAAAGTAGAAAAAATAATTTATTCTCAATTTTAGAGCATCAGTTAATAATTTATTTTTTCGATTCACGAAAATTAAAGATAATTATACGTTCATAGCGTATAAACAAACATTTAAAAGAAAAAAAACAGGAATTTATAGGGGTAACGTTTGAAAAAAAAAAAAACAGAGCTAAAAGAAAAAAAAAATTTCTCGTAAACCGGCACGAATTAATGGCAGGTAGTAACTAATGGAAAATACATATATACATATAAACCTTCTAGTTAATTTCTGTGGTGGTAGATTTCTGGGCGATTTTGAACGATTTTCGTTATGAATGTTTTTCATTAACAAAAGCTTTAAGAATCTATAAAAGTAACTTTTAAAACGTTCAAGCTGCATAAACCCAAATTATGATAATGAAGTTAAATTATCAGAATAAAGATGATTTATTAGTTTTCGTTTATCGAAATGGTTGTGGTAATATTTTAAAAATGGACATTTTCCATGGACGGTCGTTTTAATAAGATATCTTAGGTGGAAAACTTTAATTAAAAAACAAACTGAAGATAGACAATGATAATATATTAGGAGATATTTCTCTCTAGTCTACATTTAAATGCATTAATAATAAAATTAATTAGTTAATGAAAAATCAATCATTTGTGTTCAAAATTTTCAAAAACTGATATGGAACCAACTGAAAATCATCCTCCAGATGCAGAATGTAGACAACTTATTTTTAACAGAAATATAATGGTATTTTTAATAATAATAATAATAATAAAACTTTATTCTGGGACTATGTCCCTTAAGAATAACAAAAATGAACAGTATATATTCATATTTATGTCTGGGCAAGAAAACAATGAACAACTGACTTAAAAAAGTTATAGGCCTAGGAATCACTAAAGAACTTTTAATAATGATAACAACTTAAATATCGTATATTTACATAACCAAACATTGTCAATTATTTAGATTGGATCTATTTCAATGGAATAAACAATAAAACATTAATTATAAAATGAAAATGTTGATTAAAATTTTACGAAAATAAAACAAAATTTAAAATACCTTTAGTAAATAATAACTACAAATTAATTATATATTCTCTGTCATCTGCCAAGTGTTCAATGTTAATCAAATCCATTTCCATGAAATAGTAGCAGATAAAACAATAACATAAAGCAAAAGTGATACTATTTCACAAGTCCCTGGATGGTTAGCTCTTTACTGGAGGTTAAACGGTGAACCTTCTCCAGTAAAGTTTAGATTCAGTATCCTTACCCTAGGTGGTGCAACGGGCAATGGCTGACTTCAACGGAAGTTACCCTTACCGTGGGCTGGTACAACTGGCCCTTAGTGTGTGGGAAGGGACTTTAAGCAGGTACTGTCCTTTCTAATGTTTTAAACAATAGATCGTGGGAGAGTTCAAAGGATGATAATATTGCTAATGGGAATAATCAATCTTAATAGCTAACAACAATTGTCTATTAATTTGCATATGCTCGCCCCACTGTGCGACGGTATTATGGGATATCATGAAAAATATAATTTTACTCCTGTTGCTAACAAAATACTTTTTTTCTCATTTTAAATCGGTTTGTATGTCCGACAGCGTCAGCTGAAAAGGGACAAAAGCTGTGTCATTTGCATTGAAACTACCCCTACTGTTTGTAGAGCAGTTACTAAAAGGTTAACGATAATGTTATAAATATAGAAAAAAAAAATCTTGGAAGGAAACTGTAGATAAAGATAGGAAAAGGAAGAAGAAAAAAAGGAGGGTGGGGGTTGCCTTAAAGGACCATGAAAGTTAATTACTCTGTTTAAAAAGCTATCGATTGGAAGGGTTGGAGCGACGGCTGAGAGATGGCAGTAGCGGGCGGTAGAGGCCTGAGCTCTGACAACCAGCCCCGGAACGAGCTTTATCTGTTATTGAACACTCAACCTCCAGCCAGTGAAAATATTTGGACGTGTCTTGGCCAATTAGCCCGTGACCATTCAATCGAGAATCACTCTCCACCGCCTGGCTAGGATATCGCACCTCCAATATACCCCGACGGTCAATACAATGCACGTTACATATCATGACAACGAACAGTGGCAGAACTCGTGTTATAAAAACCTTTAGGAAATAGTTTTTCAATTTTAAATATAAAAAATCTGGTGCGGGCAACACACGACTTTCACTTAGTTCGACTTTTAACATAAATTTAAAAAATATTAAATATACTTCAATTTGAAAAATATTTGAAGTTGACTTTAATTAAACGTGTATCCATTTTCGTTGGAAACATATGCTTTAGATTAAATCTGTGGCGGTCGTGAAAAACTAGATAACTCGAGTTATATCAAAAATGAGTTAACTCCATGTATCGCTCCCTCAGACCGTCTCCTACATCGTGTTAAATTGGTTAAAGACATTTCTTGGTGGAAGAAATTTCAGGTGGAAAGAAAGCTGTAATTAATAACTCTATTTTGATATTACGTAAAACTCGCTCACCTGTAAAATGCAAGATTTTGACTTAACCACTCATTCACGATCGCCACAGAAATAATATAACTACATTAAATTGTTAATCAGTAATAAGTCACTTTATATTACCTTTTACAACTCTGTGTATTAGATATTTATTACGCCTATATTACTGTTCTTATTATCAGTAAATCAAAAATGACGTTAAAAAATAGTTTTGCTCTTTTATCCTTTAGTTGGTCATCAAATTCGTCCAACTCGTTAAGCCGTCCTTCAGAGGGGTCGTTAAAAGGTGGTTCCGAGCCTGTGCGATGTCAGGTACTCCTTAAAGATCCTAATAGAACCTGGATAGGCAAAATTTAGGACTCCCACTGAAGCATCGTCGGATTAGCCATAGCAGCATAAAGCGACGTTAAATAAATAAACAAAAAAAACCTTTCGTCCAAGTTGTATATTTAGCCGACCTTCAACAATATTATTATGGTGATAGGGTTTATCTTTTTGAATGTACACAATTAAAGGCACTTTTTTATAGGAAGAAAATTTTAAATGTTGCCATTTAAGGTCTGTCAGATTATTTCAATCAGGATGAAACCTACATAATATTAAAGCCCATTAAATTTTACAACAATATAGAGAGTTTAATCAAAATCGTATGAGCCGTTTTTGAAAAAATCGTAAATAGGTGCAAACGCATGGTATAAAGTGGCTCTTTTCGTAAGCTGATTTTGATGAAAAAGTTGCTGTAACATTTCGGGCGTATAGTTCTTTTAAATATGAAATTTCAGTTTCGTACGACTTATCGTTTTTGCACTAGAATTACCACACACACGCATACGGACACACAAATACACAAAACTTGTATCGGGACTTGGTCATTTGGACTCAGAAGACCCTAAACTACAAGAAACGTGTATTTCCGTTGAAAATTGGAATTCGAAAATGTTCATACTTTCCCTTACTACCTATATATTTCATATATAGGTAAGTGAAAATAAAAAGTATCAAATATTAAATATAGCAATGTAATTTAAATATAACAACTCTAAGGGTGGCAGTTTGTTATTTAATTATTTAATATCACATTATGCCATTTTTGCAATTTTTGTCGTGTTAAGTTTTTCTATAATATATTAGTATATTATAAGCATGTCATTAATATTTCTTATAGTGAAAACATTTAACCTAGAAATATATTTCACTTAGTACTAAACCAAATAAAAAATTCTTATATCCAGTTTATATTCAGATAAACAACCGAGTTGTGGTGTATAGCATCTGAATTCAACAGATTTTTTTTTTTTTATTATATTGTTCTTATTTTAGAAAACTTCTCATTTTTCTCAATCTTCAAAAATAATCTAGTTATGATGAAATTGCAAGTGAAGTTAGTCGTGATGTTAATATCAATTTTTTTTTTTTAATTCTTGTTGTTCTAATCCTGAAAAGTTTGTATTAAACAAAAACGAAGCGAGTACATTGTGCACTTTGTTTTATAACTCTGAGGGAGGCAATGGTTCTAATTGAATTAAAATGGAAAATATTTATATATATATATATATATATATATATATATATATATTTTATATATACATACTAACAAAACAAATTTGTAAAACTCACATGAGATCAAACATGAAATTTTAAATGAATAAGACTAATTAAAATTAATATAACAAGAGCAAATAATATTTACAACAATTATTTACTGTTTCTCTATTATTTAGCCGAATTCCTATGTTAAATTTTGTCTAATGTATTTAGCTTTCCTACTGTATATTAGGCAGTTATATTCCTCTTATTTCCGAAAAAAACAAATTTAACAAGGGAATATATTTTTGCTTTTTCCTCATTCAGTTACTTACCAGATGCTTTCACATCACCTCATTTTTCATCAATCATAATGTCAAGCAATATTTACTTATTTCGATAAAATGAACTACACCTGCTCTATAGTAAGAAATAGACTGACATAGTTAATGGATAGAGCACATGACTGCCGTGGTGTGGGTTCAAATCTAGACTGTGGCAGAATAATAATTTATTATAATTTAGCTGGGTGCGACCCTGAGTTAAAGAAACCCAGCCTCTAGAATGTGGGTAACAAAAAGTATGAGGGGGAAAATAATTTCGTTTGATTTCAGACTAATAATTCCTCCTTGCACTGTTGTTAACCTTTTAACAGTACGATTCTTATGATGGGTTTTAGAGGTACTGGGTTTAGAGGAAAAAATATTTAAAATGAAACATCTAAGCCCTTTTAGAATATTTCAGTAACAGTAAAACCTACATTATAGTAGAACCTATTTCATTTTACAACACTAATGGCTTAAGTTTAGAGCTATTTTTAGAAAATCATTCAAAGGTGCAAAATGCATTACATAAAGTGGTCCTTCTAGTCCGTAAATTTAGGTACAAAAGTTGTAACGTAGCAGACATGTATCTGCCTTAAATATGGAATTTCATTTCCCTACGATTATTTATAATTATTAACACAATATTAATTCACATCTACTACAGTTATTTAAGTTTATGCGGTTTTCATTATTCCTTATAATTTTTCTCAACTTATTATATTAAATATTTTTCTAAACTTATTAGCTTTTATACTGTAATTGTGGACGTGGTCAAATATTTCCATATTACCCATTTCAATCCATTCCGCCTAACTTCTTCAGTTTGGAAAAATATTTCTTTGATATTTCCAACATAACTGTTAGTGAAATATATTTAATTATTTCAAAAAAAAAAAAAAAAAAAAAAAAAAAAAAAAAAAAAAAATCTTTCATTTAAGACCTATAAGATTATTTTAATGAGAAAAACGTACCACCTAAGAAATACCATAAATTATGAATTCACAAACAATTTTTGCGTTGATGAACAAAATTAATAACAACATAGTTTTAAGTCCTTTAATTACAAACCTCAGGCCTACCTTAACCCATTAGTCAAAAATCTCTCATCTGGAAGTCTCTCTCTATATAAAATACAATAATAACACGATTTTTGGTTTCCGTGAACTTCATCTAAACAATGTGGCGGATATTGGTAAGGCCTTCACTATGATTTAAGACATTTTTTACAGATGGTTTATGGAAAAGCTCGAAAATTTAGAAAAAAAAAATTGTTTTTTTAAAAATATTACATTCTGTCTCAAAATAAACAATAGTAATTGTGATATGGGACTACGTTCATACAATATACACAGAAAATAATGATGGAGTCAAATTACATAAAATAGAAAATAAATAAATTTATTTATACAAAAAAAAAACAACAACCTATAATTAAGATAAACACACAGTTGACAAATAAATTAACATCAACACACAATCATAACTATATATTGTACAATATTTACAATCTGCTGAAGGAAACCCAGACTGGGCTTTTCTCTTCATGGATTAGTTAAGATGCAATAAAATAAGTTTTAAAAGTTAAAATAATGTAGTTATAACCCCATAAACTTGTGAACATTCTTAGTTGTAGAAGGAATTAGTCCGGGTGGCTGTCATTAAATGAAACAACTGATGATCAGATGAAACCATTCTTCATTCTCCCACCATGCGCCCTGATGATGACCCAAAAAGGGGGTCGAAACGTTGGCAAACAATAAATAGTTGAAACTATTTAGTTGTTTCATATAATGACCGCCACCCGGACTAATTCCTTCCATCAACATCCACATTGTTATTTGTAATGTTTGCAATGAGGGAAGTTATGGGATTCTATGTTGCCACCTAACATTATCGTATATATAAAGTTATATTCTTTCATAAAATACGCAAGATATTAGAAATAATATTGCATACCAAATAGTAAGTTAGTTGTTATAATAAATGGAAATATGTTTCTTATTAGTAGTTTATATTTTAAAGGTTATTTTATAAATTCTTTAAACTAAATTAAATTAATTATATGTAATTTCAACAGTTCATTTAAATAATAAAAAACTGAATTAAACAGGAATCGTTATTGGTTTTGTTGATTTAATATTTTTATACAAAGCATAACCTGGTGAAATGGGGAAGCCCGTGGATGAGTGGCTAGCGCATTAGTCTCACACGGCAAACGTTGTGAGTTCGAATCCCAGTCACCGGCGGGACTTTTATAAGCATATAATTAAATGGGGATTCACTCACAGAGTCATATTCTCCCAGGAGATTACAAAAAAATCCTACACGGCCTGTCGCGCCAGGAGAAAAAAAACAAAAACTGGTGAAATATTGTTTAGTTGTTAGTTGATTCTTTTAAATGTAAGGTTATGCATGAATGTTAGTGTTGAATATTCCTTTCTATGAAATCATTTCGAATTTCTTGGATATTGATATCAACTATAAATCGCTCATGCAGTACATTTTTACACGTAAATGACAACAAACCCAAATTCTACCCAATGGGCCACTAGTTCCTGATAAACCTCCCAGATTTCTGAAAGAAAGATGTTTGTGAGTCCACATACCATACTAATAGGCAGATACTTAACTAAAGATGTTATTGTTATATCCATATCAAAAGGTTGCATTGATTTAGGCTTTTGTGAAATTCAATTAATGCACAACTAAGAAACATATAAAAATCCAATCTGAATTGTTAAAGGGGTTTCGTATAAAGTGTTAATTGAAGTAGGTTTTAGATTAACAGCGCTCCGATACTTCCAACAACAGGGATCTCCTGAATGTAAGTTAATCGGTGTATCCATTGGTTTCTATTTTATTAAGAATGATCAATAACTTAAATGTGATGATAAATGTCATGAATACAAATTAGTAACATAAACTTGTTTATTGTTAAAAATTAAATGATAGGTAGTATTCTTAATACAGAAATATATCCATACTGATGATAAATAACTGGAAAAAAAAAAGATTCATCAGCGGAGAAATGCAAATATCAAGGTGGATTTGCAATTTAGAGTGGTCATTTTAACGGTAGACCCAGTCGGACTCATAAATCTATAAGAGTGAGATAGGAGTCTCTGGAATTGGAACAAGAAAGAATGATTCATTTTTATGCTCATTCGTTTACTTATCGGGAATGAAATAAAAATCCCATTTATGGTTCAAAACAGTAATATGTCGATACCTAAGAAACATCTCTCCACATAATAATAATAATAATAATCGGCTTACCGAACCCAAAGGTTCGATGTCGATACCACCAAACTTCGCCTGCTCAGACATATTATAAATTCAAACCTTTAAGTTTTTAGACAGAAGCCGTAAGCTTCTGAATAATAACACGCATTTCCCACCTTTACCCGGGACTTTACACATACTAAGTTAATTTAATTGTTATAAAAAAAATCGGTGGGCGAAACATATGGAAGTTAGTGATGAAAAAAGTAATTACATATAGTTCCGTTAGAAACATGGGTTTCGTTAAATAACCTATTATATTAATACCTGCAACAATCAGTTTGCTTGTTTATTAATTTAACGTCACTTTATACTACTATGGCTAATCGGACGATGCTACAGTAGGAGTCCTAAATTTTGCCTATCCAGGTTTTATTAGGATAGGGATCTTTAACGAGTACCTGACATCGCACAGGCTCGAGACCCCTCCGAAGGACGGCATAACTAAGGTTTCTTTACTCCCATTAAAAAATCCTAGGACCACCAGCGAGTTTGAACCCGTGGCCTTTATCATAGGAGGCTGTTATGCTAACCACCCAGCTACCGGTGATCCCTAAACAGTTCGTTCGTCATTCTCTATTACCTTTTACGACTTTGTGTGTTGGATAACATTTTTTTAAAAGCTTTAGCTTTCTAACGGTATATTATCCGTCTATATTACTTTTCTTAAGCTCAAAACCCCACAAAATTCATTTACAAATATTTTTTCTATTTTCTTTTTTATTTGGCTATAACAATTCGTTCAACTTGTTCCGTTCCTTTTTAAGCCTGATAAATTGATATGGTTCTCTTTTTTGAATCTACAAAATTAAAGATACTTTAGATAATGAAAATAGAAACATTCGGTATTTAAGCCCTGTCAGTCCATTCCAATCAGGATTTCACCTGCATGATATTAAAGCCCGTTAAATGTTAAACGGATATAGCAAGTTTAATCAAAATTGTTGGTGCCGTTAAAAAAAAATCGTAACAAAATACAACAAATATGGTATAAAGTGGCTCTTCTGATTTGCTGATTTTGTTGAAAATGATGCTGTGGCATCTGAGGCATTTAAAACATAGTGTTTTCGAGATAGAGTAATGACACACACAGAGCCTCTTTTTGTTATTTGGTCTCAGAAAACCCTAAAACAATTATCTTAATAATTTATCTTATTATATATTTTATGAATGGGTAAGTGAAAGGAAAATGAACCATATTTAAAATTTATTTAATTAGAAGCAACATGATTATTATAATATGAAATACTGTTAAGGGAAATAGGCTAGGCTGAATATAACGTACTAAATCAAGGCCTGCAGATGATATAATTGTTCAGTGAGTTAATTAGATCTGACACATCCTGTGCGCGGAGCACAATTCATTGTAATAACAATTGAGGAACTTTAAAATAAAGCGGGGATCACTTGTAGCTGGGTGGTTAGCATAACAGTCTCCTACGCCAAAGGTCACGGGTTCAAACCCGCAGATGGTCCTAGGATTTTTTAATGGGAGTAAAAAATCCTTAGTTATGCCGTCCTTCTGAGGGGACGTTAATAGATGGTCCCGAGCCTGTGCGATGTCAGGTACTCGTTAAAGATCCCTATCCTAATAAAACCTGGATAGGCAAAATTTAGGACTCCCAGTGTAGCATCGTCCAATTAGCCATAGTAGCATAAAGTGACGTTAAACAAATAAACAAACAAACAACTTTAAAATGAAGTTAGTTATGAAAAAAGGTAATTAAATATAGTTTCGTTAAATAATCTATTATATTATTACATGCAACATTCAGTTCGTTCGTCATCCTTTATTACCTTTGTGTGTTTGATAATATTTTTTTCTACAATCTTTAGCTTTCTAACGGTATATTATCCGTCTATTTTTGTTCTTATGCTCAAAAACCAAAAAATTAATTAACAAATATTTTTGCTATTTACTTCTATAGTTGGCTATTTAATTCATTCAACTGATATATTTATCCGTTATTTATCAACGCTAAAAAGATGATTTGGTTATTTATATAGAATCTACAAAATTAAAGGTACTTTATATGATGAAAATTTATGAGAGAAAAATAATAACATGCCAAAGAGCAATGGAGAGGAGCATGTTAGGCATAAGGAAAAGCCAAAAGCTAAACGGTCAAAAAATAAGAAAAGCTAGTGGTGTCACTGATGCAATAACATTCGTGAAAAAGATGAAATGGCAATGGGATGGTCATCTAATGAGGAAAAATTATAAAAACTGGGCTAAAATGTTGACTGAGTGGACCCCATTAGATAGGAAAAGGAACTGAGGCAGGCCAAGGAGAAGGTGGGTCGATGAGATCAAATAGGCAGAAGGAGTGCTATGGTCACGTGATAGTCTAGGGCACAGAATTTTGGAAGATGGAGATGAGCGAACTCTTCAACTCAAGTAGAGGTAGTTACCGTTAAAGACTTTAAACTCCTAAAAAGGAAGGTCTATGTACATATATGTATATAAAGAAAGAAGAAAAAAAAAAAGTTTGTAAATAAAAATTTATGATAAATGTTTATATTTACATCAATAAAAACTTTATTATTATTATTATATGATGAAAATACAAATATTCGGTATTTAATCGCTCTCAGACTATTTCAATCAGGATTACAGCTACATGATATTAAACCCAAGTAAATTTTACATAAATCTATCAAGTTTAATCAAAATCAATAGAGCCGTTCATAAAAAGTCGTAAATAGGTACAAAATGTATGGTATAAAGTGGCTCTTCTGGCTCGCTCATTTTGTAGCATCTCAGCTATATGCAATTATCGTTTTCCTGCCAGATTGACACCACACACTCAAAACGTTTTGCGAGGCTTCGTCATTTAGACTAAGGAAACCTTAACGTGTATTTTCCGTGAATACATGAATTCGAAAATTTTCACGATTGTTCCCCAAGAACGGGAAAGCTCCATTGATCCCCGACCCAACCGTCAGGTATGAAACAAACGACCTCGATCAGGCAGATGAAGTGGATAGGGAAAAAAGAGAGATCTACAATAAGAGTATGTCTTTCCTAAAAGAGAAGTTTCGCGAGACCTTCGGAGGGAGAGAGTTCTGTCTAAGGAGAGAGGTTATGGTTCGGATCTCGCGGGGCTGTGTCCAGTAGAACAAGGAGCCTTCTAGAAGGCTGAGGTGTTGGTAATAGTGAATTGTCCATGATGGCCGAGAATATAATATTGGACTGTCGGGGGATTATTCATCATCACCTCTATGGATGTTAGTTGGGTTAAGATTTTTCCTTGCAAGACTTGTATTTAAGTTTTTCTTTATTCGTCTTATCTTTTTGCCTAAATTTTGTCATTGATTCTTTGATACTGTTGGTCCTTTAGGTGTGCATTTTCAAAGATGTTTCTTTTTTTTATGCTTGGATTTTGCTTTGGATTATAGACTATATTCCATATTATAAGATATAACATATAACTTTTCAGTTCATTGATAAGTACGCTGTGCATGATAGCAACCCAATACAGTTGGGCAGCACTGTTTTGTTTTATTGTAATTTTGATAAAATAAAGCATTTCTCTCCTTCTCATATTATATATATATCATGTGTAGGTTAGTAAAATAACTATAATTGAAATGTATTTTATTTGAAGCAACATGATTATTATAATATGAAATATTGTTAAGGAAAATTATATTTAGGCTCAATACAACATATTAAATCAAGGCCTGCAAATGATATACTCGTAATTGTTCAGCGCGTTAATTATATCTGACTCATAATTAAATCGGGAACCGCTTTTCCTGACAGTATTGAAATTTAAATCTCATTACGATTCCATAACGATGCCTGTTAGAGATACTAATGTGAAATGTTTTGTACACAATTTCCTCAAACGACTGTTTCCCATAAGTTACACCGGCTGATAGGAGCAAACCCTAACTGTGTGTTCTGTTGGTGATGGAGGTGACCAGCGGGTAGGGGAAGAAGACCGGAACAAAGTTTGATTTAGTTAAGTAAACAAAGCAAGTTGGTAGGTATGTTTACTGTGGCTCATAATTAGGCCGTGTCAGCTCGTCTGTCTTCTCTTCCTAATTTAGTAGGTTTTCACTTTAAGTGCATGAGGATATCTTTTAGGACATAGTACAAGTGTCTGAGTAAAATTAAGTTATTAGTTAATTCGATCATTTAGAGGCTTTGTGTGATAAGTACTTGGCTTTTTAGCTTTTTAGCCGGGATTCGAACCCAGGACCCGGAGCACAGCAGACTAGCGCCCTATCCGCTAGACCACGCCGCTCCCTGTAGCTTGTTGAAAAAGGAATAAAAAATCTGGTGAACGCAACACACCACTTCGATGTTATAATCATTTAACTTTTTTTAACATAAAGAGATGAAAACAAATTGTTAAAGTTCAAACCTGCGAGTGGCCCTGGGATTTTTTAATAGGAGTAAAAAATCCTCAGTAATGTCGTCCTTCGGAGGGGACGTTAAAAGGTGGTTCCAGGCCTGTGCGATGTCAGGTACTCGTTAAAGATCCCTATCATAATGAAACCTGGATAGGCAAAATTTAGGACTCCCACTGTAGCATCGTCCGATTAGCCACAGTAGCATAAAGTGGCGTTAATTAAATAAACAAAACATCTGATGCAATGGTGTTGTATTATTAGGTATTACTTCTTATTTCAAATCGTCAAAATACGACGACGTGATCGCGGAATTGTCGATAAAAGAAAAGAAAAAAAATGTGTGGCATTTGGACTTTAAATAAACGCAGCTAAGACTAAGATATTGGTGGTAAAAATGAATAAATTGATGCAATCACAGAACCTTAATGTGATTGGTAACAATTTAAAAATTTCTAATTTTTTCGATACCTCACTTTCCAACTAAAGACAGGGTATCCTGCAGTCTATCTAACAATTCTTACTAGATTAGGTAAATCAATATTTATTCTGAGGGACCGTCACTTTGTAACTTTTATTTATTATTTACATTCACATCTTTATTAAATAACACATCTAGTAAATTTCCTAAAGACAATAGCATAGACCAGAGTTGCAGAGAACTACCCTTTGCAGCACTTACAAAATATTCTAAACGAGAAGGTCTCTGCGCCACCTTAATAAATTTCAACCAGCTGACGACGGACTCGAATTTTGCTGTTGCTGTTTATGTAATGCTTTTTAGGTATACTTTTTTAACACATAAGGACAGGATTTGAAAAAAAAGCATCGTCCGATTACCCACAGCAGCATAAAGGGACGTTAAATAAATAAACAATCAAATTGTTAAAGAATTAATTACATTTAGTTTCAATAGAAACATTGTTTTATTAAATAATCGATTATATTATTATGTAGGATAGTTTTATCGGTTTTTCATCACTCTCCATTAACGTTTACAATTTCGTGTATAAGTTAATAATTTTCCTAAAATCTTTAGCTTTCCAACGGTATATTATGTATCTATATTATATTGTTTATATTAAAATACAAAAAAAATGTCATGAAAAAATTCTTTTGCTCATTTCCTATTCAGTTGTATATCAAATTCATCTAACTTATAAATTTAGCCGTTGTATCAATGTTAACAAGATAATGTAGTTAATTTGTTCAAATCTACAAAATTGAAGGTAGTTCAGAAGAAGAAAATTTAAACTATCGGCATTTAAACCCTGTCAGACTATTCCAATCAGAGTTAAATCTACATCGTATTAAAGAATATTAAATTTCACATCGATACAGAGAGTTTGATTAAAATCGTTGGAGCCGTTTTTGAGAAAGTCGTAAAAAGGTACTAAATGCATGGTATAAAGTAGATCTCCCGGTCAGCCCATTTAAAATAAAAAGTTGCTGTTAGATCTCGGGCATATTGTCACAAATATAAAATTTCAGTTTCGTACAGTTTATCGTTTTGGCGCTAGACTTATCACACGGACACCTTTTTGCGGGACTTGGTCATTTGGACTCAGGGGACCCTATAACGTGTATTTCCGACGAAAACTGGAATTCGAAAATTTTCATGATCGCAATACTTTCCCTTACTATATATTTCATATAAAAGTAAAAAAAAAAAAAAAAAAAAAAAACCCTGTACCACTACAACACATGAAGGGTCTTGGGCTCAGTACATATAGAGATTCGTACTGTTTCTAGGCCAACGGCAGTGCAATGAGGTGATTAGGCCTTAATCACGCTCAGCCGCCAGGTTTTTTCCCCAATTAATTTGGGTACCCACTTTATAGAGGCTGGGTCTGCCCCAGGAGGGTCTCCATACCCTAGGGTCGCCCCCCGACTGAATTAACAGAATAAATAATATTCTGCCACAGGCGGGATTCGAACCCAGGACCCGGAGCACAGCAGACTAGTGCTCTATCCACTAGACCACGCCGCTCCCCCATATAAAAGTAAGTGAAAGTAAAAATGTTTTGTAACTTGAAATAAAACCACCACAAACAATCACTTTTAACAATTACTTTGTTTAACCACTCCTCCTTCCGAGTTGTTAGTGGCATTTAACTAAATTCTAGAGCTTTCCTTCCTGATTGCTGGCCAACGCAGATTATAATAACCCACTCGGCCACCCCACCACAATTCAAGAAGACCTAAATAGGATCTGTGTCTGAGGGAATCTGATTGAATTAAGAAATAAATCAAAATCAATAAATCAAGGAATTGTTATTGGATCCAATCTCCTCATTACATCCTTACCATCTCTTCTTATATTATTCCTCAATGACAAATCCATTAATTTTTGCTTCTCTATAAAAAAACTTAGGTATCTCTGTCGACAAAACCATATCAATGATTTTGGAGTTACCCGAGTAAGATATTTTCCACCGAAATGGTAGGTTCCGTCCACTGCCTTTCAGTTTGCGTTAAATGAGCTAAAATTCATTATTTTACTAGAAGTATATTTACCGAATTCCAATTTTGCTCACCTTTGCAGAAGCGTCAGTTTACCACGATTAGCAAAAAGAAATAGATAAACATTTAATTTCATTCAATATCGTTGAGTGCAGCTTAAAAAATATTTTTAAATTAAATATTAGTGACTGGTATTAAAATATACCAAAAATGTATAGACCAAATCGGATTTGTCTCCAATCAAATATAAAGTCGTTTGTAAAGTTCAAATATATAATAGTCTAGGAGCTGAGGCCCAAAAATGCTTACTATAAGAAAAATTTTCAATGTGATTTTCACACATTGAAAACTTTGTTCCTGTATTTTGGACCCATTATATTACATGGATAAAGATATCTCGGTACATATAAAACCTACAGCCGCCTGTCACCTCTCATATTAAAGCATATTAGACGCTTGTTAGTTTTTATTATTACGAGTAATTTGGTAAAATTAGAATTTTCTTTTATATCGGGCTGAATACTGTTAAAAGTTCATTAATGCCTCTCTTTAAGACACAAAATATTGTATGGACAAAGATATCTCGGTGCCTAAAAGACATATAGACGTTTATCAGGTCTGAAATTAAAGCTTATTCAATGTCTATTAATTTATACTATAATGAGTATATTCTTCTAATGCTTGGTTTCTGTAATATTTACCTTCATAACGTTATAATTAGACCAATTTTCGTAGTTATAACATAATGCATTATATAGACAAAGATATCTCGATACCTATAAGACGTACTATCAGCTCTCCAATCGAAGCTTATTTAATGTCCATTAATATATTATATTATGAGCATTTTAGTATAATGCTCGGTTTCTATAATATTTACTTTTATAATGTTAAAATGAGGTCAATTCCTGGATTTAGACCGTTTTAAACCTAATTTTCCAGTTGAGGCCGGTGTTCCTCAAGGCAGTGTCATGGGACCCGTCCTCTACATCCTTTACACTGCTGATATTCCTACACATCCTGATACCTTTCTGGCAACTTTTGCAAACGAAATCGCCATCCTATCATCCAGTTCCAATCCTGAAACAGCATCCTTAATCCTGCAAAGACACCTTTGTCTTATCGAAGACTGGTGTATAAAGGTGAACGAAGCCAAATGCAAACACGTAAGCTTCACTCTTCGACGAAACTCCTGTCCGCCAGTTTACTTCAATTCCATTCCAATTCCTCCTTCAGATACAGTCCGGTGTCTTGGCTTACTGTTAGACAAAAGATTGACATGGAACCCACATACAAGACTTAAAAGACAAGAACTCAACCGACGATTCGGACAGTTATACCGACTAATCAACAGAAAATCTGAACTTACAGTTGACAACAAATTATTAATCTACAAGACAATACTGAAGCCCATCTGGAACGAGGGATTTGAACTGTGGGGGACAGCTAAACTTTCTAACATCAAACGCATTCAATCCTTTCAATTCAAAGTCCTCCGAACAATAGTAAATGCTCCTTATTATGTCTCCAACAATACCTTGCACCACGACCTTAATGTTCCATTCATTTCTGACCTAATTCCATCTAAATTTTCCAAATTCCACCAGAACCTCATTCATCATCATAATCCTCTAGCTCAATCCCTATCCAGCTCTACTCATCCATACAACCCACCTAGATGGTTGAAACGGCAGTGGCCCAGTGACCTTTTGTAAATATGTATATATTGGAGTTCTAGCACTGGAGATAGATAATAGATTCTCCACTCAATGTGATGTATGTATGAGTGTGCGTATGGGTATTTAGGTATGAGTGACTTCTTGACTTTATTGTATTGATTCATTATTGTGTATATATTTTATTGTAATTTTTTGCTGTGTAAATATTGTATGAATGATATCTTTCACCACTACTATTGATGTCCAAATTGGGACAGATTGTAATTTTACTCAATAAAATTGTTGTTGGATTTTCAAAGACCGTTTTGAATGGCCGCCATTATTTATTCCTACCAGTTTGAGGTGGCAGACAAAAGAAAATGTTGTACCAGTCGGCTAAAATGTGAAAATCACATTGAAAATTTTCTTTTTATAATAAGCTTTTTTTCGGCCCTATCTCTTAGACTATAAATAAATAACTTTAGTAACTGAATTCCACTGCTCATTACTTGCTCTTTTATTTTACAACGTTTTCTCGATTATGGTATTCCTGTAAGACTTAGATTCATTTAAAAATAGTTTAACTAATATTCTTTCAAGTTGTCAGCATTTACGTGAAGTTTGCAGAAATGCTGTAAAATAAAAAGATGGGGTGGTGAAGTGAAATTGACTTATACATTTATCGCTATTTTTTCTGCTCTAACAGGATAAAGCACTGGAAACGATTGCTATTCTAAAAATACAGATAAGTTATGTATTACAAGATACTCATGAAACGACAATCAGACTATCATTATTAAGCAATATTTATATTATATGTTTAGTTCGGATCAGATGATGAATCATATAATAAAATTCTATCTTGAAATGTTAATTACATGTAAGTTAAAATGAATTCAGGATATCGGCATAATTATTGCGTTTTATAGTATCTATCATATCTACTGTTGCAGCTTAGCTTAAATGAATGAAGAAATTTCCTTTGCTAATTTTTTAATAACCACAACTGTATAATTAAACGTTTAATATTGAGCTGATAGTTTAGCGTTCCATCTAGCCTGGATTGCGATACTGTGAACGTTGTGCCGTTGGTTGAACAGTTGCACTGTCAATAGATAACCAGCTTCAACTTGAGCAAGTAATATCACTTAGTGTAATGCAATATGATATCTTACGTTCCGAGAAACTGCTTGCCTGTTATTTGATATTTCCTCGTGCAATACCAACATAACACTGTTTGCTTGGTAATACAACTAACATTCGGCTGATAGATACAAAATGAATTTTTTTTTTTATGAGTTCTTAAAACAAGTAATATATTGTTATGTAACTAAGTAAAAGTGAACTAAATCCTAGAATATAGAGAAGATTCTTAGAACCCAGAACAATTTTGTATCCCTTTCCTTCCATTCATCCCTCCCCTTTAATGTTTAAAGAAATTAATTTTTCCTATATATTCTATCTGTATATTCGTACTAATTTTACTACCAAAGTAGATGGGTGGGGCAGACCTAGCCTCTATAAAGTGGATATCCTAAAATTGGAGAAAACCTAGTGGCTGAGTGTGATCTAGACGTAATCACCTCATGGAACGGGCGTTGGCCTCGTTATAGTACGTATATTATGTACTGAGCCCAAGACATGGACTGTAGAGGGTTATTGAATCTTTAAAATATAATTACATCCCTAAAATAACTGTAAAAATTAAATAGAATAGCCAAGTTAATAGTAAACTAAGATAATAAACTATAAAGCTGATAAAATAAATTTGAATTTACTCTAGTCCGAAACTTCGGATAGTTTAGACTAACCTAATAAATCTAACTATTTTGTATATAATTTGTTAGTGGGGTTTAAGTTGAGCGATTATTCAGTGTTTGCTCACAGTAACAGTAACGTACAGGTGGTAATCTGTTGGAGACAAGTCGGGAGAATATGGTGGGTGCGGAAGAACTTCGTAGCCCAGTTCTTTCAATTTTTGCACGGTATGTTTTGAAACATGCCGCTAAGTGAGATCATAAGGTACCTAAGTATCGAGCTTTTTTACTTTCCCTATACACATTAAATGTCTGGAAACGGTAGATGCACTTGCATTTAGTTGTGCTGAGAGTCCTTTAACTGTTTGGTAGGGGTTTGCTTCTACTGCATGTTTGAGAGCACGTTGTCTATTACGGACGGAGGTCTTCCTCGGGGCAAGTTTTCCAAGTCGGTATCCCCAGCTGAGAACTTAGCAAACCAACGGCGAATGGTCCGTTCATTAACACTCCCTTCCCCAAACGCCTTGCAAATATTTCTAGCGGCCTCAGCTGCTGAATGGCCGAGTTTAAACTCGTAGAATAATATAACTCGAAAATCCCGTGTTTCCATGTTCATATTTGGAGGTATACTATAAAGGTAGAGGATCAGTAACAGTTTAATTTAAATATGTAAACATTCGGAAGAAAACAACAGAGACCTGCAAGATCCTTTATGTGTTTCAGAAACTAAAAAACGGACATTTCATGTGAAACAACCCAATATTTTCTATTTATATATCAAGATGGCTTTGAGGAATGTCCTTCTGTCTCACTTATGCGTAATCAATACTTTGCTTAGGGCTGGTCGATGGGTATCCTATAGCTGTCAATAACAAATGCTGTGATTGAAGCGTGATTGATATATATTACGATTTTGAGAAGGTATTCAAATGTGGAATGACTTCAAGAGAGCTTACGATTATAACCACAATATGATATTTCGTAACAGAGTTTTAAAAGAATACCTAAGTATAGTGAGTTGTACTCAACACAGAATTAATTTAATAATAAATAAAGCCTAAACACGATTTATATAATTTATAATATTTTAAAATAATATCGCGCCATTCTGATCTTTACGTTCCTATCAACAAAACCAAAACTCTGGACCGTTTCCTTATATCCGCTCTACTGTGCTGCTGTTCTCATTTAAATCCCAACTTTTCCAACATCTTCTGTCATCCCAGCTAAACAGAAAACTCATCTAACAGTTGATAACAAATTACTAATATACAAGACAGGACTGAAACTATATGGACCTATGGAACTGTGGGGGACAGCTAAATATTCTAACATCAAACGCATCCAATCCTTCCAATGCAATGTCCATCGAACAATTGTTAATGCTCCTTATTACGTTACCAACTGTACCTTACACCACGACCTTAATATTCCATTTGTTTTAGATCTGGTACCATCTAAATTTTCCAAATTCCATCAGAACCTTCTTCATCATCCTAATCCTCTAGCACAATCCCTCACCAGCTCCACCCACCCCAACAATCCTCCTCGAAGAGTGAAACGACAGTGGCCCCGCTACGTTCTGTAAACATTTATACTAGAGTTCTGACACTGGCCAGATCCTCAACTCATGTACTGTATGTTTGTTGCTATTGCGCCCTATCTCGGCCTCCACTGGCTTACACCAGTGATGCGGCCGAGAGAGAGGAGCTGGGATCCCTTAAATTCCGTTTTTTCTTACAAAAGTGGAGGGAAATGCCCAGTCTGGGGTCCCTTTAGCAGATTTTATATATTTTATATAGTTATGATTGTTTGTATGATGTTTATTTATTTGCCAACTTTTTATTTATCTCAATTATAGGTTGTTGTTTTTATCTATTATTATTTTATTGTAAATATATGAATTTATTTATTTTCTATTTATGTAATTTGACTTTATCATTATTTTCTGTATATATTGTATGAATGTGATCTCATATCACTATTAAATTTTGTTGGGGACAGGGGCGACGGAACTAGCTCGCAGCCTCAACCCGAACGTTAAATATGAGTCGCCGAATCCCTGATATTTATTCTGGTTTCGTTATGGGTTTAATTATGTAACTAACTTTGTCTAATACATACATTGAGAGGAAAAAATACAAATGAAACAAATAAAATAAACTTCCTGAGAAACGTAAGGAGTACTTAGGGTCACGAGAACGATTGCAAGGCGATGGTGGCGACAGCGAAGTAGCGACCTGTCTCTCCTGTAACTCAGAGCACTCTCATTCCCGAGCGGTCACTATCACTTAATCCCCTTTTATGTAAACAGAGCCCCCCTCTTTCGTCTGAACTTAATATAATATATATATATATATATATATATACATGTAAGAGAAATAATATTCTGAATTAGTAGTTTGCAATTGAGACGTTGGTTTCCAAAAGGTACTATATCCATTCTAGGAAATTTTACAGGAAGCGCCAAAATCTCTCGTTATCATATTATTAAACCAGCTAATTTGATTCTTTTCGCATCAAATTATAGAATTGTTTTTTTTTACTATATTAATAACATCATATTAAAGTTATGAAATGAAATGTTTTAGTATGATTTAGAACGAAACTAAATGTGTAATTAGTACCTTAAGAAATTAATAGCTTTTATAAATCGCGTTATTAAAAGACTTGAGTGTTCATTAGATACAAACAAATTTAAGATTCAGATAAAACTAAATGAGGAGAATATAAATATGTAAAAATATAAATTTTGTAAAAAATGTCCTTTAGTACCTTTTGGAAATCAACGTCTCAATTCTTAACACTATTGTTCATTTTGAAACGGATTGTAATATATCTCAATAAATAAATATTTAAAAAATCTGTCATCTCATACTTACGTTCAACATTAATAATATTTCAGTTCTGGTATTAAATTTTGAATGAAGAAAATAATTGTCTACGGTCTAAACGTAAATATTATATGTCGATCGAATTAATTTTTCTATTTGTTTGACACAATTTTCTCCAGAAGATTTTTTTTTTATTTCGTAGTATGATATCTCGTTTTCTTTCTAATTTCATTATTGTAAATAATAACTAATTATGTTAATGCTGCCTGTTTCGTCAGTTAAAATGTAAAATTATGTTCATTTTATATTTTAATATACATACCTGTAATTCTTAAGGGAACAAGTTCCAGAATAAAATTATTTTCTATTCTATTCTGTTCTATATAACACTTTATTCCTCCCTCAGGTGGCTGTTTGAGTAATATAATTTATATTTTATCACTGCCTGGCTCAAGGCTTCCTTTTAAAGACCTCTAGTGGTACATGATTCCCTATATATAGTTAGTAAATAATTGATGCCGAGACCTGTAAAACGGATCTGAAGGTAAGAGGGGTGCGAATAAAAGAGGAAAAGAACTATATGCTAAAAGGTAGAGAAAAGAGGCGGTCAGATAAAAGGGAAGGCTATTAAAATATAAGAGAGGGAGGTGGGGTGGGGTGGAGCGAGATATTGCGTTATCTCTCCCGGCTTTTAGCTCCCCAGCCCCGGCAAACCTAGTTCCAGTAATGGCCTTATATGGACCTCCGCCTGTCCTATAGCACCCTCCTACTAAGTGCTGTCGCTAAATTAACCGATACCATTGTTATAGCTTACAACCCTATGCTAGAGGCTTCCAGGTTCTTCTGTAGGAGAGTTATCACTATTACTCACCGGCTATATCTAAATTTTATTTTATACGGATTAAAGGGATGATGAATAATACAAAATAAGTATAATGAGTTCATTATATCAGAAAAAAATCTGGTGGGCACACCATTTTCACTTACTTCTCTTTTAAAAATGGATTAAAGATTTTTCAAATACTAAAAATTAGTGAAACTATTAAAGAATTAATTTAATTGAGTTTCTATGGAAACACGTGTTTTATTAAAAAATCAATTATATTACCATCAAAATGTTTTATCGGCTTTTCATAACTCTTTATTAACTTTTACAAGCTTGTGTATTAGATAATGTTTTTTTTTCTAAAATCTTAAGATTTCCAACGGTATATTATATATGTATATCACTGTCCTCATGTTCAAAAACAAAAAATTGCATTAAAAAAATATTATTTCAGTTTTTCCTTTAGTTAGGTATCAAATTCATTCATCAGTGGTAACAATATAGTTATTTTTATTTATTTAGTTATTTATATGTAGTTATTTTTATAGAATCAACAAAATTAAAGGTACTTTAGAGAAAGAAAATTTAAAATATCGGCATTTAAGCCCTGTCAGACCATTTTAATCCGAATATACCTAAATGATATTTAAGCCCATTAAATTTTACATCGATATAGCGAGTTTAATCAAAATCGTCGGAACCGTTTTCGAGAAAATCGAAAAAAGGTGAAAATGCATGGTATAAAGTGGAGGTTCTGGTAAGCTCATTTTGATGAAAAAGGTTTTGTAACGTCTCGGGCGTTTATTTGTCTTAAATATGAAATTTCAGTTTCATAGGACTTTACCGTTTCCGTCCGGGAGTTACCACACATGCACACACACACACACACACATACAGCCCTTTTTGCGGGACTTAGTTATTTGGACTCAGGGGATCCTAAAATGCGTATTTCCGTTGAAAACTTTCCCTTACTATATTTAGTAAGTGAAAGTAAAAACCAATTTAATTTGCATATGTTACAATAACTATTTGTATAGTATTTATTCCTTTGATTGTTCTAAAAACATTATGTAATTTCTGAAGTTGATTGGAATAGTATAATTAAACATTTTTATAAATATCAATAATACAATTTTTCTAAACCGCAACCAGATTTATAAGAGGAATATGCTAGATAAAATAATTGGCACTTTATAGGAGTTTGAGACGAAACTCTGGTTTTGTAGGTTTCGTATTTATTATAGGTGTAAATATGCAGAGAGCGCTGTCAAGAAAATTTATTGTCAAACGCTAAGTTTACATCTGTTACATATCAGACATAACTAAGGCCTTATTTAATCATATTGTTTAATGAAACAAGTGGGCCTGTTCCTCCACTTGTGGAGGGAAAAGCGGAGTCCAAGAGATCCTACCTAGGTTACATTGGTGAGTAAGGTTCTGATGAAATTTGTAAAATTATTTATATATATTGTAAGGTTCTGTATATATTGTTTGAGTGTGGTCTTATATCATTATTACTAATGTTCATTTAGACACAAATTTAAATATATCTAAATAAATATTTATATACCTATATATATATATATATATATATATATATATATATATATATATATATATATAATTAATTTTATTTTATGTTTTTATCAAAATTCTCCATCGATCAATAGAGTTCAGAGGAAGAATATACACGATTCATCTCTTATTACCATTGCAAATCTTTTTTTTTTTCAAGTTATAATTTTTATTCCTTAATTCATTTATCAATCAATTTATAACTCAGAACCAGAAAAACAAAGTATGTCAATAAAAGGTTCTTTTTGTTGGTTTATTTTTAATATTTATGGCGGAAAAGCCATGTTGATTTATTTCATGTTTATTCTCTTTGTTTAATTTCGAATTTAATTAAAACCGAAGGGTTAACGTTTGTTCAGGACCGATCAAAAGCCTCGAGTAAAAACCAGTTTATTTCTCAATTCACAAGAAAAAAAAGAAAGAAAAAAGTAATCCATATTTTTAATATCCAAAGATAACCTTAGAATTGAATACAGTGTAATGCACTATAATTCACATGTAGTATTAACAAATTGAATCCTTTTTAAATATTTAAATTAAGCGTCCAATATTGTGAGAAAATCATTTTGTTGGTTTTAATATGGCTTACTACTTCAAGAGTCGCCCTACTGACTTGTCCAATTAAAAGTTTCGAGGAACACTGTGGATTAAAATATATGCCATCCTACTTATGAAATGGCCCGTGTTGAACTTCCCCATTTAAGTTTAGTAATTGTTTAATTTAATTAGTTTATGTTTATAGCAATTATATTAGTTGTAATAGTATGGTATTTACTATTGCAACCATACTATAATAGTTAGTTGCTGAGTCGATAGTAATTTTATTCTAGAATTAAACTAATCTTAGATCTTATGTCAGACGGGAGATCAGCTGATGCGCCTGATGGTAACAGTCGCACTTAACTTCGTCTCTGAGATTTTTGATTTTTCAAAAGGATTTTCATCGATTCCAGTCTCGAAAAAGCTGCCAGCTTTTTGGACATCAACAGCAGTAAGGTTTGGAGTATTATTTCGGTAAGCAGAGTAATTTTTTTTTTACCGCAAGCAGTGAATGCAGAGTCAATAGGCTTGACACAAAGGGTAGCCATATTTCCTCATATCAGCTGATTGCTGGTATTGGGAATATATACTTATTACTTGTTTCCCTTTAACATTCTTATATTACTATCTTTTTTTTATATATGAAATGCGATATTTTCATCAAGTGATGTCTTCTAAAACGGCAAGTAAAAGATCAAGATCAGCAGGTTCAAATTCGTCTCCCACTAAACAAAGACCCCGTCGTGATAACAATAAGAAGTTACCAACACAAGCGAACCCTTCAAGTAACACTTTGAAATCTGAACCCCAGCCTGGCCCATCATCACAGGAGATGACAGATGAATCTCCTTTTTTCACACCGAATCCATTTCAAATCCTCCATAGTGAAAAAGAAGACATGGAATCTGCCCCTACACCAAGGGAACCACCACCTCCCCCGATATTTGTCAAAAATATTAAAAATTTTCAACTTCTTTGTGCACAACTTAATAAATTAACCAACCCTGGTAGCTACTCATGTCTAAATAGAACAAATGACACTAAAATATCTCCGGATAGTGCTGAAACCTACAGGAAAGTAGTAAAATATCTGACAGACACCAAGGCCGAGTTTCATACTTATCAGCTACGCCAGGAGAGAGCACTGAGGGTTGTAATAAGAAACTTGCATCCCTCGACACCAACTGAAATTATTAAAGAAGAACTGATGGAGATGGGATATAAGGTGCGCCAAGTCACCAACGTTTTGAAAGATAAAGTTCAACTTCCAATGTTTTTTGTTGATCTAGAACCATCGACAGGAGTCGAAAAAATCTACGATCTTAAACGACTGTACTACAGCTGTGTAAGAGTTGAGAAGCCCTACATGAAGAAGGATATAGTCCAATGCCATAATTGTCAGGCATATGGCCATACTAAATCTTATTGCCACCATATACCACGCTGTGTGAAATGCGGAGAAGAGCATAGGACAGGAGAATGCACTAAACCGAAGTCATCACCCGCAGTATGTGCTCATTGCCTCAAGGACCATCCAGCCAACTACAAGGGATGCCAAATATATAAAAATCTAAAGACCAGATTTCAAAAACCTCAAGAACCAGAAACAGCAAGAATAACAAGATCTAGAAGAGAACCATCTAAATTTGTAGATTCCAATGTCTCATTTGCCCACTTACTTGGAGGTGGGGACCAGAGTAATGAAGCCGAGGCCCTGCCGAAACAACGTTTAACTCAGCATAATCCACCTATTCCACAACAAACTATTCCGCAAAATTTTCCTATTCTTCAAAAAACTCCTCAACATCAAATTTCCCATATCCCTTCTCCATCAAATGTCACAGACCTTACCAGTCTCATGACATCCTTCATCTCCGAAATCAAATCCCTTGTTATGCCTCTAATATCACTCCTTACGAACCTTGTATCAAATCTCATTCCTGCCTTACAAAAACCATAAATGACCTCACCTAATTCCTTATCCATTCTCCTTTGGAATGCGAATGGTGTTAGAAATCACACTGACGAACTGACAGCGTTGTTGCAAGACAAAACAATTGACGTTGCACTTATTACTGAAACTAGACTAACCACTAAACAGCTTTTCAAAATACCGCAGTACATAACATACCGTACAGACCACCCAGACGGCAAAGCTCATGCCGGTTCTGCTATCATTGTCCACCAATCCCTCTCTCATCATTTACTTCCACTTCCTACCTATGATTTCCTGCAAGCCACAGCAATAGTAATCAAGACTTTTTCCTATCCGGTAACTATTACATCAGCATATTGCCCTCCCAAACACTCCATTTCCAACACCGAATTTGCATCCTTCCTGGATTCCCTAGGAAATCATTTTATTCTGGGTGGAGATCTAAACGCCAAGCACCAGCAGTGGGGTTCTAGAACCACGAATTCTCGTGGAAGAAATTTGCTGTTTGCTCTGAATTCCCGAAATTTTAACCTCCTACCTCCTGACTCCCCTACCTACTGGCCAACAGATCCTAACCGTAATCCAGATATCCTCGACTTCTTCATCCACAGCGGATTAGGCTCCCTGAACTATTCCGTAACTCGCCTTGATGAACTATCCTCTGACCATAGTCCACTGATCCTTAAAGTATCCCTAACTCCTATTCCGAAACCCATTCCACCATCATTTATCCGAGGCCCTGTCAACTGGAACCTCTTCCGCCAAATCCTCACCGATAATATTGACCTCAGTGTGACCCTCAAAACACCGGATGACCTTGATGATTCCGTCTACTCCTTTACTACCGCCATTCAGCAAGCTGTCTGGACTGCCTCCTCTCCTAAGCACTCCAATAGAACTCCTCAGCAAAACCATTTACCTCAACACCTAGCTGACCTCATCCATGCAAAACGCCGAGCCAGATCATTATGGCAAAGAACCCGACACCCAACAGATCGCCGCTCCTATAACTTTTATTGTAGGCAATTAAAGCGGGAGTTGGCGACCTTCCGTTCCCAGTCCTTTAATTCCTACCTCTCCTCTCTATCAGCTCGAGATAATTCTCTGTGGAATGTGACCAAAAAGATCCTAAAATACCACAAAGTTTCCCATCCTCTCCGGCGTGGTGATGACTCCTGGGCTGCGTCTGATGAAGACAAAGCCGAGGAATTCGCCACACACCTCTCCAAAGTATTCACTCCTCACCCGGAATCCAACAGAAATCATACCACAACAGTTCAAGAATTCCTTTTCTCACCAATACCTCTTTCCCTACCTCCTAAAGCTATTAATCCATCTGAGGTGAAATATCTTCTTCAAAAACTGACCCTTCGTAAATCTCCTGGCCACGATCTCCTTACCCCCCAGATCCTGCGACAACTTCCCCAGAAAGCCATTATTTTTCTTACATACATCTACAACTGCATCCTTCGCACTACCTATTTTCCTCTCTTATGGAAACATTCCACAATCATTCTATTCCTAAAACCAGGTAAACCTTCCAGTAACACTTCATCCTACAGACCTATAAGTCTACTCCCCATCCTCTCAAAAATCTTCGAAAAGCTCCTTCTAAAACGAATCCTGCCTATATTAGAATCTCACAACCTTCCTTCCCACCAGTTTGGTTTCCGTTCTCATCATTCCACTGTTCAACAAGGACTCCGAGTTGTAGACCATATTTCCTCAGCCCTCGAATGTAAAGAGTATTGTTCTGGTGCGTTTCTGGACATAGCGCAAGCTTTTGACCGGGTATGGCACGCTGGATTACTCTTCAAGCTTAAAACGCATTTACCCCAGTCTCTCTACCTCATTCTAAGATCCTATCTCTCAAACCGCTCCTTCCAAGTACGCTGTGGTGTAGAATTTTCCAACTTTTATCCCGTTGAGGCCGGTGTTCCTCAGGGCAGCGTCCTGGGACCCGTTCTCTACATCCTTTACACCGCTGATATTCCTAATCATCCTGACACCTTTCTGGCAACATTTGCAGATGACACCGCCATCCTATCATCCAGTTCCGATCCCGAAACCGCATCTTTAATCCTGCAAAGACACCTTTGTCTTATCGAAGACTGGTGTGGTGCTTGGCGCATAAAGGTGAACGAGGCCAAATGCAAACATGTAACCTTCACTCTTCGACGAAACTCCTGTCCGCCAGTTTACTTCAATTCCATTCCTATTCCTCCTTCAGATACAGTCCGCTATCTTGGCTTACTACTAGACAAAAGACTGACGTGGAACCCACATACAAGACTTAAAAGAAAAGAACTCAATCGACGATTCGGACAGTTATACAGACTGTTAAACAGAAAATCTGAACTTACAGTTGACAACAAATTATTAATTTATAAGACAATACTGAAGCCCATCTGGACCTACGGACTTGAACTGTGGGGGACAGCTAAACGTTCTAACATCAAACGCATTCAATCCTTTCAATCCAAAGTCCTCCGAATAATAGTAAATGCTCCTTATTATGTATCCAACTATACCTTGCACCACGACCTTAATGTTCCATTTATTTCAGACCTAATTCCATCCAAATTTTCCAAATTCCATCAGAACCTCATTCATCATCCTAATCCTTTAGCACGATCCCTATCCAGCTCCACTCATCCATACAACCCACCTAGAAGGTTGAAACGGCAGTGGCCCCGAGATATATTGTAAATACATATGCTGGAGTTTTGACACTGGTCAGATTCTCCTCTCAAGTGCGGTGTGATTGTGGCTATGGCGCCCTCACTTAGCTTCCGCTGGCTCTCACCAGTGATGCGGCTGAGAGGGAGGCGCTGGGATCCTTTGGACTCTGCTTGTCCTTCCACAAGTGGGGGGACAAGCCCCGTCCGGGGTTCCAGAGCTGATTGTAAATATTGTACATAGGTATGAATGTGACATGTTTTGTTTATTTATTTGTTAACTTCATTTATTTGTATTTATTTTGTCTACTTAATTTTGTTATTGTATACGTTTACTTATTTTGATTTTATTTTATGTAATTTGACTTTCCTTTTGTTTATATTGTAAATATTGTATGAATGAGATCCTGTAGCACTATTATTATTGTCTATTATGACAAATTGTAATATATACGAATAAAAAAAAAAAAAAAAAAAAAAAAAAAAAGTTTACCAACATTCATGACCGGCAGTGTAGACTAATGAACTTTATCCCCACTTCAAACTAGGACCATCATATCATAAACATTTTCTTTTAAATTATAAATATTGGTTATAGAACTAAAGTAAACCCTATTTTTAACGAACACGGTTATAACGAACACCCGTTTAAAACGAACTATCGTTGCGGTCCCTTTATTTAATAGAAAATTATGCTTTCTCCTCGTTTATAACGAAATATTCTCTTATAACGAATTAACGAACTACTATTGTGGACCTCAGAATTGAATTTTTTCAGTTATTACGAAAAATAAAGAAGAAAAAATTAGGATACGTCTTACTTCCCAGTAAAGAGCGGCGCCTTTCTGTCCAAATCCTTACCTCTTCCATCTATTCAGCTCGATTCTATGATTCACAGTCTGTGACAGCTTATGGCTTCTAGGGTTTCAGTTAGTTTTACTAAGGTTGGCGATTCTCCAAGAAGTGGATAAAAAAATTGAGTCGAAATCGAAAATTCCCGAAAAATACGGGATATCAAAACCTCCTCTATCAACGATTATTGCTAATAAAGATAAAATCGATGTGTTTTCATTATTCTTTATATGTATTGCTATGATTTTGACATTATGATTTCCTTTTTAAGTTTTATTATTTTGAATGATAGTTTATGTTAATCTTAAAGTATTATGTAAAATGTGAAATAAGATAGATATATGTACATAGTGCATAGTTTTAACTGTTTTATTAGTTTCTAAATAAACATGTGCCTGAAAGCGAATGCAGTATTGAAAATATTTCTTTTTAACCACCTGAATTTATACCAAGACATATAATATACATACAATTTATTTTTCGGTTATAAAGAATTCTTTTATAACGAACAGGGAATTTTTTAGTCCCCTGTTCGTTAAAACGAGGGTGTACTGTACTGGTTTTCAACCATTTTAGTTTTAGTTTTCCAACTTTCAAAACTATACATGCACAGGGTTTTATAACAGAAAAACTTCACTGTGGTGCTACATGTTTGGGATCGGTGTGAGACCAATCAACCTATTCTATGAAGTGATTCGAAGTGGGTCGCGTCACGCATCCAGATATAATCTAATATTTTGAAACGGGCAGGTAAAATGTAGGCCTAGGAACGATTCCTATATCAGTTAATCAGTAATGAGCTGATGGAATGTTTTCGCATGGTTGATCCGGCCTTGAGGATACTGTGCTATGGTTCTGTGGTTGACTTTTAGGCTGTTGTGTTGGATGGTAGTGGTATATTGGCATTGAACCTTTGGTTCACTAAGCTTTTTATTTTTAAATGAATTCCGTGACTAAAAATAATTTCTGTCTTTCTGATATAAATATTTCAATGATGTCTATATCTTTTCTGATTTTCGAGAAGCTTTTGTCGAAAAAAAAATCTCGCCACTATGATTTCTCTGACACACTGCTTATTTTATTTTATTTTATTGTATATATAGTAAGGGAAAGTATTGTGTTCGTGAAAATTTTCGAATTCCCGTTTTCAACGGAAATACACGTTTTAGGGTCCCCTGAGTCCAAATAACCAAGTCCCGCAAAAAGGTCTCTGTGTGTGTGTGTGTGTGTGTGTGTGTGTGTGTGTGTGTGTGTGTGTGTGTGTGTGTGTGTGTGCGTGTGTGTGGTAACTCCCGGGCGGAAACTAAAAGTCCTATGAAACTGAAATTTCATATTTAAGACAAATATGCGCCCGAGACGTTACAAAACCTTTTTCATTAATATGAGCTTACCAGAAGAGCCAGTTTATACTATGCATTTTGCATTTTTTTTTTCGATTTTCTCAATAACGGTTCCGACGATTTGGATTTAATAGGCTTTAACATCAAGTAGGTTTCATTCTGATTAAAATAGTCCGTCAGGGCTTAAATGTATGAGGATTTAAATTAAGGAAAACTTTTTGAAAATGACGATCAAGTGAAAAGTGCGTTTTCAGATTTTGTTTCACTTCTCAGCTCAGATTTTTTCAGTTTGGGGATAAAAAAGTTGGTGTCAAGTTGGGAAAAATGTGTAGACAAAGAAGGTAAATACTTCGAATAAAATTATCTTGTTTTCATATCGTATTTTTATCGTATTTTAATAAAAATCCTTTACCTTGAAAACGGACATTTCATGTGACACAACCCAATATTTTTTCGTATAAAACTTATCTTATTGTGAATCCTTACGGTATCTAAAAAAGATCGATGATTTAACATCCAAGAGAATATGAATTGAGACGTTGATTTCCAAAAAGTACTAAAGGACATTTTTTACAAAATTGATTTTTTAACATATTTGTATTCTCATCAATTAGTTATATCTAAATCTCCCATTTGATTTTATATAATGAACACCCAAGCCCTTTATAAACGCAATTTATAAATATAATTATTTTCTAAAGGAAATAATTACACATTTAATTTCGTTCCAAATTATACCAAAACATCTCATTTCATATCTTTAATATGATGTTATTAATATACTAAAAAAACAATTCTGGATTTTAATGAGAAAAGAATCAAATTAGCAAATTTAATAATATAATAATTAGTGGTTATCGCGCCTCCTGTAAAATTTCCTAGAATGGATATACTACCTTTTGGAAATCAACGTCTCAATTGCAAACCTCAAAACTATTATTTTCGTTGTTACGAAAAAGAAAGCATTAAATGCCGTTCGATGCCATAGGTGATGACTTTGAATAATATTTAAATGTTAATGGTTACTTTTCATTAATAAATTAGTTGGCTGAAGTACTTAATTGGCTTGTTTATTCAATAAAAAACCAACAAAAAAACTATGTACTACTACAACCCATTAAGGGCCGTAAATACCACTATACCTGAATCTGTATTCGTACTGTTTCCAGGCCAGAGACCGTAAAATGAGCTGGTTAGGTCTTTGTCACGCTCAGCCGCCAGGTTTTCTCCCCAGCTTGGGTAACCACTTTCAAGAGGCTGGGTCTGCCCCAGGAGGGTCTCCATACCCTAGGGTCGGCACCCAGGTAAATTAACAGAATATATAATATTTCGTCATAGCCGGGATTCGAACCCAGGACCCGAGAACAGTAGACTAGTGCTCTATATACTAGTCCACGCCGCTCCCTCCTAATATTTTAAGTGCACATATATTTTATTAATTTCATATATTTTATTAATTTATACTTTCATATGAGATTTTTCCCCTCGTTTTGAAATACTTAATAAATATTATCAGCAGGACACTAAACTCTGAAATACTCAGTATTATGTTGTATTTTAAGGTACTCTCTATTACGTAAAACTTACTTATTTAGATCTTTAAAAGATGTGTTCTTGGTCTTTATATGAAAAAATAAGTGGAATACTTAAAATATTTATTGCATATCATTGTCTATTCACATATAATGTATTAAATTTTTTATTTGAAAGGTGATACTTGTTTATATTATTTTTCGTTGACGAGATAAATGCCCCCTTTGACTGAGTACGTTATCAGTTGGTGCAGTACCCTGTTATCTGTTGTTGGTTGGTGCAGTACCCTGTTATCTGTTGTTGGTTGGTGCAGTACCCTGTTATCTGTTGTTGGTTGGTGCAGTACCCTGTTATCTGTTGTTGGTTGGTGCAGTACCCTGTTATCTGTTGTTGGTTGGTGCAGTACCCTGTTATCCTGTTGTTTGGTTGGTGCAGTACCCTGTTATCTGTTGTTGGTTGGTGCAGTACCCTGTTATCTGTTGTTGGTTGGTGCAGTACCCTGTTATCTGTTGTTGGTTGGTGCAGTACCCTGTTATCTGTTGTTGGTTGGTGCAGTACCCTGTTATCTGTTGTTGGTTGGTGCAGTACCCTGTTATCTGTTGTTGGTTGGTGCAGTACCCTGTTATCTGTTGTTGGTTGGTGCAGTACCCTGTTATCTGTTGTGGTTGGTGCAGTACCTCTGTTATCTGTTGTTAACTGGGTCAGGCGTTCTCCTGGCTTTCACTTTGTTTGCATCATATTGATTTTGGGCATGAGTGATGGATCTCTACAGTGTTTATTTTCCTATCCTAGTTTAACTGGATCGGTTAAAATTAATAAAGACTATGAAAGCGGCTTTGAAAATTAAAAGTGTAACCTATTTTGACAAGTCAATTTAATATTATATCTTTTATAATATGAATGATATTTTGGGTAGGGTATAGAATTCCTAATTAATAACAATATGACATCAATATTCACTCAATTGTTAAAAACACCTGGTGCTTGCAACACACGACATTCGCTTACCTCCGTTGTTAACTTTTAAATAAAGTTAGAGTAAAAAAAAAATTATAATTTATAAATTTATAACCGTATTACTTTGTAAAGATTATATAATGGAGTATGAATGTTGTAATCGATCACTATTATTAATATTTTAATTAGGATAGATTATATCACTCAATGAAATGTTTAAAAGTAAGAGTTAAAAAAAGGTTAAATGATAACATTGAGTTTTGATAGAAACGTGTGTTTTAGATTACCTAATCTATCAATAACAATTATGATCTTCAACAATCACTTTTTATTTCCCGCTTTTTATCATTCTAAATTACCTTATGCAATTTATGTATAAAATAAAAAAAATTCTAAAATCTTTATCTTTCTAACGGTTTGTGGTCATTTCTCCTTTAGTTGGTTATCAAATGCATTCATATTGCATACATACCCATTTTTAATATATTTTTTTTATGAATCCTAACAAGATCTATTTTTTTTTTATTTATTGAGAAATATTACAATTTGTTACATAATGAACAGTAGTAATAGTGATATAGTACACATTCATAGAATATATATAGAAAATAATGCTAAAGTCAAATTACATAAGATCGGAAATAAATAAATTCAAATATATACAAGAAAATAACAATTAATAAAAACAAAAAAAACAACAACAAACAAATGAAAACAACAACCTGTAGTAGAGATAAATACAAGTTGGGAAATAAATAAAAATCATACAAGCAAACTTAACTATATACAATCTGCTAAAGGGGCCCTAGACTCGGCTGCTCCCTCCACAAGTGGGCGGAGATGCCGAGTCCAAGAGATCCCAGCGCCTCTCACTCAGCGCTTCACTGGTGTAAGCCAGTGGAGGCCGAGCGAGGGCGGAATAGCCATAAACATACAGTACATGAACAAGATCTATTAGTTATTTCTTTTTGAATCTACAAAATAATAGGCTCTTTAAAGAAAGAAAATAAAAAAAATCAGAGGCCTGTCAGACTATTTTAATGAAAAGGAAACCTACATGCTATTTAAGTTGTCATCGATACAGCGAGTTTAATCAAAAACGTAAGAGCCTACGCAATCTGGCCTTGTTAAATGTAAGAATCGATAACTTCTTGATTCAGGACTTCAAGAAAATTACAATCCCAAATTATAGATGGAGAGGTTATCAAGTTATTTTTGTTTGGCACTTACCATAATGTTCTTTTACTGAATATAAGGCCAATAAACATTATTAATAACAATAATTATTACTTTCACGTACCTTTATATATAAAATATTTATTTACCTTTATATAAAAAATATATTTTTTTATAAAAACTTTTATTTCGCTTTGAAGATTTAAATATGCCGAGTGATGTTTAGATATAAAATGTTCGTAAATATAATACAGTAATAACAAATTTTACTTTACATAATATGATAAATAAACATTACGTGCTTAAAAATAAAATATAATATATTAAGTTTGAAAGTAATATTAAATTATACAGATTTCCATATTGTTATTGCTTATCATGCAAATGGTTAAAATTTAGGATCATTATTAAATAATCTAAAATCCAGAGAAAATTAATGGTCCATTTATCTGGTTTAACTACCTAATAAACCTTACTCTAACCTGATAATTAGATCATTAAATAGCTGTAAATCTTCAGGAGGGTAATTCTAGATTAAGATTTTGTTAAATAAAAAATATATTTCAATGAAATGGTTTGTAATAAGACGTAAACATCTCCTAACCAATAAATCGTTTCCGTATATTATATTGTACAGTTGAAGTTTCCTTACTGCGTAGTTTAGGACGTGAATGGGTAAGTCTCTTTTTTGTTCGAACCATGAGGTATTAATTGCAGAGAACATACTTTAATGAAGAGTTGGCAAAATATAAATAAGTACAGCTTGTTTAGGGGGCAGAGTTGCTGAGCGGGTTCACTGAGCGGAGTAACCCGTAAGAACAGTCCGTGTGTTGCCCAGGAATCTAATTAGCATGGGCTTTTAATTCAGATCTCAGGCCTACTCCTTCTGGCGAACGAGAAACCCACATATGGCATACAAAAGCGATGTAGGGTGCGAACAAGAAAAAAACACATAAATACTATACGATAAATGATATTCTGAATATTCAATAAGATGGTTTTAACACTAAGCTTTAATGCTAAAAATAATATCAATGCATAATAACTTTTTTTTTAAGCCCAAAAATATATTCATGACCAAAAATAACATGATTAAAAAAAAAATGTTTCCAAAACCGTGCCCCCATTAACTCCGCATTTAAGCGATATATATTTGGCCGTTTTACAAACGAAATATTTGATATATTTTTTTTTTTATTTACTCTTAAACATCACAACGTTTCAGCCACTAGGATTTAACATTTATCGGCCGTCCTGTACGTGTTCTTATGAGCTACTGAATACATCCGCATTTATAGTTATTTATTAATTATTAAGTCGCTACGCTCCATGAAAGGGAAATTAAAAATATCAAGTTCCAAATTTAATTGTTTAAATATATTATTCCTCAATTTTTATTCATCACTCTTCTTATTTAGTGTATTAGAATTAGTATACACAAATTGATTATTGTAATGTAAAATGCTATATTACCGACCCTCTTGAACTAGCTCTCCTTAATATTTAAACAAAATGGAAAATTGCTTTAAAAAATGGATGCGAATTTCCTTGGCCACACAATGATCAGGTTTTTTCAAGAGATTAAACCACTTATCACTTTGTCAGCCTCATTCTGAAAACACCTTTAGCTACGCTGTTGCATTAATAAGTTTCGTTCCTTCCATGCAAAGTTTAAACTTTATCTCATTTCTAATTCCTTGCTCACATTTCAGTTGTCAGAATATCGTTATTTTGCTATAGATTAAGATGTTTAATCTGCGGTTAAGACTAATGTGTTTTTTTATTTAAAATATTTTAATGTAAAATGTCTGAAATATATATTTTAAAATTCTAGTTTGTCCATCACATAATTTTCAATTAATAATTTATCTTTGAGTGCAGATTCCTTTGAAATTGTAAATTTTAGTTCCATAAAAAAGTTTTTATTATAGGTGGAATAGTCAGGAATCAGTCATTTTTTGAAAAGTTTTTAATTTTGCCAAAGTTTCGGATCAAGCTTGTGAGCCATCATCAGGGCATTACTGAGCCATGTCCAAGCATAAACTGGCTAGTATGGCTGCTAGTTTATGCTTGGACATGGCTCAGTAATGCCCTGATGATGGCTCACAAGCTTGAGCCGAAACGTTGTCAAAATTAAAATTTTTTCAAAAAATGACTGATTCCTGACTATTCCACCTATAATAGTTTCTACAGTAGACTATACATCCTCAATAAAAAAGTTTTCTTTCACGAAATGGTTTAAAAATACAAATTAATTATGATAAAAATATTTTTATTGATTTTAGTCACACTCCATATACTTTTACGAATCGTTTTCTTAAAATAATATTGTTTCTAAATTTTTGAGGTTCGGTAAGATTATTTTAGTTACAAAGCATATCTCATATAGCTGCACATTTAATTCATCGACATGAAACAGAATAATTACGGCTATTTTGAGAAACATCGTATGAAGTGCATACCATAAAGTAACAGTAACAGTAAGTTCCAACATATTACTTGTATTATGAAAACCATAACGTACACATTCAGTCCAATAGAAACCAGAACCATCTGCTATGAGAAAGAAGCTGACAATATTCACAATTTCTTTACATTTTCACCAGTTAAAACCTTCAAAAATCTTAATATTTTTCGAAAATATATCCCCCAAAATTACTTTTAAAAAATTTGAACTTTATAGTTTAAAATTAAGAGGTTTTGTGATCGATTATTGAATTAAAAATGTATTCATTTATTATTAGTATTTTTTTAGTTTTTGAAGTCATAAGCGGATATATATCTTTGCTAATTATTATTATTTATTTTATTTTGTTTTTATTGTAGCTAAATTTTAATTTTTTTATTCATGTATTTGTAAGTATATATAGTTTTTGTTACACCAAAAAGAAGAATATATAATAGCCTACTAAATATGAATTATCCTCCTATTGAATGGGGACTACCTCGATCGGAATAAAAGCATTCTATTCTGCCATATTCCATGAAATGGTGTCCTGGTTAATCTATTTTTGTGACTAGTTGACGTAATATCATATATATATATATATATATATATATATATATATATATATATATATATAATATATATATAATGTTCGTTCCAAATTGCTTCTGGTTTTGCGCTAGCCTGGCCAAAACAAAAACTGGTCTTTTCTGAGACTGGGTTATTCTAAACCAAAGACGTTTAGGCTGTGTAGTTCGGTTGAAAACTCAGATTGGGATATTTTTTTATTGTCAATCATTCCATAAGCGAACATTTAAAAATATTTTAATCGCATTAATAGTTAGAAGATTGTTTTAAATAATTTTTTATTCGATATGTTTATAGCAAAAAAAAAAAAATACTGTACAAGACTTACCTTACGAATGAGCTCTCCAACCATACCATCCCAACCTCCTTTAACATCTGAGTTTTCAGCTCCATACTGCCCGTCCTTTACGATTCTCAGTTCATCTGAAAAATATATATTAAATAATAATTAAATATTTGATATTTAATGTAAAGTATGAAATATTTGTATACTTTTAATCTCTGACTAATAAAATATATAGGAATGACTAATATATCTCCTTATTTTGGAGTTGGACTATAAAAATAAATATTCTTTTCCTGTATGATAGTGCATTTGGTGCAAGCTCTAAGCTCTGAAAACTTCAACAGATTCATAATAAATGAAAGTGTTTTTATTTTCGTTCTTTAAAAGAGGAAAGATTTTAAACATAATATAATTGTTATTAATGTAAGAGGTGTTAAATAAATTTATTTTGATATATTTAAAATTATACAAATGGTTTTAATATTTTAATAATACTAAAGTTTATAATGATGTGTCTTCTTCTTTTTTTTATTAATACATGTTTCTTATTATTACAATGCTCTATTATCTGCTTTGTCTTTGTTCAATTATCCTTTTTTTAACACAAAGAAGATCTTTGGCCGCTTGTTGTAATATTTTTAAAGACAATTTTTATAGTGTGGGATCAAAGGGTCGCCAAACCCCACGTTGCTACAAACCATGGTTTGTATGGTATAGTGGCAGGCTACCACAGATCCATAACCAGCCTCTTTGAGGCTAATTAGCAAGTTTACAGTCTCACCTCTCTCTATGGGACTTTGTCAGATCGTTTTACTTCCAAGGATTATGGCCGATCGAAATAAGTCGTCAAAATAAGAGACCTTTTGACTGTTAAACATTCTAAAAGACATCAAGATTCACTGTCAAGGTGCAGAGGTTAGTGTCATTATACCGTTCTCTGTTAGTTGCTTCCGTTAGGCTCATCGATCTCACATACTCGTTAGAGGATGGAGATAATCTTTGGAAAAATCTCAGTGTGCTTCAATTTCCAAAATAGATCCTAAACCAATTCGATTACTGGCCACTCTCAACGTTGCTTGACATAAATTATTTATTACAACCTCTTGTATCCAGATTATCATTTTCAGGGCAATTTATTCATTTAATATATGTGTGAGTGTAAGTAAATTAAACATGATAAAGTGAAATCTGAATTAATCTAATATTAACAAAGATATATTTTTATCTTATTAACTGTTATTTCTTTTTTTACTTTCACTTACTACATATATTAAGGGAAAGTACTGCGATCGTGAAAAAGTTCGAATTCCAGTTTTCAATGGAAATACACATTTTAGGGCCCCCTGAGTCCAAATAACTAAGTCCCGCAAAAACGTGTGTGTGTGTGTTTGTGTGTGTGGTAACTCCCGGACGGAAACGGTAAGTCCTATGAAAGTGAAATTTCATATTTCAGACAAATATACGCCCGAGACGTTACAAAACCTTTTTCATCAAAATAAGCTTACTAGAAGAGCCACTTTATACTATGCATTTTGAACCTTTTTTGATTTTCTCGAAAACGGTTCCGACGATTTTGATTAAACTCGCTATATCGATGTAGAATTTAATGAGCTTTAATATCATGTAGGTTTCATTCTGATTAAAATGGTCTGACAGGGCTTGAATTCCAGTATATTTTAAATTTTCTTTCTTTAAAGTAATTTTGTAGATTCTATAAAAATAACTAAATTATCTTGTTACCACTGATGAAAAAGAGGTAAATGTATAAATTGAATGGATTCGATACCCAACTTAAGGAGAAAACAGAATAAATATTTATTTTTTTGCATTTTTTTGTTTTTTAACATAAGAACAGTAATACACATGTATGATATACCGTTGGAAAGCTAAAGATTTTAGAAAAAATATTATTTCATACACAAGCTTTTAAAAGTTAATAGAGAATGATAAAAAGCCGATAAAACTAAATGATTGTTTTAGATAATAAGATATGTTTAATAAAACACATGTCTCTATAGAAAGTCTTTTTAATTAACTCTTTAATGGTTCCACTCATTTTTATCTCTTATTTGAAGTTATTTAAAATTCTTCAATCGGTTTTAATAAGAGAGGAAGTGAAAGTCGTGTGTTACCCGCACCAGATTTTTTCTCTTTATATTTCTATTCACACCTGTCAGAAGCTATCTGACAATCAGCAAATGTGCTGTAAAAATTGAGATCAGACATGGCAGGCATGGGGAAGGAAAGTGCCCAGCAGCACCCCTTCCAAGGCTTTGATTTAGGTAGAAGAGGTCTCGCATCCAGCTTCTCTTTCGTTTCTCCGACTGGCATTTCAGCTATTGACATCTGTCTATTGTCGTGCCCGTTAAGTTTAATGTGAAAACGAAAATAGAGTGTTTGTATATGTTGGTCAATTGTTGGTTGTTGTAAGTCCGTATGTAGGGTTCTGTAGTTTACGTACCAAGGGACTGTCGTTATGCGTCTAAAAATTTTGGAGTGAAATTGTTGCAGTTTTTGTATGTGAGCTGTAATGTAAGATTTAGTTTAATTTTTTAACCATTAAAAGTTCATTATAAATAATGCATAAATGCTTTCGGAAAAGTTTAATTTAATACAATTATTCTAGTTTTGTTTACATTTTATCTATCAACCATCACTAGATCCTTTCCTAAAAATATAGTAAATAAAAATACGAACACATTCACAAACACACAGCACGATAAGGTATCTTTATTGCCGAATGTCCGCTATATAAATGATTAGAGGGGTTGCATCGAAATGATTTATCGATGACGTAAGGTCTGATATCAGGTATCAGACAAAAGTAGAAGCCTATCAAGAGCTATGATGAAAAGGAGGGAGAAGGGAGAGGGGTGGGGTAGTGGAGGAGGGGGAAGGACGAAGGGAAGAGAGGGGGGGAGATAAGGGTTTATTGCCGACCGGTAAGGACACGCTTTAAAAGGAATCATTAAAGGGCTATCTATCTGGGTCCTCACCCAACACTAAAACCCTTTTATTACCACTGAAGCTAACAATAAAGTCGATATGTAATAAAACTTATTAACAACCCTACCGATTTCTCTCCCTCTCCCTTTTTTTTTTTTATTAAGTTCTGTTCAGTTTTCAAGGGTTGAAATTCCATATTTTATTGACGGGTAAGAAACCTCTTTATCGTTAAGGAGAATTGCGGTGACTTCAAGACAGCTTTTACGACAGTTGTAAATTCGATAACAGACGAACCCTTTTTTTTTTTATAGCGTCTACTAGGTGAGAATTTATATTCCATTTGTTAAAATTCTTCAATAGCCAAGCTAAATTACAGGAAAATTAAAATACTATTGACAATTAGAGATAAACGAGATTTTGTCAAGTGTTATTGCTTTTTAGTGAAGCTACCCGGTGATTCACTTCAATGATTCTTTTAGGTAACACTGTAATGTTACTATTATTAGCAGGCCTCGAGACCAGCGCCTTTTCAGGCCTCGGTGGGTTATCAGGAATAGATGGAGATAAGAGTTTACGGAAATGTGGGTTTGTGTGGGCTGGTAGCTTGGAATTAAAGGAGGTATATCGATTTCGGGCTAAGCCTGTAACTAGTGAGATATTGATGTCTCTATGGATGATCTTATTAGTGAGTGAGTAAAAAGCATTTTAGATTATTCTTAGGATTTTAGATTGCAGAGAATTTATGCAAGAGGATTTTAGACCCCCATACCTCAAATCCATATGTCCAAATAGATATAATAATGGTTAGATAAATTAATTTTTTTTATTAAATAGGGAGTAAGTTTGAATGTCAGTCCTTTGCATGAAAGTAAAAATAGTTTCTAACTGCGAACTTTATCCTAATATCTTATTTTAGTTTTAATGTTTTATTTTTTTGTCTCACTAATGTTTAGGAGAGCCACGACCATCCTCTGACTCCTCCCTTAGACTGATGAATTATTATCCGTGTTAATCAACATATTAGTTTTTTTGAGTTTCTAATACAAATTAGAAAATTCTTAAAAGGATTATTTATCATATTTTTGGCTGCAACTGAATTCGATAATGTAGTTTTTCTACGTTTCGGGTTCTTTCCCCATTACCAAGTTTCGTTCCCCATAACTTCATCCATTTTTATCAAATTTGGAAAAAAAAAAAATGGATGAAAATTTAGAAAAGCATATAATATCTTGATAATGGGGAAAGAACCCGAAACGTAGAAACACTATTTAATAAATAGTGAAGACAAATAAATATATAATAAAATGAAGTTGAGGAGTGCATTTTTTAATGTAAGATATTAAGTAAAACTTATTAAAAAATTATAAAAGAAAAGAAATCGTAGTTCATCTAAAGATGGGAGCTGAGATGGGTACAATATTGTAGTAAGGTTCCCTGCCGCCCCTTTCGGAGTGCACTAGTAATGGTGGGGAGTGGCGATCCGCTAAGTGGGCCAATGGAATACCTCTCAGCTCCAAGAGAGCACTTCTCTCCAGTCATTTGAAAATTTTGAGGAAAAATTAAAGTTTACTTTTGAAACTCATGACTATAACTTGAAATTTTATATTTCCATTTTTATGTTTCAATAACTTGGAATTATAAAATAGTTTGGTTTGGTTAACTGAGGAGGTCACAGGCTACTTGAACTTAATATAGAAAACTATTGAGTCACCCTTGTTTTGCTCGAGTGCAATTTGAATGCGGAGTAATTTATGTTTAAAAAAGTTCAGTTTGATAATGAGTTCTTCGTAACGAAAAGTGCAATAAGCTAGAAAACATTATGTTTATTCATACATTATAAACATATAAAGTTTATTCATTATTATATCTAATAATTAGCAGGAACTGATATTATTGGTTTATTTTATTTTCATCTAACAGTTTGTTATACAACTGTTCCTATTTTATTCAATCATACTATTTGATACAAATATTTTATGAGTATCATGTAATTGGTACAAGTACTACATGAATAAAGTATGAGGCACGTGGCCATTTGTAAAATATTGAAAAATAAAAATGTTAATCTAATCTATACTAGTATTAAATTATATTATATTAGTACTATACAATATTATTATATTATATCTGGAAGGAATTAGTCCATTTGGATGTCACATTCCACATCCACCTCCAATCCAATCCTGTTAACCACAAAACCGATAAACAATGCATTTCCTCCACATATAGCCACATATTAAACTCTATTAAGTAGCATATTTTCTCTGTCTATCCCACCATATATATTGTTTTGTTTTTCATTATTATTGTTTGTTGGTTTTTATTTATATTTTTTATCTTTTTAAATCTATTTTAGGTATCCATATAATTCTATATATGTATTTACTTTGTTTTGTTTATGTATTTAAAATTTTCTAAATGTCTTCACTATTCAATTTATTCCAACTTGTATTTATGTTTATTTAACTTTTTTATCAACCTGTAAGATTTGTCAATTAGTGTATTTTACAATGTTCCATTATTATTTTTTCCACCCTGTTATCTTTGGATACTTTAAACAGAATTAGGGATAATTAAGTTGGGAGGTACAGTCAGTTTTTCTCCATATACATCTTCCATCACTGTTCTTACTATTATATAGGTGATATTTCAAGAATTAAATTAGAATTTTTTATCCTGTATCATTATTATAATCATAAGTTAAATTTCATTGATTCTTTGTATGGTAGTATTAAGATTTTTAGTCATTGTTGTCAGACCCTGTACATAAATCAGTACGTATTTTCCATTCTACCTTTTCCTACGTATTTTCCATCCTACCTACCCCCCATCTACCAAACAGTACCTAGTTTCCATTCTCCCACCATGCGGTACGTATCTCCACTCTACTTCATATTTTTATATTTCATATTTCATGTAAATTATTGATACCTGTGTAAATTTTGTTTAGTGAACATTTTTATTTTTTCTGTATAACACTTTCATTATTGTACTATGGTCATTTTATTTTAATTAAGTTTTTTTTACATATACAGTTCTTCTGTTATTTTTTAATACCGACGTTCTTTAGCTAAATAGGTTATATAATATTGTATGTAATGTCATAGAAATTATATTCTTTTGTATCTTTTTAGCCATGATGATGACCACAAAGGGGGTCGAAACGTTGGCAAACAATAAATAGTTGAAACTATTTAGTTGTTTCATTTAATGACCGCCACCCGGACTAATTCCTTCCAGTAATTCTCAACGGTCAACTAATTACATCCACTATTATATTATATATTTCTTTTTTCACTTTATATCTATATTTCTCTTTATATTCACGCCTGTCAGAATGTATCTGACAATCAGCAAATGTGCTGTACAAATTAAGATCAGGCATGGTAGGCATGAAGAAGGAAAATGCCCAGCAGCACCCCTTCCATGGCTTTATTTTATCAGAGGAGGTCCCTCATCCAGCTTCTCTTTAACCTTCTTCAGACTGGCATTTCAGCTATTGACATGTCGTATAGAGTGTTCGTATATGTTGGTCAACTGTTGGTTGTTGTAAGTCCGTATGTAGGGTTCTGTTGTTTACGTACCAAGGAGCTGTCGTTAACAGTCTTAAAATTTTGGATTGAAATTATTGCAGTTTTTATATGTGAGTCTTTTATGCTGAACCGAAAATATGTGAAGCGTATGTCCATGTTGGCTTAAGAAGGTATGTGTATGTATTTAGTTTCTGTATAATTTTTAATTTTGAAGATTTAGATAAAAGAGAGTATAGTACTTTCAGTCGGTGGTTAAGAGTCTGTCTTTTCATCTTGACATGTGGGCCCCAAGTAAATATATACCCAAGTAAAAATATATTTGATGTCATTATCCAAATATATTTTTTTAAAATAAGCCTTCCCCCTCTCCCGTTACTTTCGTGAAAACAGTATAATATTTGAATTATACTTGCTTTAACCTCACCTTCACATACCCTAATACAACACCGTGTATCACCTTGTAAACATAGGAGGCAGAAGGTAGAGAGGATTGAGGGAGTAGAGAGAATCTCTGTCATCTGAATAGAAGATACCCGGGCTTAGACAGAGAGTGATAGACCCCTGACTTGACTTCACGGACAGGATAAATAACTCAACACAACATTAGAATATCTATTAATTTACGTTTATATATTTTGTTGTTATATTGGGAATAAATTAATAAATAAATCAGTAAATCGTAAAACACAAAACATCAATAAAAATAAATAATAAAAATATTTTACGTATTTTGTAATTATCCACGTTCTGTTTAAATAGATAAACCATAGTTCCATATTTTGTAATTTTCGTTTATTATTTTCAATAATGAACCTTTGTAATCGGTAAAAAAAAAAAAATTACCACTGCTCAAAATCTGAGAGCTTACGTTTCGAGATGCGTAGAATCCGAAAAACGAATAAAAAATCCGTTTGTCCTAATTAATAAATAATTAAATACCATTTGCTTTTGAATTAATTTGGTAAAGAATTAAAGTTTTGACAAAACGAAAAAAGAATCATTAAAATTAGTTAATAACTAACTGAGATATTGCGTTTTGAAATCAGAAGTAGTGACGATATTATCCTTTGAATTATTGCTTTTCATATGACTTAATTTCCTATCAACAGCTATATAAACAGTTATACCCTAATATTGTTATTTGGAAATAATAAACCATTGTGTAATAATTTGCAGCGTTTTTGTATCAAATCAATTATGTATTATTACATTTTATCGTGCCATATCCATACTTGGATTTAGATACTGACTAATAACAATCTTTATTATTACAATTATAAGTCAATATGATTACTATTGTAAAGCTTCACCGAATAAATTATTCAACTTATTAAGAAGCTAAGAATTAGCCTGTATCCGAGAAACTGTCCACTTTATCGAAAAATAATCAGGAGAGAAGAAATAATAACATCGGGGTTTAATGGTAAATTGGCCCAAGCTGCCTTTGTTTCTGCCGCCATTTCGCTCCGAAATCACTTACACGCTCCATTGAGTGGGACATTTTAAAGTTTATTAAGTCTCTTCTCAGATCTTGAGATTTTTGATTCAATCCATTTTATTTTTTTAAAACATCTAATCTGGAATTAAATTGTATTTCCGTAAGTTGCTTAAATAAAAAATCTGGTGCGGGTAACACACGACTTTCACTTACCTCCAATTTTAAAATCAATGAAAGAATTTTTAAATAGAGTGAGAGATAAAAATACGTGAAACTATTAAGGAATTAATTAAATTGAATTTCTATAGAAACACGTGTTTCATAAAAAACTCTATTATATTATTATCTAAAATAATCAGTTAGTTTTATGTTCATTTCATCACTCTCTATTAACTTTTAAAAGCTGGTGTATGAGATAATATTTTTTCTAAAATCTTTAGCTTTACAACGGTAAATCATACATGTATATTACTGCTCTTATGTTCAAAAACGAAAAATTGTATTAAAAATATATGTTTTCTGTTTACTCCTTTAGTTGGGTATCGAATTTATTCAATTTATATATTTACCAGTTTTTCATCAGCGTTAACAAGATAATCTAGTTATTTTTATTGAATCTACAAAATTAAAGGTACTTTAGGGGAAGACCATTTTAATCAGAATAAAGCCTACATGATATTAAATTAATCAAAATCGTCTGAACCGTTTTTGAGAAAATGGAAAAAAGGTGAAAAATGCATGGTATGAAGTGCCTCTTCTGGTAAGCTCATTTTGATGAAAAAAGTTTTTTTCACGTCTCGGGCGTATATTTGTCTTAAATATGAAATTTCAGTTTCATTTGACTTACCGTTTCCGCCCGGGAGTTACCACACACAGACCTTTTTGCGGGACTTGGTTAATTGGACTCAGGGGACCCTAAAATGTGTATTTCCGTTGAAAACTGGAATTCGAAAATTTTCACCATCGCAATACTTCCCCTTACTATATATAGTAAGTGAAAGTAAAAATTGTCTCCTGGGCTTAATAGAGCATCTTTGAAAATATACACATATCAGATTACAACTAGATGTGAAAACTATCTTCATTACATATGACTTAAAAAAACCAAACAAAAAATAAAATAAAAGAATAAAACACAGATCAAACTTCATTGCTTATTTTAAATATGTGTCGATTAAATATTTAGAATATTGAATGTTTTCTAACTCTTTCAACTTATAAAACAAATCTCAATCTTATCATAGACTTATCTCAAAATTAAATTGATTTTAACTAAAATTATTATTATTATTTTTTTGGTTTCATCACTTTTTGAGCAATGAGTTCTGTTGTGCGACGTTCGAAATATCAATTCATTTAGAGTTATTAGCTTTATCTAAAAAAGCTTGGGAAAAGTTATGCTTTGCTACATATATCTATATAGAGACCATTTCCTCTACTTTCTGCTTTGTATGTTAAACTATTTTTGTTGGAAAGCATTATACTGCCTAGCACGCTATGCCAAGGGTACAATAGCTTTCCGTTGGGAAAGTTTATTTTGTAAACTTAGACAGGACTCTCTACTTAGCGGAGTATAGTGTTAAAGGAAGCTTTCGTTAATAGAGTCATCTTTACTACATTTAAAATAACATAGTTTTTTTAGAAAAAAAAATTATTATATCATGAAAAAGAAGTTTGAACAATATACTTTAATTAAATCAATACTGAGTTCGGTGAATACAATGTGGACTGAAATAAAATTTCGGATCATGTATTCAGATAATTTTAACTATCATTAGGGTTAACTGTGAGAATCTTGGTTTTATTTTAATATTGTCAGTAAAATATATTGGGTTGTTTCACATGAAATGCCTGTTTTAATAGTTTCTGAAATACATAAAGGATTTTGCAGATATCTGTTGTTTTGTTCCGAATGTTTACATATTTAAAGTAAATAGTTACTAATGCGCGATTTTCGAGTAATATTTTTGTACGAGTTTAAACTCGGCTATTCAGCAGCTGAGGACGCTAGAAATATTTGCAAGGCGTTTAGGGAAGGGAGTGTTAATGAACGGACAATTCGCCGTTGGTTTGCTAAGTTTTCAGCTGGGGATACCGACTTGGAAAACTTGCTCCGAGGAAGACCTCCGTCCGTAATACACAACGATGTCCTCAAACATACAGTAGAAGGAAACCCTCACCAAACAGTTAAAGGACTCTCAGCACAACTAAATGCAATTGCATCTACCGTTTCCAGACATTAAAGTGTATTGGGAAAGTAAAAAATCTCGATACATGGGTACCTCATGATCTCTCTGAGCGGCAGTAAGATCCCATGTTTCAAAACATACCGTGCAAAAATTGAAAGAACTGGGCTACGAAGTTCTTCCGCACCCTCCATATTCTCCCGACTTGTCTCCAACAAATTACCACCTGTTCAGGAATTTAGACAACTTCGTCAAAGGAAAACTTTTTGAAAATGATGATCAAGTGAAAAGTGCGTTTTCAGATTTTGTTTCACTTCAAAGCTCAGAGTTTTTCAGTTCAGGGATAAAAAAGTTGGTGTCACGTTGGGAAAAATGTGTAGAAAAAGAAGGTAAATACTTCGAATAAAATTATCTTGTTTTCATATCGTATTTTTAATAAAAATCCTTTAACTTGAAAACGGACATTTCATGTGACACAAGCAAATAAAAACAAAGAGTATGGAAATCCTTGAACCTTTTGAAGAATCAGAAGTAATCTACCTACCGTTTAACGGGCATTTTCTCGCTCGAGGAAGAGAGAAATAGACGAAATAAATGCCTTGAAACAGATCTGATTAAATTGGCGTTTTCTGTGTAATTTCCTCGAGCCTCAAGGAGAAGCAATATATTCTTTCTCTTTGAAGTCTTTGTTGACATACCTACCTTCTTCCGGCAGATAAAGTAAGATGCAAATCTTAAGAAAGAAATAAGTTGGAGTAAGACGACCCGAACGAAGTTGAGCTTTGGTACGACTTCACCCTTTGGTACGACTTCACCCTTTGGTACGACCTCACCCTTTGGTACGACTTCACCCTTTGGTACGACCTCACCCTTTGGTACGACTTCACCCTTTGGTACGACCTCACCCTTTGGTACGACTTCACCCTTTGGTACGACTTCACCCTTTGGTACGACTTCACCCTTTGGTACGACTTCACCCTTTGGTACGACCTCACCCTTTGACTACTAGAACTGACTTTGTAAAGAATAACTATGTAAATATTAAACACAGCATTAAATAAATGTCTGATAAAATATTTAATTCTCAACTTCTTTTGATTCTCTTAGGAATTATAATTTTAAATATTTAATAGTCGATTTGTGTTTATTCAATGAAAGACAGAATAGTTAGAATGGCGGTCAATATCGTGTTTTAGAAAATTCGTTTATTGATTTACCCATCTGCGAATAAAAATATGTTTATTGCGAAACTACCGAATCAGCAAATGTTCATAATGAATATTGAATTATTACATAAGTATTATAAATATATTAATGAATATAACCATCAAATAAACAGAAGTGTAAATCGTACTTAACCTACCAGCCTACGAGGTGATAAAACCCTGGGTGGATCTTGGCCTTCTCAAGAAAAAGACAAAATAAAACAGTAATCCGAAAAGTTACATAATAATGGTAAAACAGTATTCTGAGAAGTTGAAAAACAAACCAACACTTTTTTTTACCCCTACCTCGCCTTTAAGGGGTTTCTATACGAGGTTTCTCGGGCCAGGGGTTGAGGGGGGATAATTTGGATAAATGCTGAGATATTTTTTTTTTGTTAATCTATTATAAAAAACAAACACTATTATACATGCATAGATAAAATATTATTCTGTTATTTTATTTGTGAGGTGACACTGTGGTATGAAGACCCTCCTGGGGCACACCCAGCCTCTATAAATACCCAAAGAAATAGTAAACAAACTTGTGACCTGAGCGTGATCTATGTTTAATCCCTTATTTGTAAAGCGATTGTACCTAAAACATTACGAGTGTGTATATGTACTGAACCCAAGGCGCTTCATTGGTTGTTATGCTACGTGTTTTTTTTTTTCTTACATGACAAATCCCATTCCTACTAGTTCAATCCTAGCTTCCTTTTCCGTATCTAATGACTCCGAGACATCTGAAAAGAATATGGCTCCGGGACCTTCTGGCGTGTCTTGTTGATTGGGAGCGGCGAATTTTTCCGCAGAGCATGTATGCCTGTTTAGGTCTGATCACTTCATTGTACAGACCTGATCCTAAAAACAGTGCCTAGGAATAAAGATAAATACTTAACACAAAACCATGATTTGTAGAGATAGATTTAAAAAAAAATTGACTTTATAATTGAACAGTTTTTCATCTACTCTATCTATCATTTACTCGTCGTTAAATCATTTTTCATACATACTGGCTGGATTTATTGATTTTAAATACGTGTTTAATTTTGATAAATAAATATAATTTAAAAAAAATGAACTGAGTTTTAATTGTTTTATGATGAGGGTTTCATAAAAGATATATAAAGCTATTGAAACGTTTTTGGTAAGCTGACTTTGAAAGATCGTTTGATTCAATCTTTGATATTACTAATTATATACCTAATTAGTGTTTTATTATATACCTATGTTTGATATACCTAAAACAAAATAAGAAGAAGCATTCTACCTCTTTTAAAATCCTGGGGTAAGGATATTATGAATAGAGGAGAAGTGAAGGGTTCGATACCCCTATCCACTAACGAAGGCCCATTATTATCCTGCTCCATTAAGCTCTGTCATATCCTGTTTCCATAAGATAATTTATGTTTCTTCCCTCAGTGGGAGGCTTTCATATAACCCTGGTGGTAACATACCCATCTTCCTTCTTAGGCCGCCTTCGACAAAGTCTATTCAGGATCAAATGGATGGCCAGCTTCTAGGGTATTGATTGGCTTTGGAACATTACTCAAGTTAGTTCTACTATTTTCATTTAATAGAATTTTATCAAATTTTAGTTAACCTTTAATACACGCAGAATAAAAACTTGTTTCTAAAAATCTGATGGTTTACTTTCATTCACACTATATATGAAATATCTTGTAAAGGAAATTATTTCAATCGTGAAAATTTTCGAGCTCAAGTTTACATCTTAAATGCACGTTTTAGGGCCCCCGAGTCCAAATAACAAATTACAGCAAAAAGGTCTGTGCGTGCCCGAGATGTTACTCCAACTTTTAAACATAATCGGCCAACCAGAAGAGCAACTTTATACCATACGTTTTGCACGTTTTAAGAGGAGGATCATTGAATCAATTTATGTAACAAAAAATTTAGAAAAATCAGTTAACCAACAAACAGACGTAGACAACCTGAACACCTTTTATGCAAGTGCTATTGACAGAGTAAATATATAAAGCTTTTGGCATCCCCACCCCAAGTTAGTCGCTCATGAGAACTTTTAGGTGTTCTCCGACGGCCGAAAACTGTTGAGAAAGTTAATAAAAATGTTTCTTTTTTTTTTTTTTTGAATAAATAGATTTCTTTTTTTTTTTTTAATTGATGATGAAATATAATATGATATTTTTGAGAACAGGTATTTTTGAAAAATGATACTTTTAACAATTTATGACGACGCTGCTGATAAGCGGTGAAATGAATCGATATGTAACATGGATATGCATGATAGGTAACATATTTATTAAAAATAAACTGTTAACCTTTAATACACATGTGTGTATTAATATGTGTTGATATTAGATGTTAAAAATGTATTAATGCAATAAAACTTTAATTTATTACAGAAGCTTGAAAATGGCCCTAGAGGCTGAAACGTTGCAATGACTGGAAATTAAATAAATTGGTTAAAAAAATATATCCTAGATTTTTTTTATTTTTTTTTCAAAATCGGCTCTAATTAAAATCGTAAATTTTTTTTTTAGTGGCGCGACACGCCCTGCAGGCCCTGGACCTCTTCTGGGAGATTATACTTGCGTTTCTCGATACACTTTGTAGGGTAGGGTCATCACTCCCTACGCCTAATTTTGTGATTGGGCTGACGGGTCTCACATACCCGGAGAAGAGGCTGTGAGAGAAACCCAATTAAGTTACATCCTTATAAAAGCCTCGCTGGGACTGGGATTCGAACTCACAACTTTAGCATGAGAAGCTAGCGCGCTAGCCACTCAGCCACGGGCTCCCCAAACTCGTAATATTGATGTAAAATATTATGGATTTTAATATGGTGTAGGTTATTCTGATTGAAATAGTCAAACAGGGTATAAATACCAATATTTTAAATTTTCTTCTTTTAAAGTACTTTTAATTTTGTAAATTCTATGGAAATTAACCGTATCATCTTGTATACTCTTGTGGTGGATGCTTCACGCGCTCGCTCACAGATGGTGCTAGCGGCGGCTACACGGATCACCGGCCGAATATAACAAGTCGCTATGTTCAATAATATTGTATATTGTTACTAATTAATTTCATTGTAAATATCTGTGTTAATGTAACTGATTTATGAGAGCAAATACGCCACTCATGGTAATTTGACCTAGAGCCAAGGCATTAGTCTGGTAGCTTTTTTTTTTTTTTTTTTTTTTTTTTTTTTTTTTTTTTTTTTTTTGGTCCACTCCTACCTCGCCTTTGAAGGCTATACGGGGATTCCTCTCGGACCAGGGGGTGAGGGCGGGGATATTTTCCGAGAAAAAATCCCCCAGCACGAGGGTCGAACTCGTAATTATTTGGTTTTACCTTTTTCGATTATCTGTTGCTAGGCAACGCGTGCTCACAGTAACGCGCGCTAACACGCTCGACCACCCCGCCCCTCCCCTCCCCCCCCGTTAGTCTGGTAGCAAAGCTCTCACCATCAATTATTGACATGGATGACTAACATTCCCAAGAGCTAGCTCAGCTCATCAGACCACCAACCCTGTGTCTCCCTAGGTCAGAGTATCTCTGCCTTTGTAACATTATGTGGTCTATCTTTATTTAAATTCCTTCAAATACCTTCCCTCCTTCATCCTTCCCGTCCTCCTCATGTGACCCTTTCTTTTTCATTATAACAACCACACTCGACACTATCATAATTTGAATGAATTGGATTACCAACTAAAAGAGAAAAGCGTAAATATATGTTTAATGTATTCGGTTTTGAACATAAGGACTGTAATATAAATGCATAATATACTGTTGGAAAGTTCAAGGTTTTAAAACAAATATTATCTGATACACAGAATCGTAAAATATAACGGAGAGTGATGAGAAGCCGATAAAACCAAATGATTTTAGTAGATAATTATATAAGAGATTATTTAATGAAACAAAAGTTTTTAACGAATCTCAATTTATTTTTTTAATAATTTAAATATCCGACTTAATTTAAAGCTCAGTTAAATTAACTTTAACAACGGAGGTAAGTGAAACATTGTTACTTTACAAGAAATACCCTCATCTTATCAATCAACTTGATAACAAACCAAACTTATAACACTATAATTATTTGTTTTAGAACACTATTAGGTAATTCAATTAAAGTGGATAGAGTGAAGAATTACAAATAAATTTTTTACTACATCCAATTTGATATATTTTTATTTTCAACATTGCGAAAATTGGATATTTGCCGTGCTTGGAAAATATTATAAAAAACGACTATGTTGCCAAGATCGACATTTTTACAGCAAGTAAATTTATAACTAAGCCATATAAGAAAAATAACCAAAGTTGAGTCTATTTTCATTTTAAAGTTTTATCTGATTTAATGTCTCGTTTTTTATTCATTTTCGAGAATTTTAGAAAAAACATTCTTTGATATTGGGCTATTTAATAGGTTGACAAAAACTGTTAGGCACAGCCTTTGTGTTTTAATTTGATATCTTAAAGATTACTATAGTTAGATAGTTGTTTATTTATTTAACTTTATGCTACTATGGATAATCGGACGATGCTACTGTGGGAGTCTTAAATTTTGCCTATCCAGGTTTTATTAGGATAAGGATCATTAGCGAGTACCTGACATCGCACAGGCTCGGGACCACCTTTTAACATAACTAAGGATTATTTACTCCCATTAAAAAAACCTAGGACCTCTTTGAAAACCCGTGACTTTTGACATAGGAGGCTGTTATGCTAGCCACCCTGCTACAAGTGATCCCACTATAGTTAGAGAGGTTTTCTAACACATGTTTTCAGCGGTTAATTTTAATGGTAACCTCACTAAAGGCATTTTCCGATTTTATTTTATTTTTTTTAATCTACGGTATAAAATTTAGGATTCTATATATATGTATTGATCTATAAACATAATTAATAATAATAAAATTAAAAATGATTATTTTAAGTAAAATAATAAGATTTGAAGTTATTATGGCATTTTTTAAAGGATGAATTAAAAATGAGTACTATAATTAACAAGTTACAATAATTTTATATATATATATATATATATATATATATATTATATATATATATATATATATATAACGTCACTTTATGCTACTATGGCTAATCGGACGATGCTACAGTGGGAGTCTTAAATTTTGCCTATCCAGGTTTTATCAGGAAAGGGATCATTATCGAGTACCTGACATCGCACAGGCTCGGGACCACCTTTTCACGTCCTCTCCAAAGGACGGCATAACTAAGGATTTTTTACTTCTATTAAAAATCCTAGGACCACCTACAGGTTTGAACCCGTGGCCTTTTGCATAGGAGGTTGTTATGCTAGCCATCCAGCAGCTACAAGTGATCACATTATAGTTAGAGAGGTTTCCCAACACATTTTCAGCGGTTGACTTATGATGCATTTTTCCGATTTTTTTTTTTTTAATTACGGTGTAAAATTCAGGATTCTATATGTATTGATCCATAAACATACTTAATAATACTAAAATTAAAAATAATTATTTAAAGTAAAATAATAAGATTTGAAATGATTTTAGATGTTTTTTTTTTGTTTTTTTAAGTAAGAATTAAAAATGAGCACTATAATTAACAAGTTACAATAATATATATATATATATATATATATATATATATATATATATATATATATATATATATATATATATATATATATATATAAGATATGTGAAGTGGCAAAAGATAATTTAAAAAAGTAAAGGTTATAAGTAAACTACTCATATGGTTCCAGAAATAATACTGATTTATTCAGAGATGTAACCTGCTCAAATACCTTTCGTAGGTTATTTACATTCCCAACTGGTATTAAGACTGTTACTGCCAGGCTCCAGCCCTTAACTCCCCCCCACCAGTTTACAAAGATCTTTTGGAAACTCTCAGACATAGGAATGGGCTCGAAACTAGCAGTCCTCAGCCTTCATACCTTACAATTATACTTACAAACTAAGGCTTAAAAAGAACAAAAAAGAATACATTCTATGAAAAAAAAAAAAGAAATAATAAAAAAAATTCAACTAACACAGCACAAATTACAAAACTAGAAATGACATAGGCACTGTAACACACTTAGAAAGGAAAAAAATAAAATAAAATAGAATAGTCATTATTACAATATGTGGTGCAGGTATCAGAAGCAATGTCCCGACAATCACAGAAACGAAAAACATATAACAAAAAAGAATGGTTTTGTACAGGCAGAGAAGAGAGCACCACGGCGGAGGTCAACTAGCGCGCCTCTACCACTGGCAGCTTCAGCTGTTCGACATGCACTGTACGCCTCTTTTTAGGCCCATGAACACTGTCGATAGTCACTAAATTATGCTCCCTGATCGCAGTTACCCTGAATGGGCCCTCGTACCGCAGCAACTCCTTCCCCCTATTAGTTCCCAGCCTCCGATAAACAATAGACCCAATCTTAAGCGCGCTCATCGGATCCTTCAAACCGAGGTTATCCCGCTCCACCCGACGGCTCTTTTCCCGCTGTAGTTTTCTTCGCACTTTTTCCCACGTCTTTCTGATCTCGATCCGGTTGTGAACAACGTCCCTCGCGCTCTGATCATTAGTCGTAGTACCCTGCCAATCACGCCTCGGACCCCGCAAACCGAAAAGAATTTCCATCGGGGAAAATCCCGTCACAGAGTGGATTGAATGGTTATACGCCACTATAGCTTTCTTCATGGCCACATCCGCCTCTAACCCCTTCTCGCCCTGGTACACCCGAAGATGGTCGCTTAGAGTGCTATGGAGCCGTTCTATACCACCTCGACTTTTAGGGTGGCCAGGTGTAGTAAAATGCCAGGTGATTTCGAGGCTTCTCGCCTCTTCCCGAACAGTGGCATTGTCGAATTCCCGCCCCTTATCAGAAGAAATCCTATCTGGTACCCCATAGAACTGTACCCACATGCGAAGAGCCTCCAACACTGCTTCCGCGGATTTGTCAAGAACCCGATGTCCCATGGCAACCTTACTAAAGAGATCTATAATAGTGACCCACTTGAAACCCCGCCAAGTGAAGGTGTCGATTTGGAGGTCTTGAAGCGGTGCGTCCACTGTAGGCGTCTCCTTCTGTCTGCCACGCGGAGGATGGCGATCATACTTCGTGCGCAAGCACACCTCGCACGCCCCGATAGTGTCTTGGATTGTCCTTTTCCCACCAGAAGTACTTCCGACGCAAAGCTTGGAGAGTCTCGTTAATCCCACGGTGATTGGTTTTACCCTGGTGGTAAGCTAGGGTGACCTCTTTTTGCCGTTCCTCATCCCTCACCGTTTCGACCTCGTATCTACACCGGATAAAGGATCTATCAATGCCTAACCGCTCGGTCCGCCAAAGTCTTCTAATTTTGTCCCAGATGGTGGCGTTGCCCACGTACAGATAATGACACTTCCCTGGTTCCGACGCGTCCAACAACACCCTACAGATTTGCTCGTCACGGACTCCCGGTTGTGACCAGATGACGTGAACCCTACTGTTTCCATATTGACTACTTTCAATCTTCATCGTGCCCGCGGTCCTCGTTTTCCAAATGACCTGGCGACGTTTGGCCAGTCAGCAACTACATTATCCTTTCCCGGCTTATAAATAATCTCAATGTTATATTGACTAAGGGATTCCTTACATCTCGCAACCCGCGCCGAGGATTCTCTCAACTTTCCCACCCATTGAAGAGGACGGTGGTCGGTATGAACGCGGAACCTTCTTCCAAACACGTAAGGCCGAAAATGGTCAACAGCCCACACTATGCCTAACAATTCACGCTCTAAAGCACTATATCGCGCCTCAGCGTCGGTAAGTCGCCTGCTTGCGTAAGCGACGGGACGTTCTCCTCCCACTTCACCCTGCGACAGTACCGCTCCCAATGCGTATTCACTGGCATCAGTGGTGATGGTAAAAAGTTGGTTAAAGTCCGGGAACGCCAACACTGGCTCCGCTAGCAACCTTTCCATACACTTCCGAATGTTCTGCTCCATCACCGGGGTCACCACAAGTTTCGCGCCCTTCTTGAGCAAATTATTGATCGGTACTAAGCACTCTGCCATGTCGGGCACAAATCGCCTATAGTAATTTAGCGTGCCAAGGAGCCGACGAATCCCTTTAATGTCCTTAGGAACGGCCATACGACGAATCGCCTCCACTTTTGCGGCGTCCGGCCTTACTCCCTCTCGCGAAATCGTATGACCCAGAAAATTAATCTGTTCCTGTCCGAGTATCGACTTTTCCCTCGACAATTTAAGGCCAAACTGGCGAATCCTCTGAAAAACGCGCCTCAAATGTTCCACATGCTCGCCTTCCGATTTGCTAAAAACCAAGAGGTCATCTATATACACTTGGCACATTGTTTCGTCGATACCTCTCAAGAATTCATCCATGAGGCGTTGAAAAGTAATGGGCGCGTTCTTGAGTCCAAACGGCATGCGAGTGAACTCATAATGCCCCCTTTCGAAAGTAAACGCAGTTTTATGTTGGTCTTTGGGATGCATTTTTATCTGGTGGTAGCCCGCTTTGAGATCCAAGGTGCTAAAGATCACCGCCCCACTCAATCTATCTAATATATCCTCGAATCGGGGAATAGGATACCTCTCATCCACGGTATTATCGTTCAACTGGCGATAATCGATTACAACTCTGTATTTTTCCTTGGTTTCCCCGGGAGCTGCCTTCTTCCTCACCGCCCATAAGGGACTGTTATACGGCGATGTGCTATCGACGATAATACCCTGGGATTTTAAGCTATTTAGTTCGTCCCTAAAATGCTGCCTAAGCGCTTGAGGATATCTCCGCTCTTTTACGTATGTTACCCTGTCCTGCTTTAGCGGTATCTCATGAACTGTTCTCCCTGTAACACCGAGTATTTCACCCTCACGAAAGAAGATATCTCCGAACTCTGCTGTCACCGTTTCCCTCCAGTCCTCGACCCTTTTTACAGCGCCTATACGCGCCCATTCATCCCTAGCGACCTCTCGGCATTCGTAAGTCCTTTCCCCGAGCCTAACACTCCAAATCCCCTGATTGTTTCTCACTCTTGCTCCAACTCGTCCCAATAAGTCGCAACCCACTATCATCTTATACTCCCGGGTCATGCTCCCCACTATGTGGACTTTGAGCTCTCCCCCATTATCTACCCACCTTTTTAGCCCAATTACGGCTTCTCCCTCTACTTTACAAGGGCCCCCCAGAGTGATCAACTGACAATTACAACTCCTAACTCGGGGTGCTCTCTCTCTATTACATAATAACCCTAGCGCCTCTCGTGTCATAATCGTACTCGAGCTCCCTGTATCTACTAGTCCTCTTACTCCCTCCATCACTCTAATTATTGGCAACCAGCATTGCTTACCCCGAATGTTGTTACATATGTTGGTCGTATGTTGGTCGCCTCTCCGCCGACACGCTCCTCATATCCCCGCTCGCTGCCTCCTGCCAGCTGCCACTCGTCGGGGTTGACTCTGCCTGCTGCCTCCTTCTCCTCCGCTGCCGCTGCTTCCGGGTTCCTCGCCATCCGTCTCCGAAGTTTCCGATGCTTCCGTGATCTCCTCAGAAGGTCCACTTCTACGAGGCCAGCCGGTATTTCTTCTCATTTTCTGTGCGTTGACTTCTATAGGATCCCTTCCTGGCGATTCTTTCCTCTTAAATAGGTAGGGACACTGTCTAGCATGTGCCTTCTGTCCACATTCGAAACATTTAGTGCGAGGGCACTTCGCTACTAGATGTCCCTGCTTTCCACACCCGTGGCACTTCCGGTCATCCTTCCAGGGTCCATTTCTTGGCCTTGACTGCCCTGGTCTCTTATCGACTGCTGTTCTCTGTCGGTCTCTCCTGTCGTACTGTTCTTTTCTCCTCCAGCTTATTGGTGTGTTCCGGGGGCGTCTATCTGGTATCCTGGTCCACCCTGGTTCATCTATCACCATCCTCGTTTCCTCTTCCCGAGCGCTGGCATCAACCATGTCTTGCGCACACTCTACAAATGTGCGATCAATGGGTAGGGACTCCCTCCTTCCAGTTTCCTTCGCCAGCTGTACCTTTAGGATAGTGGAAAGGAACAACATTCTGCGTTCGACTTTAACAGCACTTAGGGTTTCTCGCAGTTTTTCCGTGATGGTGTGATATCGTGCTAAGAGAACCCCGGCGTATTGCCCAGATGTCTGTCGCGATGAGCGCCTCTCTCTAAACATTTGAAAAATGTCATCCTCCGGTGTCCATCGACCTCCACCGAAGGCCTTCTTCAGCCTTTCTTTTATCACTAGCCAGGGCGTCTCTTCGTCAGCTTGAATTTGGTTTAGTACGCTCCGACTTACCCTACATACTAATGCTGCCTTTAATGATTCGGCGTCTCCTAAGCTGAGAAGGTTCTCTTCCAGTTTGCTTTCTATCCTAGCTATGAGCCTATCCCCACCTTTTAGAAAGTGGTTCAGCTCTCCCACTTCCCCACCGAAACGTTCTAGGTCTGAAATTGCCTTCTGTAGATCCTGTGACGTCGCCGTCTTGACCTTTATCAACTCTAGAACATTTAGCTGTGTTTCCACTAGCGAGTTTGTTGGTAGCGGAAGAACTTCCGGAACGAGTTGTTGCTGGATTTCTGGAACAGGCTGGTAGGTTTCTACATTACATACTGGCGGATTGATAATTTCGTCGCAAGGCATTATTAGATTTTTATAAAAAACGATAGATACTGTAAACGAGAAAAAAAAAAAAATGTCACTAATATTGGTAATACGTACGCTCTGAGTTTCCCGGGTTTCGGCACCAGATATGTGAAGTGGCAAAAGATAATTTAAAAAAAGTAAAGGTTATAAGTAAACTACTCATATGGTTCCAGAAATAATACTGATTTATTCAGAGATGTAACCTGCTCAAATACCTTTCGTAGGTTATTTACATTCCCAACTGGTATTAAGACTGTTACTGCCAGGCTCCAGCCCTTAACTTATATATATATATATATATATATATATATAATATATATTATATATATATAATATATAACGTCGCTTTATGCTACTATGGCTAATCGGACGATGCTACAGTGGGAGTCTTAAATTTTGCTTATTCAGATTTTATTAGGATAGGGATCGTTAACGAGTACCTGACATCGCACAGGCTCGTGACCACCTTTTGACATAACTAAGGATTATTTACTCCCATTAAAAAATCCTAGGACCACTTTGAGAACCCGTGACCTTTGACATAGGAGGCTGTTATCCTAGCCACCCTGCTACAAGTGATCCCTCTATAGTTAGAGAGATTTTCTAACACAGATGTTTTCAGCGGTTGATTTTAATAGTAACCTACCTAAAGACATTTTTATGATTTTTTTTTTTTTTTAATCTAGGGTATAAAATTCAGGATTCTATATGTATTGATCTATAAACATAATTAATAATACTAAAATTAAACATGATTATTTTAAGTAAAATAATAAGATTTGAAGTGATTTTGGCATTTTTTTAATGGAGGAATGAAAAATGAGTACTATAATTAACAAGTTACAATAATGACTAATGAATGAATACTTTTTTTTTTTTTTGTCTTTTGCGATCTATAAATTTAGTTATAGCTCATTAGGTTCTCGAAATTAATTATTAATCTAATAATATATATATTAAATTACATAAAATAGAAAATAAATAAATTCATATATATATATATATATATATATAAGTTAAGGTCTGATAAGGTTGAGTATCAGCCTTAATTCCAACTCACTGGATGTAAACACCTTGAATGTATATATAGAGGATTATATGTATCAATAAATCAGTGTTTAACTAGCCATCAAGTGAGTTATTATTGTGCCCCTTTTTCTTCTTATTTTTTAAGTTTTATATTGGCCAGCTCATAAGTGGTGCCGAAACCCGGGACCTTTAGACAGTATATTTTTTTCTTTCTATTATTATTTTCCGCGTCTGGAAATCTTCAGCTTTATTGTTATTTAATTTTTTTTTCTCTTTTCTCTCTTTCTCTCTCTCCGTTGAAATTGGTTTAAATAGTGATCATGGCGGAAAATGTTGTGTTAAGACCGGCAGTACTGAACGTACCACCAACCGAACCAGCACCGGCGGCAGCAAATGTACTTCCGCCACTTCCGGAAGTTTCGTTGGCGCAGGCGCACAGAACGACATTAGAATGGATAAAAGTCCAAACCGCCACGGCCCAGGAGCTGAGAAAATCCATATCCGACCTCGACAGATTCACCGGGGAGATTGGTGAGCTGAATCATTTTTTAAAAGGGGGCGATCGTCTGATGGCCAGAATCATCTCCAAAATGTCTGAGAACTTATTAGATGGGGAGGATGCTGCAGTATTGAAGGCTGCGGTGGTCTGCAGGGTCAGGAGGAATATCCTGAATCATATCCAGGGGGATGAAGAGACACCCTGGGATATCGTCAAGGAACGATTGAAGAAGGCCTATGGAGGGGGAAGATGGGCCCCCGAAGAAGATGCGTTCCACATGCTTAGAGAGTCAAAAAAGCCGCGTCAGTCTAATGGCCAGTATGCGGGAGAACTGCTTACGAAGTTCAACCGCATAACCGAAAAAATGAGAGAGACTGCTAGTGTCGAGGAGGTCCACTTCAGAATGGATTTCCTGGCGATTATGTTGAAGGTGCAGCTGGCGAAAGAAACCGGCAAACGGGAAGGGTTCCCGAGAGAGCGCTCGTTCATCGACTGTGCGCAGGAAATGATGGACGCCAGTGCCAGAGAGGAGGAATCCCGAATGGAGATAGAGGAGTCAGGATGGACGAGAGTTGCGTACAACCAACCAAGGAGCGCTCAGCCATGGAGAAGAAGAGAAAAGGAGTACCGGGAAGCTAGGAGAGACCGTCCCCAGCAAGCAGAGCGCTAGGTCAGGTCAGGCGAGACCACGAAACAACGGACGGCGGGAGGATCGTAAGTGCCATGGGTGTGGCAAGATAGGACACCTAGTAGCCCAGTGTCCGCGCACTCGATGCTTTGAATGCGGAACGGAGGGACACCTGGCGAGACACTGTCCCCACATGTACCGGCGTCGGGATACACACCAGCCAGAACCGATGGAGATCAATGCGCAGGACGTTCGTCCAAGAAGGTTTATAAGAAGGTCAGTCGGATCAGTGAGTGGATCGTCTAGAGGATCCGAGACGGCAGACACAGAGACGGATACAGATGTCCCTGTTCGAGGAGGCGGTCAGCGAAGCCGGAAGAGCGCGTGGAGGCGACAGGAAGCGTCGGCGCAGTCTGCCCGGGAAGAACTTTGAGGAGCGTACCAGCAGAGTGGCAGCCGCACATTGGTGAGTTATCATGCGAGAGGCGGGAGCGGCGGTCTGCCTATTATCAACGTGGAGGGAGTCGCATGCCTGGTGGACACTGGGAGCTCGTGCACCATCGCCTGTAGAGAGACGTTAGAGAAGTGGAGCGACGGAGAGAGGGCACTCCAGGTTTCAGGTATGCCAATGTCAATTAATCACCCTAGGGGGGCCCTGCAGTGTAGAGGGGGAAACCGAGATGGGTTTGCATACCTGGGGGGAACAAAGTGGCGGGTTATCAGTCCACGTAGTCACTAGGATGCCGCGGGATTATCGCGTCATTATAGGGAACGACTTGCTAGGCGTGGTGGGTGCGCGGATCCGTAATCGGGGAGGTCAGTGGGACATTAAAATTGGGGGGAAACAATACGCCTGTACCCGCACAGCGGGAGATGGTAAAATGCGCATAGGGGCAGTTAATCAGATGGAGGATTGGAGGGCGTCGGTTCTAGAGGAATTTGACGACATCTTTTTTAAGGAGGGGGATGTTCTTGGCACAACTGGGAGGACGGTGCATGAAATTCCCCTTAAGCAAGAGCGCGTCACTTACGTTAAAGAACGGAGGTACCTGCAGGCTCTACGCAGGCATATTCGGGAGGAGCTAGAGGAGTTACGAAGGCAGGGTATTATAGTGGACAGCACTTCGCCATATAATAGTCCGTTGTGGGCCGTGAAGAAAAAGTGTGCGCCGGGGGACACGAGGGAGAAATATCGCGTGGTCATCGACTACCGGAAGCTTAACGAGAACACGGTCGATGAAAAATATCCCATACCGCGCTTCGAGGACATTTTGGATCGGTTGGGGGGTGCGAACATTTTTAGTACCTTGGACTTAAAGGCGGGGTATCATCAGATACAAATGCACCCGCGTGACCAGCATAAGACCGCGTTTACCTTTGAACGGGGCCATTATGAGTTTACGCGGATGCCGTTCGGCCTTAAGAATGCCCCCATCACGTTTCAGCGGCTTATGGACGAATTCTTGAGGGGTCTGGACGAGTCCGTGTGTCAGGTGTACATGGATGACCTTTTGGTCCTCAGTTTGGGCAGTTTGGAAGTTTTGGTGCTGTTTTTTTTTATATAGTGTTACTGTTCATTTTGTTCACAGTTTTTTCCTTTTTTTTTGTGTGGTGTTTCAGGAAGTTCTTGTTTTTCAGCGGTGTGACTTTTTGTACTTGTTTTCTATGAACTTCTTTTCTTTTACATTTTGTATTCATTTTTTTTTAGTTTACGAGGATTGTTCGTAAACTGGTGGGGGGAGTTAAGGTCTGATAAGGTTGAGTATCAGCCTTAATTCCAACTCACTGGATGTAAACACCTTGAATGTATATATAGAGGATTATATGTATCAATAAATCAGTGTTTAACTAGCCATCAAGTGAGTTATTATTGTGCCTCTTTTTCTTCTTTTTTTAAAAGTTTTATATTGGCCAGCTCATAAGTTTATATATATATATATAATAAAAAAAAGAAATCAAAACAACAACCTATAATTGAGATGAATAAAAAGTTGGCAAATAAATAAACATTATACAAACAATAGTAATAAAATATATAGGCGTGGGTTTAAAAATTAACATTTTTATCTCTTGGATTGATTGTGAAGGTATTTGGCCAACTTTTATTCCTTTATTGGTGTGGTTTCTTACTAGAGATGTAAGGGGTGTTCCTTGAAGTCGTTGGTTAACAAAACACGAGATATTTTTTAGAAAAAGGATATTCATTATATTTAAACTAAAAATCCTACAGCCGAAGCCTTTTTCTTTTCTTCGTTGTAACTAAAGGGTATTTAATATTGAAAGGCCCTAAAAGGAAAGGATATTGAAGAAGACCTGAGAAAGTAAATGAAGGAAAATTATAAAGAGAAAGAGGAGACAGTTAAAATCTTGGCTGAGGTATAAGGAGAATGATGGTGGGAGGGGAGACATTTAATAAAGGCCGGCCCCGAGAACAAAGGTAAATTGGGACGTTGGGGTTAATATAGACCCAGGATCTGGCTCGATAAATAATGTCTTCTCCCGGCTTCCTTCTCCTTCCTCGTCTCTCGTCTCCAAACTATTGAAAAATGGCAACGCTGTTTAGCTTATCCTCTCTTCTTCTGGGCCGGGAATACCAACCAGGATTGCATTAGCGGGGCCGGATTCCCATCACTTTACTACATCAAGTAAAAAAAAAAAAGAAAAATCTAAAAAGAGACTGCCAAGAACAAGGATGGGGATAGACGAAGCCAGTTGTAGGCACGTTTGCCGTAAATAATAGGTAATCACGATAAAAATATATTCATATCAATACATTTAATATTTATCGCTGGAAGGAAATTTAATAATCCTTGTCGACATAATGAATATCGCACAAAATGATACAATGTTTCATTATACTACAAAAATCCCTAATTAATAACAACTCTTAAAAAAAAATATATTAAATTAATTCGTAGCCATTGAGAAATGCTGTCAGAACTGGAGGATTAAAATAAATCCTAATAAATCCCACCAAATTACCTTTACCCTTCGTCGCAAACCGATCACCTCCTGCCCCACTGTATCCTTTAATAATACCCCACTCATACCTGTTGAACAAATCCGATACCTAGGACTCCATCTTGATAAACGTCTTACATGGAATCCTCACACGAGACTAAAACGACAAGAGACTGCCCGTAGATACCGATTACTACAACACTTACTCGACAAACGTTCAAAACTTCCAATTCATTACAAAAAGCTCATTTATGTAACCGTCATCAGACCCATCTGGACATATGGAATCGAGCTTTGGGGCTCTACGAAGCCATCTAATTCCTCCCGTATCCAATCCTTACAATCCAAAATCCTTCGCAAAATCCTAAATGCTCCTTATTTCGTCACAAATAAAATAATCCATAATGACCTTAATATCCCATTTGTTACAGACCTTTCTCGTACCAGATATACCACTTTTAATTCCAAACTCCCAGCCCATATAAACCCTCTTGTCCGCAACCTATCAACCTCACATATTCCTGACAACCCTCCTAGGCGATTGAAAAGAAGATGGCCTCGGGATCTACTTACTTAAATAAACATCGAAGTTCTACCGCTGGGTAGTTTCTTCTCAAGCCTTTCACGCCCTTTGTTCTAATTCAACAGTTTTACTTATTGTATTTATGTTAAAAATGTAAAATTAAATAAAATATAAATAAAAAAATAAAAAATATTCAAACAATTTTTTTTTTTTCATTTCTTTTATATATTCTTTACATTATAATAATATAATAATTATTATAATTTTTATATTATATTTATATTCATATTATAACACCATTCCAAGATTATTATCACTACATAGCATAACAAGACAACATAAATTTAACTTTGAAAATACAGAAAGTTTAGATACATCACAAAACAATTGAAATAGAAAATTACTAGAAGCAATACACATTACCAAAAATAATAACAGAACAATGAATTTCAAAACAGATTAAAAAAAAAAATATATACCACCTAACTAGAATAGAATAGAATAGAATAGAATAGAATTTATTTGTTTAAGATTTTTACATTCTTGTACAAATCAATTCAAATTATGAATCTCTTCAATTGCCAACATGAGTCTAGTTAATAATAAATGTCCATTTATTCGGCTCTTGAGAAAAACTTAAAAATAATTGTAAACTATTTAAATAATACATTTTATCATTTAATTGATACATAATAAAAAAACGACACTGAAATAAAACATAAAAAACAAACAAAAACAATTAACAACTTGAAAAACAAACTGAAAACATTCGCCGTACAATAAAAAATAATAAACAGTTAACCTTAGATAACTGGACACTTAATTGGTGTGTGGACCTTCACAGTTCAAATTATTCAGGGTATTACATGCTGACTTAGTGAACCATAAAATGTGTTCAGTTTTTCAATATTGTCTATTTGAAGAATTTTTTTAATTTTTTGGTCATCACTGGATCCTGATAAAAATGGTTGTAAATATCTTTCTCTGTCTTTCATGAGCTTTTCACAGTAGAGAAGGACATGAAACTGGCTGTTCAAGATAAACTGACCACAGAAAGTGCAGGTTTCTTGTGCTTTGAAGATGAACATTTTGGTTTTTCCATAAAGTGTGGTACGTTCTGGGCTCGAAATTCTTAACTGGCTCAATGATCTTATTTTTTTGATGTTGGCTGTATATGTCAGATAGGTCTCTGGGCTGGAGATATTGAAGCTGGAGATAGTTCTATATATGGGGTTATGGTTAGAATTGAGAGATCGGTGGATGTCTATTGAAAGGTTATGATTGTTTATCTTTTCCATTATTGCATCTCTGCACTTTAATAATCCATTCGGGCACAATACACTGAATTCTTCTTCACAGCCATATTGAGCAGCCATCGATCTAACTTGTGAGACCCAGTTAAATTTTATATCAGGGTTCCTTGCATGCAGCGAAATCAGTCTGTTGAAACAAAGTCTTGGCAGCCTCTCCTCCGGCATGATTGACAATCTGAACCAGTAGTTCACAGCTCTCTTCAGAACCCTGACGCTCAATGGGTTTCGGCCGGTTTCAAGACGAACTATGTAGTTGGCAGTACTCCTTGGCCATCTAAGTAGTTGCTTCAGGAACTTTAGTTGTATCACTTCAACAGCTTCTAGATTTCTTAAGCTCCATATTTCAGAAGCATACAGAAGGGTTGAGGCTACCATGGAATCGAAAAGAGCTATTTTTGTTTCCCATGAATCACTTCTACCCCTTCGCAAAACATCCAATACTCTTGCAGCTGCAACAGAGGACCTCTGAATAAAATGTTCAGATGCTTTGCTAAATTTTCCTGAGGAAGTGAATGGTACTCCCAAATAGGTATAGTCCTTAGAGTATTCTATTTTTTCTTTATTCAAATAAAGGGGTTTAATCTGCTTCAACCTAGGGGACTTATGGAATACAACAACCTTGGATTTTTTTACGTTTACGGTTAGAGAATTCTTTTCGCAGTACTGTTGTAATATCATCAGTTTCTTTTGCGCTTCTTGTCAAGTATTACTGAGAAGAATAATGTCATCAGCAAACAAGAGCATGATTGCCTCATGAGTACTATCAATGCTAACTCCTGTAGCTTCATTATCTTGAAAGAATCGGACAATATCGGATATGAACATGATGAAGAGTGTTGGGCTAAGGCTTTCTCCCTGCAAAAGACCTGTCGATATATCTATGTTTTCCGAAAGCTTTCCATTTGTTGTTATTTGAGTTGAAGCATTGTCGTATAGCACCTTTATAATCCTTATGAGTTTCCCCCCGATTCCAAGTGAAAAAAGCTTTTCCCAAAGCAGGCTGTGGTTGATAGAGTCGAAGGCTTTCCTTAAATCTATGAATGCAGCAAATAAGTATCTGCCTTTAGTTGTGAAGTTAATGCTGATCAGTGACATTAAAGTGAAGATGTGATCTGAGCAGCCTCTACCACTTCGAAACCCCGCTTGTTCCTCAGGTATGAGGTTTTCAGATTCTGCCCATAGTAAGATCCTTCTTGCTAGAATACTGGTAAATAACTTCACCATTGTATTTAAAAGTGATATTCCTCTGTAATTATCTGGGTCTTTCCTGTCCCCTTTCTTAAATAGCAAATAAAGTTTGGATTTTGACCATTGCAGAGGGAGTTTCTCATGATCCATCACTGTATTAAAGAGGTTGAGGAGATAGTGCTCCCATTCTGGGGTAAGGCTTTTAAAGGTTTCGTAAATAATATTGTCGAAACCAGGGGCTTTGTGGTTCTTTGATTGTTGGATGCAAAATTGTAATTCCTCTAAAGCGATGTTACCCTCCAGATAAGGATGGATGACTGAAAAAAAATGAGTTTCGTGGATGGTTTTTTGGCCATAGTGTGATATATAAAATCTGCTCCATTCTTCTATTTCTATTTCGTTTGATTGTCTTTTATATGGTTTTAGAGAATTTACAGTAGTCCAGAACTGTTTGCTATTTTTAACTTCCCTGAGATTATTTAGAGTGAGTAACCGGAATCCAATTTTCTTGTGTCTAATTAATTTCCTGTATAGATTCCTGAAATTAATATATTCTTGTACTTTATCATCAGAAAAGTTGAATTTGGTCATAGCCCTGTATTTTTTTCTTAGCTCTCTCTTCGATTTTCTGCATTCTTGGTCAAACCATGAACCATGGTTGCTTGTCCTTATGAAGTGCGTTCTTCGGTATCTTTTTGGAAAACATTTGCCCAGTTTCAGTCATGCTTTCCTTCATACAAGTGACAAAGTTTTCATACAGTAGGTTTACCTCTTTTGAGTTGAAGTATATTTTGTTAGAGTTCAATAAACATTTTTTAAACTCATTTGCCTTAGCTTCTTCCCATTTCATACAAATTTTATAATTATTTGGCGTCTCGTCTTTTAATTCTTGAGAAGGACCCACGGGAGAATATATAGAGGGTAAGTGTAAAGAAGTACTGCAAGCCAGGTGGTCAATGGAATCAGAAACAAGAATTATATTCAAATCTCCAAATATATCTAGAGAGTTATGATTTATCCAGACAAGATCTATGATAGTTCTTCCCAGGCTCGACATGAAGGTATATTTCCCAGGTCTGTCTGAAAGAGAGCGACCATTGCACAAAATAAGACCTGAAGATTCCATAGCTTCCACCAACAATTTGCCTCGCCTGTTTATGCTCGAGTGGAGAGTCATCCTTTCAGAGTAAAGATTTGAACCCTGTAAAACTTCCTCCTCTAGGTCATTTAAATTCCCTACATGGCTGTTAAAGTCCCCGTTCAAGATCAAACAGGTTGAAGGAAAGTTTGTATATATCGAAGAAATAACACTACCTAGATCCTCAAGGCATGTTTCTATGTCACTTGATGGAGAAAAATAAATGTTGCCCACTGTTATCAACGTATTATTTAGTTTTATATTGATAAATATCCAATAACGATTACTGGCTATAACGGTAACCTCCGAGTTAATTTTATTGTGCACAAGGGTCAACAGACCTCCGCTACCTCTTCCTGGTTTGAATGTTTTAACTGCATTACTATGGTATGGTGTATAGTCGTGTAACCATGATGGGAGAATAAAGTTATCTTCGGTAAGCCAGGTTTCGACGAACCATAGTATTGAGTTCTTTGTTAGTATTTCACATTCATCATTGTTGAAATTATACAGATTTTTAAAACCGTTTATATTATAAAAAATAAGGTAAAATATTTGTTTGAGGGTATTAGCTTTTGGGGAGATGATAGAAGGTTTATTTTCTTTCTTACTTCTGTTTGGAGTAACTGGATAAAAAACAGAAGGGGTGCATTTAAGTCAGGGAGATTTCGTAACTGTTGACGGGATTGATGAACTTCTGGGACGAAATTTAAATTTTTCTAACTTTTCCTCATTCTTCCTTTTCTTGTTACTCTGAATATTATTTGTTAAGGAATCTGTTAGTGTAGGAAGCGATTCGGAAATGGGTATACCACCTAACTAAAATTGGGTTATGGAAAAAACAAAACAAATATATATATATATCACGATTACGTTACAGCCAAAATATATCCAGTAATTTTGGGTATATAGGGTGCCTACTTCTACGGGATCGCTATTGTATATTTAATAGAATTAAATGACAACTTATTAGACTAAAGTTAGAATTATGGTCGATGAGGAAAGTGATTTAAAAACAACTTTACCTATTACTATAATTAATCTAATACAACTATAAATATCTTGTTTCTAATATCGAGACACATTGAAAAAATAGAACAAAAACTACACCTCTTTATCTTTGTTTGCGGTTTGGTGAATTCAATTTGATAAATAAAATAATTTAAATTAAAATTGCTACAAATTACGAAAGATGTTGATAGTGACTATGTTGAATGAGGTTATATAAAAGAAATACAGGCGAATAGCAATGAACTACTCTGTTTATGATAAATAAACGATTATTATTTCATGTCAGATATCAATTTTATTTACTCAATGTTACAATTAAATACCAGTACCAAGTGGCCACATCCAAATTATTTAATAACATCGTTTTATCTTTTAAACATAACCGTTGTATATCATCATAACTGTTTTGCAACTCATAACTCATAGAAAGTCATTGAAAAAAGTATTTATAATTTTTTTGGAATGGTATAGTAATATGTATTTTATTATAACTGGAAACTATAATGTGAATGTATATTTTATAAATAAGAACGCATTAATAACAATCAACAGACACTTATATTTGAATTAATAATAACATATGTGAGGATTGCCACAGTTAAACAAATTTTGTTTTAGAGTTTAAAAAAATATATTTTCCAACCATTTAGAATAGTAATACAAACTATCCTATCATTTAAGTTGGAGCAAATAACAGATACTTACGAAGTTTGATCAAAGTCGGTTCAGTAATTTCAGAGTTTATCGCGAACAAACATTGTGACACGAGATTTATATATATATATATATATATATATATAGATAGATAACGTATCTAATGTCATAGATAGTGAAGAAAAATAAATGTGTAAGAAAAGGAAGTTAATGAGTGGTTGAGTGGTTTTTTTAGTGTGAAATATTTATTTTGCTATTTAAAAAAAACAACACTATATGCAATAAGCAAATATGTTCTTTTCCGTATTTCAGCGAATTTCTAGGCCTCCTCCTTAAAAGCAGTCGGTGGGGTGTTGTACGGATGACTGGTTGCTTTAAGTGTTTAGGCCGATGGGTTTATGTTGTAAATTAATTTTTCGAGGATATTTTCATAGTATTCTATAGCAGTATCTGAAACTGATCAAGTCCAAGTTCTTGAGGAGTAATTTGCTAGTTACATAAAATGGTGCATCCACGATTTTTCATAAAACTATTGGTTGCACTCATTATATTATATTGCCTTATTGAAAAATATTACAATCTGCCTCTATCTCAGGCTATAAATATTAGAGCTAAAAGAAGTCATTCACTTCATATGTAGAGAGTAAAACAAAAAAAAAAAAAAAAAAAAAAAAAAAAAAAAAAAAAAAAAAAAAAAAAAAAACTTGAAGGAATTAGTCCGGGTGGCGGTCATTAAATGAAACAACTAAATAGTTTCAACTAATTATTGTTTGCCAACGTTTAGACCCCCTTTGTGGGTCATCATCAGGGCTGGAGGTGTAGAAGAGATGGCTTGTTGAGATGAGAATGCCTGCTGTTGTTGATATGTAGATAGTATGTCCTGCTTGCGATTTTGTATTCTGGCGCTGCGGCGGAGAGTTGAGGAGGATGTATCTTTTTGTTGTTCCCGTGTTCTTTTTATCATTGTGGATGTAATTAGTTGACCTTTGAGAATTACTGGAAGGAATTAGTACGGGTGGCGGTCATTAAATGAAACAACTAAATAGTTTCAACTATTTATTGTTGACTAATTCCTTCAAGTAATTCTCAACGGTCAACTAATTACATCCACAAAGAAAAAAAAAATACCCAAAATAACAAAGAAAAATAAGTGAAATCATTATAATCTTGGCCAAAATTTATACCTATAATTATATACTTTTCCTGGGAACTCCAAATCGAACCCCTGCAACCAGGAATGGATGTCGGGGAAAAATGTCAGGAGATCCCAGCGCCTCTCAGTCAGCCGCGTCCGGAGTCTGTGCAGTGGAGGCTGAGTGAGGGCGCTAGAAACCTCTGGATTAGAAACATTAAATTCTTTGGATGTTGGAAGTTTTGGCAGATCCTCATAGCTCTATCCTACATGTCTATTACGGTTCGACGATTTTTTTGTAGATAGTGGTTTTGGAGTTGAAGGATAAATTTGAATGAGGAAGGATTTAGAATTTCTGAAGTTCTTTAAACTTTTCTTTGGTTCAACTGGAAATGTAAGGACGAGCATTATCTTGTTGCAATAAAACTCATTTTCAGTTGATGAAAGCAGAATAACACTCTGATAGCTTCGAACAATATTTCCACTTGTTCTGCTCACAGATATTCCATTATCCCGCTCTTCATCTCACGTGGCAATCGGTAAAATCTCATATCGGAAGGGATTTTCGATTACAAACATCTTAGTTCATTACTAAGGAGTATACTCGTAAGGGACCAGTTTCCAGCTATTTTTCCCCTCTCCACCCTCCGTGGAGCAGAAGACAACTAACATCGTCATTTGACGCACCACACTGTGGACGGACTTAACTCAACAGCATTCTACAGAACCTCATCAATATCCATTAATAGTCGTCAGGAGACCTTCTTACTTTCCTACAACGTACCTCATCTGCTAAATTTTACAAGAGAAACGTCAGTTCGCTGGTCAAGGACCGCTTCCCTATCATATTTAATAATTTCATGATTTTCTTCAGCGGCAGTGACCTTTTTCTGCCATTAATGCCCTAAAATGACAAGAATTTTATAGGGCACTTTCATGTTTCTTCTTTGCAACAAATAACCTAACCTGTGGCTTTTATTCAAGAAGTCGAAAGGGATAAACAAGCTAGGAGAAATCTCTAATAATAATTAGGTTTTAAACAGGATCAAAATATTCTAATTCTTACAGTTCCCTCAAATTCTTGAATTTGAAAAAACGTTGTTTTTTTTTTTTTAATTTTTGTTTTCATTCATAATTACGTTGGATGATTTTTTATATTTATTTGCAACGTTAAAATTCAGTAAATATTAAATGATGAATGAGAGAGATGGGGGACTAAAAGCAGCACTTAATTGAAGCGAAGCGATCGTTAAGAGCCGAGTCAGTCTTGTAAACGATGTGGAAACTGGTTCCTCGGCCGAATTTTTCACATGACTTGCCACCCCTTGAGTGTTCCTTATCGACAAGCCAAAAAACCCTCCATTTCTGTATTAGGGAAACATTTAGCTTCTCCACCAGACCCTCATAAAAAAAAGAAATATCTATCGTTGGATTAGTTCTCGACTGTTGATAATTCAAGTCAGTAACTTACAGTTCTTAGGTTTCAGTCAATAAATACACAGCCACAGGATATTATAAAAGATTTCAAGACAGACTTACAACATGAACCCATCGGCCCAAATACACGTAAATCCACCACCAATCCGTACAAACCACCCCGACGACTTTTGTGGCGGTGGCCTAGAGATGTCTTGATTTAACAAACATATTCGGAAGTATTGCTAATAGAAATTTGGAGAACAAACAAAAAACAATTGTAAAGAAATAAATATGTATGCAACGTCGAGAATTTATTGTTCTCATAATCATGCCTTAACAGTGAAAAGCAAAAACAGAACATTAATATTTTTATACAATAATTAATAAATGATGTAATTGTTAGAGAGATAGAAAGTAATATATATAACAAGGAATAGAAAAACAATAATTAAATTGATATTTCAATTAGAATTTACATTGAAGATAATATTAGAAATTGACTTAGGATTTGAGATAATATAGTGTCTCACATAGATTTTGAAAGAGCATTGAAGCAAACATGCTAAGGAAGAGTTTGGATATGGAGGATTTTACAAAATGACGCCAGGAGTCCGGGGTTTTTACCTTTGGTTTATTTATTTTTATTTTGTTTTTTATTATAATTATTCAGACGTGTTGCTAAAATGTGTTTATTAAACTAGAGTAACACGAATTAAGGTTTTGGACATCAGATTTTTTATTTATGAATAATTTTTTATTTGAAGCTGACTTTATGATAATGTTTAATTCTGGGAAAATTCTTCATATCCGGACTATTCCTAAGCATATTTGGTATACACATGGTGAGACACTATTTCATCTCAAATTGTAAGTAAATTTCTAATAATATCTTTAATGTAAATTATAATTGAAATGTCTATTTAACTACTGTATGTATATTCATTGTTCAATGTATTTTTTTCTCTGTTTCTCTAAGAATAACATGATCTATTAATTATTGTATAAAAATATTGATGTTCTGTTTTTGTTTTTCCACTGTTAAGGCATGAATATGAGTATACCTACAAACATGTTTTTGCGGCTTTTTGAAGTTTAATTATAATTATAATAATAAATAATAAATAGTTTAATTATAATATGTGATATATCACATATTCATGCCGTATAAGTGAAAAGCAGATTTAAATTAAAATATTTAACAAACAATTATTTGTAATCATTAGTGATGCAATTAAAAACAGATAGAATTAAACTAAGATTCAGATTTTTCACATGAGAAAAATATTTTGATTAATAATTGATAATGGGTATGCGAATCGGTATCTGGCACTTTGTTTCCGACTGTACATTATTGCTATTGTTTAATTAATCTTCCTTATTTTTGTTATCAATAGTTTTTTAATTAATGAGAACCGGTTTCTTAGTGTATGCCAAAATATTTAATTTTTTTCTGTATCGTTCATTGTGCTTGACAACATATCTTCCATTATCTATTATGTTCGGTAAGTGAAAACTGAATTAAAGTTTATTCTTTCACATTTTTTTAATCAGTATTAGAGATAGCTCAGGTATCATAAGTCGTTTCAAAGCAAGGGTTCTATTTTTTACTTTCAATTACTATATATAGTAAGGGAAAGTATTGTGATCGTGAAAATTTTCGAATTCCAGTTTTTAACGGAAATACACATCTTAGGGTTCTCTGAGTCCAAATAACCAAGTCCCGCAAAAAGGTCTGTGTGTGTGTGTGTGTGGAAACTCCCGGGCGGAAACGGTGAATCCTATGAAACTGAAATTTCATATTTAAGACAAATATACGCCCGAGACGCTACAAAACCTTTTTCATCAAAATGAGCTCACCAGAAGAGCCACTTTATACTATGCATTTTTCACCTTTTTTTTTTTCACTTTCTCGATGGGATTGAATATCATTTAGGTTTTATTCGGATTAAAATGGTCTGACAGGGCTTAAATGCCGATATTTTAAATTTTCTTCCACTAAAGTACCTTTAATTTTGTTGATGCTATAACAATAACTATATTATCTTGTTACCACTGATGAAGAACAGGTAAATATATAAATTGAATGGATTCGATACCCAATGAAAGGAGAAAAAAGGAAAAATGTTTTTCTAATACAATTTTTTGTTTTTGAACATAAGAACAGCAATATACCTGTATAATATGCCGTTGGAAAGCTAAAGATTTCAGAAAAAAATATTATCCCATACATAGGCATTTAAAAGTTAATAGAGAGTGATGAAAAGCCGATAAAACTAAGTGATTTTATTTTAGATAATAATATAATAGATTTTTTAATAAAACACATGTTTCTATATAAATTCCATTTAATTAATTCATTAATTGTTTCAAACATTTTTATCTTTTACTGAATTTTAAAATTCTTTAATCGATTCTAAAGATGGATGTAAGTGAATGTCGTGTGTTGCCCGCACCAAATTTTTTAAAATTACGGTTGAGTGTCATTTACCTTTTCAATTATATTAAACTTAAATGTTAATTTTATTATAATTATTTGGAATTGTGATTTAATAAAAATTATTATATTTTTTTTCTCCTGAACGTCCTACTGACAACTAAACTAATGGATGATTAATCCTATGAATATCTAGAAGTCAAGCATTTTCTCTGAGAGCTGATAAAATGCAATTTTATTCTTAAACGTTTAAGCCATAACTGGTATTTGATATTACACTACGAAATACAAACGTCTAAATGGAGTGAGAGGTTATATAATATGCTAAGCCAATATTGAATCAAACAGATACAATAGCGGCTTGGATTGGACTATATTACATCTAGAATCAATGAGCCTTTTGTTATAAGTTATAGCTTAAAGCTGAAATTAGTTTGCTAGGTTTGATTATAATTTTTAAGAAATAGAACAATTATGTTCCTACGCATCATTTATAAATCAAAACATTAGCAGTAGTCGTTGAGTTATTGGGTTGTGTCACATGAAATGTCCGTTTTCAAGGTAAAGGATTTTTATTAAAAATACGATATGAAAACAAGATAATTGTTTTCAAAGTATTTACCTTCTTTTTCTACACATTTTTCCCAACGTGACACCAACTTTTTTATCCCCGAACTGAAAAACTCTGAGCTTTGAAGTGAAACAAAATCTGAAAACGCACTTTTCATTTGATCATCATTTTCAAAAAGTTTTCCTTAGACGAAGTTGTCTAAATTCCTGAACAGGTAGTAAATGTCTGGAAACGGTAGATGCACTACTACTGCATGCGGTTTCCTTCTACTCTATGTTTTAGGACTTCGTTGTCTATTACGGACGGAGGTCTTCCTCGGGGCAAGTTTTCCAAGTCGGTATCCCCAGCTGAAAACTTAGCAAACCAACGTCGAATGGTCCATTAATTAACACTCCCTTCCCCGAACGCCTTGCAAATATTTCTAGCGGCCTCAGCTGCTGAATGGCCGAGTTTAAACTCGTACAAAAATATTACTCGAAAGTCGCGTGTTTCCATGTTTATATTTGGAGGTATACAAAAAAGTGGGTAATTGATTGGGAAGCTAATGTTTATAATACATAAGTAGAGGATTAGTAACTGATTACATTAAATATGTAAACATTCGGAAGAAAACAACAGAGACCTGCAAAATCCTTTATGTATTTCAGAAACTATAAAAACGGACATTTCATGTGAAACAACGCAATACATTCATATGAGATTTATAAAAAAATTTGTATTGTTCTATTTCCTGTAAAAAAATCTTTCACTTTTCTCCAGCGCAGTTATTTGTTTGTTTAGTTCTGTCCCTCACTTCTCTCCCCAGATAAAAGTGACAATTAAAACGTGTTTAGTTGTTAAAGTCATATTTGATTTTTAATTAAATCGAATTCACAAAGCTGACGGATAACATATAGTTTTTTTTTCTGTTTTCTTTTTTTTTTTTGTATTTTATTGAATTTTACAACTGTATAATTAATAATACATCAAGTCAATATGCTGATAAAAGATTGTGTACATGAAAAACAATAAAAGAAACTACCCATTGGCTGCACTCTAAAAATCAATCTAAACAAGATGGTCTCGAAGCCATCTTCTCTTCAGACGGTGGATTTAAACTTAACGTCACTTTATGCTACTATGGCTAATCGGACGTTGCTACAGTGGGACTCCTAAATTTGGCTTATCCACCTTTTATTAGGATGGGGATCTTTAACGAGTACCTGACATCGTACAGGCTCGAGATCACCTTTTCACGTCCCCTCCGAAGGACGGCATAACTAAGGATTTTTTACCTAGGATCACCTGCGGATTTGAACCCGTGACTTTCAGCATAGGAAGCTGTTATGCTAGCCACATGAGATTCCAGGTGGATTTAAACTTATCGTTAAATTAAATTCTATTATTGAGCTAGATTTCTTTTTATATGTATACATCGATGACTTGCATAGAACAAGTTCAAAAAAATATTTTTTGAAAATCCCTAATATCTACATTTTTCGTGAAAAAAATGGTTGAGCTGTTCAGGAGAAAACAATATTCTTTTTACTTCCCTGTAAGGATAGGGATTAAGGATCTATAAGGATTAAGTTAATACAATTTTACAAAAAGGTAGTTTCTCATATGTGTGAATTAGTTGTATAAATTTCGTTCCGATACACCTGAGGGCAGCTTCCACGTGCTTATTCCGATTGGCCCTTTTTAACAAATATATTTATGCATATTAAGGTTCGTATCAATGTTTCAGAACAGGCTCCCAAGTAAAAGTGTTTGATTGTTCTTGAATTTTCAAAATGTTGTTATGTGACTAGAAAATACTTTTCCTGTAATAAAGTAGGAGAACTTATTTCTGAAACATAAAAACACTACAATTTAAGTGAAAAGCATCATACACGATTAGGATAAATTCAAATTTATGTTCCGAACGAGTGGTGACCAATATAAGGTTACGTTAAAAAGATAGATCATATTGAGTAGTTTTGGGTATTGATACTGTAAGATTTCAAATAATAGTCAGTAATTCGTGAGCAACTTGCCCAATTTAGTCCGACAATATCTAGCAAAGTGCCATTTTAAATTACATTTTTTGTCTGATGCTGGACATGAGTCACATGTACTCAAATGTTTTTGTGATCGCTTAAAGCTATTAGAACTGGAAAATTTACCTTTATTTTTATTTATTGCCTGAGTCGATTCTTCTTCCATTTTAGACTTATCATTTCCGTAAGCTGCCTGCTCCACTTGTAACGCCTCCAAACTTTTGGCTATCTCCAAAACTTCATCAACATCCAACGAAGAATTTCTTAATCGTTCCTTCCTTAGTTCAGAAGATCTGCAATGTTCTACTATTTGATCACAAAGTTGATGATTTAAGAAGTCCCCAAAATTACAGTTTTTAGCTTGAGTTCGTAGCCTGGACAGATAGTGTTTAATATTTTCGTCTGATTCCTGTATCATTTGCCGAAACATATAACGCTCATAAGTGTAATTAACCTTTGGGATAAAATATTTATCCAAAGCAGAAAGAGCCTTTGAGTAAAGGAGGCTATTTTTCTCATCTCCCTCTTGCTCTTGCGAATCAGGTAGAGAAAAATAAATATTCTGCAGCTCAAAACCTCCCGTTGCTAACAATAAAGCTTTCTTGGGCCTATCACAGGTTATATTTTTGGCTTGCAGATATAATTAAAAACCCCTTTTTCAACGTTTCCAATCATTTCCATCTTGTGAAATATTAAAAGTAGGTAGTGATAGGTTTTCCTCGTCGCCAATGTAAGATTTCAACTTTATTAACAACACTTTATTTTATACATTACAATTTAACCATGGTCTAACTCAAAACATACCATACTCTATAATCTCCTCTCAGAAGTTACTCTCCAACAAATATCTATTACAATAAGTTGTATACACTACACTTACTTTTCTATTGAAAATTTAAAATAATAAAATTAAGATATAGCTCTAAATAAATAATAACTTAAGGCGAAAAAATGTTAAAGTTGTATGTATTATAGTTACACATACCATTAACGCAGATATAAGTAATGCCACACAAAATTAAACATTCGTGAACAAAACCGCTCGAAAAAACTAGTATTTTAATAAAACAGATGGTGATTTTTAAAACACATAGAACAGTCTAGAGAAAAATACTCAAGTCAGTATTAGATTTTTTTCCATTAATTTATAAAATAAAAAAAACACACATTCAAAAAATACAAACCTTTCAATCCAAATTTTTAAGACTGACAACGAACTCACCACCTTATGTTTCAAACACACTAACCAATTTGTTCAAAATATGGCTACGACTGACATCCCTGACATAACTCGGCGTAGACTGAAAAGGAGTTGGATGAGAGACCTCCTAGCCTAAAATAATAGTTCCTGTTTGAATGTCAGGAGGATGCACCAATGGGTGCTGTCTCCCTCATGCCTAACCATGCCATGTCTCCTTGTTTATAAAATCTCATTTGCTTATTGTAAACATTTTAAAGGTGCAAATAAAATCATTAATAACAAAAAAAAAAAAAAAAATAAATGATGGTAAGAAAAAAGTGTTCAAACAGAATAAACTAATATTATTAATTTATTTATTTTTAATGCAATGAATGAAAGCAATTTCTCTTGCAATATTTATAATTAGTTTAAATAACAATGAGCTGCTAGCTTATAAAATAAAGTTAGAAAATAATTTAATTAAATTTATTATTAGATGAAAGAGGAACTTTTACAAATATTGATTTATGTAAATTTCTTCTTTTTTTTTCCTTTTATTTTTCTCCCTCCTTAATGCTTTTGAACGTGGAGGGGCCTCGACCCATTTACGTCAGCCATCGCCGCCCTGAGCCAGCCCCGAGCGGGCAACTTACTGCTTCGCTCTTCCTTCATTTCGTCCATCTAAGTTCTGTTTTTTTCCAGGTCGACTCTTAGTAGATGTTAATTCAAAAAAATTTCACGAAAAAGTAAAATATATGTAAAGTCAGACTGCAAGACTTACGCCTGACATCTTACCGACGAGCTCTATATCGTTATTTAGCTATTATCCTCTTTTATATTAATTCTAAAAAGTTACCGAATTCTAACACAATATAAATCAACTCCTAAAGTTGTTTCGCTAATCTGTTCGTAGTGTGGGCAGATGTTCAGGAGCATGATCCTATGAAAATGAAACTTTAAGGACTCCAGAGTTTCCAGACAAAGCACAAGGCAATGGTTGGACTTAAGAGCGGAAACGGGTAGCATATAACCTGCTTTGTCTCTAATAAACCTGTACATAACGACCTTGATGTATCATATATTGTTCATTTGATCCGAACCAAGTACCTCTCCTATATATATATATATATATAAATATAAATATAAATAGTAAAATAATCTTTATTCTGGGACAGGGTCCCCTAAGAATACCAAAGTTGTACAGTTGAGGTATACATGCCTGGCCAACAGACAGAAGCAACATAATTAATTACTATTGGGCTGATGCGAAATTAATGCAGGTTTCCTCTATTGCAATATCTTAATTCCAATTGTGTAAACAAAGCTAATCCTAACATTGATCATTATTATACCAAAACAAACCTTATCTAATACCCTCTCTTTCACCATGAATTTGTTTAGTAAAATCGTTTTGTTCAGTGTGTTCAAAGGTCTTGAATCAAAAATGTCAAAGTGCGATTTTCGTCAAATTTATTTTTACGAATTTAAATTAGGGCGCAGCGCTGCGCAAACGGCTCGTAATATTAATGAAGTGTGGGGTCAGGGGGCTATTAATGAGTGCACGGTGCAGCGTTGGTTCCAGAAGTTTTGCAGAGGAGATTTCGACCTCGAAGACAAGGAAGGTCGGGGCCGTCATCTTGCTCTGGACAACGACCAGCTGAGGTCAAAAGTGGAAGAAGGCCCAACCAAAACCACACGAGAAATGGCGGCGGAACTCGGTGTGAACCAATCCACAGTTGTACGCCACTTGGAAGCAATTGGGTAAGGTAAAAAAGTTGGCCAAGTGGGTGCCACACCAATTAAACGGCCACCAAAAAAATCGCCGCTTTGAAATCTGCTCCATGCTTGTGACACGCAATAAAAATGATCCATTTCTCGATCGCATTGTGACGTGCGATGAAAAATGGATCTTATACGACAACAGAAGGCGTTCTAGCCAATGGCTGGGCAAAGATGAACAACCAAAACCTTTCCCGAAGCCCAACCTGCACCCAAAAAAGGTTATGGTCACAGTTTGGTGGTATAATGCTGGTGTTATTCACTACAGCTTTCTCAATCGAGGTGAGACTATAACTGCTGACAAGTACTGTCAAGAAATTGACAGCATGAATCAAAAATTGCAACGTCTTTGCCCAGCATTGATGAATCGGAAGGGGCCGATCCTGCTCCACGATAACGCCAGACCACACGTTGCACAACCAACGCTTCGACGACTGCACGAGTTGGGCTACGAAGTTCTCCAACATCCGCCTTATTCACCTGACCTCTCTCCTACAGACTTCCACTTTTTCAGGCATCTGGACAACTTTTTGAGGGAGAAAAATTTTCAAAACCAGGACGACATTGAAAATTCTTTTCGTGATTTCATTGAGTCCAGGGATTCGGATTTTTTTTCTGGTGGAATAAGAAAGCTTGTTGAACGTTCGCAAAAGTGCATTGATTCAGATGGAAATTATTTTGATTAAATATATATGGTTAAAGTAAAGATATGGCGTATTTACAATACCTACTAAAAACCTGCATTAATTTTGCATCAACCCGATATTTAACACACACAAAAAAAAAAAGAAAGAAAAGATATATATACATATACAATTATAAAATTAAATAAAATAAAAACAATTCTTAGAAAATATTGTTTTGAACAGATTTAAAAAATAAGTTTATATATATATATATATATATATATATATATATATATATATATATATATATATATATATATATATATATATTATAATTTTGTTTTAAATAATTCGGGTTTTGGGCCATTAAACCAATACTCCTTCTTAATTTTCTTTATTTTGACGTTTCGATCCTCCGTCCATGAATACACATAGGATCCTTTTCACTGCAACAAAGAATTTTATTGAGCACCGGCACACCACTCAGGCTAACACTCGTGTTAGCCTGAGTGGTGTGCCGGTGCTCAATAAAATTCTTTGTTGCAGTGAAAAGGATCCTATGTGTATTCATGGACGGAGGATCGAAACGTCAAAATAAAGAAAATTAAGAAGGAGTATTGGTTTAATGGCCCAAAACCCGAATTATTTAAAACAAAATTATAATATAAAAAAAAAGGGTCGATGAATTAATTTCTTGTATATATATATATATATATATATATATATATATATATATATATATATATATATTATATATATATGTATATATTTTAAATATAGACAATATACAAATATATTCTTTCAAAGTGTAATTTCAGGGATATAAATATCACAGTTTTTAAGCGTCTTTTTGGGATAGTAAAAGGTAGTGGAAAATTTGGGATTTGAATGAGGAAAGAGAGGCAGCATGGCAGATATGAGTAGGTAGAGAATTCCAGAAAGTAGAGGAGCGGAGAAGGAAGGAACGATCAAAATTTTTAGTTCTATGGGTAGGAAAGTAAAGGTCGGAGTGGCGGGATCTTCTTTCAAGTGAGTGGACTGAAGATTTAAATTTTAGGAGACTGTGAATGTATGGAGGGTGTTGGGAGTTAATGATTTGGTAAAGGTATGATCCTAGGAAATATTGTCTGCGGATTGGGGGGAGTAACCACTTTAACTCGCCATATAAACGGGTCACATGAGACCTCATCGGAGTGCTGAGGACTAATCTCAAAAATATGTTCATGATTCGTTTTAGCCTGTCCTCAAGCACCGTCGGGAGGCCTCCATATACTAAGCAGCAATAGTCAAAGTGGGGGAAAATAAGGGCGGATACAAAGAGATTACGAGTGTATAGTAGAAGAAGATGGCGGAGCGTTGGAAATATTTGAAGGTAATTATTGTTCTTCGGAAAATTTAGGCAATATGGGGTTTTCAGGAAAGGGTTTGGTCAATGGTATTACCCAGGTTTTTGACAGAGAATGTGAAGGTGATAGGATGATCATTTAAGGTGAGATTTGGAAATGTGGTAATGGATCTGAGGAGGGAATTTGAACCAATTAGAATATATATATATGTGTGTGTGTGTGCGTGTGAGTGTGTGAATGTGTGTGTGAGTGTGTTTTGTGTGCATTTATATATAAATATATTGAGGTCCATGAGAATGATAATAAATAAAGTCCACTGTGGGATAAGGGCAATTAACTCAAATAAAATTGTTGGTTATTAAGGTTCCACGGTATGTACAGGAGATATTCAGTGCATTTATTGAAATAGTTTCTTTTGCTTAACAAAGCATTTTATCGAAATAATGTGAAATCGTAATTCTGTTTTGTGGAAACTGGTTTATGCTATGTAGTCAATTTTAATGCTTCCTTGGATTTAATACCGTTTTGTAAAACCATCCTGCTTGAAATTGAAGTCATAAAATAAAAAATTGGAAATAATGCTGTTGTGTATTTAGGGCTTTTATTGTCCCTTCAGCTCGGACAAAGAAGATGAAATAAACAACATAATTAATATTTCTTAGATATTAATACATAAAGGTACTTTTTATTATATATCAATTCAAAACCTTAAAGAAAAGGCTAAGTAAATATCCTGATTTTCTTTCTGATATATATAGCTATTTAAAGGGTTCGAAATGCCTATAGAAATATTGCAATGTTAATGTGGAAAAATACTTTTTTTTTATTTTTTTTTTTTATTTATTGTAATTTACAACTGTATTAAAGAACACAATACGTAAATATGAGGAATGAAAAAAAAATGTCATGAAAATGTCTTGAGAAAGAACTACCCAGTGGTAGCACTTCACTAACTATTTTAACTCAGTAGGTCCCGAGGCCACCTTCTTTTCAGTCGCCTTGGAGGATTATCTGGGATATCTAAGGAAGATAAATTACGGACAAGTGGAGTTGTATGGGCAGGGAGTTTAGAATGAAAAGAGGAGTATCTATCACGGGCTATGTCTGCAACAAATGGGATGTTAAGGTCATTATGAATGAGTTGATTTGTAACAAAATAAGGAGCATTCAGGATTTTACGAAGGATTTTGTAAGGACTGGATGCGGGAGGAATTAGATGGTTTCGTAGAGCCCCAAAACTCGATTCCATACGTCCAAATAGGTCTGATAATAGTGATGTAAATGAATATTTTGTAATATACTGGAAGTTTTGAACGTTTGTCTAGTAAGTGTTGTAGTAATCGATACCTTCGAGCAGTTTCTTGTCGTTTCAGTCTTGTGTGAGGATTCCAAAAAAGGCGCTTGTCAAGATGGAGACCTAGGTTTCGGATTTGCTCAACAGGAGTAAGGGTAATGTTATTAAAGGATACTGGAGGGCAGGAACTCATCGGTTTGCGACGAAGGGTAAAGGTGATTTGGTGGGATTTGTTAGGGTTTAGAAAATATACTAAACATGAACAATCATTTACCTTTAATCTATCTAGGAAAGATTACTTGTTTATGGAGGAGAATAAGTAATAGAAGTATAAACCAATTTCAAGAAATAAATCAAATCTATTGTTCGACTTTCTATTTTTTTTTTTCAATAGTGATACCTTAAATGTTTCGATTTTTATGGTTCTAGGTTAGGTAAGTCGTATTAAAAACTTAAATTTGTAATAACATTAATTTATTGCGGCTGTAACGAGATAACTGTGAGTCATACACAAATTTAAAAAGTCTACTTTTATTTTCCCACTAGCGCGACAGGCCGTGTAGGCCTTGGGCCACGTGGTGTAATCTTCTGGGAGAATACACTCACGTATCTTGCAGAACTTTTAAAGGGTAGGGTCATCAATCCCTAAGCATATTTTTAGTGAGTAGCCGCCAATTGGCTGACGGTTCTCCGATGCCCGGGGAAGGGGCTGTGAGTGAATTTCCATTTAATTATATGCTTGTACAAGTCTTGCCGGGACTGGGATTCGAACTCACAACCTTTGGCGTGAGATACTAGTGCGCTACCAGCCGCAACTATAACCAAGTTTATTAATTAAAAAAAAGAAGTAATACTCTTTACACATTATATTTCAATTCAAAACAAATATGAATCACGTATTACGGAAACCTTGACACAGTTCTGAAATTTAAGATATTTTTCTAATCCGGAATATATCAATCCGCCAGCTCAGAATAATGGTACACAGATAGAGTTACCACTTCAGCAGCTGAGAGATCCTACTTGACAACAGGAACCACCACTCCAGCCACTGGAACCACCACTCCAGCCATTGGCACAACCAATCCAGCCATGGGAATCATCAGCCCTCCAGGTGGGACCAAATTAGGCTTTTCCGCCTTCCAACAACGAACCAACAGGCTCGAGTGGGAGGAGGGAAATACTTCAGCAACCGTCTTCAAAATTCGAACCGTCGAAAATTCAACCCAAATTTCACAAATAATTAGATGGTTGAATAATCTGATCCAGCCCCTTTTGAGCCTTCTCCAAGGGCTCGCTTACTTCACTCAAGCTATGAACCCTCCAAATGGCCCCTAATAATATAATAATAGCCTTATTAACACTCTGATATAAAATAAAGACTTTAATAATAAAAAAAATGCTGGACACCATACATCAAAAAAACCTGACGAGAAGACGTGCTGCTGGGTATTGTTCTTCCTGATGTCTTACATGTCATAATTTTGTTTATCATTTTATCCAATTTGGTTTTCAGAATAATGCTGTCAGGTGCATATCAATAAATGAAATGAAAAACAAATTCTGGGTATATTTACAACAATTGCAGTTATTTCTGTCCAATTTCAGATGCACTGACTTCAATTGTTGTTTTAGAGATTTGAATATTTAAGGAAGCCTCATTGTTAAATTACCTAAGTACTTAAATTTTTCAAGCTCTGGTGTTTCTCGTCTGGATAATATAGAAAACTCCGTTAGAAATGTTTCTTAAGATGTTAGAAGATTCAATAAAAAAAAAAAAATAAAAATCTAGATTATTGTACCTATTATCTACAAAGATTATCTGAAACTCGATATCATAGGGCGTACATACGTATGTTAATACCAAGGGAATAATGGAACCATAAAGTAGGTGTGAGAAATTTATTTCTCATATTAGGATTATAAAAAAAACAGGCTTCTTAACCAATGTGTTTTCTTTCAGTAATATAAATTAAATCGGAGCCACTTATTGAAATTCAAATATGATGGATAAAACGAAGATCCTCTCAATCCAAATTTAGAGCACAACCAAATCTGAATAAAGAAAATTAGCCATTTATAGAGAATTTATGCAAATTGGGTTCTATTCGTGAACATTACAGTTATACCTCAATATCTTTCAATACATTATTGATGGGTTTGAAAATGCAGAATAATTTTCATGTTGTTATTTTATCTACTTATATATGTTTTAATTTATCTGTTAAAGTAATAAAAAATTAAAGAAAATAGTAATTGTTTGGTTCGTTTTAGCTCTTATTTAGTCACTTTTATTTATTAATATACCCCTTAGAGTTATTAGTAAATAATAGTTCTTCTGAGACCTAGGAATCTACTGTATACCCAAAAAATTGTATCCTAAAAATTTAAATTAAACCATCTATGAGAAACCGCGATATTTAAAAAGAAAAATTGGATTGGAAAAATAGCTGTTTTTTTTTCTATTATTATGAGTTTCTTTTATGTTTTAGTTCTTGTTGTATTTTATTATTATTTATTTATTTGAGAAACAAAAAGTGAGGCAAAGAGAAAGATAGCTCCAGAGTACCGAAACTCGAATACATGTGGTAGGGAATTGTCCACCAAAACAACTTGCGGGCCCGAAGAGACTTACTGACTCTAAAGAAATTTGGAATCCGAACTGTAGAATATAAAATACAAGCTGTGTTAAAGTACAGAATACAATTTATTTTAATCGCGCTCGCTCTAATATGGTTTTATTATGACTTTTTCGTATTTATTGGATACAAGGCTCAGTAGCTGCGTTCGCAAAGGTTCGTTACCGATTACACTATTAATTTTAATCGCGCTCGCTCAAATATGGTTTTATTATGACTTTTTCGTATTTATTGGATACAAGGCTCAGTAGCTGCGTTCCCAAAGGTTCGTTACCGATTACACTATTAACTTTAATCGCGCTAACTCAAGTAGAGGTTTATCAAATAAGAATGTACTTATAAAATCGTTCTGTTTAGCTGATTATTATCAAACTCCAAAATATTAACCAAAAAGATAACTTACTATCCTGAAAAAAAGGATAAGCAGTAACCCAATACATGAAAAGTTCAAAAAACACGAAATAAACATAAATTAGACCAACTGACTAAAAATACATTAACACATTCACTAACAAAACACACACACAAAAATTAGCATAGAAAAGAAACACGAATTTATAATAAATCCATAATTGAGCTAGCGCAATACCAATTAATAGTGTAATCGGTAACGAACCTTTGAAAACGCAGCTACTGAGCCTAGTATCCAATAAATACGAAAAAGTTATAATAAACCCATATGTGAGCGAGCGCACGAATAATTAAAAGAATGGTCGGGAAAGAACTCCCCGTAACGCAGCAACTGAGTCTAGTATCCAATAAATACGAAAAAGTTATAATAAACCCATATTTGAGTGAGCGCACGAATAATTAATAGACTGGTCGGGAAAGAACCCCCCGTAACGCAGCTACTGTGCCTAGTATCCAATAAATACGAAAAAGTAATAATAAACCCATATTTGAGCGAGCGCGATTAAAATTAATAGTGTAATCGGTAACGAACCTTTGGGAACGCAGCTACTGAGCCTTGTATCCAATAAATACGAAAAAGTTATAATAAACCCATATTTGAGCGAGCGCGATTAAAATTAATAGTGTAGTCGGTAACGAACCTTTGGGATCGCATCTGCTGAGCCTACTATCCAATAAATACGAAAAAGTTAAAATAAACCCATTTTTGAGCGAGCGCTATTGAAATTAATAGTGTAGTCGGTAACGAACCTTTGGGAACGCAGCTACTGAGCCTTGTATCCAATAAATACGAAAAAGTTATAATAAACCCATATCTGAGCGAGCGCGATTAAAATTAATAGTGTAATCGGTAACGAACCTTTGGGAACGCATCTGCTGAGCCTACTATCCAATAAATACGAAAAAGTTAAAATAAACCTCTATTGATAATATTTTCGCCCGCGATTATAAAACTAAAATAAAACGAATCCCGCTAATCCGACTACCAGACCTTGTATCGCAAATTTCTTAAAATTAAAGTATCGGTTATACTTATTATTATATTCGTGACTAATTATATGCAGAAAGGCCCCTGGGAACATTTAACAAGCCACAAGAGTTAAAAACACAAGGTGTAATTAAAATAACCATTAAAACATAAAATAATGTTAATTTGATTTTCATTATTTTATTGAAATCGAAAAAGGTTGAATTTGAAATGGAAAAGGTTGAATTTGACTTGGAAAAGGTTGAATTTGACTTGGAAAAGGTTGAATTTGACTTGGAAAAGGTTGAATTTGACTTGGAAAAGGTTGAATTTGACTTGGAAAAGGTTGAATTTGACTTGGAAAAGGTTGAATTTGACTTGGAAAAGGTTGAATTTGACTTGGAAATGCTATATATATAAATAAGAGTTCATGATTATATGCCCAATATATTAGTGCGATATTGAAATATTAGTTAGTAAAATTTTAATGCAGTTATTTTAGAAACAGATTTTAAATATAATTGTGATAATTGAATGATAAATGTTGATAATATTTGTTGTTGTTTTTGTAGTTTTGTTTATAATATTAAATTGTATTTAACGTTATAATTAAGTTTTGTTTATTTTAAATTAATAGAAATATAAAGAAAGAGAAGAGATAGTTCCAATTATTACGTTTATGATTTTTATTTATTAATACTTCTTATTTGTTAATTGTAGGTGATTCTTAATTATAGTAGATTGTATTGGTGATATTTTAACAACATGAGTAAGTAAATTATTGGAAAACATGCTAAGCTTTATTGGGAAATGGTCAAGAAGAGAGAAAACACTTTATTTATAAAGCAGTGCTGTCCCACTAATAACACAGCATATTATATTTCTTAGAGAATATTTTATATTATTAAAAAATAATTTTAATAACTAGTACAATATTAATGTGATATAATTATATAATCATTTGTTGATTTCTTTTACATTAATCATTTATTTTATTGTTTAAAATTTGGTTTAACCGTTTTTTCCTCATATTAATAATAAAAAGAATAGAAAAAAAATACTCTCTGAAAACCTTTCGCATGATAACAAATATATACATGTCCCCCTATTGGATAATATCTAGGGAGTAAAGTATTATATTTATTCAAACTTTTTTTAGTATAATAATGTTCAATCTTAAATTTATTAAAAGATGACACCAAAGCTGATAATAAAATTATATATTTATTAAAAATAATATTATTATTATTGTCTAAAGAAGTGATACTCACAGTTGATGCCAAGCCTCTTTGCGATGAGGTCTGCAAGGTCCTTGCAGTATCCTTCGAAACGATCGTTGCCTGTTAAGGTCTCACCTGGGTCTGGTTTCCTCAGCATAATGTATGGTTCCTCCTGTAATCAAAACAAATAAAATAAGTCACATTAGTAATATTTATTATAAAGGAGTGGGATATACCCTGTAACCAAGGCTGGCCAAAGTGCAAAAATGTAATGAATCAGGAGTGAGGGGTGTTGAGTCTTGACCGGCTGCTCAAGTCCTTGCTTACCATTATCTTATTTCTTACCTCTGTTGAACATATTATCTTTATTTATTATTTTTTTTTTATAGATTCTTGTTTTACTATGTTATATTCATATATTCCTCTAATTTATCTGTATATATATATATATATATATATATATATATATATATGTAAATAGATGATGACAATTATTTCTGTTTATTGTAAAAAAGAAACTCTGCCCTCTCGCGTGAGCTAGAAGGGACAGGGTATGAATAGGTATGACCAAAAAGGATTAAGGGATATGTACTATTTTTTTTTAATTTTCTATCTCCATGGAGTAAAGAGAGAACTCCTAAGAAATATTGCTGTATAAGGCCAGGGGCTCAATAAAAAATAAGTATTTTATTTAAACATTTTAGTGTGGTGTAATACGAGGCATGTTTTTTAAGTAAGTACCGTTTTGAAATTAAAAAAAAAGACGTGCAAATATATCGCAATAATTTTATTTTTACATGAAAGCCTGTACCTTAATCTACTTTTATACATAATTTCCATAATTTTAAGGCACTTGTCATAACCGGCACCAGTTTTTGAATACCCTCCTCAAAAAATTCTGCCGCCTGACTAGTTAACCACTGCATCACAAATGTTTTGACTTCGTTATCGTCTTGAAGACGCCGACCGCCCAGGTGTTTCTTCAAGTGCAGGAACAAATGGTAGCATTGATTGTCTCATTACGAGACAGAAATCCCCTAGCAATACTCCTTTTCTGTCCCAAAAAAACGTGCACATGATTTTCCGGGCAGAAATTGTTTGCTTAAATTTCACTCTTTTGGGTGATGATCAATGTCACCATTCCATGGATTTTTGTTTTGATTCCTGGTGTGACGTAGGCCATCCATGATTTCGTCAACGTCGTTTAACAAGTCAGGCGGCAGAATGTTTTGAGGAGGTTGCCATCTTTCAGGTAATTGCTTGAATTTGGTCATAAACAGATAACCCGAGCGATTTTTTTCTTCCAAATCAAAATTTCCGGTTCTTGCTCGGTTCAGATAGCAGACATATAATATCAGGCCTTAATGCTGATTTTTTTATATTCTCTTTCTTGGTTGTAAAGTTCGTAACTGGTGGTTTCAATAAAATATTCAGATTCTTGTAAATATTGTTTAATCAATTATATTTCTCGCTAACTTATATCATTGAGTGACAGATGTCTGTTGCTTAAATCCTTAAATTTGGTCATCATCGACAATTGATACGTTGATTTCCAAAATGTACTATATCTATTCTAGAGAATTTTACAGAAAAGCGCGAAAATCTCTCGTTATTATTAATTAAACCAGGTAATTTGATCCTTATCGCATTACAATCTAGAACTGTTGTTTTTTAAATATTAATAAAACCATATTAAAGTTATGAAATGAAATGTTTAAGTATAATTTGGAACCAAAATAAATGTGTAATTAGTATCTTAAGAATTTAATAGCATTTCTAATTCGCGTTATTAAAGGACTTGAGTGTTCATTAGATACAATCAAATTTAAGATTCAGATAAAACTAAATGAGGATAATAGAAATGTGTAAAAATACCAATTTCATAAAAAATGTCCTTTAGCACCTTTTGGAAATCAACGCCTCAATCGAAGGACGATCTGAGCGCTTTGCGTTTTCTCACTCAAGGATGGGTTTTTTTTTCTCCTAAGGCGTCATCACCATAAACACTGCAAATTTCGTTGACCGTTTGGACAGTGGATTTCGGAAATTAAAAAAATGGAAATTTTCGAAAATAATTTTTTTCTCTTTCATTTTGAGCAAACAAAATTATGGATAAGGAATCTCGGTTAAAACTGATTCCCAAGTGGAAGCATGTTGAGCGCCGCACAGTCGCAAAATCCCCAATTTAGGTGGACAAAAGTCAAGTCAAAATTTTGGGATTTTCCAGTCCTTCACCTTTTCATTATCAGTTGGCAAGACCCTTAATACTAATATTTTCCGCAATACCGTCTTTACAAATAAATAGTAAATGAGTGAATCATTTCTGTCCTCACAACAGCCTAATAACCGGTTTATCTTTATTCGATGGCCATTTATTCTGTTCAAGATGCGTTTAGCACAATGTCTTTTTGATTTTATTTAATAATTGACATTGCTGAGGCAGGAAAGACATTTATATTTCAAACTCGTTTTTGAATATACATTGCAATCTACCATAACCACTTGGGTCATTTTCGCCTTAAATCACGGATTAAATTCTATAATTTATTGTATAAGTCTGTCTGTTGTAGGAAGTCAAAAAGTTTTGCAGTTGTCTGTATGTTGTCTTGTAAAACGGTTGGTAAGTCAGTGTCAATTGCAATATGTTCTCTTTAAGTATCATAAGCCATACACTCTGTCAAAACGTGTTTAACAGTAACCGGGCAACCGCATGTTGGGCTGTCAGTAGGAGGTTCCCGTGCCATGAGATGTCCGTGAGTTAGTCGGATGTGAGCAATGCGCAGGCGCGCCAGAATAACCCTACGCTTTTGTCGTAGGGACGAATGCCAATGGGAGATGTCCCTTCTTATTTCCCTTAACTTGTTTTCTGTAGTGTCGCGCCAAATTTGTCCCCACTTCGACCGAATCCGATGCTTGATGACAGAAACATAGTCACCAACCGGCACCCCAATAAACGGAATGCCATCTGTTATTGCTTCTTTGGCTGCACGATCTGCAATACAATGCAATCTACCTTTAAAGTCAATTTAAGCAATTCGCAAATGTAATCTCCTATTCAATAACGAAAAACTATATAACACCCAAGTTACCCCAAGGATTTGTTTCATCAATCCTTCTAGTCTTTAAATATTACAAGGAATTTTTGCATTTTTTTGCGTTTTGGGGGATACATAATTTTTTTTTCAGAAACATCACTCCGAATCAAAAGTTTTACAGCCTATAATTTGAAGAGTTTCCTAAATGATATAAAATACATCTATTAGCAGGTTTCAGAAAACCCCGATCCATAATTAGATTTTTGTATTATTTTTCCCCGTATTCTAGGACTTGAAACGTAAAATGTAATGTTTTAGATTTTGCCAATGCGCTTGTCTATCGAGTCAAAAAATTAATTAGTTTTTATATTTTTTTTTGCGTAATCTGGGACCCCAAACGGTAAATATGGACAAGTTTCAGATTTTGTCAACCTAAATCGGTTATATTTTCCACTGTGCGGCGTGGAGAGCATTTCTAAAGAGAGATTGTAGAAGATAATAATTTCGACAGTTTTTTTTTGTTTTGTTTTTTAATTCATTTATTGAAATTTACAACTGTATGTTCATACATCAAGTAAATAATGCTACAAAGATAATACACATGAAGAGAAACTGCCCATTGGCAGCACTCTAGTAGTAAATCTACACAAGAAGGTCTCGAGGCCATCTTCTTTTCAGACGCCTCGGCGGATTGTCAGGAATTGAAGTGGAAGCAAGGATTGAAACCAGTGGATTAGAGTGGGAGTGGAGTTTTTCATGGAAGGAGTGATACCTGGTACAGGCCAAATCAGCAACATATGGAACATTAAGGTCTTTGTGGATGATTTTGTTGGTGACAAAGTAAGGAGCGTTAAGGATTTTGGATTGTAAGGATTGGATACAGGAAGAGTTTGATGGTTTAGTAGAGCCCCAAAGCTCAAATCCGTAAGTTCAGATAGGCCTTATGATTGTCATGTAAATTAGTCTTTTGTAGTAAGCAGAAAGGTTAGAGCGTCTCTCAAGTAAATGTTGAAGTAACCGAAATCGGCGAGCAGTTTTGTCTTTCAGTCTTGTACGCGGATTCCATGTAAGACGTTTGTCAAGCAGGAGGCCTAAATAACGGATCTGTTCAACAGGGACAAGCGGGATATCATTAAAGGACACTGTAGGGCAGGATGTCATAGGTTTACGACGAAGGGTAAAGGTAATCTGGTGGGATTTATTTGAGTTGATTTTAATTCTCTAATTCTGACACCATACAATTTCGACTGTTAAATAATTTTATTTAAAAGTTCGTAAATTGATTTTAACAACGTTGATAAGTGAAAGTCATGGGTTGCTCGCACAAGATATTTTATTTTCCCTTTTTTCTGATGTCATTTGTAAGAATGTTCGTTGCATTTTTCTATTTGCATCATGGGATTGTTCAAGGTAAAATATTAGTTGATAAAATTTGTAATTTCTTTCGAAATCGCAATTTCATGACGTTAGAACGATCCTTTTATGTTCAGCATTTCCAATATAAAACCAAAACCGGACCAATTAAATGGTCCTTCAGTTTTTATAATTGGTGGATACTCTAAAAGGGGTCAAAGTATAAAATAATCCTGAAGAGAGAGAGAAGAGAGAGAGAGAGAGAGAGAGAGAGAGAGAGAGAGAGAGAGAGAGATAGATAGATAGATGAGAGAGAGAGAGAGAGAGAGAGAGAGAGAGAGAGAGAGAGAGAGAGAGAGAGAGAGAGAGAGAGAGAGAGAGAGAGAGAGAGAGAGAGAGAGAGAGAGAGAGAGAGATAGTGACAAGGATGGACAGAGCATTGAACAGGTAAAACTGGGCCCGCGAGTGGAAAAGGTCCGGCTTAATCAGACACAACTTCACATCAAAGCGGAGAGTTTGCACCCACATCAGATTATGCTCTTTGTGAACGCTTTGCCTTGTGAATTAATTCCGATTGCCACATTTCCAACGCTAGGCATCTAAATGCCCGATTTATTTACCTTGTCTTTGTTCGAAAACCTTTTGGATCCCGAGGCTGAAAAATACTTTATCCATTCCGCATGAAGTTATGTTAAAATCTATATTTAAAAAAAAAAAAAAAAAAAATATATATATATATATATATATATATATATATATATAATATATATATATATATGTCACTTATATATTATCATTATGTATCATACATGTATCATCATATCATGTATTATCAATATATATATATATATGTCACGGTGTTTTGATCACACTCTTCTAAAACGGCTCGACCGACTTTTATGAATACTTGATAAGAATGAATGAATGAATAACTTTTTTTATTTGCTTTCGGGGTAATCCCATACAAATAGAGCTGGCTACGTGAAAAATATATTATACAAAATATACTTCAATAAAGAGTTAGCAAGATACAAATTCATTACGTTATAAGCTCTAGTACAATAAACAATGATAAATGACAATAAAACCTATAACAAAATAACTCAAAGACAATAATGAATGATATAACATTTCCAATACAATAAATACATAAACATATTATTTTACATAATACGTGTCTATTATAATTTATCGTGTCTCGCATAAATAATCTAATAAAGTTAACAAATACGTTTATTCATTTATTATAAATGATCTGATTTGGCAACATTGCCTAGCATAATAATAAATATTTTTTAATTCATCAATATCATCGGTGGTAAAAAGGGCGATAAAATTTGTACAGTTATATACAGCTGGTTGAATAAATGAATATAGTGTGTACTAACTGCTGATGGCATTAAGTTTAACTCTGTCATGCAAAACTTACGTAGTGGTGGTGGTAGACATGATATCTCTTGCCGATGTGATAAGGACTGCAAACTCTCCAGGAAAGCCTATTTGTTTTTCAACTCCTTGTTCCTTTACGCTAATCACAGTTCTATGTAAATTCGTAGGCGCACAGATCAATACAAATTACAGTACTGTTCAAAATATCAGATTTCTAGAGAAAAGTATGCCCTCGCTAGCTCGTTGTGAATACAGATACGATGTTTCACCTATTTAGGCCAGAGCCAGACTGACCAGACTTGATAAGAATGAGAATAGGTCCTAAATTATATTTTATAACGTTAGGTGGTTCGATTGTCCCTTTGCAGAAAATTGTTTATATATTTTTAACACAAATCAGTTTTAGTACATTTATTTGGGATAAAAAGGTATCTATAACTCCGAATTTTCATCCTCTTTCTCTCTATGAAACATTTGTTCTTTTTTTTTTTTTTGTTATTTGATTCACACATTCTATTTGCCTGGGATTTAAAATTTTCCGACAGTTTCTTCATCTTAAATTAAGAAGAGTATTATTTTGTATGCAACATTTGTTGCTAGGACATAAAGTTTATCAGCTATATGGATTAGAATGGAAATCAGTACTTTTAAAATACTTATTTTCAGTCAAATTGGTTTTTTCGATCAATCAGCAATCCACTAGTCTGTCCGCCAACTCTATTTCTTCCTGCCTTGGAAAATCGGTAGTTTATATAATATGCTTTTACAAGAAGCGATTATAATCGACAAGGAGAGTAGAGACTAAGAGTCACTCAGTCACTCAGTCACTCAGTCACTCAGAGGTATAAAATTTGATTTTTAGCCTCTGGAGAGGTTTGTTACTATTCAGATTTCTTCAAAGATGAATTTAATAAACATTCAATGGAGATCGATGACTTATTTTAGATAATAACTAAATGAAACTAATTATGGATCTATATAATAGCATGACCTATCCCGCCTAAGTTACTCCTATTATGTACTAGCTTGCTAATCGCTTCTAGTATAAACAAAGGCTTAGGGAGATGCATTAGCATTCAATGTAAGGGCTAAACTACAGCTCACAAGCTGAAACCCAGAATTCTGCAAGATATCATGGAAAATATTAGTATCTAGCTTTGTATTTTTCCACATGTTTCACATTATTTTATAAAAATTATTTTTATTTTAATCTACTAAATTAGTTAATTAATTATTAATTCTGAAGACAGGTACCTGAAATGATTAAACGACATTGTTTTAAAAGAGAAAACAGCCTTGCTTTTACTTAACGGTCTTACAAAACTTACAATTAGCCTAAAAGGCTACTCTGTTTAATCTTATTTACCACATTTCTTTTAACTAAATTACATCACGCGGCTGTTTTGAACGATTTTTTTTTTTTTTTACATATTTAAAGTAAACAGTTACTAATCCTCTACCTTTGTATTATAAACCTTAGATTTCCAATCAATTACCCACTTTTTAGTATACCTCAAAATATGAACATGGAAACACGCGATTTTCGAGTAATATTTTGTTTAAACTCGGCCGTTCAGCAGCTGAGGCCGCTAGAAATATTTGCAAGGCGTTTGGGGAAGGGAGTGTTAATGAACGGACCATTCGCCTTTGGTTTGCTAAGTTTTCAGCTGGGGATACCGACTTGGAAAACTTGCCCCGAGGAAGACCTCCGTCCATAATAGACAACGATGTCCTCTAACCTACAGTAGAAGGAAACCCCTACCAAACAGTTACAGGACTCTCAGCACAACTGAATGCAATTGCATCCACCATTTCCAGGCATTCAAAGTGTATTGGGAAAGTAAAAAAGCTCGATACATGGGTACCTCACGATCTCCCTGAGCGGCATGTTCCAAGACATACCGTGCAAAAATTGAAAGAACTGGGCTACGAAGTTCTTCCGCACCCACCATATTCTCCCGACTTGTCTCCAAAAGATTACCACCTGTTCAGGAATTTAGACAACTTCGTCAAAGGAAAACTTTTTGACAACCCAATAGTAGCATGTGTGAAGTAAGTCTAGCACGAAATACAAAAGTCGTACAAATTAAATTTAATATTTGAGGCAACTATCCATCAAACATATTACAGCTATTTTTTCATCAAAATCAGTCAACCAGAAGAGCCGTTTTATACATTTTTTACCTTTTTACGATTTTCTCAAAAACAGCTTTAACGATTTGATAAAATTTACTTAATGGATGTTATCTTTAACGTGCTTTAATATCATGTAGGTTTTCATTCTGATTGAAATAGACAGAGCTTAATTGCCGATATTTTAAATTTTCTTCCTCTAAGTGCCTTTCATTTTGCAGATTGAAGAAGGTGAAACGTATTATCTTATAGCATTAATAATAAAAGCTAAATATACAAGTTGAACGGATTCAATATATAACTAAAAGAGAAAAGAACAAAAACATTCATTTTACTTAATTTTTGAGTTTTTAAAAATAAGAACATTAATTTAACCTGTACCACTACAACCCATGAAGAGTTTTCGTCTCAGTACATGTAGAGATTCGCACTGTTTCTGGGCCCAACGGCCGTGCAATGACGTGATTCAGCCAAGATCACGCTCAGCCGCCAGGTTTTTCCCCCCTTTTTTAGGTACTCACTTTATAGAGGCTGGGTGTGCCTCAGGAGGGTCTCCATGCCCCAGGAACCCCTTTCCCCCTCCCCCTCCCGGATGAAATAACAATAAACAATTATATAATAGATTTTTCAATAAAACCCATATTTCTATCTAAACTCAATTGAATTAATTCTTCAACCTTTTAACTTTCACTCACCTATTTATTTGATCTTCAACTCTATTTTAAAATTCTCAAAATGTTTTTAACACGGTATGATGTAAGTGAAGATGAGAAAAAATAATGTAATGATGGGTTATTCCTCGTTTTATTTTATTTTTTTCGTTTTTATTATTTTAAATAATAAAATAAGTGTATATGTTCTATATTATACATATGTAAAGTTATATAAATTACTATTTACTTACTCACTAATCAATGCCTCGGTTAATAATTTTTGTCGATTACGTATATTACGCTATACCTGTACAGGTAACTGGAGTAATTGCTGATCATTCCAATCCAATCACTCCAACCAAAATAGAACATGAAACAATCGTCTATGTGTGGAGTGATTGGAACGGGAGTGATGGACTGCTAGAATTACATCGTCTCTCAAATCGAATTATTCTAACCTATCGCGATTGTGCAACAACAGATAGACCAATCACTAAACGAATTTTTAACTTACTAAACCATAAAATTTTCCTACATCCAATCCATGCAAAACAAAGTCCTCAATGACCCTTACTTGGTCATTAATATCATACGCAAAGAGCTGAATATACTGTATCTTATTATAATAATTAATTACAATAATGTGGAGACAGATTTTCCTTGTTGTTCGTTAAAACGAGAACTTCTCTTAATTTCCTAAAGCTATCTATTAAGGGAATGGCTACGAATTGGAATCGATGGATTAGCTTTTGTAGCAGCTTTCTATGCCTACAAGAAATTCATTTTAAGAAATGAACCAAGTTTCCTTGTCGTCAACTGAAACGAAGTATCAGACTCTACACCTCGACTCCTCGCTCTAATGTCAGCAGATCATCAATACGGTGACCTGGATTATAATTCTTGAAATTATAATAAAATCCATAATGAGTGCTTTGCTATTGCCATATGTTTTAATTTACCCAAACAGAGTTTATGATGTGCCAACCGCTTTTCTTCGATTCATACGCAAATATATGCAACATAGTCTTATACAGCACCAAGAAAGTAATTTAGTATTCCTGGGTTTTTGATGAAATCAGCAAAAGGTCACGCATGACTGTTCCGTGGGGCGGAGTGACCCACCGGTGGTCACCCTTGTCTGCATGTGGGTCACGCTTAACTATCCCGTGGGCAACGTGCATCACAGGTGAGTCACTTGTTTTTAGAAAATAAGTTTATTCTATTTTTTTCTCGACATCAAATGTTGTAGGAATTAACAATAATAAGGGTTGTTTTAATTAAATATTTCATAACTTTCAACATTCTCCCTCAAACGATTCTTACCAGTTAATTTCATTTGATTACTCTTCCTAAATAATTTTATTTAGCATTGCGTGATTTCTTTTCACACTTTTATTTCCATAATATGATATGATAATATAATGTAGGAATTATTTTTAATAATAAATAATAATATTTTTTTAAGTATTTCCATAATTACTACTTCATGTCATATGTGCATGTCAAAACTGTTATCAAAACAATATCGTATTAAAGACGTTGGAACTTGCGACAGTACCTCCCCGCCCCACGAAGCCTAAGTAGCTAAGATAGTCCCGCCTCACGGAAAAAAAATCTGGTGCGAGCAACACACGACTTTCACTTACCTCTGTTTTTAAAATCGATGAAAGAATTTTCAAATACAGTTAGAGATAAAAATACGTGAAACTATTAAGGAATTAATCAAATTGAATTTATATATAAACATGTGTTTTATTAAAAAATCTATTATATTATTATCTAAAATAATCAGTTAGTTTTATCTTCTTCTCATCACTCTCTATTAACTTCTAAAAGCTTGTGTATGAGATGATATTTTTTCTAAAATCTTTAGCTTTCCAACGGTATATCATACATGTATATTACTGCTCTTATGTTCAAAAACGAAAAATTTCATTAAAAATATATTTTTTCTGTTTTCTCCTTTAATTGGGTATCGAATTTATTCAATTTATATATTTACCTGTTTTTCATCAGCGCTAACAAGATAATCTAGTTATTATTATTGAATCTAAAAAATTAAAGGTACTTTAGAGGAAGAAAATTTAAAATATCGGCATTTAAGCCCTGTCAGACCATTTTTTAATCCAAATAAAACCTACAACCTACGGGCGTATAGTTGTCTTAAATATGAAATTTCAGTTTCATAGGACTTACCGTTTCCGCCCGGGAGTTACCACACACACACACACACACACACACACAGACCTTTTTGCGGGACTTGGTTATTTGGACTCAGGGGACCCTAAAACGTGTATTTCCGTTGAAAACTGGAATTCGAAAATTTTCACGATCGCAATACTTTCCTTACTATATATAGTAAGTGAAAGTAAAAATATATTTTTTCTGTTTTCTCCTTTAGTTGGGTATCGAATTTATTCAATTTATATATTTACCTGTTTTTCATCAGCGCTAACAAGATAATCTAGTTATTATTATTGAATCTAAAAAATTAAAGGTACTTTAGAGGAAGAAAATTTAAAATATCGGCATTTAAGCCCTGTCAGACCATTTTTATCCAAATAAAAAATACATGATATTAAAGCCCATTTAATTTTACATCGATATAGCGAGTTTAATCAAAATCGTCGGAACCGTTTTTGAGAAAATCGAAAAAAGGTGCAAAATGCATGGTATAAAGTGCCTCTTCTGGTAAGCTCATTTTGATGAAAAAAGTTTGTTCACGTCTCGGGCGTATAGTTGTTAAATATGAAATTTCAGTTTCATAGGACTTACCGTTTCCGCCTGGGAGTTACCACACACACACACACACACAGACACACACACACACACACACACACACACACACACAAAACACACAGACCTTTTTGCGGGACTTGGTTATTTGGACTCAGGGACCCTAAAACGTGTATTTCCGTCGAAAACTGGAATTCGAAAATTTTCACGATCGCAATACTTTCCTTACTATATATAGTAAGTGAAAATAAAAAACGTGAAAACGCCTAGGCGTGAACGTGTTATTCCTATTTATGAGAGAATAGAACGACCATATTTAACTTGATTATTTAGATAAATCACAATTTTAATTAGTGTTTTCCAAGATTAGGTGGTTAGGTCTGTTATCATAATCAAACGGCCTCAAAAATAAAGGAATAATTGAGTCAAAATAGCTGTACTCTCTATAGGGTTTGATGATTTGGAGCATTTTAAGGTAATGTTACAGACATGCAAGTTAGCTATAGACACTATCATAAACTATAAACTATCACTAAACTATTGGTTATAAACATTTTCTTAAATAAACATGTTCCAATATCACCCAATTATAAAATAAAGTCATTCAGTCGGTGGTGGAAGCAGAATGTGGGGGATACCGTATTTTAAAAAATTGGAATGTATTCATAATCTATTTATAAAGAAACTTTTTAATCTACCAAAAAACACGCCTAAATACAATTATATCTGGAAATGGGTAGCGATCTTATGTGTTTTATAAATGAAGTTTATATTTAAATTAAATAAAAATTTTAGCCCTTGTATGCATTAAAAAAATAATAATAAAAAAGTAGTTGGGTAAAGGAATGAGAAAAATTAATGTATTATTTGGAATGTCAATTTAATAAGGATTTCGTATCGGTGGTAAAGTTGACCATCAGATGCCTAATTTAATGTCTGTAGCAAAGGAAAATTAAAAAAAAAAAATCAATGAATTCCGTTATGGATGCCGAACATCATTAACCTATCATATATTCTGGGAATGGTAAATCCCATTAATTGAAAAAAGTATGGCAGTTTTAAGTAAAAATTAGACCCATATTACAATATCAAAAAGTTGTGACAACCATTTATAAGAAAGAACCAAGAACCACTTTAATAAAAACGCTGCAAATTATTACACCATGGTTTACTATTTCCAAATAACTATTTACGGTGTAACTGTTTATAGCAGCTGATCTTAACCATTTTTCTCTATTATAATTAATATAACATAATAACGATATAATAACGCTTTACTGATTAAAAAATTATCTATTTTTCTCTATCTTCGAAATAACGGAGTTATTGAATAAAATCACTTTTAATAGGCCGTAATTTTTAAAATAACCAACTAATATCAACGTCTAGGTGTTAGGATTATCTTTGCATGCTCTAGTATTTTTGTGTTGAATTTCAAAAATATTGGTCCAGTAGTTTGGGAAAAATGCCTCCGGGAAGGAGGACAAACAGATTTTTATTATTTGTCATTCGGATCCTTTATATATATTTCTTTATTGAGAAATAATACAATCGGCCACTATCTTGGGCAATAAGTATTAGAGCTAAAGAAGTCATTCATTCCATATGTACACAGTGAAACAAATACTTATAATAAAATAAGTTAACCTAAATAACAAATGAAAAATAAACTAAAATAATCATAATCTTGGCCATATCCATACCTATATATATATATATATATATATATATATATATACATACTCTGGAAACTCCTATATATGGCCACTGGAAACTCCGAATCGAACCTCGGCATCTAGAAATGGATGTTGAGGCACAATGTCAGGAGATCCCAGCGCCTTTCAGTCAGCCGCGTCATCAATCTAGTCAGTGGAGACTGAGTGAGAGCCCTAAAGCGGATTGTACGCATCTTAAAACGTCCTTAAATTTTGAGAGAGGGTAATTTTATTTTTTTGGTCGATCAGAAATGTTCTTTATTGAAAATGATAAACCAAACAAATACAAATATTATTAAATTTCTTATCTACTCCTATTAATTAAGTTTTTAATAATGTTAATGGTAGCTGAATTAAATACATGAACCCTTTGATTGAGTGTTGCACATACCCTATCCCCTAAGCAAAGGCAGCCTTATTGAGATTAGTACTAAAGTTAAAATGAGCTACTTTGCAATTTTAATGAGCACTGAAGGTTTTCGTGAGTTGATTTCACAGTAAATACTAGTTAGAGTGTTACGGCAAATCCCATTTAACAAGTAGATTTAACAAACAAAATTTCCATTTGAACTTTGTTGTTTTGCTGTTGGGCTCGGGCAACTTTTGTGGGAACCGAAAGGTCTCAGTTCCATTACAACCCTGTAAAAAAAAATTCCGCCTCCTCTGATCTATCCAATAAAGTTTAATGAACTATCCTAATGCGAAATTCTATTTTGTATACCTTTTTCTTTTCCTGTTATTTTTCTTTTTGCATTATTTAAGGTTACGGTGTAAATAGATGGATAAAAAGTATTATGAACAAATTTCACATATTTCTAGACAGTATGAATAGAACACAGGAATTTGGCATTTATATACCGTCTGGAAGGAAGTTGGTCTACTTCTCATGTTCTTAAGACAAAAAAGAACTTTTATTTAACTAAACGAATCGAAAAACAAATAAAAATTATAAATTATACGCAAATAAGAAAGATATAATATACTTGTGCTTGGAATCCTAATTAGAATGAACTTGTTAATTTGTTTAATTACTTACTTACTTTCCGTCACATTATGCTACTATGGCTAATCGGACGATGCTACAGTGGGAGTCCTAAATTTTGCCTATCCAGGTTTAATTAGGATAGGAATCTTTAACGAGTACCTGATATCGCACATGCTCGAGACCACCTTTTAACGTCCCCTCCGAAAGACAGCATAACTAAGAAAACATCTCTGGTCTTCAGTTACTTCAGCATTATCATCTTCCGAGATTTTAATATTAATATGATTTCTGAGTCATCCTTGCACTGTCCTCACAACTTACGCAGATGACACTTGTGTTTGTTATCCGTGCATAATGATCGCATCCCAAATCCTAGAGTTATTAAAATCCTCGGACCACCTGCGGGTTCCATCCCGTGACCTTTAGCATAGGATTAGATTGAACTAAATATAAACATGGCATATCGGTCATAAATTATTCTAAAAAAAAAAGAAAAAAAAACACCTAGAGATTCGTACTGTTTCTTCGCCAACGGCCGTGCAATGAGGTGATTAGGCCTTGATCACGCTTAGCCGCCAGGTTTTTTCCCCAATTGTTTGGGTACCCACTTTATAGAGGCTGGGTCTGACCCAGGATGGTCACACCCTACCGTCAGAATCAACAGAATAAATAATATTCTTCCACAGCCGGGTTCGAACCCAGGACCCTGAGAACACTAGACTAGCACCCTATCAATGTGGCTTCCCTAAGTTATTCTATAGATTAAAAGACACTTCGTATGTGTGTTTCATTGTTTTCCCTCAATATAATCTCTGCAAAATATTTTTTATTATAAGAATTAAAGACAGAACATTTTCCTAATACGTGAATCATTTTTTCATCTTCCTTGATATTAAAAATCGAACCAGTATAAACAATATTATGCATCCACGTTTATAATTTAACTTTCTAGAGTTATGCAGTTTCTTGTCGTTTTAGTCTCGTGTGAGGATTCCATGTAAGACGTTTGTCAAGATGGAGTCCTAGGTATCGGATTTGTACAACAGGTAGGGTATTATTAAAGGTTACAGCGGGGCAAGAATTCATCGGTTTGCGACGAAGGGTACAGATAATTTGGTGGGATTTTTCAGGATTAATTTAATTCCTCCAGTTCTGACACCATTCCTCAAAGCCTGTGATGTGGGGCTGAAGGATTTGGGATTCAACGGTTGGATCATTATGCACGGATAACACACAAGTGTCATCTGCGTAAGTTGTGAGGACAGTGCTAGGATGACTCTGAAATCATATTAATATAGGAAAATGATAATGCTGAAGTAACTGGAGTCCAATTGGACTAGAGGTGTTTCAAAAATTCTTTAGGAGCTCGATGCACAATATTACAATACAGGAGATGAAGCAGCTGTAGTTTGCACAAACAGGTATTCAATATGAGGTTGATCGTGAGAAGCGGATTGAGCATTAACGGGACAGGAGACGAGGAGGTGGAAATTGGAATAATTTTAAATGGATTGGGTATTAAGGATTAAGGATTAAGGAATTAATGGATTAGCATTTAATTAATTATATTTTTATGTAATTTGAATTTGTCATTATTTTTCTGTAAATATTGTATCCATATGGCCTTATATCGCTATCACTATTGTTCATATCGAAATAAATTGTAATATATCTCAATAAATATTTAATTTAAAAAGATTATTGGTATGATCTTGGATTTTCTTTTTTACTAATTTTATTATAAAAGTAATATAAATATGCCAGTATTGAAGGAATTATTTCAGTTTGGAGAGATTTTACAGTTTGTTTCTCTGGCGCGACAGGCCGTGTAGGCCCTGGGCCTCGTGGTATAATCTTCTGGGAGAATACACTCACGATTCACAATGAGATTTTACAGGGTAGGGTCTTCACTCCTTACGCCTATTTTTGTGATTGGTCAGCCAAATGGTATTTGGCTGACAGGTCTAACATACCCGGGAGAGAGGATGTGAGTGAATCCCCTTTTAATTATATCCTTATAAAAGTCCTGTCGGGACTGGGATTCGAACTCAGAACCTCTAGCATGACAGACAAGCGCGCTAGCCTCTCAGCCACGGGCTCTCCCCGAGATACACCAGAGATATTACAGTTTCGGTCTAAATATTCTGCATATACAAAGAATTTAGCATGAATTGATTTTATGAACAATGAGGACTTTATTTCTATTGAACACTCTAATAATCACCTTTGCAAGTCCAGCCCTTATCTACGTATTTTATTTTTACCAGAAAAAAGTAAAAATTAATGAATTATATGCTTATTTCCATGCTATCACACTAACTATGTCTATTAATTAAGTTAAAAGAAATTCATGGAAGAAAATCTCTTTGTTTCAATTACCTTTTGAAGGTGAGAACATAGGAGAACCTCTCCCTTAATAATCGACAATTTAATAAAGCCTTGATTGTAGAGCTTAGAAGCGAATACTAGGAAATTGAACTAAACCCCTTTCATGAGATCTGTAATTAATATGGGTATTTAATTAATGCGGGTATCTATTTCAAATAGCTTGGTATAGCGAATAGCACAGTATTGCTCGTTACATAGAATGTGACACTAGACAGAAGATAAATCTTAAGTTTTAATACATTTAGTATGATTATAACTTAAAAACCCTGCAAATTATTACACAATGGTTCATTATTTCCAAAGAACAATATTAGAGTAAACTGTTTATAAGGCTGTTGATAGGCAATTAAATAATATGAAAAGCAATGATCCAGAGCATCATATCATAACAAACACTACCACTGATTTCAAAACGCAATATCTAAGCAAGTTGTTAACCAAATTCAATGATTCTTTATTCATTTGGTCCAACAAATTTTTTATTCGTTATTTGGGTTCTACCCTTATATCAAAAATCTGGTGCGGGCAACACACGACTTTCACTTACCTCTATTTTTAAAATCAATGAAAAAATTTTCAAATACAGTTAGGGATACAAATACGTGAAACTATTAAAGAGTTAATTAAATTAAATTTCTATAGAAACATGTGTATTATTAAAAAATCTATTATATTATTATCTAAAACAATTACTTATTTTTATCGGTTTTTTATTAATCTCTATTAACTTTTAAAAGCTTGTGTATGAGATAATATTTCTTCTAAAATCATTAGCTTTCCAACGGTATATCATACATATATATTACTGCTCTTATGTTCAAAACCGAAAAATTGCATTGAAAAAATATTTTTTCTGTTTTCTCCATTAGTTAGGTATCGAATTCATTTAATTTATATATTTACCTGTTTTTCATCAGTGGTGATAATATAGTTATTTTTATACAATCAACAAAATTAAAGGTACTTTAGAGGAAGAAAATTTAAAATATCGGTATTTAAGCCCTGTCAGACCATTTTTATCTCAATGAAATCTAGAAGATATTAAAGCCAATTAAATTTTACATCGATTTAGCGAGTTTAATCGAAATCGTCTGAACCGGTTTTGAGAAAATCGAAAACATGTGCAAAATACAAAATGTTATAAAGTGGCTCTTCTAGAAGCTCATTTTGATGAAAATGGTTTTGTAATGTCTCGGGTGTATATTTGTCTTAAATATGAAATTTCAGTTTTATAGGACTTACCGTTTCCGCCCGGGAGTTACCACACACAAACATACACACACAGAGACCTTTTTGCGGGACTTGGTTATTTGGACTCAGGTGATCCTAAAATGTGTATTTCCGTTGAAAACTGGAATTCGACAATTTTCACGATCGCAATATTTTCCCTTAATATATATAGTAAGTAAATGTAAAATCGAGTTAACTTCACGTACCGCTCCTTCAGATCTTCTCCTACGTCGCACAGTGGGCCAAATCACCAATTTAGGTGGACAAAAATTTGGAATTTTCCAGTGCTTCACCTTTTTATTATTAGATGGCAAGACTCTTTATACCAATATTTCCCGCCGTACAGTGTTTATAAATAAATAGTAAATGAATGAATCATTCTTATACACACAACTGCCTAATAACCAGCAGTGGGAATATTTTTATTCGATGGTCATTTATTGTGTTCAAGGTGTATTTAGAGCAAAGTCTTTTTGCTTTTATTTAACAATGGACATTGCTGAGACTCGTTATTGAATATAAATTGCAATCTCACCTGTACTGTGAATTTAGCAATTGGTAAATGTATGCCCCTATTCAATAACGAAAAACTATATAACCCCAAAGTTACCCCAAGGATTTGTTTTATCAATCCTTCTAGTATTTAGATATTACAAAGAATTTTTGCGTTTTGGGTGATATATAATTTTTATCAGACACAAAACTCCGAGTCAAAAGTTTTACAATCTATAATTTTAAGAGCTTCCTAAATGATATAAAAATACATTTATTAGCAGGTTTTAGCAACTATGAACCATAATTAGATTCTTTTGTGTTATTTTTTCCGTATTCTGGGACTTCAAACGTAAAATATAGGGATGTTTTAGATTTTAGCAAATAAATTTAATGTTTGACCACAGTGCGCTCGCCGATCGTGTCAAAAAAATAATTTGTTTTTATAATTTTTCTTATCATTCAAAAAAAAAAATTCCATAATCTGGGTCCCCAAAAGTTAAATATAGACAAGTTTCTGAATTTTTCCACCTAGATCGGTCATATTTCCCACTGTGCGGCGTGTTAAATTGGTTAAAGAAATTTCACGTGGAAACAAAGCTGTAATTAATAACTCTATTTTGGTATTATGTAAAACTTTAAGTCGCTCACCTGTAAAATGAAAGATTTTGACTTAACCACTTATTCACGACCGCCAGAGATTTAATTTAATTACTTCTAAAAAAAATATTTTTTTTTTTAAGATATGAATACGTAGGTATATAGTATATACCTATATATATATATCAGTCTGGCCATAGACGGCAAACCGTTAACATCGTACCTGTGTCTCTCTCTACATCAGTCGCTTTTGTTATCGTTATTCTCCTTATTCTTCCATAGTTTTGGTAAATATAGTCACATATATCTGTATACCTCATAATTACATTATTTAAATCACCACTTCAAGAAAGAATCGGTGAAATAGTTCAGTATTTTATTCTGAATAGGCTGGCTATACTAAGGTTAATCCCTAAGCCTTAGAGTATTAAAGGACGTTGACGCAGGCCTTTATTGATAAACACCTTGCTCTCGTGAGTACTATTATTATTATTTATTATTCAAAATTAAAATGGCTCAATGCTCTATTTGTGACGCCGTGATTGCCAGGGACGAGAAGAGCAGCGTGAGTTGCAGTAAATGCCGCGTGATTTTTCACGGTAAATGTTGCAATTTACCCGATAAAGAAATTGAAGCGATCAAATCAAACAAAAAACCGTGGTTATGTTCTAAATGTGACCTTGGAAAAAAATCTGGGACAACCACCGAAAAATCGTCATCCCCTACAGTGAGTAGCCTAAAGTACGTCAAGGAACCAACGCCTTCCGACATACTCTTAGCGGTGAATAAACACGGCGATCTCGTCAATGAAGAGATAAAAGATCTTAAATCATCTCTTGAAAAATATGGGGAGCTGAGCTTTGAGCTAAATGAAAGGCTCGCCAAAATTGAAAATCACTTAGAGGGCCAGGCCAAGTATTTAGAAGAATTATCTTCTGAAAACAAAATGCTAAAATCGAAAGTAGGCGAGTTAGAGGTCCGCTTAAATAAGGCAGAACAGGGCCTACTGTGCAGGTCACTGGAAATTAGAGGCGTGCCGGTCCGTTCGGGCGAAACCCCAGCGGCTCTGGTAACCAATGTAGCGGCGGCCCTCGGAATTAAAATCAAAATGGAGGACCTGGACACGATTGAACGGCGGAGGCAGAGAAAGGATGACCCGCGACCGCCTCCCGTCATCGCTCGATTCGTCAGACAGACCACACGAGATGAGTTGATTATGAGCAGGAAGACGAAGAGGGATTTCTCTACGAGGGATATAGGTTGGCAGGAGAATGACTGCCACCGGATCTATCTCAGCGAGGAGATGACCCAGACCAACAGGCACCTCTATTGGCTCGCTCGTCAGAAGAAGTCAGCCGGCAAGCTGAAGTATGTGTGGTTCGCGGGCGGTAGGGTTCGCTGCCGTAAGGACGACGGTCAACCTGTCATTTATATTGACCATGCTCAGGACCTCGATATTTTTGGCTGACACCTGTGCTCTCGTCTACTGACTAGCTTCATTCCCTATCTCGCCTACGATTCTTCTCTTCAATGTTTTCTCTCGATTTCATTATCTTATTATTTCGTAATTTTCATTACAATCACAAAGTCAAAAGTTCATTTAATTTTTATCAAGGATATTTATACTTTTATCAAAGTTCTTTTTATTCTATTATTACCAAAGTTACTTTTATTTCTATTTAAGGTATTTTATTTTTGATCAAAGTATATTTTATTTCTATCAAAGGTTATTTTACTATCATCAAAGCTCTTTTGTTTTATTTTCTCTATCAAAGTCTATATTACATTAATTAAAACTTATTTTATTTTTATCACAGATAGTTATTCCATAATCAAAGCTACTATATTTTTTATCAAAGTTCTCCTTATTCTATTCCTACGAAACTTAATGCTATTTTTGAATATGATATTTGTATATTTTGTCATATTTTATTTTTACTTCTATCAAAAACTATTTTGTTTTATTTTTAACAAAGTTTATTTCATTTCTATCAGAGATATTTATAATGTCATCAAAGTTCATTTCATTCTTATCAACATAGTTTCTTATACAATTTTTACTATAGTTATCTTAATTTTTGTTATAGTTATTTTTATTCTTTTTGGAAATTTACATTGTATATATCATACTCACTTTATTCTATCTAAGTACTATTATTTATGTGTATATGTTTATGTGTATATTTATGTGTGTATGTATGTATATATAGTTTCGCTGGCATTTATCTTTCATATATTTTTAAATTCATTATTGTTCTTAGCTACATCGTTTTCCTACTGTTTGTATTCTTTCCTCTTCCATCCCTATGTCTAATATCCTAAACGTCTGTCATGTGAATTCCCAATCCTTGCCCGCTCATTATGATGAATTCCTCCATTACTTTACCAGAAATTTTTACCATATCATCGCAGTCTCCGAAACCTGGTTAAAACCCTATATCCCCTCCTCTGCTGTCTCCCTACCTGAATATTCCTTTATACGTCATGACCGAATAGGCCGTACAGGCGGAGGCGTCGGTCTTTACGTCCATAATAGCCTAAAATCCCGCATATTAGAAGTCTCAACCCCATCCGACCAACCACATATTGAGTTCCTTTTCTTGGAAATCACATACGACACCCATCCTCTCCTAATCGCAGTTGTGTACCGCCCTCCTCTCGTTCCCTTTGACGCTCCATTTGAAACAAATCTCTACAATTATATTCCTCTATACAATAACATCATAATTTCCGGCGACCTTAATACCAATATCCTTTCCGATTCCAATGACAAACAGTACCTAGAAAATCTTCTCTTTTCCCTCAACCTCTATCTTGTTCCTTTCTCCCCGACACATCATACACGATGTTCAGACACTTGGTTAGATGTTCATATTATTGATTCAGCACAGAACCTTCTCTCCCAATCTCAATTGCCAGTCCCATTTCTATCTTCCCATGACTTAATTCAGATATCATATAATATTCCTACTCCAGAAATCCTTCCAAAAATCATAACTTTCCGTAACATGAATTCCCTCACTCGTGAAGACATCCTTCCCGATCTTGAAACCCTGAAATGGGACAATATCTATTCCTGTTCCTCCATTGACGACATGGTCGACATCCTTACTTCCAGCCTGATTTCCATCCTTGATAAACATGCTCCCCTAAAAACCCGTACATTCCGTCGCAGACCTGCTCCTTGGATGTGTCAAGAAATAAGAGAACTACAAAGAAAACGTGAGGCTGCCCGTAGGCGCTTCAGACGTACAAGGCAAGCAGATGACTATGAAGCGTTCAGGGCCCTCCGAAACTTGACACAAACAACAGTAAGGCGAGCGAAATCCAACTATTTTCAAGAAGCCCTGTCCTCCGCTCCTGATCCTAAATCCAGATGGCAACTTCTTCGTAAACTCTCTCTCTGTAAATCCTTTACCTGTCCAGTCTTCCCTGTATCACCCAACGAACTAAATTCATTCTTCTTAACCGACTCCTCTAACATTTCACCAGCCTTTTCTCCTAATTTTTCCCTTTCATCATCATTCGATTCTGACAATTTTTATTTCTTCTACATTTCACCAACAGACCTCATATCTTCCATAATGAAATCCCGTACTACTTCCTTAGGTTTCGATGGGATTCCAGTAAAATTGTTAAAATTATGCCTTCCAGAAATCCTGCCAGTCCTTCTTTTCATCTATAATTTTTCCCTCCAAAACTCAGTTTTTCCTTCTTCTTGGAAACAAGCCTTGGTCCATCCTATAAACAAAATCCCTAACCCGTCAGCTCCTAATGACTACCGACCTATATCCATCCTTTCGAACCTTTCCAAACCCCTTGAACGAATAGTACAATCCCAGGTATCTAATTTTCTAGAAGAAACCAACAAACTTAACCCTTACCAATCCGGCTTCCGACCTGGCTACTCCACGCAATCCGCTCTGACTCAAATCACTAACGATATTTATACCGCTATAGATGAAAAAAGATTAACTGTCCTAATACTTTTAGATTTTACCAAAGCCTTTGATTCCCTCAACCATTCGATCCTTTTCTCTAAATTAAAATCTTTATCCTTTTCCCACAGTTCAATTCGTTGGTTTCAATCCTTTCTCTCCAACCGCACTCAAGCGGTTGTCATTCCTAATCAACCCCTATCTGATTTCCTTGTCCTATCCTCAGGCGTTGCCCAAGGCTCGAGTATTTCGCCCCTTCTGTCCAATACCTACATCAATGACCTTCCTAATTCAATCCACCGCTGTTCCTACCACCTATATGCTGACGACCTCCAAATCTATTTATCTTTCCCTCTCTCCGAGTTATCCGTAGCATTTGCCCGTATTCAGGAAGACCTAGATGGAATCAGTGCCTGGGCAAACCTGAATAACTTGAGGCTTAATCCTACAAAAACTCAGGCCATCCTTATTGGTTCCAAATCCCTCCTCCGATCTATCACCACCCTTCCTCCGCTTTTGCTTAATGACCATCCTATTGTTTTTCGTTCCACTGTTAAAAATCTTGGCATTATCATCGACCAAAACCTATCCTGGAAACCCCAAATTTCCCGTCGATCGATTTGTACCTTGAAATTATTCCACCGATCCCGCCACCTCCTACCACAATCTACCCGTAAACTCCTAGTTTCATCACTCATTTTCCCCCACTTTGACTATGGTTGTGTGGCATATGGCGGCCTCTCGAAGGTGCTCGAGGACAGATTGAGAAGGATTATGAACTGCTTTTTAAGATTTGTGTTCGGTACCTCGAGACGGTCGCACGTATCCCACCTCTACGACGAGTTAAAGTGGTTAACCCCAAACTTTCGAAGACAATATTTCCTTGGATCATTCCTTTATCAAATCATAAACTCCCACCATCCATTTTATGTCTACAGCCTTTTGGTGTTTAAATCCTCAACCCATCATCCGGAAACAAGATCCCGTCTGTCTGACCTCCACACTCCTTTCCATAGAACCAAAAAATATGACTGCTCCTTTTTAGCCCGGTCCTCTTCCTTATGGAATACCCTCCCTTCAAACATCCGTCATGCTCCTTCCCTCTCATCGTTTAAATCCCTCCTCTTTCAATACTTCCTTTCTCTTCAATCAGATGTAAGCTAATTTTTATCATGCCAACTAATGTAAGGTGAACTTTACTTTAATGAGATGTAAAAGTTACATTTTATGTTTATTCTTATTTATTCATTCCTAGAATTTGTAAATAGAGATGACACTATGACCCTTTATTTTTTTTAGTATTATTTTATTTTTTTATTCTTGTGTTATCTAATTGTATTTATATATTGTTTTTGGCCAGTTATAATTTATTATTTAGTTCATAATTGTTATTCTTAAGGGATATTGTCCCAGAATAAAGTTTTGTTTTCTATTCTATTCTATTCTATATACAATGTTGTGGTCGAGAGCTGGCTTAATATTTTCCTGATAAAGAAGTGATCTGGATAATGTTGTTTATTTAATTAATTCTAGTTGAACTTTGTTCTAGTTAACTAAACAGCAGAATTGAGATCTATTCAGGAAAAAAATAAAAAATAAATATACACTATATATTATGAGAATGGACGAAGCACGTTGGCCTCTTCGATTGATTAAATACTGCCCGCCCTAGAGGAGAAAAAGATGGATAGAAGAGGTAATGGAGGATATGGCAGCCAGGGGTCTGACTGAGGACGACTGGAATGATATATATATATATATATATATATATATATATATATATATATATATATATATATATACTAATATGTATATATGTATACCAAAAATCTGCCTATTTTAACTAAGCTTGAAATAAAAATACCCATTAAAAAAAAACAGAGACAATTTACCCTCTTAAGCCAAACAATGAATATCAGAGCTTTATTCTCAAGCTAACAACAACTTAATTTTAAGTAGGATTTGCATTTGTTTGATAAAATTATTAGATGATAATGCACCATCATGATAATAATATAGCTGGATCCTTGTACCACTCATCTCAACACTCTTTGTATGGTAAAACCTGTCATTTATATTTAAAGTGATACCTAAAGGTAGATTCTAAATCCAAAATTTTATTGTAATACATGTATTAATTTTTAAAAAAATAACGTTTTTATTTCTAGGGAATATTATTAGGGAACTATTGTTAGCGATTCATTGAAAAACATTTTATTAAATATTTTTTCTTTAAGCTGTTTTACAATAAAGTTATTTATAGAATTATATTATTATTATTATATAATATTGTATAATAAGAATGTCAATATTATAACATAAATGGAACGAGATGTGTAAATAAATCAATTGATTAAATTACAATGACAAAGGTATAATAATGAGATGGCTATACAGAACAGATAATGACTAAAGATAATGTACAAATATATTAAAAAAAATACATGAAATAAAAAACATTGAAAAATAGAGTACACTGGAGATACGTACTTTACATTATCTTTACCTTACATTTGTACATTATCTTTAGTCATTATATATATATATATATATATATATATATATATATATATATATATATATATATATATATATATATATATATATATATATATAATATTAGACTATATATATTAGACCGTGGATAAAAAGACCTTAGAGGTTAATTTTAATGTTTTTGATTGAAGGTAAACAACAATAATTACTGGAAGGAATTAGTCCGGGTGGCGTTCATTAAATGAAACAACTAAATAGTTTCAACTATTTCATTGTTTGCCAACGTTTCGACCCCCATTGTGGGTCATCATCAGGGTTAAAAATATATAAAAAGGATACATTTAAAAAAAAAAAAAAAATATATATATATATATATATATATATATATATATAATATTGCTAGTGTTATTGTTAAAATTATTGTTAATTTTTTGAAAATACAGTATTTTTATTTTGAATATAGGCTCAGTTAGTGGCTTAATGGGTTTTATTACATGTTTAAGAACGCACATTAATCCTAAAGTCTCATTTTTACTTTCACTTAGCTATGTGTGAAATATAGTAGGGAATAGTAATGTTACTACTTGTAAACTGCATTAAACGGGTCTTCATGAAGCTTTAATTTATTTTTACAGAGTTTATTCCTATGGATACATGAATGTTTTGAGTTAAAGAACTTAATAAAATTTGAAAAACCAAGATTAGATACAGTAGATCAGATGTAAAGATAAGAAATTTCCTTGATTATTTTTTAGACTAAAAAAAAATAAATAAATAAAAATAAATTCGATTATATTTTGATAAGGCGTTGTGGTGGGATGAGTGACATTAAAACTCAATAAGAAAATGTAGACTCGATCCCGTTTCGAAATGAGCTGGTCTTGAGTACTTAATCATTCAAATAAAAAAGGGGTAATATTAAATAAAAGGATAAAATTGAAAGTAATGAAAATAAATAAAAGTTTAATAAAAAAAAAAAAATATGAGGAAAATTTACAATATATATAATATGAAACCCATTTGATTTATAAACAAAGAAAAAAAAGATTCTTCGATTAAAACAAACTGTAGAAAAAATAATTTAAAACTATTAGGTTAGTGGGTTAGTGCTGTTAAGAATGGTACAGAAAATGAATAAATATAATGAGAAAAAAAATCAATGATAATTATCTGTCCATAAATTCTCCAGATTATAGCTTAGCTTCCGTACGACGGGTAGGCGACTCTCCATGGAAGGACGGTGATCTTCGAGAAGACAACGAAACGAAGTCCTGATCGATAAATTGGTTGAAGGCGCCAATCGATAAATACGTACTCTCAGCTAGCTGGTTCCAACGGTATTCGCTTGAGGGCAAGGGGGACACTGTTCTCTTTCTAATCCCTAACTGCACTTGAATATAAACACTAAAGATGTAAATATAATATATAAACTAACAAAAAAAATATTTTCCTCATTGAAAACTATGTTTAATTTAATTTGAATTTTAATTATAAACAAAATATATACAGGTAAAAAAAATATAATGTCCAGGCTCAAACACGTTGGATTAAGCCTTACATTATCTTTCGGTTTAAAAAACTCTGTATGCCTGTTTTTGAATAAATACTTCTACATAATTACGAAAATAAATGCATGAATAATCTATAGATTATTTTCACTTTATTTCTCTTATAGGAATTGTTTTTTTAAGTTTATAAATTCATTTGAAAACAAAGTTTTCGGTGGATAAAAACAAGTCTATATCATTTTTCCAACATGAGATGCAAAATACAACAGTTTTAGAATTTTTTTCCGGTCTTTGAGGGCCTATTGGAACGAATGACGAGACACTTAAGTCCAATATTTAGGCATCTAGAATTACCAGAAAAAGTTTGGTAAACATCGGTGACCCATTCACTGTGCCAACCGTTTGTCAGTACCGGGTGAATTCACTCTCCGGTTTTTAACTAATTGTAGGTCACCTATTTAAGTTAAACCTATCGCTGTTTGGACATGTTTATAACCATCGAAATCTATGCTTTATTTACATAACATACAAAATAGTAATAACATAGATATACATTTTTTGAAATCAAAGACCACAAGACAATGACGTTAAGCCGTCTGTCGTGATGCACAACTTTTTTTTTTTTTTTTTTCAGTTTTGCTAATAATAATTTTGATTTTTAGTAACGTCATGATCTATTTTTATTGCAGAATTTTATTAGAAATTGCAGAAGAGGGACCAATAACGAAATGTATTCATGTTTTAAAGATAATAATGTCGTTATGACTTTGAAGGTTGGCAGACTGAGGCTGGTGGGTCATGTGGCTAGGTTGATGGATGAGTCGATTCCTGAGGTCATCTTGACTGAACCTCTCCATGGCATCAGAAGAAGAGAGAGACCTAAACATGGGTGGTCGGGTGGTGTAGTGGCAAATTCAACGGATATCCGAGGAGTAAGAAACCGAATGACGGCTGAAAACAACAGAAATGATTGGAGGAGTCAGTACTCGTCACTGATTATGGTGATAACACCCGAATAATTTTCAGTAATATATATTTTAAAGGAATATCTAAATTAGATAAACAACTAACTCATGAAGAAAAATGCTTCCAGGATGAATTTTTTCCCCTGGATATGATTAAGTAGTGTAGATGTTTATTAAATTGTTAGAATAATATAAAGATTGTATTGAGATTAGAAAATAAATCTATAATATGAAGTTTTTTAAGGTCAAACTTAATTAATTATTTTATCAAATAATTGCTTTTGCTATATTATTTCATTAATAATAGTGATTTATGTTAATTATGACTCTCAGTTCTGTAGTAAATGTTCTCTAAAATTTTATATAGCCAAGTTTAAAACGATCAATAAAAATATTACTTAATTTAAAAAAAAAATACAGTTTAAAATTTGCTTGTGCAAGAAAATTACATTTTTTCCTTCCCTCCTTTATCCTCGATTCAGATTCTTTGAGAGTATTCATTTATCAAGTTAAGTTACATTTATAGCATGTCATTTAAATATACATAACGCAGTATTACTATCGTAGAAATATACATAACGCAGTATTACTATCGTAGAAATATACATAACGCAGTATTACTATCGTAGAAATATACATAACGCAGTATTACTATCGTAGAAATATACATAACGCAGTATTACTATCGTAGAAATATACATAACGCAGTATTACTATCGTAGAAATATACATAACGCAGTATTACTATCGTAGAAATATACATAACGCAGTATTACTATCGTAGAAATATACATAACGCAGTATTACTATCGTAGAAATATACATAACGCAGTATTACTATCGTAGAAATATACATAACGCAGTATTACTATCGTAGAAATATACATAACGCAGTATTACTATCGTAGAAATATACATAACGCAGTATTACTATCGTAGAAATATACATAACGCAGTATTACTATCGTAGAAATATACATAACGCAGTATTACTATCGTAGAAATATACATAACGCAGTATTACTATCGTAGAAATATACATAACGCAGTATTACTATCGTAGAAATATACATAACGCAGTATTACTATCGTAGAAATATACATAACGCAGTATTACTATCGTAGAAATATACATAACGCAGTATTACTATCGTAGAAATATACATAACGCAGTATTACTATCGTAGAAATATACATAACGCAGTATTACTATCGTAGAAATATACATAACGCAGTATTACTATCGTAGAAATATACATAACGCAGTATTACTATCGTAGAAATATACATAACGCAGTATTACTATCGTAGAAATATACATAACGCAGTATTACTATCGTAGAAATATACATAACGCAGTATTACTATCGTAGAAATATACATAACGCAGTATTACTATCGTAGAAATATACATAACGCAGTATTACTATCGTAGAAATATACATAACGCAGTATTACTATCGTAGAAATATACATAACGCAGTATTACTATCGTAGAAATATACATAACGCAGTATTACTATCGTAGAAATATACATAACGCAGTATTACTATCGTAGAAATATACATAACGCAGTATTACTATCGTAGAAATATACATAACGCAGTATTACTATCGTAGAAATATACATAACGCAGTATTACTATCGTAGAAATATACATAACGCAGTATTACTATCGTAGAAATATACATAACGCAGTATTACTATCGTAGAAATATACATAACGCAGTATTACTATCGTAGAAATATACATAACGCAGTATTACTATCGTAGAAATATACATAACGCAGTATTACTATCGTAGAAATATACATAACGCAGTATTACTATCGTAGAAATATACATAACGCAGTATTACTATCGTAGAAATATACATAACGCAGTATTACTATCGTAGAAATATACATAACGCAGTATTACTATCGTAGAAATATACATAACGCAGTATTACTATCGTAGAAATATATTTCTATGGTTTTGGGACAAACAGGACTAGAATATATATAAGAAAGACCGAAGAGACGGAGAGAACTATTGAGACGGCCTGGATAAACAATTCCCTTCACAGAAGATTAACCTTCATCCACGCCCGATTACGTCCTAGATCAGGACATTATCTACTCTCCTGAGGAGTCTCCGGCCATTTATGTACTGTCTCCTTGTGTACATGATTTGTCAACATTAACTATATTGTATCTATGTTACACAAGGGGGGATAAATATGGGGGTTGTACTGAGTGTCTATTAACATCTTTCATAATTGGAATTTTTGTAAATGAAGGTTATAAAAAAAAGTGCGGGGAAGGGACATTTTTTAGTGTAAAACTCCGATTAAATCAAGAATTATAATCTCATGGAGTTTTTATCTGCACAGTTAAACTTTATTACTGTTATTTACTTCGTATACAGGAAAGGGGAGTATTCCGGTGGTGAAAAGTTTAGAATTTGAGTTTCACCGAAAATACACGTTTTAAAATTTCTTGAGTGCAAATAACTAAATAAAAATTAGTGGTGTAAAATTAAATTTTAAAGCACATATATCTGAGATGATACGATTTTGGTTATCGATTATACGATCGATTTAAAATTTAATGGATTTTTATATCTTGTAGGTTTCATTATAACTTTAACTGTCTTACAGGGTTTAATTTCGGTTATATCGTTCCACTAAAGAACATTCATTTTACTTTCACTTACCTATATATGAAATATGTATTAAGGGAAAGTATTGCGTCCGTGAAAATTTTCTAATTCCAGTTTTCGACGGAAATACTCATTTTAGGGTCCTTTTAGTCCAAATAACCAAGTCCCGCAGAAAGGTCTGTGTGTGTGGTAACTCCCGGGCAGAAACGTCCTATGAAACTGAAAATTCATATTTAAGACAAATATTTGCCGGAGACGTTAAAAAACTTTTTTCATTAGAATGAGCTAACCAGAAGAGCCACTTTATACCATGCATTTTGCATCTTTTTTCGATTTTCTCGAAAACGGTTCCGACGATTTTGATTGAACTCGCTATATTAATGAAACATTTAATAGGCTTTAACATTATTTAGGTTTCATTCAGGTCAAAATAGTCTGACAGGGCTTAATTGCCGATTTTTTAAATTTTCTTCCTCTGTAGTACCATTAATTTTGTATATTCTATATAAAAAACCATATTATGTTGTTAGCATTGATAGATAACAGCTAAGCATGTAATTTGTGCGAATATGAAAAACAAATGAAGGAGAAAACTGAAAAAGTATTTTTTAAATAAAATTTTTTTGAACATAAGAACAGTAATATACATGTATGATATACCGTTTAAAAGCTAAAGATTTTAGAAAAAAAAATATTATCTTATACACAAGCTATTAAATGTAATTAGAGAGTGATGAAAATCCGATAAAACTAACTGATCGTTTTAGATAATAATATAATTGATCTTTTAATAAAACACATGTTTTTATAGAAATTCCATTTAATTAATTCTTTAATGGTTTCAATCATTTTTATCTCTTACTGTACTTGAAAATTCTTTAATATAATTTAAAAACGGAGGTAACTGAAAGTCGTGTGTTGCCCGCACCAGATTTTTTACGATCACCACAGATTTAATAAAAGAACTGTTTCTATAGAAATTCAATTTATTTTTTTATTTATTTAACGTCACTTTATGCTCCTATGGCTAATCGGACGATGCTACAGTGAAAGTCCTAAATTTTGCCTAGCCAGGTTTTATTAGGATAGGGATCTTTAACGAGTACCTGACATCGCACAGGCTCGGGACCACCTTTTTACGTCCCCTCCGAAGGACGGCGTAGCTAAGGATTTTTTACTCCCATTAAAAAATCCTAGGACCACCTGCGGGTTTGAACCCGTGACCTTTGGTATGGGAGAAATTCAATTTAGTTTCTTCTTAATTACTATCACTCTTTTTTTTTTTTTTAACGGTATTTGAAAATTCTTAAACTGATTATAACAATGGAGGTTTTTGAAAGCTGTGTGTTGCTCGCATTAGATTTATTTTTATATATACACCCCCTTCAGACCCTTCAATCGAAAATATTGCGAACAATCGTGGATGCACCGTTTTATGTAAGCAACAAATTTCTTCACAAGGACTTGGACATACTCACAGTTTCAGACAGAGCCGCAGAATATTATAAAATATTTCATGACAGACTGACCTACAACATGAACCCGTACAACCCACCCCGACAACTTTTGAGGCGGTGGCCTAGAGATGCATTGATTTAACCGACTTTCGGAAGTTATCATATTTGCTTATTGCAATTTTTTTTTTTTTGCAGATAGCAAATAACATTAAAGCTCAAACAAAAACAATTGTAAATAAATAGATATATACACAGCATAACCTCACTAGAGTTAGAAGCCATAGTTTGTATCATTTATATAGCATAACAGCCCCCTAAGCCAAAGGTCAGGGAAAATCACTAGTTATGCCGTCCTTCTGAGGGGACGTTAAAAGGTGGTCCCGAGCCTGTGCGATGTCAGGTACTCATTAATGATCCCTATCCTTATAAAACCTGGATAGGCAAAATTTAGAACTCCCACTGTAGCATCGTCCGATTAGCCACAGTAGCATAATAATAATAGTCTTTATTGATATACATATAAACATTCATAATACATTTTTATTTACATTTTTTTCCTCTTTCTTTATTTACATATACATAGCCCTTCCATTCCAGTCTCCCATCACTATGACAGAGTGTTTAAAGTTTCATGATCTGTCTAGAGTGAGTTGTACGTCATTGTAAAAATTTTCTTTTTCTTCCTCTGCAGCAGCAGCTGTGGGTGCATAAACCTGGATCAGAACTATTTTTTTACTTTTGCCTATGTTTATAGTCAATCATGCTACTCTTGAGCTTATTTCTTTAAAATCAGCTATTTTATTTTTCCACTTTTTGTTAAATATAAACTCTACTCCTCCTATACCTTTATCTCAACCTGTGTGGGCGAATACCGTACCATCCTTACCTTCTATGATTTTTTGAAATTTTCTCCTTACCTCAGACAGTCCTATTACATCCCATTTTAAATATTTTAAAGCCTGGTCTAATTCTAGTTTTCTATGGTCTCCTAATAATGTTCATTCATTTAAGGTGCAAATATGAAATTCATTATTCTTGAAATTATTTTTGAATTTAGGTCTGTCCTTATCCATGCCATGGTCGAGCTTACTAAACATAGAAGTAGGTTTTGGCTATGCTTCATTTTCCCTAATTTGATGGTTTTCTATTTTATCAGAAGATCCTCCTTTCATTTCATTTTCTGTCTTCATATCTTCTTCATGAGATATCAGAAATTTATCCAAGCTGAACGATCTTTGATGAGTTTTATCATCTTTCTTTCTTTTCCCTTTAGACTGTTCTGGTTTTTCGCTTAGAATTTTTACAATTTCTTCTCTATCTTTATCTTCACTCCTCTCTCTTTTTTTCTTTAAAATTTCTTGAGACTTTAAATCTTCTAGTGAGAAAAGCTGATCATTTATTAGAAGTTTGTCATACCTCAAGGTTGCCTTATTTCCTTTTTCCCAGTGCTCTTTCATAAAAGGGAACAATTCTCTTCTGATATCTCTAACAGACTTTGGCATATCGTTTTTAATTTTTATTGTTTTAAATTCATCGGATTTTCCTAATTTAAATTTATTTTTCATAATATCATTTTTCAGAAATAATGAATTTAATTTAACTATTATCGGGCCATTTCTACTTTTGGGATTAATTTTCCTTATTTCCGTTACGTCATAAGGTCTAATGTTTGATACGATGTATCTCAATATTTCCATTATCGTGTTATTCATTATGGATGTATTTTCTCTTTCCAAACCGAATATAATTATATTTCTTTTTCGAGATATATTTTCCTCTTTTCTCTGAAAGCTTGCATGTTGGTTGCTAGTTCACTGAACTGAGATTTTATTTCTTTCTCTTGGTTTTTTTCTATTTTCATCAAGTTTCGTTTCTAGTCCTGATATTTTTTCAATATGTATATTAAATTTTTATTCAATTGTTGACATCGTGATGTATAGAATAGTTAGAGGTACGAATATATATATTTATACTAAAGTCGAAGAGACACGTAATATTTACGTAGTAGATGACGGTACCTTATCGCGAATGAAGTGAGTTGATTCAATGTGGGGGATGGGCGGAGCCAGAGACTGGTGGGGTTTAATCTCGCCGGAGATTTTAATGATAAAACAGACTGATTTACCTGGATATTGTGAAATTATATTTTCTAATAAAATTAGTTTCCCTGGTCTGATTTCTGTCAAACTAAGTAACTGATTTCTCTGGCCTCTAAGCTATACTTAGTTCAAAAACTGTTACAATTGGTCCACTTTTACTGATACTATACACGTTTATTTTGAAGACGATGTGACACACTCAAGACTCTGAGACGAACAGTAGTATAAAGTGGCGTTAAATAAATAAACAAACATATCATTTATATATCCAATTAATTATAATCACTTGTTATTTCTCCCCCAATTTATATTTACCACAGGTTTGTCTATCGCGTTGCCGTAGTGGAAATAAAACAAGAGGGAGGGGGTATGTAGCACGTGTAGTGATGACACAAAGGGTTGTGGAGTTGCGGCGCCCATCAATGGGTAAACTGCTCCCAAGAGTGATGAAGGCAAGTATCCCATTGTGCAAGTTTTGAGGCTTACTCAGCGTCAATACGGAAATGTACCGGAATAAACGCGTAGCTCCGAGGCAGTATCTCCCTCAACAAGAGAACGTGACAGGCCTCTGTAATATGGTACACAGCTTCCTCTCTTAAAGGAACCACTTCATGTTATTAAGGGCCAAACTCAAACTACTTAGGTGTGTACAAGTTTAGCAATTTAGGGAGGCATTTTATTTTTATGTCGAAATTAAAAATATCTCAATAATATCAACTGTTAAGGGCTATTTCAAGTGTTGAAAACATTTGTTACCGTATTTATAATCGCTTGTTCTTGTATTAACTGTTCTACAAAATATAACAACGGGATTTAATTAAAAGGTTTTACTTTCACTTACTTTATATCGTAAGGGAAATTATTGCGATTGTGAACATTTTCGAATTCCAGTTTTCAACGGAAATACACATTTTAGGATCACCTGAGTCCAAATAACCAAGTCCCGCAAAAAGGTCTCTCTCTGTGTATGTTTGTGTGTGGTAACTCCCGGGCGGAAACGGTAAGTCCTATAAAACTGAAATTTCATATTTAGGACAAATATACGCACGAGACGTTACAAAACCTTTTTCATAAAAATTAGCTTACCAGAAAAGCCACTTTATACCATGCATTTTGCACCTTATGATTTTCTAAAAACGGTTCCGACGATTTTAATTAAACTCGCTAAATCGATGTAAAATTTAATGGGCTTTAGTATCATCTAGGTTTCATTCAGATAAAAATGGTCTGAAAGAGCTTAATTGACGCTACCGATATAAGCATAAGTTATAGGTCTTACTTCTCTGTTCTTCAGTTGTAGCGTGAATAATTTTCCTGATCTAGCAATTAATTTAAAATGACCCTCATAAGCTGCTTGAAAGGGTTTCTCTAGAGCAATAAGCAAGTACTTGTGAATGAAGAATGTCTTGGTTGTGTTCTGCTTGGAGTATCTTGGTTGTGTTCTGCTTGGAGTGTCTTGATTGTGTTCTGCTTGGAGTGTCTTGATTGTGTTCTGCTTGGAGTGTCTTGGTTGTGTTCTGCTTGGAGTGTCTTGGAGTTTAGATACAAGTGTTTCTGCATCATCTATTCCTTAGTCTGTTAGTCAAGAAATTCACCGGGGAATTTTATAATTGTTACATAAACCATTTGAGCAATGGAAACAACTGTTTTGGGATTGAATGAAGCACGCAAACTCGAAATAATTCTTGGTGTAGTTAGTGACCATTTTATAGAATCATCTGCTATCAGTCCTAAGTTTTGCCTATCCAGGTTTACTTAAGATAGGGATCTTTTAGGAGTTATACTTTTTAAATCTTTTAAGAATCATCTGTGGTGCACAAATTTAGGGCGATCTGGTGGTTTTGGACTAGCGACCTAAAGGATAGAAGGCTGTTATGCTAGCTGCTACTCCACAGGTGACCCTCGATGCATTCAAGAAGGTGTTTGAATCAGCCAGGTTTGAACCCGTGACCTTTTTTGATGCATAAAGGTTCACCTGTAGAGTAGTGGCTAGCATAACAGCTCTCTATTCTTAGGGTCGCAAGTTCAAAACCAGCAGATGGCCATATATTTGCTTTGAGGGAGTAAAAATCATTTGTTATTTCGCCCTTTAAAAGAGGATGTTATGTTAGCCACTACTCCACAGGTGACCCAGGACGCATTCAGCAAGGTGTTAAAGATTAATATGCCCAAGGTCATGGTTTCAAACCCGGCAGATTCAAACACCTTGTTGAATGCATCGGTCACCTGTGGAGTAGTGGCTAGTATAACAGCCTTCTATGCTTAAGGTCGCATGTCCAAAACCACCAGATCGCTCTATATTTGTGTACCACGGGTGTCTTAAGTGATTTAAAAAGTGGAACTGTAAAAGATCCCTATCTTAAGAAAACCTGGATAGGCAAAACTTAAGACTCCCGCTGCACCGTCGGATTAAGCACAGTAACATAAAGTGACGTTAAATTGATGAACAACAAGATTTAATAAAAATGTTAATTTCTTGGTAGCAAAACCTCATTAAATGAACTGTATAGAATGGGTTCAAGAAATTATGAAATTGACTAAAAAAATTATGAATTTGACTGAAAAAATTATGAATCTGATTGAAAAAATGACGAATTTGACTGAAAAAAACTATAAATTATTAACTTGAAGTTCATAATAAACTGAAAGCTGAATTATTTTAAATTCATATCATACTAAGGTTGTTTTTTTTTAATTGTTTTTTTTATATATTCCATGACTATTTTATTCATACTTGTGTGATTCATTTTTTAATGATTCTTTGTCTTGTCAAGTGTATACTGCACGATATTATGAAATTAATTTAATGCGAAAGAGATTTGAATATCTTAAAGAGCTAAGGGCATATCACGTTGAGTAATTCAATGATTTAAATTATGTGTTTTAATACCACTGATGATGATAACTCCAACTATAAATTGATACTTTCAAATATTGTTTATAAATATTAAAAAGATAAACATCAGAAGTAAAACGATAATTATAATTAGTTGGGTCGATTCCAAACAAAGCCCCTCTCAAATATCAGTCGATAAGGTTAAACTTTTCGCTAAATCAGGCACCGCCAGGACTGAAAACCACAGAACCCCATTAATTTAAACTACGCTTCTGGGGTTTCAAGACTTTGTCTCTCTGTGTACCGCTTCCCTTTCCCGATAACTGGGTTAACTATTACCTCATCTCATAACATCAGCATTAACAATTTCTGATTTGAAAAAACAACAACTTATTTGACAAAAAAACAATATATATGCATATGGCTGAACTCGGGGGCTTAGGCTTGAACGATTATTGGACTAATCTGTGTTTGCGGAATTTGGTGCTATCGGCATCGATCCTTCGGGTTTGGTAAGCCTTTTATTATTATTATTATTATTATATATAATATATATATATATATATAATAATAATAATAATGTTAATAATAATAATATATACATAATAATATGTATATATATATATATATATATATATATAGCATTTCCAAGTCAAATTCAACCTTTTCCAAGTCAAATTCACCGTTTCCAAGTCAAATTCAACCTTTTCCAAGTCAAATTCAACCTTTTTCGATTTCAATAAAATAATAAAAATCAAATTAACATGATTTTATGTTTTAATGGTTATTTTAATTACACCTTGTGTTTTCAACCCTTGTGGCTTGTTAAATGTTCCCAGGGGCCTTTCTACATATAATTAGTCACGAATATAATAATAAGTATAACCGATACTTTAATTTTAAGACATTTGCGATACAAGGTCTGGTAGTCGGATTAGCGGGATTCGTTTTATTTTAGTTTTATAATCGCGGGCGAAAATATTATCAATAGAGGTTTATTTTAACTTTTTCGTATTTATTGGATAGTAGACTCAGCTGATGCGTTCCCAAAGGTTCGTTACCGATTATACAATTAATTTTAATCGCGCTCGCTCAAATATGGGTTTATTATAACTTTTTCGTATTTATTGGATACAAGACTTAGTAGCTGCGTTCCCAAAGGTTCGTTACCGACTACACTATTAATTTCAATAGAGCTCCCTCAAATATGGGTTTATTATAACTTTTTCGTATTTATTGGATACAAGGCTCAGTAGCTGCGTTCCCAAAGGTTCATTACCGATTATACTATTAATTTTAATCGCGCTCGCTCAAATATGGGTTTATTATAACTTTTTCGTATTTATTGGATACAAGGCTCAGTAGCTGCGTTCCGAAAGGTTCGTTACCGATTACACAATTAATTTTAATCGCGCTCGCTCAAATATGGTTTTATTATGACTTTTTCGTATTTATTGAATGCAAGGCTCAGTAGCTGCGTTCCCAAAGGTTCGTTACCGATTACACTATTAATTTTTTAATAGGGCTCGCTCAAATATGGTTTTATTATGACTTTTTCGTATTTATTGGATACAAGGCTCAGTAGCTGCGTTCCCAAAGTTTCTTTACCGATTAAACTATTTAATTTTAATAGCGCTCGCTCAAATATGGTTTTATTATGACTTTTTCGTATTTATTGGATATAACGCTCAGTAGCTGCGTTCCCAAAGGTTCGTTACCGATTACACTATTAATTGTTATCGCGCTCGCTCAATTATGGGTTTATTATAAATTCGTATTTCTTTTCTATGCTAATTTCTGTATTTGTGTTTCTTGAGTTTTGTTAGTGAATGTGTTAATGTTTTTTTAGTCAGTTGGTCTAACGTATGTTTATTTCGTGTTTTTTTGTAACTTTTTAGTATTAGGTTACCGCTTATCCTTTTTTTCAGGATAGTAAGTTATTTTTTTGGTTAATATTTTGGAGTTTGATAATAATCAGCTAAACAGAACGATTTTATAAGTACATTCTTATATTATAAACCTCTCCTTGAGTTAGCGCAATTAAAATTAATAGTATAATCTGTAACGAGTCCTATAACGCAGCTACTGAAGCCTTGTATCCCATAAATACGAAAAAGTTATAATAAACCCATATTTGAGCGAGCGCGATTAAAATTAATAGTATAATCGGTAACGAACCTTTGGGAACGCAGCTACTGAGCCTTGTATCCAATAAATACGAAAAAGTTATAATAAACCCATATTTGAGGGAGCGCTATTGAAATTAATAGTGTAGTCGGTAACGAACCTTTGGGAACGCAGCTACTGAGCTTGCATCCAATAAATAAAAAAAGTCATAATAAAACCATATTTGAGCGAGCGCTATTAAAATAATAGTGTAATCGGTAACGAACCTTTGGGAACGCAGCTACTGAGCCTTGCATCCAATAAATACGAAAAAGTCATAATAAAACCATATTTGAGCGAGCGCGATTAAAATTAATAGTATAATCGGTAACGAACCTTTGGGAACGCAGCTACTGAGCCTTGTATCCAATAAATACGAAAAAGTTATATAAACCCATATTTGAGCGAGCGCGATTAAAATTAATAGTATAATCGGTAACGAACCTTTGGGAACGCAGCTACTGAGCCTTGTATCCAATAAATAACGAAAAAGTTATAATAAACCCATATTTGAGGGAGCGCTATTGAAATTAATAGTGTAGTCGGTAACGAACCTTTGGGAATGCAGCTACTAAGTCTTGTATCCAATAAATACGAAAAAGTTATAATAAACCCATATTTGAGCAAGCGCGATTAAAATTAATAGTATAATCGGTAACGAACCTTTGGGAACGCATCAGCTGAGCCTACTATCCAATAAATACGAAAAATTAAAATAAACCTCTATTGATAATATTTTCGCCCGCGATTATAAAACTAAAATAAAACGAATCCCGCTAATCCGACAACCAGACCTTGTATCGCAAATGTCTTAAAATTAAAGTATCGGTTATACTTATTATTATATTCGTGACTAATTATATGTAGAAAGGCCCCTGGGAACATTTAACAAGCCACAACAGGTGTAATTAAAATAACCATTAAAACATAAAATCATGTTAATTTGATTTTTATTATTTTATTGAAATCGAAAAAGGTTGAATTTGACTTGGAAAAGGTTGAATTTGACTTGGAAATGACTATATTAGTATATATTATTATAATATATTTTATATATATATATATATATATAATAATAATAATAAAAGGCTTACCAAACCCGAAGGATCGATGCCGTAGCACCAAATTCCGCAAACACAGATTAGTCCAATAATCGTTCAAGCCTAAGCCCCCGAGTTCAGCCTAAACGCAATCCTCCCATCGACGCTTCGGCCTACCAGTCGGTTCAGCTAATACCAATTTTTTCGGAATTAGTCCCTCACCGAGCCCAATAACTTTACTCGGCCATTTCAGTCTCCGCGATGCTATCAACTCAATTATTTTCGCAGGATACAAGCTCCGCAATTCCTCGTTGTACAACCTTCTAAACTCCCTAGTGTCTTCTTCTCCCTTCGGACCAAATATATTTTTTCGAACACCTTAAGGCGTTGTTCATCCTTCAAAGTAAGCGGCCACGTTTCACATCCGTAAAGTACCGTCGGAAGAACAAACGTTTTATGAATTCTAATCTTTAGGTTTTTAGACAGAAGCCGCGAACTAAGTAACTTAGCAACTGAATAATAACACGCAAATCCCGCCTTTAACCGGAACTTTATTTCTTCCTGGATATCATTTTTTCTTGTTATCATTGAACCTAAATACTTGAGTTTCTCTACATGTTCAAAAGTAATTTTTTTTGTTATTATTTACAATTTTGTTTACTCTGTACATATGGGATGAATGATTTATTCTAGCTTATTGTCCCAGAAGATGGCAGATTGTATTATCTCGGAATAAACAAGTATTCTAAAGAATGTATACGGCAGAAGGGCGTATTATTATTTTGTTATTCCGGTTCTATGTTTCTTGAAACGTAAGACCTTCAATTTTTGGACTGTAATTTTTATTTTTGTTAGGTTACAAAAGTCCATTATTGAAAATACTAAACTAAAAAATTCTTTTGATAATTAAAATGAATATAATTACAAAGTTTGGCTCATAAAATAATCGATTGAACAAAATCTTGAGCTTGCAAACTCAGAACATTTCACTATCACTTAAATTGAGGAATTTAAATAGTATTAAAATTTACATACTTTTGATTTCCTTCGAATCATTATCTACAAAAATTATTTCGGTTAACAACATTCGATTATTTATATTAAATATTAAAAAATAAATTTTATTTTATTTATTTATTTATTTTTAAGGTTTAGCTTCCCAATGGTGTGTTATGCATTTTCATTATCATTCTTTTATTTATTTCTTTTCGTTTAGCTCAAAGATTCATTCGAGATAATATCTACATATCGTCTACCACTGCTGAATGAGGTGCTTCTGCTTGCTTTAGATGCACAAAACTAAAAGTTCGTTAAAGGAAAAAAAATGGAATTTAATTCAAAGCCATATATCAATGAGAATACAATTATATCTGTTATTAAAGACCATTAAAATTACATTCATAAAACGCGTTTTATCAAAATCTCCAAGAGCTGTTTTAAGAGATTGGTAACAAATTGTATAAATCAAAACTAATAACTTAGGATATTGTAAAGAAGGGAATTAACATGTTTCCAGTTTAAATAATGTCATTTTTATCTACAATAAACCTTTAACTGGTGAGGTGAAATTTATAGACACAATTGGTGAGCTGGGGTCTCTCAGACCCCAGACCCCATTTTTTTTTTAAATCCTGAAAAATCTAGTGTAATGCATTGAGGATACTGAGGGGAGTTCATAATTAAATAATTTTAATATTAAACAATAAAAGATTGAGAAACCTCTGTCGGCAAAACATCAAAAGGCGTTTACCTCCATCCCAGCAATATGTACCTCGGGAAAGTTCCTAGACACTAGGACAAAGGACCCCCGGCATGGGGCACTTCCCAGATCAGCCCCGCCCGAGGTGACGACGATGTGGAGAAGATTGGAAAGAGTCAGTCATGTTTTATCCTCAAGAGGAGTGAGTCGGGTTCCATCTACAAGAAGAGGAGGTGGCCGTCGGGGTTCTGAGAGCAGCTGGAGGATGAAGCAGAGAATGGACGTCTTAAGATGATTCCACCTTCGCCAGCCGAGCAGTGTTTTAAAGGTATCTCGTTATTTGTAATATTGTATGGCAAAGATAGTAGTTAAAATGTCCCTCAGTATTCTCAATCAGAGTTCTAGGCAATGTGTTAATATAATGGATAGGTGTAAATTAATAATTATAGTAATGTATTAATTGAATCTTGTTTACTTTAATCTTACCCTGCATGCCACCTATTGGATTGGTCAACACGATACCTTTGGAGAGGAGATCCAATAGTATCATTAAATATATTTATATATTGACTAAATATATTAAGTAAGCTAGTTTTTGAAGCTACCGCTGCCTTAGAAAAGCAGCAGGTTAAAAACATAACACTAGAATTGTTTATTCTTGTCAAATACGTTAATTAAACTTATTTTCAATAGGTGCCATATGAAAGGATGCTTTTAAAATTGAATAAATGCCTTATATTATTAAATGCATTTTATTAATAGGTTTTTATTTGTTTTTAATGTTATATTCTAAGCAACAAAAACATTTGTAAGATGATATATAAAAAATACCTCCACAAATATTTTGTTCACATTCAATACATACTATAGATGACTTCCTATCCTTCTTTCTTGGACAAAAATAACACCTCCTATTCTTCGGAGGGACCTCCTGACTATATGTTTTAGGTTCTTCTGATTTTTATTCTCTAATAATGATTGAGCTTTTAACCGAAGCTCCCGGGGAAGTCTGGGATTTTTCGACCGTCTGGTCATGTGATCCTTTAATAAGGATGATCCCAGCTTCTTAATAAAATTAAAAAAGGTTCGTTAAATAACACGATCACGAGAGTTCATTCAACGAATTGGAAAACACACATTTAATAAGTCCGAACAGTAATGGTGAGGTGGGATCCATAGAACCCCAACAACACTGTCCTAAAGTAATTCCGGATGAAAACTGACTAAAAAAGGATGCTATATTACAATATTTCGAAACAGGAAATGTGAGGTTTTCACAAGCCCATCCGATCAGGATAATGGAATTCACAAAACTATATTCTTGCCCCCAACCTAGTATTTTTTTCATTAGAAACAATTCTTTATTGAGCAGTATTACAATCTGTCCAATTTAGGACATTTTTAATAGTGATGAAGTACAACATTCATACTACATTCACACGATATATACAAAACAATAAATTTATATAATAATAATACAATATACATCTATACAAAACAAAATCAAGAAAAATATCTACAAAAGTCACTCATACCTATATACAATTCACAAGCATACAGCACGTGAGTGGAGAATCTAGCCAATGCTAGAACTCCAATATACATTTTACAAGAGGTCTCGAGGCCACTGCCGTTTCAACCTTCTAGGAGGATGGTAAGGATGTGTGGAGCTGGATAAGGATTGAGCTAGGGGATTAGGGTGATGGATAAGGTTCTGATGGAATTTAGAGAATTTTAATGGTATAAGGTCTAAAATAAATGGAATATTTAGGTCGCGGTGTAAGGTATGGTTGGATACATAATAAGGAGCATTAACTATTGTTCGGAGGACTTTTGATTGGAAGGATTGAATGCGTTTGATGTTAGAAAATTTGGCTGTCCCCCACAGTTCAAGTCCGTAGGTCCAGATAGGTTTCAGTACTGTCTTGTATATTAGCAGTTTGTTCTCGATAGATAATTTAGAATTTCTGTTCAGTAGTCTGTATAATTGTCCAAATCGTCGATTAAGTTCTTGTCGTTTAAGTCTAGTATGCGGGTTCCAAGTTAGTCTTTTGTCCAAAAGGAAGCCAAGATACCGGACTGTGTCGGAGAAAGGAAGCGGAACGGAATTAAAGAGAACTGGAGGGCAGGATTGTCTTCGAAGGGTAAAGGTGACATGTCTGCATTTGGATTGGTTGATTTGATTATTTGATTACTTCTCTTTCTTTCTTTAGTTTTTATTATAATTGTTCGTTATGTTATCAAATTGTTTTCATTATTTAATTCTTTAAAAAAATTATAAATTTATAATCGTTAGGGGTGCCTTTTGTACGAGGCTATACTCCCACTTTTTTCCATGGTTACGAGTTGTAATAATTATTCATTTATGTTAAAAAACAAAACATGAAGGGCTCAAGCAGCCGATCTGGAAATAAAGAAATTTAAATAGCATCATCATACATTCATTTGATTGTTCATAAAATCGAGAAAATAACAACATGGTGATTGGGGAGCCAAACGAAGCAGGTTTCAATTCTTCGGTTGGCTCAATAAATTATCTCTTGACAGGAAATTAATGGACTTTGTCAGGTTACAGATTGACAGGCGCTTCCTGGTTCCACTCGATCCTTACGCTAATGAGGAACTGACACTAGTCAGGTGTCAAACCAGGGAGTTGGAGGTAGTGATGGCTCGACGTTGTCTCTGCGATATCATCAAGCCGAAAAAATGTATATTAGCATTTTCTTTACAAGAAAAACTGTTATTTGAATAAAAAAGAGTTTTAAAAACTCACAACAATGGTGGTGACAATATATGTCCTGTTCCTCTCAATATCGGATGGCTGCTTGATTCGGATGTATTTGGCAGCGACTGGTTGGAACCCAGCTTCGTCTGTCCACTCGGCCACCTGAAATTTGTAATAAAATATTTATGAGTAATTACATAATAAAAACTTCATTAGAATGTTAAATAGGAAAAAAAAATCTCGTGTGGTTAACACATGACTTTCTCACGACTCTAAAATCAATTTGAAGAATTTTAAAGAATCTATGAGGTGGAAAATTTAGTTAGTGATGATAGCAACATGTGTATTAATAAATAATCGATTATATGATTATCTACAACAATCAGTTAATTTTCATCCCCTTATATGACATCCCATTACCACTTAAAAGCTTTTTTTTTGTTTGTGATATATCCCACTCAAGAAAAAAAAGAAAAATGTTAAATATTTCAATTTTTAACAAAATATCAGTAAGAGTCTGAAATTGTATTAGCAGAATTTAGTGGTAGGTAATTATTAAAACTCCGGTTTCTCATTAAGTTATGTATCAAATGTATGTATTGTTTACAAATGAAGTTATAAAAATAAATTAATAAAAATCTGGTGCGCGCAACACACGACTTTCACTTACCTCCGTTGGTAAAATCAATTTTTAAATAAATTTAAAGATACAAGGACATTTTTAAAGAATTAATTATTTTGAATTTCAATAGAAATATGTGTTTTATTAAATAATCTATTATATTTTTAGCTACAACAGTTAGTCGGTTTTATCGGCTTTTCATCACTCTCCACTAACCTCTAAAATTACGTATATTAGATAATATTTTTTCTAAAATCATTAGCTATCCAACGGTATATTATACATCTATATTACTATTCGTGTGTTCAAAAACACAAAAAATTGCATAAAAAAATATGTTTACACTTTTCTCCAATAGTTGTATATCAAATTTGCCTAACTTACGTATTTAACCATTATTAAGTTATTTATAATGTATCAACGCTAATAAGATGATGTTCCAAATATGTTTTAATCTGCAAAATTAAAGGTACTTTATAATAATAATAATAATAATAGGCTTACCGAACCCGAAGGTTCGATGCCGATACCACCAAACTTTGCCTGCACAGACTCGTCCAATGTTCGCCGGTCAAGCCCAAGCCCCCGAGATCAGCTTTAACGCAATCCTCCCATCGCCGCTTCGGCCTACCTTTCGGACGCCTACTAGTCGGATCAGCAAATACCAACTTTCTCGGAATCCGTTCCTCACCGAGCCCAACAATTTTACTCGCCCATTTGAGTCTCCGCGACGCTATTAACTCAATTATATTCACAGGATACAAGTTCCTCAATTCCGCGTTGTGCAACCTTCTAAACTCCCCTGTGCCCTCATCCCTCTTCGGACCAAATATTTTACGCAGTTACCTTATTTTCGAAAACCTTAAGCCGTTGTTCATCCCTCAAAGTAAGCGGCCACGTTTCACATCCGTAAAGAACCGTTGGAAGAATAATAGTTTTATAAATTCTAACCTTTAAGTTTTTAGATAGAAGCCGTGAGCTAAGTAACTTAGCAACTGAATAATAACACGCATTTCCCACCTTTAACCGGGACTTTATTTCTTCCTGGATTTCATTTTTTCTTGTTATTATTGAACCTAAATACTTGAATTTTTCTACGAATTCAAAAGTATGCCCTGATATATCAATATCACCAAGATCGCCACCATTTCTGCTACTAATAATATATTTTGTCTTATCGGTATTTAATTCGAGTCCTATTTTCGTTTTTATTAACACACTTGTATTTAGCTGTATGGTTTCTGTGTCTTCACCTAGCAGTACCAAATCATCGGCATACCCCAAAACTGGAATCGTGTCACCCATATTTAAGCCTTTCTCGGTACACATCACCTTTTCTATGACATATTCTAAAGCTATATTAAACAAAACAGGTGCAAGGGAGTCACCCTGTTTCAAACCAGATCGCACCTCAAATCTCTCGGAGTAATTATGACCGATTCTAACTTTATGGAATGTTTCCGACAAACACATCTCTACTAGGTTTACTAACTTTCTAGGCATTCCCTGTTCAATCATGATGTTATATAACTTCTGACGGTCTATTGAATCATACGCCTTTTTAAAATCTAAAAGGTACTTTAGAGGAAGAAAATTCAAAATATCGGTATTTAAGCCCTGTCATACTATTTCGATCAGAATGAAACATATTACTACATGATATTAAAGCATATTAAATTTTTCATCGATATATATAGTTTAATCAAAATCGATAGAGCCGTTTTCCAGAAAATTGTAATAAGGTTCAAAATTCATGGTATAAAGTAGATCTTTCGGTCAGCTGATTTTGATGAACAAAATTCTGTAACATCTCGGACGTATAGAGTTGTCTTAAATACAAAATTTCAGTTTCCTAGGACGCCCGGGAGTTACCACACACACACACACACATAGACCTTTTTGCGGGACTTGGTTATTTAGACTCAGGGGACCCTAAAACGTGTATTTCAGTTGAAAACTGGAATTCGAAAATTTTCACGATCGCAAAATAATGAGATCTTATATTAAATTTATTTAATAAGGTGTGAATAAAATACGTTCCTAAATATTTGAACTAAGGAATTGAAATATTATAATCAGTTATATAATGTAATGTGTTCGTGCCAATGAAATTCTTCAACACGTAGTTTAGTGCTTATAAACTGTTATAAGAGATCATTCAAGTTCATTTATTTGCTTGCAAAATAAGTTTGTAGTGTTTTTCAATAGTTCAATATCAGTGTTTCAATATCAATATTTCATGTTTACACAAATATTTTGTTGTTACTTTGCCTTTTGAAACATTTGAGCATCAATCTTACCGTCTTTAATATTGGGTTGTGTCACATGAAATGTCCGTTTTCAAGGTAAAGGATTTTTATTAAATATACGATATGAAAACAAGATAATTTTATTCGAAGTATTTACCTTCTTTTTCTGCACATTTTTTCCAACGTGACATCAACATTTTTATCACCGAACTGAATAAACTCTGAGCTTTGAAGTGAAACAAAATCTGAAAACGCACTTTTCACTTGATCATCATTTTCAAGTTTTCCTTTGACGAAGTTGTCTAAATTCCTGAACAGGTGGTAATCTGTCGGAGACATATCGGGAGAATATGGTGGCTGCGGAAGAACTTCGTAGCCCAGTTCTTTCAATTTTTGAACGATACGTTTTGAAACATGGGGTCTTGCTGTCGCTCAGTGAGATCACGAGGTACCCAAACGGTAGAAACGGTAGATGCACTTGAATTTAGTTGTGCTGAGAGTCCTTTAACTGTTTGGTAGGGGTTTCCTTCAACTGTAGGATATCGTTGTTTATTATGGACGGAGGTCTTCCTCGGGGAAAATATTCCAAGTCGGTATCCTCAGCTGAAAAAATATCAAACCAACGGCGAATGGTCCGTTCATTAACACTACCTTCCCCAAACGCCTCGCAAATATTTCTAGCGGCCTCAGCTGCTGAATGGCAGAGTTTAAACTCGTACAAAAATATTATTCGAAAATCGCGTGTTCCATGTTCGTATTTGGAGGTATACTAAAAAGTGGGTAATTGATTGGGAAGCTAATGTTTATAATACAAAGGTAGAGGATTAGTAACTGTTTACTTTAAATATGTAAACATACGAAAGAAAACTACAGAAACCTGCAAAATACATTGTGTATTTCAGAAACTATAAAAACGGACATTTCATGTGAAACAACCCAATATTATTGATCAAATTTGCAGTTTCAATTAGACATGGAGTAAATTTTACATAATTCACAATCTAATGTATATTAATATAGGAAATAAGCGTGTACGGGTGAGAGAGACAAAGGAGATTATAATGCAATGTACAATAGAGACAGGGACTACAAATGGTTTGAATACAGACTGAACAACTGTTGTTCCCGCCTCATACTCTTTCCTTTATATTATACAACCATTTAGATCCCCTCTGCATTCAAAAGCATTAGGACCTTACAACCCCTTTCGCAACTTTATTTTCACAATAATAAAGTATTTATTTATTTTAAAACTTATTCGTGAGAAAATGTATTATTGGTATAAAGAAGTTTTCCTGGTTGAATTGAATATCCCTATATTTCGTTCTAGGAAAAATGACGATTGGATTTTCTTTGTAGTTTTGAGACCTTGGGATTATTTTTTCAATACTTTCATTCTCTCCGCTCTCCTCTTTATTTTTTTACTCTTATGCATTTCCTGTAAATCGAATATTATGTTGAATTGGCGCTGTCTTAAGATGAAGTAAATAAAAAATACACACACACACACACATATGCCTATATCATATGTGTGTCATATGTGGCTGGTACCTTGCATCCAACCCTGGATGGATAGAAGCTACGGGGAAGTGGACTACTACCTAACCCAAATGCTCACTGGACATGGCTGCTTCAGAGCCTACCAATTACGGTTTAAGTTGGACAATACAGCAGAATGTCCAAGATGCCCAACAATAGATGAGACAGTAGAACACGTATTCTTCTGCTGTCCTCGCTTTCAAGTAGAGAGGGAAGAATTTCAAGAAATGTGCAGATCAGAAGCTACACCTGACAACATCGTCAACCTCATGCTACTTTCTCAGGAGAACTGGATGGCGGGCCAACGTCTGGCTGCGGACGTCATCAAGAAATTGAGTATGAAAGAGAAGGAGAGGCGTGCCTAGAAATATAGGGTAAGGCGCCTAACAACGGGGCGGCACACAGCCACTCTCCTCCACGAAGTAATGCCTAACGGTGGTCCCGTGGAGGGTGAGAAACAGGTGTAGGGAGGTTGGTTTTAGTGGGTAGAAATCCCACACACGCATAGGTACGGGCCTATCCGCGTCTTTAGAAGATTTCCACCTACCCTCGTAAAAAAAAAAAAAAAAAAAAAAAAAAAAAAAAAAAAAAAAAAAAAAAAAAAAAAAAAAAAAAATATGCCTATATCATTTTTACTTTCACTTACCTATATATGAAATATATAATAAGGAATAGTATTGTGATCTTGAAAAATTTTCAGATTCAAGTTTTCAACCTAAATACACGTTTTATTATTCTTTGAGTCCAAATACCCAATACGCGCCAAAAGTTCTGTGTGTTTGTGTTAAGTCTTGCACGAAAACGAAAAGTCGTACGGAACTGAAATTTCATATTTAAGATTACTATACGCCCGAGATGTCACAGCAACTTTTTCGCTAAAATCGCCTCCTACTTTATCCCAATGGATTTAGCACCTTTTTACGATTTTCTCAAAAACGGCTCTATCGATTTTGATTACACTATATCGATGTCAAATTTAATGGGCTTCAAAATGTTTATTGTATCTAAGCAATTGTTATACTGTTATATTATTTGATTTAATAAATATGTTTCCAATAAAAGTGAATGTAATTCTTCAAACTTTTTCGAATTCTTATTTTGTTTAGAAGTTCAAAAGTTGTATTTATCAACTGAGGTAAATGAATGTAGTGTGTTGACCGCACCAGATTTTATATTCCTGGTTCCATATCTACCCAAAAGGGTCACTAGCATCAAGGAAATGTTATTGAAGTATACTGTCTTTGTGAAGTCCATCAGTTTGTATTGCTAAGATTCATTTTAAGGTCTGTGCTAATTAACTTTTTTTTGGTAAATGCTCATATTGAGTTCACTCTATTAGCAGTGTTAAGCCGTCATCACATTTCACGCAAGTGAATGCTACCAGACTTTTTAAGTGATATCCATTCGTAAAAGGACGATTACTTATTACGAGTCTGGACAATGTGTTCCTCTCTCCTTGAGTTTTTGGAGGTTCCCATAAATAATCTATTTAAAATATAGCTGAGTTTGAATACGCGATTCTATTTCGTTCTTTATAATGTCAACCATTTCTTTTTAGCAGTTTAAATAATATCAATCGGTCTGCATGATAACTAAACAGGGAGGATTACGAGAAAACTCGTATAAAGATTTGCTAATTTTTTTTACTACTGATATCTGATACATAAAAGTTTGGATATTGATATCTTAGTTTATCTAACAGCTATGTACAAAGATTATTTTTTCTCTTTGTCTAACGCAACTTTTTTTCCGCAACTATTTATATGAAATATGTAATGATATATAGATTAAATATTTATTAAGAGAAGAACTTTGATATTTCATGTTATGATATACTACGAACTAATCGTTGTTCTCTATAATTTATTACTTTCACTTACTATATATATAAGGAAAAGTATTGCGATCGTGAAAATTTTCGAATTCCAGTTTTCAACGGAAATACACGTTTTAGGGTCCCTCCCTGAGTCCAGATTTTTTTTTTTTTTTTTTTTTTATTTTTTATTGTAGGGGAAAATCATTCATAAGACGAAGCGGGCAACTGAATCCACAACAGTGTGAGATTCTTACTCACTAAAAACCACCTACATTCTCTGCGATGACACACCGCGGAACTGCTTGCAAGCATTACTTCACGGTTGACAGGATGGCTAAGCGCCTACTTCTCTACTGCATACTTGACGGTATTTGACCTCTTCTCGCTCGCTCCTCGGTTCTCAGTATTCTTCCGACTCTCCCAGCATCATCTGAAACAGCATTCCAGTTTTCTTGACTGGTCAACATGAGCTGTACCAGATTTTCCGGTGTGGATCTTTCACCCATACCATATCTAGCTGAACCTTCTCCACGGCTAAATTTCTTGCATGCGAAGAAAGCATGTTCCACTGTTTCATCCAAACGAGGACATTTGGTACATGATGATTCTTTATCCAGCTTGAACCTGTGGAGATATGACCTGAAGCAGCCATGTCCATATAATATACATTAATAGAAATTAGTTAGCTTCATGTCTGTAGGTCTAATAGGTACCAAGATATTTTTGTCCACGTAACACATTATGCCTTAAACTGAGGAATTAATCGACTGTAATGTGTTCCCGCTGATATCATAGAAACCGCTCATTTTACTAAAATATTCATTATAATAAAAATTAACATCAGCTTTTTCATCAAAATTGGCTAAACAAGAACAACTTTATACCATCATTTTGCACCAATTTAACGATTTTCTCGTAAACGGCTATAACGATTTTGATTTAACTTGCTAGATTGATATAATTTTCATGGAATTTAATACCTATCAGTATCATTCTGATTTAAATAGTCTGACAGGCTAAATAACCATATTATGTTGTTAGCATCGATACAAAACTGGAAAAATTATAAGCTGAATGAATTCGATATCCAGCTGATGGTGAAAACCATAAAAATATTTTTGAAATATTACTGAAATTTCTCGTTTTTTGAACATAAGAACAGTATTATAGCTTTAGAAAGTTTCAAGATTTTAGAAAAAATATTATCTTATACACAAGCTTTTGAAAGTTCATGTAGAGCGATGATGGATAAAACTAACTGATTGTTTTAGATAATAACTAGCGACTCGCCCTTGGTTTTGCGGGTGCAATTCAAATATGATATAATTTGTTAAAAAAAAACTTTAGTTCGACCAATTAAAAGTTTATCACTTTAGGATTATGATTTCATCCTAACAAAAAGTGCAATTTGCAAGAAAATATTATGTTTATTATAAAACGTCTATTTATTATTATATTTAATCATCGGCATAAATTAAAAAAATAAATTGGTCGAAAAATAAAAAATTGCTTTAGTTTATTTGTTTGTTAACGGTTCCTAATTTATTCTGTTAATTTCTATTTAATCTTTCATATGTACTTTTCTTAAATACATTTTAATATTTATTTAATTTTCATGGGAGTCCCAATTAGTTTACAGTGGAACTACTATTTTGTTTAATGATCTAATTGTAGAAATAATTATTAAAAGTTTATGAAATGAAATGAAAATAGCCTTTATTTATGCACTAATATTACAATTTCAAAAGGTAACAAAACAAAATAAAACAATTTCTTTTTTTTTTTTTTTTTTGCATTATAATTTATACAAAACTTTTTGCTATCTTGCATAGGCCTTCCCTTAGGAGTAATAGTCTTTAACACTTCCCTGGGTGACTAGCCCTACTGGGAAGCGGGATTTCTGACCTCTAACCATTTTTCTTTCCACACATCTCTGTCCCTAGCTGTTCTCCACCAGAGAGGTCCTGCCAGAAGCCTAAATGGGTCTCTCCATCTCTTCATTTGTCGGCCTCTCATCCTTTTCCGGTCGTATGGAGTCCATTCGGTGACTATTTTTGACCATCTATTGTCGATGCATCGCAGATGTCCAGCCCATTTCCATTTGCCTTTTCTTATTTGCGAGAGTGTGTCTTTGAGCCCTGTTTCTTCCTTTATCTTCTTGCCTCTGATTTTATCCTTTTTTTTAACTTTCAAAATGCTTCTTTCGACGCCATTTTGCCACACCATGATCTTCCATTAAAAGTTTATAACCAAGTTTAATTCAACAACTTACGTACGATTCGGTACATAATATTCTTTTCTAAAATCTTCATTACTGTATGATAGAATATAACTTATAGGATAATCATGATCACCCACCATAAAATTCCTCATCCACAACATTACAAATAACATTTCTTCATAATTTTATGGACTTACAAGAACTTTATGCTAGCTTGTACGATTTCATTTATTGCATATTAACTTTAATAAAACCTTGCGCTTTCCAACGGTACATTATACGTATATATTACTACTCATATTTCAGGAATAATGTTTTGATCACTTGGTTACAGAAAATTTATTTTTCCCGTTTAAAGAAAAGTTCGTATCAAAGTCAGACGACTTATGGTTTGGAAGAGTTAGTAAAACCGAAATTATAATATTTATATATATATAAGTGATTATTTAATTAAACTGTTCATCTCTAAGTGTTGAAAATTCTTAAATTAATTTAAACAACAGGTGTAAGTGAAAGTAGTGTGTTGCCCGCACCAGATTTTTAAGGTTACATAAAATCTAAAAGCACCTAAACTACCCAAAAAATATGTTGCTTGAGTTAAAAGGACAGAGATGGTAGAGCTCCACAGGTAGCCCAAGCAGTGAATAAAACAGGCGGGTTATTACCTGGAGCGATTTGGCAGGCCGTGAGCAATAAAATCAATCAGCCTCAGCCCCCGAAACCCTACCAAATACTTCTATCTAATTGATAGTTTTCTCTTCCCATCAGATTCTCTTCATTGCTTCCTTTACTTTTGTCTCAAATCTTCGGACCACTTACTCTTATATACAACTTACCGAACCAGAGTACCGCAATCAATAGTATATGTTTGTGCAAACTACTTAAACTTGATAGAATCGAATTCTAAATCAAAACTATTAGCTATAACATAGCACAATATATCGTAAAAAATCTGGTGCGGGCAACACCCGACATTCACTTACCTCCGTTTTTTAAAATCGATTAAAGAATTTTCAAATACAGTAAGAGATAAAAATGAGTGAAACCATTAAAGAATAAATTAAATGAAATTTATATAGAAACATGTGTTTCATTAAAAAATATATTTTATTATTATCTAAAATAATCAGTTTTATCGGCTTTTCATCACTCTCTATTAACTTTTACAAGTTTGTGCATTAGATAATATTTATTCTAAAAGCTTTAGCTTCCCAACGGTATATTATACGTGTATATTACTGTTGCTATGTTCAAAATAAAATAATTGCATTAAACAATTATTTTTTCAGTTTTCTCCTTTAGTTATATATCGAATTCGTTCAACTTATGTATTTATGTGTTTTTCATCGGTGGTAACTAGATAATGTATTAATTTTTATAGAATCTACCAAATTGAAGGTACTTTACAAGAAAAAAATGTAAAATATCGGCATTTAAGCCCTGTCTGACTATTTTAACCTGAACGAAACCTACATGACGTTTAAGCTTATTAACTTTCACATCGATATAGCGAGTTTTATCAAAATCGTCGGAACAGTTTTTGAGAAAATCGAAAAAAGGTGAAAAATGAATGGTATAAATGGCTTTTCTAGTTTTCTCCTTTAGTTGCTTTTCAAATTCGTCCAACTTGCATATTTAGCTGTTTTTCATCAGTGGTAACAATATAATATAGTTATTTTTATAGAATCAAAAAAATTAAAGGTACTTTAAAGGAAGAAAATTTAAAACATCGGCAGTTACAGAAAATCAGAATACAGAACCGTTTTCAAGAAAATCGAAAAAAGGTGGACAATGCATAGTATAAAGTGGCTCTTCTGGTAAGCTCATTTCGGTGAAAAAGGTTTTGTAACGTCTCGGGTGCATATTTGTATTAAATATGAACTTTCAGTTTCATAGGACTTGCCGTTTCCGCCCGGGAGTTACCACACACACACATAGACCTTTTTGAGGGACTTGGTTATTTTGACTCAGGGGACCCTAAAATGTGTATTTCCGTTGAAAACTGGAATTCGAAAATTTTTGCGATCGCAATACTTTCCCTTACTATATATAGTAAAGGAAAGTAAAAAGAGACCTTGCATCCATGGGATGCCTATTTTTTCAAAGATGTAATATCTTATTACGTAATAAGTGATTAGAATAAATCAAAAAGTAAGGTTTATGTTTTGTTTACTCTCTAAAAAAATCTAGTGAGGGCAACACACGACTTTCACTTACCCCGGTTGTTAAAATCGATTGAAGTAAAGTTAGAGTTTATAAATATAAAGGTAAAGTTTAAATAATTATATTCAGTAACCCACTGTGTTCTGTCCTAGTATCCTTTTTGATTGCTGACAATCCTCCGAGGCCTCATGACCCCAAGATTGCTGCCAATGGGTAGTTTCTCCAAAGTGTATTATATCATTATTTAATTTATTCCTCAGATTTAACCGGTGTAAGATAATTATATTTAATGAAAAACAGTTCCTTCCGAGGCGATTGAAAAAACGAGACCTATTTTTATTAAACAGAAATTGAAGTGGTACCACTGGGTAGTTTCTTCACAAGACATTATCACGCCCATAATTGTTATTATAAGTTATATTATCCCATTTACTTGTTGTATATATTATACGTACAGTGGTAAATATCAATAATATTTCATCATGAAAAGAAAAAAAAATTTAAAAATTCATTTATTTATTAAATAGAATAAATTGTTTGATTGTTTATTCGTTTAACGTCACTTTTATGCTACTATGGCTAATCGGTCGATGCTACGGTGGGAGTCCCAAATTTTGCCTATCCAGGTTTTATTAGGATGTCTTTAACGAGTACCTGACATCGCATAGGCTCACGACCACCTTTTAACGTCCACTCCGGAGGACCTCAGTACTAAAGATTTTTTACTCCCACTAAAAAATCCTAGGGCCACCCAGCATGTTTGAACCCACTACCTTTAGCATAGAAAGCTGTTATGCTAGCCACTACACTGAATAGAATAAATATTTATTATATTATTCTTGATTTCGTATTACATTAATATATAATTGTTATTTGTTTTCTCTTCTGATCGTTTAAAGATAATTGTATGTATATTGCAATTATTAATGATTTTTTCTTTGGTTTTTTGGCCATTAATAATTTTTATTTTATATTTATTTGTGTTATTCTTATAGGTCCTTGTAAATATGATTTTAATACATAAAAAAGATCCGAAGTGTTGACTTATTGTTTCTTATTTTGTTATCAATTGTTATCTATATTGAAACATTAACTATTAATTTAGATGAGGAAGATGGTTGGGGGTGCGGTCATAAATTAAAAACACACAATTAAAAATAATTTTTTAATTTATGATTTAATTTATTTTTAATTTATGACCGTACCCCCAACCATCTTCCTCATCTAATTTCTCTACGGTCAACAAAACTCCATCATTATAAATATTAATTTGGTCAATAAACATAGACTCCACAAACGGAGTCATGTAGTGTCCATGTAGTGTGTCTAATTTTTATTATTGTATTTTGTGATTTGTAAACTATTTTTTATTTTCACTTACTATACATAGTAAGGGAAAGTATTGCGATCGCAAAAATTTTCGAATTCCAGTTTTCAACGGAAATCCACATTTTAGGGTCCCCTGAGTCAAAATAACCAAGTCCCTCAAAAAGGTCTATGTGTGTGTTTGGTAACTCTCAGGCGGAAACGAAAAGTCCTATGAAACTGAAATTTCATATTTAAGACAAATATACACCTGAGACGTTACAAAACCTTCTTCATTAAAATGAGCTTACCAGAAGAGGCACTTTATACCATGCATTTTGCACCTTTTTTCGATTTTCTCAAAAACTATCCTGACGATTTTGATTAAACTCGCTACATTAATGTGAAAGTTAATAAGCTTAAACGTCATGTAGGTTTCGTTCAGGTTAAAATGGTCTGACAGGGCTTAAATGCCGATATTTTACATTTTTTTCTTGTAAAGTACCTTCAATTTAGTATAGATTCTATAAAAATAAATACATTATCTAGTTACCACCGATGAAAAACACATAAATATATAAGTTAAACGAATTCGATATCTAACTAAAAGAGAAAACTGAAAAAATAATTTTTTAATGCAATTATTTTATTTTGGACATAGCAACAGTAATATACACGTATAATATACCGTTGGAAATCTAAAGCTTTTAGAATAAATATTATCTAATGCACAAACTTGTAAAAGTTAATAAAGAGTGATGAAAAGCCGATAAAACTGACTATTTTAGATAATAATCGCCATTATTATTTTAGATAGTTGCCCGCACCAGATTTGTGTTTCTTTATTTTCTATTTGCTGTAATTTAAAAAAATAAAAATACTTTTTTATCTCCATCTATTTATCCTTGTCCCGGCTTGAAGATTTTTTCATCCATTCATTCAAAAAAATCGTTAAACCCATATACCCGCCATGGGTAGATACTATTTCGGACCAATACTATACGTCAAGAATAGCCCGAAGCAGAAAGGAAAGCCCGGTGAGGTATAAGGGACTTTGCAGGGGAGAGATAAAGATGTGGAGGGGTTAAGAACTGATTCAGCGGTGGACGCCAGCCAGCAGCCTTATCTCCTGACGCCGGATTTCTGTCCAGCTTAGCCTGCCACTCTGTATTAGGACAAGTCGCTTCCTTTTTTCTTCTTCTTCTAGAAATGGAGTTCCAGGGATTTACCTTAGATTGCAGAAATTACGAAACTCAGTTTCAGGCATCAGGTAGCTAAATTCATTTTTTTCCCAGTACAAAATTGAATAATGCAATACTTTTTACCTGTACTATATAGATCAAGAAATCTATGGCAGATTTCTATTGATACCTCCCGTTAAATGTTGGGATCACTTGTAGTTGGGTGGCTAGCATAACAACCACCTAAGCCTAACGTCACGGGTTCAGACCCGCAGGCGGTCCTAGGATTTTTTAATGGGAGTAAAAAATCCTTAGTTATGCCGTCCTTTTACGTTTAAAGGTGGTCCCGAGCCTGTGCGATGTCAGGTACTCGTTAAAGATCCCTATCCTAATGAAATCTGGATAGGCAAAACTTAGGACTCCCACTGTTGCATCGTCCGATTAGCCATAGTAGCATAAAGTGACGTTAAATAAATAAACAAAGAAACCTCCCATTAAATCTTAACGGCTGTAACTCCCATGTAATGTGTAGATTATAATACATTGTATTGTATTGAAAAACCCCAATAATCCGTAATATCGAAGATACGAGAATTGAATAAAAATTACCGATGGTCCCAATCTATCGAACAAATTATCATTATATTTGAGCATGATAGAATGGAACACAGTAGAAGATAATTTTTATTCAAGGAAAACGCCCCTTAAAAACAATAGAGATGTGAAATGAATATATACAATGTGTCTGGGTAAAAGACCACAGGATCATAATTAATTGTTATTTACAAGGATACAAGAAGATAAAAGAATACATAGTATATAATTAAACAAAATAGTGAGGCAAATAAATAACTTCGAATATAAAAAAAATATTGAACAAAATTAAAACTACATTTTCTTTATTTTGTATTTGCATATCCGCCTATACCCTTAAGGGCCATTGTCATGATCGAAATAATTATATTCGATGGTAGAATTCCATTAATTTCGTGTTTTCTATTAATGTAGTTAAACTTTCTTCTTCATCTTTAAGTATTTCTCCAATGGTTTTCTCTAGGTTGACTTTTTTCCTATTGGGTTGTTTCACATGAAATGTCCGTTTTTATAGTTTCTGTCCCTGCCTTGAAAAATCCTTAAATGACTTCACCTAACTCCTTATCCATTCTCCTTTGGAATGCGAATGGTGTTAGAAATCATACTGACGAACTGACAGCGTTGTTGCAAGACAAAACAATCGATGTTGCACTTATAACTGAAACAAGACTAACGACTAAACAGTACTTCAAAATACCGCAATACATGACATACCGTACTGACCACCCAGACGGTAAAGCCCATGCCGGTTCTGCTATCATTGTCCACCAATCCCTCTCTCATCATTTACTCCCACTTCCCACCTATGATTTCCTACAAGCCACATCCATAGTAATCAAGACTTTTTCCTTTCCGGTAACCCTCACATCTGCATATTGCCCTCCTAAACATTCCATTTCCAATTCTGAATTTGTATCCTTCCTGGATTCCTTAGGAAATCGTTTCATTCTGGGTGCAGACTTAAACGCCAAGCATCAGCAGTGGGGTTCCAGAACCACGAATTCTCGGGGACGAAATTTGCTGTCTGCACTCAACTCCCGAAATTTTAATATCCTGCCTCCTGACTCCCCTACCTACTGGCCAACCGATCCTAACCGCAATCCTGACATCCTCGACTTCTTTATCCACAGCGGATTAGGCTCTCTCAACTTTTCTTTAACTCGCCTTGATGAACTATCCTCAGACCATAGTCCACTGATCCTAAAAGTATCTCTCACTCCAATTCCAAAACCCATTCCACCATCATTCATCCGAGGCCCTGTCAACTGGAACCTTTTCCGCCAAATCCTGACCGATAATATTGACCTCAGAGTAACCCTCAAAACCCAAGATGACCTAGATAATTCCGTCTATTCCTTTACCACCGCCATCCAACAAGCTGTCTGGACTGCTTCCTCTCCTAAACACTCCAATATAAATCCAGACCAAAATCATTTTCCACAACCTATTATAGACCTTATCCACACCAAACGCCGAGCAAGATCATTATGGCAGCGCACCCGACACCCAACAGATCGCCGCTCCTATAACTTCTATTGTAGACAATTGAAGAGGGAGTTGGCGAACTTCCGTTCCCAGTCCTTTAATTCCTACCTCTCCTCTCTATCAGCTCGTGATAATTCCCTGTGGAATGTCACGAAAAAGATCCTAAAATACCATCATGTTTCCCATCCTCTCCGACGTGGTGATGACTCCTGGGCTGCGTCTGATGAAGATAAAGCCGAGGAATTCGCCACACACCTCTCCAAAGTATTCACTCCTCACCCGGAATCCCACATCAATCACACCGCAAAAGTGCAAGACTTTCTTATGTCACCGATTCCACTTTCCCTACCTCCTAAAGCTATTAATCCCTCTGAGGTCAAATATCTTCTCCAAAAACTGACTCTCCGTAAATCTCCTGGACACGATCTCCTTACTCCCCAGATCCTCCGACAACTTCCGCAGAAAGCTATTATATTCCTTACTTATATTTATAACTGCATCCTCCGCACAACCTATTTTCCTCTGTTATGGAAACATTCCACCATCATCCTTTTTTTAAAACCAGGTAAACCTTCCAACAACACTTCATCCTACAGGCCTATTAGTCTACTCCCCATCCTCTCAAAAATCTTCGAAAGGATTCTTCTTAAACGTATACTACCCATATTAGAATCTCAAAATCTTCCTTCCCATCAGTTTGGATTCCGTCCTCAGCATTCCACAGTTCAACAGGGGCTCCGAGTTGTAGACCATATTTCCTCAGCTCTTGAATGCAAAGAGTATTGTTCTGGTGCGTTTCTGGACATTGCGCAAGCTTTTGACCGGGTATGGCACACTGGATTACTCTTCAAGCTGAAAACCCATTTACCCCAGTCCCTATACCTCATTCTCCGATCCTATCTCTCGAACCGTTCCTTCCGAGTTCGCTGTGGTGAAGAATTTTCTAACCTTTATCCCGTTGAGGCCGGTGTTCCTCAAGGCAGCGTCTTGGGACCCATCCTCTACATCCTTTACACTGCTGATATTCCTACACATCCTGATACCTTTCTGGCAACTTTTGCAGACGACACCGCCATCCTATCATCCAGTTCCAATCCTGAAACAGCATCCTTAAACCTTCAGAGACACCTTTTCCTTATCGAACACTGGTGTAATAACTGGCGTGTAAAGGTGAACGAAGCCAAATGTAAACACATAACCTTTACTCTTAGACGAAAATCCTGTCCGCCAGTTTATTTCAACTCATTACCGATTCCTCTCTCAGATACAGTCCGGTATCTTGGCTTACTGTTAGACAAAAGATTGACTTGGAACCCACATACAAGACTTAAAAGACAAGAACTCAACCGACGATTCGGACAGTTATACCGACTACTCAACAGAAAATCTGAACTTACAGTTGAAAACAAATTATTAATCTACAAGACAATACTGAAGCCCATCTGGACCTACGGACTTGAACTGTGGGGGACAGCTAAACGTTCTAACATCAAACGCATTCAATCCTTTCAATCCAAAGTCCTCCGTACAATAGTAAATGCTCCTTATTATGTCTCCAATTATACCTTGCACCACGACCTTAATGTTCCATTTATTTCAGACCTAATTCCATCCAAATTTTCCAAATTCCACCAGAACCTCATTCATCATCCTAATCCTTTAGCTCAATCCCTATCCAGCTCCACTCATCCATACAACCCACCTAGAAGGTTGAAACGGCAGTGGCCTCGCGACCTTTTGTAAATATGTTGGAGTTCTAGCACTGGCTAGATTCTCCACTCAATGTGATGTATGTATGAGTGTGTGTATGTGTATATAGGTATAAGTGAATTATTGACTTTTGTATTGATTCATTATTGTGAATATATTTTATTGTAATTTTATTTTGTGTAAATATTGTATGAATGTAGTATGTTTGATATCATTCAGCAATACTATTAATGTCCAAATTGGGACAGATTGTAAAATTTTCTCAATAAAAATTGTTATTACTAAGTAAAAGTATAGTTTCTGAAATACATAAAGGATTTTGCAGGTCTCTGTTGTTTCCTTCCGAATCTTTACATATTTAAAGTAAACAGTTACTAATCCTCTACCTTTGTATTATAAACATTAGCTTCCCAATTAATTACTCATTTTTTAGTATACCTCCAAATATGAACATGGAAACACGCGATTTTCGAGTAATGTTTTTGTACTAGTTTAAACTCGGCCATTCAGCAGCTAAGGCCGCTAGAAATATTTGCAAGGCGTTTGGGGAATAGAGTGTTAATGAACGGACCATTCGCCGTTGGTTTGCTAAGTTTTCAGCTGGGGATACCGACTTGGAAAACTTGCCCCGTGAAAAGTGCGTTTTCAGATTTTGTTTCACTTCTAAGCTCAGAGTTTTTCAGTTCGGGGATAAAAAAGTTCGTGTCACGTTGGGAAAAATGTGTAGAAAAATAAGGTAAATACTTCGAATAAAATTATCTTGTTCATATCGTATTTTTAATAAAAATCCTTTACCTTGAAAACGGACATTTCATGTGACACAACCCAATAGATTGCTCAAAAAGCGGGCACTCAAGTGTTGCACAGTTAAAGAAGTATTGTTGCATTTTTCGCAGGTTGGCGCTTTCAGACGTCTCAAAAAGTAGCCACGTGTAAACTGGCAGTGCCCAATCCCAATCCCTGCATACAATAATTTCCTCTCTCCTTCAAGTTCTAGAACTAGTTCTCCATTTTTGTTAGTTCTAAATTTCCACATTTTCTCTCTCCAACCGTCCTTCCACTCTTTCAGCAGAACATTCTTATAGCTACTCACCCAATCCTCCATTGTGGTTTCTAGATTTGAGTAATCTCCACAGCTTCTCCCTTTCTGGCTGAATTAGCTGCTTGGTCAGCTCTTTCGTTCTCAAAATTCTACAGTGGGATGTTACCCATAATTTTTGTCTCCCACTATTCATTTATTATATCCCTTATTATGGCATTAGATGGTGTATGGCTAAACTTAAATTAATCGATTAAATAAGTTAAATTTGAACAATAGATAATATTTTTCTTTTATTCAAAAACAGATATTAATATGAAATTTCAACATAGTTGACAAGACAGGAGTATAGGAACAGGTGGGACTTGAGTAATGATAGAGAATAAGCATGACGGATATGTGTAGGTAGCGAATTCCAGAGTGTCGCAGAAGGGAATGATAAAAAGTTTTAGTTCTTTGAATAGAAATGTATGGGTCAGAATGGCCCAATCTTGTTTCAAGGGAGTAGACCGACGATTTAAATTACAGATGTCTGTGGATAATGAGAAGGTTCGTTTATTTATTTAACGTCACTTTATGCTGCTGAGGCTAATCGGACGATGCTGCAGTGGGAGTCCTAAATTTTGCCTATCCAGGTTTTATTAGGATAGAGATCTTTAACGAGTACCTGCCATCGCACAGGCTCGGGACCACCTTTTTACGCCCCCTCCGAAAGACGGCATAACTAAGGATTTTTTACTCCCATTAAAAAATCCTTGGACCACCGGCGGGTTTGAACCCGTGACCTTTGGCATAGGAAGCTGTTATGCTTACCACCCAGCTACAAGTGATCCCTAATCAGTTCGTTCGTCATTCTCTATTACCTTTTACGACTTTGTGTGTTGGATAACATTTTTTTACAATCTTTAGTTTTCTAACGGTATATTATCCGCCTATATTATTGATCTTGAGCTCAAAAACCAAAAAAAAATCATTAACAAATATTTTTGCTATTTTCTTCTTTAGTTGGTTATAAAAATTCGTTCAACTTGTATATTTAGCCGTTATTTTTAAACCAATGAAATTGAATGCTAGGTACTCCGCAACAAACCTCTCTCGAGGCGCTAGTTTACGGGAGCGAAAAAGAACTCGAATGCAAAGGATTAATAGGAATTATCTTCTATATATTAAAATTTTTATCTTAATAGGAACTGAATTTTAATCTTAATAGGAATTTTAATCATCTAATAGGAATTTTGTGCAATGTATCAGAATTATATGATCTGGGCCATATTCAGAGGAAACGCCATAAAATCCAATAATGGTGGTGTGCACGATGATAATTGCAGTAAAAAAACAGCATTATTGTCTAATAAAAATCATTACAGAGATTATAAAGAAATTATTGCAATTAACGGTGGAATTTAATCACGAGATAAATGTTATTAGCGGATAAAACCATAAACAGAGATTTCCTAATTAGAACTCTCCTGTTTATAGCAATTGTGCTCTCTTGAAGGTAATTAAAATAAAACGGAATATACTTTTTATTGCTCTATTAGGCTATTAAATTCCGCCACTCATCTACATTATACGGTAGGTTGCAGCTTTTGTGGAATAAAATAATATTAAAATGATTCTAATTTATAAGTCGATTCATAAAAATCAAATTTGTATATCTCGTCATTTACTAGTAGAATGTTAATATCACATTAAAGTTTATTAGATCTAAAGTAAAAAAATGTTGAGTGTTGTTTAGTTTGGAATTTTCTCCTTAAAGAAGTGTATCGCTCATCGAAATTGGTGCTATTAGATGGAGGCCACTAATTAGATAGCTAGTACTGTTTGAGTTTGAAGTTTCTGCCTCTTACTAACCCTAAACGGATCCTTCTCAGCTAAATTAAGATTCAATATTTATCTTCAACTCTCCTCTTGACTTTTATTATAAGAGTTAAAACTTTGTACATCCCCATAGCTTCTGTCCCTTTTTTTTTTTTAAATATTTTTCAATAAAATAATATTATTTGTGTAAAAATTAAAATGAATTTAATATGTTCCCTTTGGAATTCTAACCACTTATATCATTTCAATTTTATTCCTTTAAGCTTTTTTCTTTAAAATGTATTAAAAAAATTATAGTTGAAATTATATTTGAGATCTAAAGAGATATATCATTACAATAACTCCTCATCGATTTACGTACTCATTTCTGACGCTCTTACTCTTTGAGTCAAATGCATATCCACTTATATTAGTCCTTAGAAAATAACCGTTCCCTCCTAATTCCATCGTATTTGATCCAACTATGACCACTAGAATTGCCTGAAAGGAAAAAAATCTGGTGCGGGCAACACACGACTTTCACTTACCTCCATTTTTAAAATCAATGAAAGAATTTTCAAATACAGTTAGAGATAAAAATACGTGAAACTATTAAGGAATTAATTAAATTAAATCTCTATAGAAACATGTGTTTCATTAAAAATCTATTATATTATTTTCTATATATATATTCTATATTATAAAGCTGAAGAGTTTGTTTGTTTATTTGAACGCGCTAATCTCAGAAACTACTGGTTCGAAATGAAAAATTCTTTTTGTGTTGGATAGTCCATTTACCGAGAAAGGCTATAGGCTATATAACAGCACGCTGCGACCAATAGGAGTGAAGAATCAGTGGAAAATCTGGGGAAAACGGAAAAAATTAGGGGAAAAAAACCTCGCATCCCAATGATTTCAAATGATTTACTTTTTATTTTTAAAATAATTCAATTTCCCCATAATTTATCTTTTGCTGTAACAATTAATAAATCACAGGGCTAAACATTTAAACACGTAGGAATTGATTTACGCCAAGATCGGGTTGCGGAGAAAATCATTATGTTCTTCTGCCACATGAAAATAAAAATTAAAAATGTCATTTACACGGAAGTTCTTTCAAATATATTCTTTTAAAAACTTCTTAATAGCGATCATAATAACAGAAATTGACGAAGTCGCTTTAGAATATGTCAAAGAAAAGGTGACGTGTACCGAGAAAGGATTAAATCTGGTTGATAAAATTCCGGTTCTGGGAAACGCTGATGATTTGGTACTGTTAGGGGAAGACACGGAAACTAATAAAATAAAAACCGGTAAAAAAAATAGGACTCCAAATAAATACGGATAAGAAAAATATATGATTAGTAGCAGAGACGGTGGCGATCCTAGTGATATTGATAGATCAGGGTATACTTTTGAACACGTAGAGAAATTTAAGTATTTAGGTTCAATGATAACGAGAAAAACTAAGTCCAGGAGAAAATAAAGTCCCGTTTATAGGCGGGAAATGCGTGTTATTATTCAGTAGCGAAATTACTTAGCCCGCGGCTTCTGTCTAAAAACTTAAAGGTTAGAAGTTATAAAACTATTATTCTTCCGACGGTCCTTTACGGATGTGAAACGTGGCCGCTTATTTTGAAGGACGAACAACGGCTAAAATTTTCGAAAAGGCAAAATATTTGGACCGAAGAGAGATGAGGCCACTAGGGAGTAAAGAAGGTTGCGGAGACTATATTTACACCAATCTATATTATTATATAAGTCATGTTTTATTTCAAGAGTCCTTTTTAACTTTAATCGTTATTACCTTGAAGCATATACATCTATAAATTTAAATAAATTATATTAATTATTATTTCTTTTGAATTATTCAAGTATAATACTCAGAACTATTATTTTAATCATATTTAGAGTAATACCATCATGGCCGCAAGTGAAGTTACACAAAGTTATAGCTCTCTGATCAATTGTTGTTCATAGTGGTATTAGCCCATATCTAGTGTATAAAGTTTGTAAACATTGAAATTTATACATTCGTGAACAATTTAACTCGAAGACTGGTGTGGTAAGCGTTTTGATTTCACTTGATTGACAGTTAGAAATATTAGTGTTGGCTAGCGCTTCGACCACGTGAAGGCGGCAGATCTCTACCTGCCTGGTGGGAGCCGTTGGCTATCATTATCTTAACTGCAGTATTTCTGTCAGCTCACTGATAGCTCACTCGGCTAAGGCGCTGCTCCCCACCTCCCATTCGTATTAGGCACGAGTTCGACTCCAGGGACAGTAATTTCTTTTTTTTTCATTTTTTCATCATAGAATGTTACTTTTTTTTCTTTTCATTATTTGTGTAAATATTTTATAAGTTCAATTTTAATTTTCTTTACTTTTTTCTCTGATTACTTTTTTTTATTTAAATGAGTAAAACATCGTGCATGGAGTCAGATGATGAAACAGTTTTCTCGGAAATAAGTGAGACTGACTCACAATATTTAACGAGAAGAACTCTTCAGAAAAGACAGCGAAATCAAACACCTGGTTCCCTACAAAATTCGCCAAACAAAAGAAAAAAGAAGAAAGGAAAGAAACAAACGTCACCCAATACTACCATCAGCAGCATACCTGCAGTCAACATTATGGATCCATCAATACCTCAAAATCAATCTTCTACAATTTCCACTGATATTCCTACAAGCAATAAGTTTGCAGCCCTCAGTACTATCGACACAGAGACAACAACACCCGGTCAATTCTCTGAACCGGAGCCTCCCCCAATATTCGTAACTAATATACGAGACTTTATGACCTTGGCACAGGAAATCTCAAATTTAATCGGTCAGCCAAATTTTAAATGCTTTTCTCGATTAAAAGATATTAAAATAAATACAACGACTAAAGAAAATTATAAAAAATTAATTAATTACTTACAAGAGAAAAAATATGAATTCCACTGTTACCAGCTTAGAGAAGAAAAGCCGTATAGGGTAGTATTGAGAGGCCTTCATTCTTCCACATCTACTACAGCAATTAAGCAGGACATTGAGGAACTAGGACACAATGTCCGACATATTTCCCCTGTAATCCATCCAACTGAAAAATACCCGCTACCCCTGTTTTTTATCGATCTTGAGCCAGCTTCTAATAATACTGAAATCTTTCACGTCACCAGGCTGGTGTACTCAGTTGTAAGATTTGAAGAGCCGAGACATAGAGCGGAAATAGTCCAGTGCACCAAATGCCAGAACCTTGGACACACGAAATCATACTGTCACCATCAGCCAAGGTGCGTTAAATGTGGTGGTATGCACCTGTCCAACACGTGCCCAAAACCTAGAGATACGCCAGCTCAATGTGCTTTGTGCAATGAAGCGCATCCTGCTGACTATAAGGGTTGCATAGTTTATAAAAACCTGCAACGTCAAAAAGCAATTAACGCAGCCTTCCATTCTCAAAGAAATGCAGTTTCTACGGATCCAAGGGCCGGACCTTCTACAAGAAATGACGTACGACCCTCAAGAACGCCAGCAATTAATGAACAGGATAGATTCATGAACTCTTCAACCAATACTTCCACGTTTTCAAACATCTTTAGGAAACATCAACAACATCAACAGGCGCCTCTGCCTTCCTTACCTCAGATTCAGACCTCCCATCCTGACCCTAAGCCTTCTCATCCTAATCTTAAGATCTCACATCCCCAGCGTGAAAACTCCCAACCTCTTCCTAAAATTCCCACAAATGAAATAAATCCCAAAGATCTATTAAGGGTTAATCTGCCACCGGAATCCTATTCCAAACATCCTGCTTCTTCTCCATCTACATCTCAACTTAATCCTCGACCAGATAAATCAATGGAACCTACTCAGCGTTTGAGAAATCCACCTCAAAACATCCCTACTAATCCTCCAATCCAAAACACTGCCTACAATCCCTATACTAACCAGAATCCTACAGACATTACTGCAATCCATTCATCATTCATTCGTGAAATTCAAAATACAATCAATCCTTTGATCAATCTTCTTACCAGACTGCTCTCAGTAATCCCATTCCATGCCCCAATATGAAGAAAAACTCTCTATCCATCCTATTATGGAATGCAAATGGACTACTAAACCACCGAGACGAACTAGACGTATTCCTCCACAACAACTTCATAGACATTGCCTTACTTACAGAGACCCACTTCACAACACAGTCTCGCTTCTACATACGTGACTACATCACATACAGAACAGATCACCCAGACAACACATCTCACGCTGGCTCATGTATCCTTATTCACAAATCCATACCTCACTCCCTGATTCCTTGCACTCCAACTGACACCATTCAGTCAACCTCTATTACCTTAACCTCCCGCCCTTATAACCTTACATTCTCTGCTGTATATTGCCCGCCTGGTAATACCTTATCCTATAATGATCTTGATTCCTTATTCCGAACCTTTGGTCCGCGTTTCATTGCTGGTGGGGATTACAACGCCAAAGACCAACGGTGGGGATGCCGAACATCCAACACTCGTGGCAGGATTCTTTCCCAAGTCACAACCTCTAATAGCTTTTCCGTCTTGTCACCCAAGGATCCTACATACTGGCCTACATCCCTTAAAAAACGCCCGGATATTCTAGACATATTTATCTCTTCCCAAATTCCCACTACCCAATGTACAATTACATCCTTAGACGACCTCTCCTCAGATCATAGCCCTGTTCTGCTTCTCATGAGTTCAAATCCTATTCTCCAACCCTCTCCTCCTTCCTTGATTAAAGGACGTGTGGACTGGGACAATTTCCGAAACGACCTAGAAAACATACTCGACTTGAAAATACCATTGAAAACTAAACAAGACATAGACTCTGCCATTGAAAACCTAACACAATCTATAGAGACTGCCATAAACAACAATACATCCATCACTAAAATCAGAAATTCTCATGAATCCTACTTACCGAACCACATTCGTCTCTTGCTTACTGCAAAGCGGAAAGCAAGAGCGAAGTGGCATAGAACAAGATATCCTTCCGATAAACAGCACTACAATAAACTGACTAACGCACTAAAAACCGAATTAAAACAATTCAAAATTCAAAACCTGCAGATCTTTACTGGAAACCTGAATACCTCTGACAGATCATTATGGACAACCACTGCAAAGTTACTAAAATTCAAAACCTTCAATCATCCTATTTTAACTGAATCCCAGACATGGACAAGATCCGACGAAGAAAAATCCCAGGTGTTCGCAAAACACCTTTCCAAAATGTTTAATCCGCATCCTGATATCCAAAACCCAATCCATATCGAACATGTCGAAGCAGAACTAACCGTTCCTCTCCAAATGTCTCTTCCTCCTAAAGCATTCCACCCATCAGAAATTATCAGCATCATTCAAAAATTACCGTCCAAAAAAGCACCTGGTCACGACCTCATCACTTCCCGTATCCTAAAACAGCTCCCTAGAAAAGCCATACTCCTTCTTACCTATGTATACAATGCCACACTCCGTTCCACCTACTTTCCCGTTACATGGAAACTGTCCATTATCAAAATGATACCAAAACCCAAAAAGCCTCTAGAAAACCCATCTTCCTACCGTCCTATCTCTCTTTTGCCCATTATGGGCAAAATTCTAGAAAAACTCCTCCTAAAACGTTTATATCCAATCCTAGATCTCAACCACGTGATTCCTGACCACCAGTTTGGATTTCGGACATCCCATTCTACTATACAACAGTGTCACCGTGTGGTGGATGTCATTTCTTCCACATTGGAGCGCGGAATGTATTGCACTGGAGCCTTTCTTGACGTTGAACAGGCTTTTGATCGAGTTTGGCACCCAGGACTGCTATATAAACTCCGGAAATTCCTCTCTCCTACATACTTCCTAATTATTCATTCTTACCTCTCAGATAGAACTTTCAAAGTCAACCATAACCTTTCATACTCATCCATATTTTCTCAGTCCGCAGGTGTACCTCAGGGTAGCATCTTAGGCCCAATCCTTTATTCCGTTTATACAGCTGACATTCCTATTCATCCTTGCACTGTTCTCACTACTTACGCTGATGACACATGTGTGTTATCCGTAAGTGGTGACCCAACGGTTGCATCACAATTCCTACAGTCTCACATCCAATCCATTGAAGAATGGTGTCATAATTGGAGAATTAAAATCCATCCAAATAAATCCCATCAAATTACCTTTACCCTTCGCCGCAAGCCTATGAATACCTGTCCTACTGTATCCTTTGGCAACATTCCATTAATCCCCGTTGAACAGATCCGCTACCTTGGACTCCATCTAGACAAGCGCCTTACTTGGAATCCTCACACTAGACTGAAACGACAAGAAACTGCCTGCAGATACCGCATACTACAACACTTACTAGACAAACGTTCAAAACTCTCTATTCACTACAAAAGACTCATTTACATCACGATTATCCGACCTATTTGGACCTATGGCATTGAGCTATGGGGGTCCACTAAACTATCAAACTCCTCCCGCATCCAATCCTTGCAATCCAAAATCCTACGAAAAATCCTCAATGCTCCTTACTTTGTAACTAATAAACTCATCCATAGAGACCTAAATATCCCACTGGTTGCAGACTTGGCCCGCGATAGATACACCTCCTTTAATTCCAAACTACCTGCCCACTCAAACCCGCTTGTCCGTAACCTCTCATCTACATCTATTCCCGGTAATCCTCCGAGGCGCCTGAAAAGACGGTGACCTCGAGACCTGCTCATGAAATAAACTTTGAAGTACTACCACTGGGTAGATTCTTTACATATCTATTCATGCCTGTTATTGTAATTCAGCCATTTTACTTATTGTATTTGTATATACAGTTGTAAAAAACAATACAATATATTATAAAAAAAAAAAAAAAAAAATCATATTTAGGACTTTTATTAGCTATATGCCTATGTTTATAAAATATATCAATCAATTTTCTGGTCATCGCAGTATCTAAAAAATGACTATGGTTGTGAAGCTGAAATGTTTCCTGGAGGTTCGCCTTAGTGTCTAGATGTGCAATAAGGATGGGTTTGAAAATCTTCAACTTACAAGTGGTTGAAATTGTAAATTTGACAGGAAGAAGTCTAGATCGGGCTTTAAATAATAGCAAAGAGTAGCAGATGGTTGATATTTATTTTAGCCACTCTTACCATAAACGCACATAAATTAATACGAAATGCAATATTCGCTAGCAAAGCTGCGGTTCACAGCTAGTCTAAAATAATTAGTTAGTTTTATGTTCATTTCATCACTCTTTATTAACTTTTAAAAGCTTGTGTATGAGATGATATTTTTTCTAAAATCTTTAGCTTTCCAACGGTATATCATACATGTTTATTACTGCTCTTATGTTCAAAAACGAAAAATTGCATTAAAAAATATTTTTTCTTTTTTCTATTTTAGTTGGGTATCGAATTTATTCAATTTATATATTTACCTGTTTTTCATCAGCGTTAACAAGTTAATCTAGTAATTATTATTGAATCTACAAAATTAAAGGTACTTTAGGGAAAGGAAATTTAAAATATCGGCATTTAAGCCCTGTCAGACCATTTTTATCCAAATAAAACCTACATGATATTAAAGCCCATTAAATTATACATCGATATAGCGAGTTTAATCAAAATCGTCGGAACCGTTTTCGAGAAAATCGAAAAAAGGTGCAAAATGCATGGTATAAAGTGCCTCTTCTGGTAAGCTCATTTTGATGAAAAATGTTTTGTCACGTCTCGGGCGTATAGTTGTCTTAAATATTATATTTCCGTTTCCGCCCGGGAGTTACCACACACACACACACACACACACACACACACACACACACACAGACCTTTTTGCGGGACTTGGTTATTTGGACTCAGGGGACAGTTAAGGTACAAAACCCTACATCCCTGAATCAGCACTTTCCCCCTCCTTCTAGTATTGTATAAATATCCCTTCTAGAGATGTAACCATTCAGTCTAGCCACTCTAGCCATTCAAGTAGATCTAGATAGTAGTTTAGTTCTTTGTAAATAGTAGTGTAGTGCTTGTAACAGTTTGTTTTTACTAATAAAGTTTTTTTTAAGTTCATCGAGCGGTTAAGTTCTTTATCTGGCGCCCGAACAGGTACCCTATCAGCCTCAGGTCAGTAAAGGTGACGAAATTTTCCTGAAGATCAAGAAAAATCGACGAAATATCCCAACAGATTTTGGATCTACTCAGAGAAGACAGCCTTGAACGGAAACTCAAGAAAGACCGACGAAATAGTCTTTTGATAACAGGTCTTGGAGTAAACCACCTGAAGTTTGTGTTTCTACACTTCAATAGGGTCGAGACAAATTTGATAGAACTCCGCAGAACTGAGAAAAAACTTGAGGTACATATTAGTTTAAGATTTATTTTTTGTATGTATGCCTAAGGATAAGAAAAATATAGTTAGGTTAGATATAAGTGAAATTACAGACCAGTTAAGTAACTTATTAATTAAGAATAAAAATACTGATTTAACAAAAAATATGGCTACCATTTCATATTTTATGACAAAAGAGGATTACGATCATATCCCAACTTATGATGGCAATCCTGAAGATTTAATCTTTTTTGTAAAATCTGTTAAAGCAGTATATGATACAGTATGTAGTGAAAATAACTCTTTAAGATTACAAAATCATGCCCGGCTTCTTAGTAAAGTAACATCAAGATTAGTAGGTAATGCTAGGCATTGTTTATTAACAAATACATTTATAAATGTTTCAGAACTTTTAGACCATTTACAAAAGAATTTTAAAGACTCTAGAACAGTTGAACAACTGAAATTAGAATTATTAAATATTAAAGCAGGACCAAGAGAACACCCTATTTCATTTATCGATAGAATAGCACACATTAGAGCCTTAATATTTTCTAGAATCTCCCTAGACGATGAAATTATAAATAAGGACACAGTTATGAAATTACAAGATCGGGAAATCAACTATCATATTAAAGCAAATTTACACCCACAACTTTGTGATTTCCTAAATCACTTGAGACTTTCAGATATAGACGATATTAGAAATGCTATTCAAAATGACTGTTCTTTTATTTTAGAAAGACTATACGGACATCAAAATAATTTCACACCAAAAAATAACTTTAGATACAAAAATCATAAACATTTTAAACCAAATAATAATTTTAACTATAATCACAATTATAATCATAATTATAACAGAAATCCTTATCACAATTATAACCAAAATCTTTATAATAATTATAACCAAAATCCTCATAATAATTATAACCAAACTCCTTATTTTAATTCTAATCTTAATCCTAATTATAACTTTAATCCAAATCATAATCCTAATTTTAATTTTAATTCAAACCCTAATTTTAATTCTAATTTGTATTCAAACTCTAATTTTAATTCAAACCCTAACCCTGAGCCAACTCCCAATTATAGTCAAAATCAAACTAGTAGAGACTCGGGTCAAAATAGGCGTTTCAATCAACAAAGCACGAATAATTTCACATGTTTTAACTGGGATCAACAGAGGCAGAAGACGCCTTTTCCCACGGGCCCTTTTAAACCCGACTCAGCAAATACAGTGTCTATGAGAACTGTAAGGTCAGATAACGCGCCTGTCCACCACGTAACTCAAGACGACGGTGAGATAAGCGACATAAGACAACAGCTTGGAGCATTAGCTCAACGGTTCGATAATTTTTTAGGGGTCAGTCCACCGGACACATCCCCGAATATCCCTTAAATTTTACTGAACAATTACCACAATTTAAAGATTTCTTAGGACAAACTTGGCTTATTAATACCGGCGCTCTAAAAAATTACATTAATCCAAGTTCCGTACCCGAGGGAACTGAAATAAACTCGGAAGAATTTTTTGTCAAATCTCCTACCGGACGCGAAAAGGGCAATAATACAGCATTAATTGACCTTGCTCCAAATCTGGGACTAGACAATCAATTTTTAGTTAAGTTTTATATACTTCCTGTTAGTAATAATTTTGATATACTATTAGGTTGTGAAACAATGAAAGCTTTAGATATTAATATATTTAGTAGAAAAGAAAAAGTTTTTTTGTTAGATGGAAAACTGACAATTAATAATAATGGTTCTCTTGAGTATGTTGATACTAATAATGAAATTACTTATAATACTAATAATAATGATAATGATGAAATTAATAATAAATATGAAAATGATGGAATTTAAAATGTTAATCAAACTAATTATAAAGTAAAATATGGCACTCCTAAAGATAAGTTTAATGATAAGAATAAAAATAATATTAGTACTAATTCTTATAAATGTAATGAAATTAAAGATCTCATTCGCCATGAGCATATAGATAATGAGCATCTTAATAACGATAGTAGGAATAAGTTAACTCGCATAGTAGCCGAAAACGGTGAACAAATAAAAAAATATTTAAAAACAGAAATAGATATTCAAAAAAGTGATATAAAAGAGTATAAAATAGAAAAAGAAGCGGAATGTTTAAAAAATAAAATTGAAGATAATATGAGTACTATTGTGTCAAGTAACTCATGTGAAACTAATGTGATAATAGATCAATTAATAAGAAAGAAAAATAACTTAGAATTTAAAAATTTGAATGATTTAGAAAATAATTTCAGTGATAATTTTTGTTGTAAAGATTACAAAGAATATTTGATTCTAGAATTAAAGCGTAGATATTTAAATTTCAAATATAGGAGAAAAAATTAGAAAGGGATTATGGATTGTTTATAATTGATTTACTACAAAGGCTTTTGATCGGATTAGTGTTTATTGCTAATACCACATTATTGAAACCTTATTGTAAAATTAAAATAAATTACCGATATTTAATAGGTTATGATTATTTAAATTTATTTAATGAGAAAACATTTAATTGAATTTATATTTTATTACAGATAAAATTTGGTAGAACCAATTCAGAAATACTTTATTTTATTTTGATATTTTCAAACAGTCAATTTTTAAATTGTTGTTATATGTCAATTCTTATAAGTCAAAAAAATTAATAATTAGTCATAACATTTATTTTGAAAAATAGCCACTGGATGATAAAAAAAAAAAAAAAAAAAAAAATATTGTTGACATTGTAACATATTGTTACCTCAGAATAATTTAAAAATTTAACTATTATTAAGAGTCTGTTATACTCTTGTTATTATATTTCGTGTTTAATAATTTATGTTTTGTGTTTCTTTATAATTTGTTCTATACTTAGTACTATATTAGTTTTTAAAAAAAAATAAAAATAAATAAATAAAACATAATATATCAATTTTTGATTTCATGTAAGAATATTAAAAATGTTTACTGGTATAGGAAATATTAAAAAATGTTCAGTATTATACTGAGTAAATAACATTTATGATAAAAATATTACATTCACAAGTATAGATACCTTTTTTTAAACGCCTTTTCGCTAGATTGACGGATGCTTGTAATTCAGTACAAGTTTCCGAAGTTATTATAGAATATTTAGAATTATATCCGTCTCCGGATCGTATAAAAATGGATAACGGTCGAGAGTACAAAAATAATTTAGTAGAAAATTTACTTCGTTCCCAAGGCATTGAACCTTATTACGTTACTCCTAACCATCCCAACTCCCTAGGACTCCTTAATCGAACACATTCAACATTAATTGAAATATTGCGGAATTTACATGAATCACAATCCAATATAAAATTAAAAAAGAGACTAAGCCTTGCAGTAATTGCATTTAATAATAGTCTAAATCAACACTTAAAATTAACCCCTAATGAAATCACTTTTGGAACTATCAAAGAAAAAATCAATACAGCTCCTATAACAGAAAAACTTGTGGAACAATACCATAATAATCTTAAATTACTTCATGAACAAATCAAAACAAACATAAATAAAGAAAAGCAAACGCGAACAGAAGCACTTAATCAAGACAGGGAAGATCCAAACATTCCTGATAATACCTATGCTAAAGCGCGAACTAAAAATAAAAACGATAACCCCTTTAAACCAGTATATAAAATGAAAGACAAGAATAAAGAAATATTAGTTCATTCTGATAATATTCAAAGACAGCGTAGAACATATAGGAATAAAACACAACCTCACACATCATATGTTTCAGATAATGAAGGTGATGGTAGTGATACTTCTTCTATGGATATCTCCTAATATTTCAGCATACGAAATAACGAACTTAACTCACGCACCAGGTATAACTGCAATAAAAATGCCTTCAGCATTTACACTAGACAAATATCATACTTTAATTCACTATATAAATTTCACTCACCTGAAAGATGAATTGATATTAGCAGAACAAAATTTGGAATCTTTCAAGAGTAGTTCTACTTTTGACACCGTAAATAGACAATTACAATTCGTTAAATCTAAAATTGAATCCTTAATTAGTATGCCACAAACTAACAGACATAAACGAGGACTTATAAACGGTATAGGAACCGCCATTAAATGGATCACTGGCAATCTAGATGCCTCCGATAAGGATCATTATGATCAAATTATTTCAAAATTAGAAAAAAATTCTTATCACATAGAACATAATGTCGAACAAGAAATTTTATACAACAAAAAATTAATTGAAACCTTTAGAAACGATATCTTAATATTAAATAAAAATAATGAGCGTGCCGCAAAATTAATCAATTCTTTGGATATGGCAACAATAACTGCTCACTTGAACGAACTGTATTCCATTATTAACTATATCACTTTGAGAACACTAGATATTGAAAACTCTCTGGAATTTTGTGAATTAGGAATATTACACTCCAGCATGTTAACTCAAGCTGATATATCATATTTACTAAAACGTAACATATCTTTAATTTCAACTGATTTGGAAACACTGTGGCAAATCAGCGAAACTAGATGTTCAATTAAAAATAATATAATTCACTACTTTATATCAATACCTTTGAAAACTAAAATGTATAGCACTATGTATCTTCTTCCAATTCCTGTATTACACAACAGCACATTTGTAACAACTTTAACACCTAATAAACTTGTATTATTAAATAAGAATAAAACCTTTACAGGTAACTGTACATATATTAACTCTTATTATTATTGTATAAATGTTAAAGAAACCAACAATAATTGTACAAAAAATCTACTAACAAATAGCTTTAAAAATTGTATTACATCTAGTATTAAGGTCAATTCTTTTATTAAATATATTGATGATATAGATTATTACCTTAGTTTTAATATAAGCTATGTAACTTTAGAAGATAAGGCTTCCCATCCCATTTTTTTACCTTTAACTGCCTTAATTAAACTAAAACAAAATGAAACTTTGTTACAATGCCCTAGACCTAATTCTGTAGTTATAGATTCAAAGATTATTAGATTAGAAAATACTAGTAACCCTGTACTCTTAAACATGTCATTTGATGTACTTGAACTACCACCTAATCAATCTGTTACCCTAGAAGACTTAGATTATATCTCCTTTATAGAAACTGATTATTACTTGTATGTTCTTAGCTTTATTATTTTATATCTTTTTATGTATAATATCTATATTCTTATCCTTACTCATTGTAAATGTACCTCAAGGACTCAACCATTGGACAACAACATAGAACATGTCCAGCTACCTCAAATATTTAATCTTTGGACTTTGCCTAAAAATTAATGCTCTCCGGAGTTTCGCATCTTGAGAAGGGAGGAGTTAAGGTACAAAACCCTACATCCCTGAATCAGCACTTTCCCCCTCCTTCTAGTATTGTATAAATATCCCTTCTAGAGATGTAACCATTCAGTCTAGCCACTCTAGCCATTCAAGTAGATCTAGATAGTAGTTTAGTTCTTTGTAAATAGTAGTGTAGTGCTTGTAACAGTTTGTTTTTACCAATAAAGTTTTTTTTAAGTTCATCGAGCGGTTAAGTTCTTTATCTGACTCTAAAACGTGTATTTCCGTTGAAAACTGGAATTCGAAAATTTTCACGATCGCAATACTTCCCCTTACTATATATAGTAAGTGAAAGTAAAAAAAAGTATCTAGTTTTGCATCTCTATATTGCACGCTATTTTCCGGTGATGTTTCGTATAATTTCGATACAATAACCTCCTCGCATAACCGTTGGTCTTGAAAAATTAGTAATTTCACTTCTTTGCTCAGAGCGCTAGACCTTTCATATTCATAAGTGGTAATTTTTACTTTCACTTACTATATATAGTAAGGGAAAGTATCGTGATCGTGAAATTTTTCGGTTTCCAGTTTTTAACAGAAATACCTATTTTAGTGTCCCCTGAGTCCAAATAACCAAGTCTCGCAAAAAGGTCTGTGTGTGTGTGTGTGTGAGTGGTAACTCCCGGGCGGAAACGGTAAGTCCTATGAAACTGAAATTTCATATTTCAGACAAATATACGCCCGAGACGTTACAAAACCTTTTTCTTTACAAAGCCACTTTATACCATGCATTTTGCACCTTTTTTTGATTGTCTCAAAAACGGTTCCGACGATTTTGTTTAAACTCTCTATATCGATGTAAAATTTAATGGGCTTTACTATCATTTAGGTTTCGTTTGGATTAAAATGGTCTGACAGGGCTGAAATGACGATATTTTAAATTTTCTTTCTCTAAAGTACCTTTGATTTTGTCGATTCTATAAAAATAACTATATTATCTTGTTACCACTGATGAAAAACAGGTAATTATATAAATTGAATGAAATGGATACCCAACTAAAGGGGAAAACAGAAAAAATATTTTTTTAATGCAATTTTTTGTTTTTGAACATGAGAGCAGTAATGTATGATATACCGTTGGAAAGCTTATGATTAAAAAAAAAATATTATCTTATACTCAAGCTTTTTAAAGTTAATAGAGAGTGGTAAAAAGAAGATGAAACTAACTGATTATTTTAGATTTTTTTAATAAAACACATGTTTCTATATAAATTCAATTTAATTAATTCTTTATTATTTTCACGTAATTTTATCTCTAACTGTATTGAAAATTCTTTCATTGATTTTAAAAATGGAGGTAAGGGAAAGTCGTGTGTTGCCCGCACCAGATTTTTTACTTTCATTTGCCTATATATTAAATAAGAAGTAAAGGGAACAAATGTTTCTGCATCATCTATACGTTAACCTGTTTGTCCATGAAATTCACCAGGCAATTTTGTAATTGTTCCATAAACCATTTGAGCAATGGAAACACCTGCTTCGGGATTGAATGAAGCACGCAAACTCGAAATAATTCTTCGTGTAGTTGCTGACCATTTTAGGGATCAATTTCCTTTCAGTGCGGTTTTAACAGATTTTGATTAAATTCCCTAAATTTATATAAAATATAATGGGATTTAATATCATGTAGATTTCGTTCAGATTTAAATAGTCTGACAGGGCTTAAAGGCCGATATTTTAAATTTTTCTCTAAAGCCCAGACCATTTTAGGATTGGGAGAAGACCAGCGAGAAGAATAGAAGGCAGAGAAGGTTCTCCTTAAAGCTAACAAATTGAAAGGGGGACTATCTTAAAGAAAATTGTTGGCAACGTTAACTTGTTGCTATAACTGGCGACTAGACCTTGTCACAACCCGTGTTGCATATTATGCAAGGAAGGGTGTTCAAATAAATAAATATTAAATATATTTATTGGTTTTTTGAACACATGAATAGTAACATAGATTTATAATATACTGTTGGAAAGCTAAAGATTTTAGAAAAAAACAAATATTATCTTATAAACAAAGTTGTAAAAGCCATCTTTAAGTGACAAATAAGGCATAAAGTTATTTCTGACAAAAACAACACGTACCAATTTCATATTGTTATATTATTTAATCTAAATTATATGTTTATATCGAAATTGAAAAAAATAAAAAACTTTTTATTTAAATTAAGTTAAGAAGTTTTATGTGGGATCACTTGTAGCTGGGTGGCTAGCGTAACAGCCTCCTATGCCAAAGGTCACGGGTTCAAATCCGCAGGTGGTCCTAGGATTTTTTAATGGGAGTAAAAAATTCTTAGTTACGCCGTCCTTCGGAGGGGACGTTAAAAGGTGGTCCCGAGCCTGTGCGATGTCAGGTACTCGTTAAAGATCCCTATCCTAATTAAACCTGGATAGGCAAAATTTAGGACTCCCACTGCAGCATCGTCCGATTAGCCATAGTAGCATAAAATGACGTTAAATAAATAAACAAACAAAAACAAGAAGTTTTATGTTTAAACTTAAGTTTATACAGTTGTTCTTAAATTGCTTTCAACGGCCCAGGTAAGAGAAAATCATGTGTTGTCCCCACCAGAATTTTTAATTTTCTTATCTCTATCATATTCAATGATCCACTGTTTATTAATCTTTTATATCTCATTTATTACCCAAGAAAAATAATTTTTAAGCTTTTTATTTTTATCAGGAATTCGGTATTGTATACTGCATTTTTCTTTTTTTTACTTAAGGGAGTGACAGTTTACTTTCGCCAAGATTTGATGAATCTCAATCGCAAACGACTCATACCATTCGAGAGAAAAGCCGCTGTTTTCACTTTTTTAGAGGTCGCACTAGAAATTCACAAGCTAACTAAGAAGAATTTCATGGTAAGAGGGAGCCGGAGGAGTAAAAAGTTGTTGGTGACGAAGGGACTGACTCTCACACGAGCCTAGGGCAATACATCAGTCCCTATTTAGGAGAAAGCCCACTCCATCATACCCCACTCCTACCGCTCGCTTTAAACCGCTTCACCATTCACCGAAAAATTACTATCTTAAGTGTCTGTGCTCGTGAGGGGAGAAAACTGGCTAAGGGGAGGACCAATGGCACTGCAACGGTCCTAGTCATTGGAAGGATTGTGACTTGAAGATACGTTTGGATGAGAATGCTCTTAGCTTATTATCATTAGCTACTTCATTTATTCCTCTATCTCTCAGTATTTGTTTTTGCTTGTTTATTGTTATCGTTTATTATTTTCAATTAAAGAACCTTTGTAATCAACTAAAAAAAAAAAAAAAGATCCCCTTCCCTTACGATACGGGCTCACATTTCAAGATAAGTAGAATCCGATACCATAAACGAATAAAAAAAATCTGGTGGGGTAACACACGACTTTCGCTTTCCTCCCTTATTAAAACGATTGAAGAATTTTAAATAACTTCAAATAAGAGCTAAAAATGAGTGGAGCCATTAAAAAATTAATTAAATGGACTTTCTACAGAAACATGTGTTTTATTGAAAAATCTATTATATTATTATGTAAAACGATCACATAGTTTTATCGGCTTTTTATCACTCTCTATTAACTTCTAAAAGCTTGTGTATGAGACAATATTTTTTCTAAAATCTTTATTTTTCCAACGGTATATCATACATGTATATTACTGTTCTTATGTTCGAAAACGAAAAATTGGATTAAAAAAATATTTCTTCTGTTTTCTCCTTTAGTTAGGTATTGAATTCATTCAATTTATTTATTTACCTGTTTTTCATCAGTTGTAACAAGATAATATAGTTATTTTTGTAGAATGAACAAAATTAAAGGTACTTTAAAGAAAGATAGTTTAAAATATCGGAATTTAAGCCCTGTCAGACAGACCATTTTAATCAGAATGAAACCTTCATGATATTAAAGCCCATTAAATTCTACATTAATATAGCGAGTTTAATCAAAATCGTCGGAACCGTTTTCGAGAAAATCGAAAAAAGGTGCAAAATGCGTAGTATAAAGTGGCTCTTCAGGTAAGCTCATTTTGATGAAAAGGATTTGCAACGTACGGGCGTATATTTGTCTTAAATATGAAATTTCAGTTGGTTATTTGGACTCAGGGGACCCTAAAATATGTATTTCCGTTGAAAACTGGAATTCGAAAATTTTCACGATCGCAATACTTTCCTTACTATATATAGTAAGTAAAATTAAAAAAAAATCGTTTATCTGCCTTCCGCGACTTTTCTTCAAAACTACTGGACCGACTTTTTTGAAACTTGGTACAAAAAATACAATCCAAAGATGATTATAAGACTTAGACGTTGATATCCGCCAATAAGTTTTAAAATGGTGACAGATCAAATATAATTTAATTTCATGACTCTGCTATTCCATCGAAGTCTTCCATATCCAATCCTTGCAATCCAAAATCCTTCGTAAAATCCTTAACGCTTCTTACATTGTCACAAATAAAGACTTTTATGTTCTATACGTTACTGAATTAGCCCGAACCAGGTATCAATCATTCCATTAAATTCTCTATTTCCCTCCAATCCACTAGTTTCTAGCCTATCATCCTCTTCTATTCCTGATAATCCTCCGAGGTGTCTGTAAAGAAGATGGCCCTGAGACCTTCTAGTTTAGAATATATTTAGAGTCCTGCAAATAGGTATAGTCGAAACATATATTTCATGTCAGTTCACTATGTCCATCACATTTACATGATGTATATAATACAGTTGTAAATATCAATAAATATGTTTTTTTAAAAATACCCTTTGTAGGCCCTTAACTCAGTTATTTTTAAGATATATAAATTATTAAATAAATGCCTTAAAATTGTCTTCAATAGAGAATTAAATTTTCTGCAAAACGATAAAAGCATTATTAAAATCAGTTTAACAGAAAAACAGAGATATATCGTTCTGTAATTAGCAGCGGTGATTGACAATTTTCCTTTGAATTATTTATTGCTTTTCATATTATTTAATTACCTTTAAATGACTATGTAAACAGTTATACCTAAGATAGTTAGTTGGAAATAATAATCCATTGTGTAATATTTTGCATCGTTTATATTAACTCTAAAATTAGACCAAAAGATTTAACATTTTATTCAACAACTAGTTATTTCATTTTACAATCTGTGAGGCGTGGATGTCGTTGATCTGACGTTTTTTTCAGTTTCATCCTTTTAGGTTGTCTAAAAGTTTAAGGGATTGTAAGACCTGTAAATTTGGCATTAAAATATGACAGAGAAGTGGAAGGTTAGTCAATAATTAATTAAACGACTAACATAATTATGAAAAATATGGCCCTTAAGACTCCGAAAGCTATGCGAAAAAAACAACAGAACATACTTGTGTATATTACCTTATTTAATTTAAATTGTTATAAAGTTAGGAAATTTGAAGAAAACTGTATTGCAATCGAAAACAAAATCATAGTTGAAATACAAGGTTATATTATATACATATATTATAATATATCAATAAATATGTTATAAATAATAATAATAATATAAAATAAATATATATATATATATATATATATATATATATTATTTTGTTAATTAGTTATTGATAATTTAAGTTATTTACGCGTCTTGAGTTCAGTCAATAAATATGTTATTTAGTTTATGCTACGTTCCGAAAATTTATTGTTCTCATATTGATGCCAGAGCAGTTGAAAAAACGAACAAATATTTATAAATGATTCATTGTTCAATACATTCTTAAATTTATTCAAAAATGCTTTATTCATTGTTCCATGCATCTTTTTTTTTTTTTTTTTTTTTTTTTTTTTTTATTGAAATTTACCACTGTATAGGTACCACTGAATATATCAAGTATGTATGCTGATAAAGATAGTGTAAATGAAAAATGTGAAGAGAAACTGCCCGTTGGCAGCACTCTAGTAATCAAAACAAGAAGGTCTCGAGGCCATCTTCTCTTCAGACGCCTCGGTGTATTATCAGGAATTGTAGAGGAAGCAAGGATTGAAACTAGTGGATTAGAGCGGGAATGGTGTTTAACATGGAAGGAATGATACCTGGTAAGGGCCAAATCAGCTACATAAGGAGCATGGAGGTCTTTATGAATGATTTTGTTCGTGACAAAGTAAGGAGCGTTAAGGATTTTACGAAGGATTTTGGATTGTAAGGATTGGATACGGGAAGAATTGAATGGTTTAGTAGAGCCCCATAGCTCAACTCCGTAAGTCCAAATAGGTCTTATGATGATTATGCAGATAAATCTTTTGTAGGTAAGTGAAAGTTTAAAGCATTTGTCTAGTAAGTGTTAAAGTAACCGAAAGCGGCGAGCAGTTCCTTGTCGTTTCAGTCTAATGTGCGGACCATGCATTCTTAAATTTATTCAAAAATGTTTTCTGACAGTCTAACGTAACATATAATATATATATATATATATATATATAATATATATATATATATATATATATATATTACATATAATATACAATAATTAATAGATGATATTATCATCTATTAATTATTGTTTACAAATTTAATATTCTTTTTTTTTTTGTTTCTTTGAGTGTTAGGGCAACGTAGCCTCAACTAAATTCCTTATTAGACTAAACCTCAAGACCCGTAGACAACTTATATATATCCATCCAAAATATTTTATATTTTATCCCTTCCCTTTCCATTAGTAAATGAAATAGCATATTATTTATTTTCTTTATTTGAAAAATCAACTCGTTTCCATTATCCTTGTATAGCGATTCTCCTTCTGTTAGAGGACTTTGTTTATATACATATATATATTATATATATATATATATATATATATATATATATATATTTTTTTTTTTTTTTTTTTGTTTTAGATTCTTTAATTAAAAATCTAAAATTGTACATAGTACAATAAATAAATGAGGTATTATATTAATTTAAAAACGTTTCAGTAATGAATTTACTTTTTTTTGTTGAAACACTGATAAATTTTCCTCATTTTCTAATATATATATTTCCTTTGATGGTTCTACATGTGTTTCCCCTTTTCGAGTTATTAGTAGGACCATGTCACAATTATATATTTATCGGGTTTCTCGGAAAGGAAAGTCCATACCACCGCGTGTCCGTACTGTTTAAAAAATTAAATGTGTTTTCCTTATAAAGCGTTCCACCTGCCTTACCTCATTTGTCACTTTGTATAAAATATATTCCTCTTTTTTTTATAATCATAAGCTGCGGACCAAACATTAACACATTTTTTTTTAACAAACTATAATACGCTTTAGTTTAATTATGCTTTTAAAACATTTCGAGAAGGTTATAATTGAGAAAGTTAGTAAATGCAACTTGATTATTTTCTTTTAATTTTATGAGAGTGATTTGTTGCGAACGGAATAAGTAATAAAAAAAAAATCATCTGACCTGGGTACGGATTTATAAATGAATTAAAAAAATGAAAATTTTGGATGTAATTAATTGACCGTTGAGAATTACTGGAAGGAATTAGTCCGGGTATTTATTTTTACTCCCAAACTCTCTGTTCTTCATCCAGGCACTGTTGTCAGCTTTGGTCAAAGTATGTATAGCTATATACTAGAAATTATATATATATATATATATATATATATATATATATTATATATTATATATATATATATATATATTATATATTAAAAACACTGGAAATTATTACACAATGGTTTATTATTTCCAAATAACAATATTAAGGTATAACTGTTTATATGGCTGTCGATAGGCAATCAGGTAATACGAAAAGAACTAATTCAAAGCATCATATCATAACACTACCACTGATTTCAAAACGCAATATCTAAGGTAGTTATTTAATTTAATTCTCTATCAAATAACACTAAAAGCAAATTTTTGGTATTTATTTATTTATTTTTTAGGATAAACGGATTTTTCATAACGATAAATTAATATTTAAAAAATGCCAATTACCACTGCTAATTTCAAAATGATTTATATCTACTATTTCTTAAATTTTATCAGTTTTTTTTTTTGTTTTAGCGAATTTAATTCTAAAAAAGCTATAACAATATTTAAGAGCCAATACATTTAAATAAAAAATATAATTCAGATAAAAATTTGTGGTTTCTAAACATTTTTCATTTTTTCTGGAAGGAATTAGTCCGGGTGGCGGTAATTAAATGAAACAACTAAATAGTGTCAACTATCTATTGTTTTCAAACGTTTCGATCCCCCTTTGTGGGTCATCATCAGGGCGCATGGTGGGTGAATGGAAACTGAACTGTTTCTAGTGTGAGATATCGTTCTATCGTCTCCACGTGCACGTCTTTTATTCTTTAAACGAACATTTTTATTAGTGACGTGTTACTTAGTAGACTCTACTCGCACATAAGTACTTCAGCATGTTATATTATTATTAATATTATTATCTTGTCATCTTTGTGCATATATAATTAGGTATTTATTTTGTGTAAACAGAAGAATTATTGTGGAATTATCTGTCATTTCATATTAATATGTTTTGTTTATTTATTTTTAAATATGATAACTTTGCACATGCGTAAATAGATCTACTTGAGATGAACTGCTTGCTTACTTCTTTTTGCTGAAACTCAGCCCTCTCACGTGAGTTAGTACATGACGCCGATAGTAATTGATATGGCCAAAAAGGGTATTCACCTTCAATTTAAATAGAATTGGAGAAGAACAAATTTACAATTAAAAATATAGCTGCAGAACGCGAGGCGCTAAACAATAATGAATTTTAATTTCTCATTAATAACATAAAAGTTTGGTCATTAAACAGTTATTTGACATTTTCTTAATTCCAAGGCTTTGGAGTCCTCTATCAGCATTATCACTTTTTCACAGGTTTTGATCACTTTTTTTTTTTTCTTTTGTACAGTTTCCTTTTGACAATTTAATCTTTTATTATCGCCCTAAATATTTTTAAATTAAAATTGTTTATATTCCTTTGTTCATAGCAGAAGAATAAACAAAATCCTAGATATTTTACATTTCAAACAAAATTAAAATCGGATATAAATTAACAAAATCGTATAATCTCACAATTAAATGGCATGATGTAATTATTATTAAATCGTTATAGCTGGAATAATCAGGAATCAGTCATATTTTAAAAAATTATTATTTTGCCAACGTTTCGGCTCAAGCTAGTGAGCCATCATCAGGGCATTACTGAGCCATGTCCAAGCATAAAAGCATAATAAAAGGGTTTATGCCATGATGATGGCTCACAAGCTTGATGGCAAAATTAAAAAAAAAAAAAACTGACTCCTGATTATTCCACCTATAATAGTTCTACAGTCGACTATACATCCTCAATATTATTAAATCAATGTAGTCATATTTTAAGTCAATTTTCACTAAAGTAGCCTCACCAAAGGCCATCTTAACGTATAGGCAACCAGTATCCACGTGGTTTCGCTGGACGTTTGCTCTTCTGGCGGGTTTCTAATCCACAAGAAATGTACTTTCGTCATTTTTGAGACATAACAAATTAGCTAAAACAAAAACTAATCGTACGTTCGATGGGCTATAAAATCGAATGTAATTTAAGGTCACGGGTTCAAACCCGCAGGTGGTCCTAGGATTTTTTAATGGCAGTAACTAAAATTCTTAGTTATACCGTCCTTCGGAGGGGACGTTAAAAGGTGGTCCCGAGCCTGTGCGATGTCAGGTACTCGTTAAAGATACCTATCCTAATAAAACCTTGATAGGCAAAATTTAGGACTCCCACTGTAGCATCGTCCGATTAGCCATAGTAGCATAAAGTGACGTTAAATAAATAAACAAATAAATAATCGAATGTAATTTTTCACATAATCAAATTAACTATCTACTTAGTAAGAGTTTTAGGACCGTAGGATATGCATAGTATGTATGATAGAAAGGAATATTTTTTTTAGTTATTTATTGATATTTACAAATGTATTGTATAACACATCTAGTAAATAGGCTAAAACAAAATAGTCATAAACAAGACATATAGAGAAGCTACCCAGCAGCAGCGCTCTAAAAATATTTTAAACTATATGGTCTCGAGGTCATCTTATTTTCAGACGCCTCGGAGGATTATTAGGAACTGAAGTGGAAGAAAAGACTGAAACTAGATTAGAGTGGGACTGGAGTTAAAGAAATATTATAAATATCTAGTTGTATGCAGTTGTAAAATTGTGTTCCATGCACCTGGCTCCTGGACTATTAGGAGTTTGAATTAGAAGTTGTTAATAAATATTTCTAAGCCTGATACTTTCTAAAGTTGTTGCTGAGAATCCTTGAGATAGGAAGGGCCGATTGGACAGCAGGTGCCTGGAACACGCCATTCCATTGGCTGGTTTATCGCCCCTAAAGGGTGGTGGGGAGGGGGTACTAAAGGCTTGCAGATGTGGCTCTCTCTGTATTTTCCCTCATCAGACCTTACTTATCTCTTTACTACTTAGTATTTTATACCTCGGGTATTGCCCGTTATTATTATTATTATTATTATTATTTTTAATTCTCCTGTAAACTTTGTTTTCTGTTATACTTGGCTATAAAAATGATACTTATTCAGTAAAACCTAATTCCGAAGGATTTAGTTAAAGAAAATTATTAGCTGCCCCATTTTTTTTATCGATCAAATACTTTTTTCATGTGATTTGCTTTGAAAAATAAGTTTATTTTATTTTTTCTCAATATTAAATGTAGGAATTAACAAGAGAGTTTATTTATTAAATATTTTATAACTTTCAACATCCTCCCTCAAAGGACTCGGTCTTATCGGTTAATTTCATTTGATTACTCTTCTTAAATAATTTGATTTAGCTGTGCGTGATTTCATTTCATACTTTTGTCCCCATTAATAAGAATATAATTTAAGACTTATTTTTAATAATACATAATATATTTTTAATAATAAATAATAATATAAGAATTCAAAGTTTAATCCTAATTTTAGGAAAATTAGTAGCTTAAATATTGGGGAATATTATTTGAAAATAGAGGGATCTATGAGGAAACATAGGTTGGTCAGTCAACTAAGACAATGTCAACCTAATAAACTGAAAGTTACCAGTTACGAATTCCAAAATGGTTATTCAGATAGCAGCGTTGAATGGCCTATTTGTAATTAAGGCGAACCTGAAAATTTAAATCATTTTTTGTTGCCATGCCCTGTTTAATCCCCGTCCAGAAATAAGTACTTGAGGACATATATTGAAAATATGTCAGACAATGACCTCATAGTAGAACATTTGTTGCAAATAGAAAATAAAAAGAAATTTGAAAATTTATCATATCATGTGACAGAATGTTTAAAGTGGAAACAGTCCGTCCACGAAGGTAAGCAGCTACACAGTCCCGCCCCACGAAGGTAAGCAGCTAACACAGTCCCGCCCCACGAAGGTAAGCAGCTAACACAGTCCCGCCCCACGAAGGTAAGCAGCTAACACAGTCCCGCCCCACGAAGGTAAGCAGCTAACACAGTCCCGCCCCACGAAGGTAAGCAGCTAACACAGTCCCGCCCCACGAAGGTAAGCAGCTAACACAGTCCCGCCCCACGAAGGTAAGCAGCTAACACAGTCCCGCCCCACGAAGGTAAGCAGCTAACACAGTCCCGCCCCACGAAGGTAAGCAGCTAACACAGTCCCGCCCCACGAAGGTAAGCAGCTAACACAGTCCTGCCCCACGAAGGTAAGCAGCTAACACAGTCCCCCCCACGAAGGTAAGCAGCTAACACAGTCCCGCCCACGGAGAAAAAGGAAAACGTAGATATTTGTCCCGGCGGGAAAGTGTTAAGCTCCTATGTCTGAAAGTCTACAGCAACTTTTGATCAAAAGCAGCGAACCAGAGGAGCCACTATATACAAACATTTTGCTTATTTTTTTAAAGTTACTAGCTAGAAAACTTGACAATTAACCAAACCGAAATGATTGATTCTTTCATTAAATTATATAAATTATCTTTTATTAGTTTCAAGTATTTATTATCTACTAAGATCAAAAGTGCCAATATAAAATATTATGAAATAAGGCTTATTTTATTTTAATTTTTTTTTTTAACCTCAGATTGAAGTAGATTAAAAAAAAAAAAACTAGAGAAAAACGTGAAAAATATAGAATTAATTTATGATTTAGTTTTATAAAAAATAAATAAATAAAAAAAATAACTTACTTTAACCATAGCGCTATTGACAGTCATCTCGACGACATGGAGGGTATAGTTCTGTCTTCTCCCGTCTTCGCTAAATCTGATTTCGCCTGTCAGCCCCTCTATTTCAACCTGGAAAGAACAGTATATATGTCAGGAAAAGTAAAGAGCAAACATAGACATATTTAAACTTGTTTTATAAAAAGGAAGAGACACCTTCCCATTCTCTAAAGATACTAGTTCTAAACTAGAGAAGCTTCCCTAAGAAATTATATGGATTGTGATATGAAACAATATATGCTGAAAATAATTTTTAGTGTTAACATATAATTTAGTAAGCTTTAGTTTTTGTCATTAAATAATATCTACCGTCTTAGTATTATTTTATCATCTACAGTTATATGTTACCATTCTTGGTTTTTGTAACTTTTGTTATTTTTAAGCCCGAAATAAGATAAAATTGAAAATTAATAATAACAGTGCCATTGAGGAATAGTGTCAGAACTGGAAATAAATAATATTAAAATAAATAAATATATTAAAATAAATCCTAACAAATCCCACTAAATTACCTTTACCCTTCGTCGCAAACCGATGACTTCCTGCCCTACTGTATCCTTTAATAATACAAACGTCTTACATGGAATCCCCATACGAGACCTAAACGACAAGAAACTTCCCGTAGATACAGATTACTCCAACACTTACTTGACAGACGTTCAAAACTTCCACTCTATTACAAAAAGCTCATTTAGGTTACCATCATCCCTATCTGGACATAAGGAATTGAGCTGAGGGGCTCTACTAAACTTTCTAATTCCTCTCGCATTCAATCCTTACAATCCAAAATCCAAAATGCTCCTTATTTCGTTACGAGTAAAATCATCTATAATGACCTAAATATCCCATTTGTCGCAGAACTAGCCCGAAGCAGATATTTCTCTTTCAATTCCAAACTCCCAACCCACACGAATCCCCTTGTACGCAAGTTATCATTCCCATCTATTCCTGACAACCCTCCGAGGCGATTGAAAAGACGATGGCCTCGAGACCTACTTTAATTAAATTGATATTGATGTGCTACCTCTGAGTAGTTTCTTCACAAGACATTATCACGCCCATAAGTGTAAATTAGCCTATTTACTTGCTGTATATATTACATAAACAGATGTAAATATCGATAAAATGTTCTTAAAAAAAATAAAAATAATTACAGCTTTATTCAGCTACAGGTATCACGATACCTGCTTGAACCTATTAATATATTAGCGTGTACACAATGCTTTCATAAAATATGTATCAAATAGTTGATTCTTCGTTCCATATTTACTACCCATGCTCCAAAATCATTCAAAAAGCCTTTAAGTCACTTTCACAAAATCAATTCAATAGTCTTTTTAGCTTTACTAGCCGAGTATTTATTAAGATGAATTGTAAATTATTCCGAGTTTGAATTGTAAAACCATGATGTACTCAGCATCACTAAAACTGTTGGAATATTTATAACACTGATTAAATTTCTGATTTTTTTTTTTATACTATATTTTGTGAATATATTAAAATTTATTTTCGTATTTTCACCCCTTCCCGCTTTGTTACTTCTAGTAAAGTGACAATAGCCTCTCCTAGGGCACGACCAAACTCTATAAAGTGGGTTACAGAAAATTGAAGAGGAGTCTGAACATGGTATCGGCCTAATTACCTTGTTGAACGGCTTGCTCACACTGGGAAAAATCACCAATTTAGGTGTACAAAAGTGAATTCCAAAATTTTCCAGTGCTTCGCCTTTTTTTTATTAGTTGGCAAGACCCTTAATACTAATATTATTGTATCCTTATTTACAAATAAATAGTAAATTAGTGAATAATTTCTGTCTGTTAGCACAAATGCCTTGTAACTGGCCGTGGGATTATCTTTATTCAATGGCTGTTTATTATGTTCAAGGTTTGTTTAGCGAAAAGTCTTTTTGCTATTATTTAGCAATGGACATTGCTGAGGTTGGTGAGACGTTATGTTTCCAAACTCGTTATCGATTATACATTTCATTCAATCCAAGTGTAGTGTTAATTTAGCAATTTGTAAATATATGTCAATATTCAATAACTAACAACTATTTAACCCCCAAGTTATCCCAAGGATTTAGGTATTATTTGTAGGATTTGTTTCATCAATCCTTCTAGTCTTTAAATATTACAAAGAATTTTTGCGATTTTTTGCGTTTTGGGTGATACTTAATTTTTTTCAGACCGAACACACCGAATCAAAAGTTTTACGACCTATAATTTGAAGATTTTCCTAAATAATATGATATACATCTATTAGCAGGTTTCAGCAACTCCGAGCCATTATTAGATTTTTTTGATTATTTTTACGGTATTCTGGGACTTCAAACGTAAACTGTAGGGAAGTTTTAGATTTTAGCAAATAGATTTGATGATTGGCCAGTGTGCGCTTGCCAATCGGGTCAACAAATTTATTACATTTTATGATTCTAGTTCTCATATTTTCCGTTCCACGCAATGAGCGTTTTTTAAACTGGGAAACATCACATCTGTAGGCAAAGCTTTCACGTCGTCACGTAAGTATTTTTTCTTATTGATAAGGGTCTTTTTTCATCGCCCATTTCTTTCTCCCCCTTTCCATACTCATATCTTTCTCCGTTACATATCCTGACATATAATTATTAGTTTAATATTACATTATTTTAAAATTTAAATTATTATTTTTTATTCATACTGTTTCTCTTTTGTAATGACTATATTTTTATATATTACCTATACTCTTAACTATGTTTTTAATATATTACCGTCATATATCAACTCAAAATTGTTAATATTTAAAATTTTAATTGTTCACATATTTTTCCTTTATCATTTTTTTTTTTTTTTTCATTTACTTAGTCTCTATTTATATATTCTCATTACAATATTATCATCTCAATTATGTCTACTTCCATACTTTATAACTATCATCTTAATTTTGTTTATTTCCATACTTTATAACTGTCACCTTATTTCCATACTTTATAATTGTCATCTTATTATAATTTTACATTTAATATTATTTATGTTCCCATAATTTATTACTGTCATATTATTATTATATACCTAACACATTATCAAGTCTATAATTACATTGGTTATCTTGTTTCTTTTAGCCCTGATGAAGGCCCACATTGTAGGCCGAAACGTCGGCACATAATTAAAATAACGCTTATTTTTAATTGTGTGTTTTTAATTTATGACCGCACCCCCAACCATCTTCCTCATCTAATTTCTCTACGGTCAACAAAACTCCATCATTACATTTTATAATTTTTTAAAATATTTTTTCCCTTAATCAGGGACCCAAAAGGTTAAATATGGACAAGTTTAAGAATTTCGTCCACCTAAATCGGCCATATTCTCCACTGTGCGGCTGTTCGCCTAAAAACAAAAAGAATCTCTATATATGTACCGAGTTAGAAAATGTTATGGGCTTTAGAGGTAGAATGCTGTTGTTTTTTTATTGTTTCTTAAATAACAAATATTTGTGGCTTTGTAGATAATAAGGTAATAAATAGATAGATACATCCTTTGATGTATAAAAATATGTTTGAACAGTTTTATACGAATAAACTAGACAGGTTGTTCTATATTTTATGCTAAAGTATTGACCGAACTATTGGCTATATTACTATAAATAGACTAGAAGAACTTGCTATGTATTTAAGGTTTAATATCACTTGTCATAAATTAATTTCAACATGGCCATTTTGGAATCAATAAAGAGGCCTAAAGTTATTTAGAAATTTCGAAACATTGGTATAGTTAACTAATCTGTAAATTAAATTTATATATAAATTAATGCAGAGCTATTCTCTACTTGAATAAACCTTAATTTGAAAAACAAATAAAAGCAATACATATTTCTGAAAGATTAAGAATACAGTAAATTATCAATTAGATTATAAAAAAATAAAATTAACTATTCCGATATAAATAAATTGAAATTTTAAGTTAAATAAAAAAAATAAGTACACGTAAATATACGGAGACAATTGAAAACACCCCCTCATCTCCCGATATAAATCTCATTAAAGATTTATGGCATATTTTGGATTTGAAGGTAAGAAAACAAAAGATTTCTTCAAAAAAAATGTGTTAAAAGATGTGTTGTTAGAGGAATGGGAAAAAAATGGACCTGAAGTCACGGATAATCATGTTTCTACGATGCAAAAAAGATTGCAAGCTATAATCGATGGCAACAAATTATTAATTACTTTTATTAACTTAAATAGGATATTTTTTGTATTTATAAATAGATGTGCCAATACTTTTTTGACTTTTATTTTTACAATTTATTTTCCTTATTCATTTCTATCATAATTAATTCAATTTTATTTTTTTGGCAATATCAATGGTTTTTAATGTCTATTCAAAAATAAAATTTATTCCTGAATAATAAGATACATACTTTAAGAATTAAATTTTTTAAAAACAGGGTGTGTCAATACTTTTTTTGACCTACTGTATTATTTTATTTTTGATTTTATATTTAATAAGTTTTAGGTTTTATTTTTTTTTTTTAATTTCATCTTTCTTTAATTTTGTTCTCTATTTATATTGCACATGTAGAGTGAATGGTGACTTTAAGCACCAATACTCATTGCCATTGAATTTGGCAGCTTCCCTATAAAACTTGTACCGGTTTCGGTCATTTATCTCGCTTATGATATTATTCGTACCCCTTTTGAAAAATATTATTGCTTAGTTTCATTTTTAATAAGGTTAGCCTTTCCTCCGTTTTATTTTTCAGTAATGCTTCAGTAAAGGCTCTTGGTTATTCCCGTAACTCATCGATATAACCTTAGACAAGAGAGGAAATATGAGGGAATGAAGAATAAGGGGAGAGATGGGGCGGTAACGAGGTGTAAAGACGGACGAGAGCATTAGTAGGCAGGTCCCGGCCCACTCCAGGCCACTCGTCCTCTCTCCCAAAAATACACACTTTGTCCCTCGTTTTTCCTTTAATTAACAAATTTCAAACGCCAACACTTTAAGTATTCTCTCTTTCTTTTTTTTTTAAATGGCTGCTAAATTTTCTAACAAATGATTCTTCATAAGACAAAAATTCCTATCCTCATTTTGTTTTCTGACTTGTTTCTTACTCAGTGACAACATTCGTAATAGTTTCTGAAGATCATAAACCGTGTTTTAAAGAAAACAAAAGTAAACTTATATTATTAAAAGTTGAAACTATTGCGTGCATCTTGATCACAAGCAGCAAGAGTTGAACAAAATCAACGACTTCTGAAAAGGAGACAGGCGCGCCTCGTGGTAGTTAACTAATATCAAATACATTGAATTCAGAAAATAAATGGGTTGTGGTTTTTATTTGGGGTCGTCGTCTACAGCGCTTAATTCCTCTTTCTATCATAGGATATGTCGTTACACACTTGCAACACAACCTTTTATTTATTTATTTTATTTTTTTTTTTTTTTACTACTAAAATATTCACTAGAAATAAATTATAAGGCAGAAAAACGTTTCGAACAAAAAACGAAAAAAAAAAAACTACACGTATTTTATATATCTCGTATACGATAATGTTAGGTGGCAACATTGAATCCCCATATATATATATATATATTGTTCACGCCATATGTTATGGCCTGATGAGGTTTCATGACTGTTTCATGGAAAAAAAAAAAAAAAAAAAAGAAAACTGTATAATTTTTACGATATCTATCAATAGATCATTTTGTATTAATCTTTATTTTTTATCTGATTTAAAAATAGTTATTTTAAATATAATTAAAAGTTTTGAATAGAAGAGAAAGAAACAGAAGACGATCGTACTTCAATTGTTTTTATTACCGCCTAGTGGCGGGGGGTCTTAAGCTAGGGTCTAAAGGGTAGATGGGCCTTAGACCCGAGTCTGCTCTCATACTTAGTACGTTTGCAAACGAAGTTTTTCTATCTCATCGTTCCCCTTGGAACTTGGAAAAGCCGCCCTGCGGTGATTTTCAACATACCTGAGAACTTCGTCCAAGCCGCCCTGCGGAGGTTTTCTACAATACTCAACTGGACTTTTTCACGTGAATATAGCTTATCTATTAATGGAACATTTAATTCCTTAATTCTAATTCAAGAAACTGCTTAATTTTCATAACTATATTTTTTACATTTTTAAGCATTTAATTAAGTTATGTTTGTTTCTTCTATTTTCTCCAATATTTTAATTAGTTTTATTTTGTTCCTACATTTTTTTTATAGCTGTTTAATCACATAATTAGGTTAATTTTTTCTTATACCAATGTATTAGGTTAATTTGTTTCTTATTTTGTTTATATGTATTTCAGTGTATTAAATGTATTGTGATTCCTCGTTTGCTTCCATTATTTTTATTTATTTTAAATCTATACAGTCCACTAATTTATTTCAATAGAACCACCCTCAATTTTGAGTTGTCACTTGGAAGTACTGTTCTTTCACGGATAGCATTTTTTTTTTTTAAATAGGCATTATCTAATTGGGTTTTTCTCGATAATCCTTTTAAAGAGGGTGACTGAGGAGTTTTCTCTCTTTTCTTCCTTCCTGATATGCTATTGATCATAGCTAATTATGGTTAGTAAGGAATGATTTGTTTTACAAGTAATCACGTAAATAATCACCATTCATTAAGGCCTTACATGAATTTATGAAATCGATCCACTTAGAAATTTATCCATTGAGAACAAAAATAAGAGATTGGAGGATCCGAGAGGTAGATTTTGAATCATTAGAAACCTCAGGATATTCGATAAAGAGAAGAAATAGTCGATAATGGTACATATTAAAATTTATCCAATTGCCATTAACTTTGATAGAACTAGGACGAACTGTTAACGAGTTGGTTTAGGTTATCAGAAGAAACATTCACAACCCAGCGAAAAGCTTCTGCCTCCATCATCCTGGGGAAGATACACCGCCGAAAAGGGTGGGATGATGAGATTCCAATTAAGAGAGGTTGTGGGAGCATTGTGAGGGCGAGCTAAATGAACCCAGATTATCGAGATGAGTTATGAGTTGTGCTCTGAGGATTCTATGGCTCTCGAATCTGGCTCCGCTTTTCAAAAGGGTTCAATAAAGCGAGCCAGCTTAGAACGGTCTGTATTCTAGTCTGAGGACGATTTAAGCATCTTTTCAAAACTTATATGTGCCACGAATGAATACCATACTAAAATATAAAAATCTACTGCGGACTACACACGACTTTCACTTACATCCGTTTTGAAAATCGATTAAAGAATTTTCACATACAGTCAGAAAAGTTAGTGAAACCATTAATTAAATTGAATTTCAATAGAAACATGTGTTTTATTAAAAGATCAATTATACTATCATCTAAAATATTTTTTAACAGTTAGTTTAATCGGCTTTTGATCACTCTTTTTTAACTTTTACAAGCTTGTGTATTAGATAATATTTTTTCTAAAATCTTTAGCTATTAAATTTATATATTTACCTGTTTTTCATCAGTGGTAACAAGAGAATATAGTTAATCTTATAGAATCAAGAACATTAAAGGTACTTTAGAGAAAAAAATGTAAAATATCGGCATTTAAGCCCTGTCAGACCATTTTAATCAGAATGAAACCTACATGATATTAAAACCTATCAAAGTTGACATCGATATAGTGGGTTTAATAAAAATCGTCGAAACCGTTTTTGAGAAAATCATAAAAAGGTGCACTATGCATGGTATAAAGTGGATAGTTTTCATAAGTTCAACCAATGCACAATTACTAAATACGAGATCAGTATCATTTGAAAACTAATAAGCGTTGAATAATTCAAAACTAAACACCTTTCGATCTTCGTTACAGTTGAATTTCAGTTTTTGAGAAATAGGAAACATAATAATAACCTTTATTTTTTATATTGATTGTTGTAGATCATAATTTTTTATTTTTATTTATTTCATTGAACATACAATTTTCCAATGATTTTTGGAATACTGATTTGGAAGATATAAGGGTTATTTTTAAATATTATGTATGAACATTTAACCTTGTCTAAAATATTATATATTTGACTAAACTAATGAATCTTGCTGACGACCGAGCAGGATTTTTATCCTCTGAGTTATAGAACAGGTTTTTCATTGAATCGTCTGGAATGCTAATTATGTTTTGTATCCATTTTAATACGCGTTTTAATACCTAAATAATTTTCAATACTAAACTCCAATCTTATGAGCTAAAAGAGTCAATTTTTATTCGTTTTTTAAAATAGTATAAGTGTTATTTTTCAATACCGTTGGGGTACTAAGATGCCATATTCCTTCTGCTGAAAATTGTGCGAACAATAGTTATCCCAAGATTCTAATTCTGATTTCCTAGATATTTTTAACAATGTTCTAATGACACATGATATTTCCGATCGAAACGAATCAGTGCTGCCGTTATTATAATCTGATCCACTAATCAATTTTATAACATGTTTACAAATAAAAACAATAATATGCAAATACTATATTATTATATCCCAATGACCATTTGGAATCAAATAAATCTCTAAGCAAACCAACTATAGACGGTACTTTCTCCTGAGGTATCATCGGCATACACACTGCAAATCTTGTTAACCGTCCCTGTAGCGGATTTTCCTTGTCGAAAATAAAACATCATTAAATAACAAAAATGAATTTTTTTCCTTTTCATTTTTAGCTAGCGAAATACTTCTTAAAAATAAATAATCTTGGTTGAGACTGACGCATGAAAAAACCTCACCTAATCCTCCTTTACAATAGGTTTAGGGAATTGGAATAGGTGCTCAACCTCTTGGTTATTAGCACCGGATATATTTATATTAACATATTTTTTCTTCTTTTTATTTATTTATTTTTCCTTCTATATATATTTTTTTATTGTTTATTTATTTTTGACACATCCTGAATTAGTGAATGAATTCTAATTTGTTATTATTTTTTTCTTATAGTTCAGTAAGCAAAGAACATTCTTTGACGAACCTAATTAGTGAACTGTTTCACTGGAGTCCTTCAAGCTCTCACTCAACGATCTTGCTAGATTAAGTTTATCCATTAGTACATGGAATTTGGGGCAGTTCTCAATTATATGTTTTATTGAGAGATGCACCTTACACAAGTCACACATTGGTACGGGCTGCCTGAGGATGAGATGGAGATGTGTGAGCCTGCTATGTCCGATGTTCCACGCGGAGATACTTCGCAATGATGTATTCCATGAATAAGGCGATTGCTTGATATTTCTTAATTTATTGGTGTTGTCAAGTTCTGACCACACCTGTTCCCAAGCCTTATATTTTTACCTTAAGGTAATTTTTTACGTCTTCCTTGATGTAAGTTGGGTGAATTTGGAAGGTCTTTCATTACCATCAATGCCCACGTGGGATGGAATCCACAAGAACACAAGTTCTTTTTTCAGTATTTTGAAATCTCCCACATATTTTCTGATCTTATTAATTAGTGGGTTATCAATGCAGATATTATGAAGGCTGTCAAGGGCAGAAAGGGAATCAGTGCATATAATGAACTTTGACTCATTACGTGACCTAATGAATTGGGGTGCATTTGATATTGCTACATGTTCCGCAGTATATATGCTACTTAGGTTAGGCAGTTTAAACTTAAGGGTACTTACGGGTGTAATAATAGATGAACCAACTTAATCATTTATTTTAGGCCTATCTGTGAGTGTTTTTATGTGATCAGAATGATACAATACAATACACTCGATTCCTTTAGAATATGTAAACGTTATTGACCAAATAAACACGATTTTATAAACACAGGATTAAATTGGAACATTAAAATTATTAAATTTCATTTTTTTTTTTTTTTTTTTTTGATGGCTCAACAGGCCGCGCTTCTCGATGTAATTTTATAGGGTAGGGTCATTACTTCCTAAGCCTATTTTCGAGAATGGCCCCTCCTAGGCTGGCGGGTCTCACATACCCGGAGGAGAGGCTGTGAGAGAATCACCATTTGATTAAATGCTTGAAAAAGTCCCTCCGAGATTGGGATTGGAACTCACAACCTTTGCCGTGAAAGACTAGCGCGCTAGCCACGGGCTCCCACGATTTATTTTACAACCCAATATATCGAAAAAAAGCTAATTAAAATTATTTTTTAATACTACTCCATTAGAGTAGATATGACAATATCAGCTGATACGCTCGGTGATAACAGCCATACGTTACATCGTCTCTCAGATTTTTGCTTTTTTCAGTAGGAATTCGCTTGAATTCAGTCTGGAGAACATCACTAGACCTCAGGAATACTACGGCCGTCAGCCATTTTGGAGTGAAGAAGTGTCTATTGTTCCCCAGTTTTAAGCGATTTTTAAATAGTTTAGGTTTAATCTATCCGCATATAAAGTGTTTGTAGTGATCCAGTTATAGTAGTGCTTGTTCTATCTGAGGTTAGTTAAGCGAAGAAATATTTGATATATAATAGAAATATAATTATAATACTGATTAAGTATTATTGGAAAGCCTACTTAAAGGGATACCTACGTCATAGGTGCACTCTGTTACAGGCGAATCACGTGGTCTATTGCTACTGCTAACTATATAGCCTTACCCATCAGCTGTTAAACGTTTGTTTTTTTTTTTGTTCTAACTACCTACTACTGTTAGGAATATCTCATACTCTTTAAGGACACCTATTACTTGAAGAAATTTTACTACTCTATCATAATTTAAATATGGAAGAAAAATTAGAAAAACTAACACAAGTGATCTCAAACTTCCAAATTTCAGTTGCATCAAATGCTGAGCTGTTGTCAGGTGAAATTAAACAAGTTAAAGAAAGTCTATTAAATACTGAAAAAAAGATAGATGATATTAAGTGCCTAACTGAACAGTTCAAAAAATATATTAATAAGGTCCAGGAAACATTAAAGCAAACGGATCAGAAGTGTAGCTATTTTCATCAAATACTATCTGAAAAATATGAGTTCTTAAGAAGGGAAAGAAATATTATATTATTTAACATTTAAAGTCAATCAGATAATACAGAAGAGGATCTCGTATTATTGGTATTGAAAGTCTTCAGAGATATTTTGAAAACAGAAGTCCATACAAACGACATAGACTTAGTTAAAACATTAGGCAAGAATAATTCAAATGCGAGACCAATTCTTGTAAAATTTGCCACTTTAAGGATTAAACATCGAATACTTAAAGCATCTAAACTGTTAAAAGGGACAAATATAATCTTATCACAAGACTACAGTAAAGAAGTCAGATCAAAAAGAAAAATTCTCTTACCTTATCTCAAGCAGGCTAAAACTCAAAATATGCGTGCATTTCTGATACAGGATAAGTTGAAAATAAATGGCACTATTTTTACGGTAGAAACCATAGATAAATATGAAAAAGAGCTGGAATCAATTTATCGTCAAAATCGTATGAGCAGCACACCGGAGCCAACTGTTTCTAAACATAATATTAAAGAAATAAAGAAATATACGCATACTGAACACACATATTCTACCGACTCATCCGAATTCGAAGAAAGAAATGACCACCGATCCGATAAACCGAGCCTATTTGAAGAACTTCAAGCCACAAAAATAAACAGTAAGCGAAACCGACAGAGCGAAAGCCCTAAGCATCAGAAGAAGAAGGCCGTACGTAGCTCATCGATATCTGAGCAATGACTGGATTACCTCCATGTCAACAACGGAACATCAACAGGCTGCCTCCCGGGGACACAAACGGATTATACTACTATAAACATCAATAATGTAGATTATTTACCTTGCTCTGTTATATTTTGGAACACTCACGGAATTAATAACTTTTTCTCAACTACACCTTACTACACGGCAACATCAATATTCTGCCTCTACGAAACCTGGCAAACATATAGTTCACTGAATATTTCTCCAGCCTTACAAGATTTTTCTGCAATAATATCACCGGCAATAAAATAAAAAAGTAGAGGACGTGGAAGCGGTGGCCTAGCGTTACTATACAATAGAAATATATATAATGTAGAAATAATTGATAAATGTGAATACTGGATTTTTGCCCTGGTAAGTGTAAGCACTAACAAATCTTTTATTCTAGGTTTTCTATATTTTAAACCCACTATTAATATTATATATGTCATTGATCTACTTAGGGAAACTCTAATTACAATTAAAAATAAATTCTATAATAAATTAATCCTTATTGGAGGAGATGTTAACTGTCGAATGGGACAACTGAACCAGTATGATGTTGACTTTATATTTGGAACACACTTCGCGGGGCACCTTATTAGCATGGACCATACTGATAACGATAAAGGTAGAATGCTAAACGAACTCATGGAAGATGAAGGTTTCCTTATTATTAACGGTAGGGCCCCCTCTGACAAACCAGGTAACTTTACAAACGTTAATTATAGAGGGCAAAGTGTAGTTGACATAATATGGTGTAATTTGAATTTTATTAGTGAAATAATTGATCTAACAGTACTTGATTTCCCCTCACTTTCAGATCACTTCCCGATAAAGGCAGAACTTAAATTATCAATAGATAAACATAAAGTAAATAAAACTCGCAAACCATTAGCTCAAACTCAAGTGTTAAAATGGCAACCCGAAAAAACATTATTATTTAAAACATCAATGACCCATTCACCTCGTGTGGGAGGCCATCCGTTTGATAATGTTGACCTGATGTATGAAAATATAGCCCTAGCAATCCAAGAAACTGCTAATTGCCTCCAGCTCTGTACCACAACTGCTGTCAAATTCAAATTAATTAACTACACAAACCCTTGGTATGACAGCGAATGTAAATCCGCGAAATATAATATAAAAGGAAAATTTAAAGCTCTTAAAGAAAGTGGATATGATATCAACATTAGATCGGAATACCTACAAGCAAAAAGTATCTATAGAAATCTATGTAAAAAAAAGAAAGCGGAATATAAACATAACTTAATAGAGGAATTGGGTAACTATAAAGATTCAAAAAAGTTTTGGCACACAGTCAATCGTTTTAGAATTAAAAAATCTACATCCAATCCGATACCTCCCGAAATATGGAGTGAATATTTCAAAACTTTCTACGGATCTATCAAATCAAAGGTCTATAAGCCTTCATCTGAAATTAACAACAACAGACCCAATATTAGATCGGGAAATCACACTAAATGAATTAACCGCATCATTAAATAAAATAAAATCTGGTAAATCCTCTGGACCTGATAATATTCCGAATGATTTTCTCAAAAATCTACCTCAAAACTGGCAGTTATACTTAGTATCTTTATTCAATAGAATCTTGACTACTGAAAACATACCTAACAACTGGACAAAATCAAATATAACGATGATATATAAAAAAGGAGGCATACATCAACCCGAGAATTACCGGCCAATTTCCTTAATGAACAGTCTTCGGAAAATTTTTACTCAAATTTTGTTAGACCGATTAACAACATAGAAAAATGAAAAAGGAATTTTACCGGAAACACAAAATGGATTTCGGAAAGGAAGATCTTGCCTCGATAACTTATTCCTAATGAATGCGTTAACACAACTGAAATTAGAATATTCAGACAGTGATTTATTTGTTATCTTCATTGATTACAGAAGAGCTTTCGACAGTGTAAATCATAATATTCTATGGTACAAATTAAAATTGCTGGGAATAAGTGGGAAAATTATTCGGCTTATAAGAAATCTTTATGAACGAGCCGCAATAAGAATAAAAACAGATGGATCGCTCTCTGATGAAATAGACGTGACGAAAGGAGTATTACAGGGAGAAGTTCTATCGGCTTACCTTTTTTGTTTATATATATCCGATATGGATTACTACTTCTTTAAAAAAGGCGCTACCGGTATTCAGCTGAATTCGAAATTTAATGTATTGAGCTCTTATTACGCAGACGACATGGCGATATTCTCATATTCCTACGTCGATACTAATAAAAAACTTGAAATTCTTTCTTCATATGCCAAGGAAAATTATCTAGAAGTAAATCGTTCAAAAACAAAAATAATCTTCTTCCATAAAGGAAAACAGAAAAAACCAGTTCGTGTTTATGTCTCGTGGAGTGTGGACGTCTAGTGTTTAGAGCTCCGGAGGATTAAGCACAAAGCGATAAGTGAACCTATACTATTACTCACTCTTTCTTTCTTTTTTATTAAAATATATTCTATTTAATTTAACCTAGAAGTAAGTTTTTTGTTTTGTTTTCTATATTTTTATCTGTTTTTTATTTTTGATTGGCGAAAATGGAAAATTAGCCTCCTTCGAAACGAAAAAAAGGCAGAATTAAAGAACAACTTTTTGAAAATAATGTTGTTCAACCAAAATCATTCGCTAAATTCTTAATCATTAAAAGATTAGCCCTTGATGAAGAAGGGAATGTTTTAGATTTTAAAAAGATATCACCTTTTTGATTCATAAAAGTCTAAAAAATTTAGTTGGGGATCTCAAAATGATAAAAAAATTAAAGGTGGTACCCTCTTAGTAGAAGTTTTATCAGAAAACCAAACTATAAAACTACTTAAATGTGAAAACTTATTTAATAACTTTCCAGTTAAAGTCGAGCCACATGGTAGACTCAATGTAAGTAAGGGTATTATTTGGTGCCCTGACCTTAACTATTGTTCTATTGATGAAATAAAAGAAGAACTAAAGTCCCAAAATGTAAGTGAAGTTAAAAGACTGACATATTTTAAAAATAATGAGAAGCGGGATAGCCACAACTATCTCCTAACCTTTAACTGTCCGACAATTCCAAATGAAATTAAAGTAGGCTTTTATAACATTGCTACTCGTCCCTTCAAATCAAACCCCACGAGGTGTTATAATTGTCTTAGGCTTGGACATACTAAAATAACATGTAAAAAAGAACCCTTATGTCGTTTTTGTGGTAATATTAAACATGAAGGTACAGAATGTAATAACCCCTTAAAGTGTATACTTTGCTCAGGCCAACATGATTCTTTTTCGAAAATTTGCCCAATTTTTCTAAAAGAAAAAGAAATTAAAAATATTCAGGAGACTGAAAAAATAACTTATTTGGCGGCTAAAAAGAAGTATGAACAATTACATCCTTTAACGACTACAGTTTCATTTTCTAGCATTGTAAAAAACAAACAAACCGTTAGTGTTAGTGTACAGACCGATACAGATGATTTAAATGATAAATCTATTTTTGTGAAGCCGTTAGAAGTAAAGGCTTCATCGAGTAATACCCTCACAGTTGGTTGCGGGACAGCTAATGAACAAAGCGGTACCCCCACCATGGCTCCTCCCCACTCCCTACCCCCACCATCCCTTCCTCCTACCACTCCTGCCCCTTTTTCCCCTATTCCCTCTAATTCTTTCCCTCATATTTCAAAACCCTTCCTAACTCCTCTACCCTCGGCTAAAAATTCAGCCAATACTACGGAAGCAAGTAAAATCACCTGTCAGTCTTCCGTAATTCCGACTACATCTTCGGAAAAACCAGTTGACCCTCTCCTCGTTCATCGTCAAGAACATGGAGAGTGGACAGTTGTGAAAGATAGGCGAACAAGAAGCAGATCTAGGAATAAATCTCCTAGGAAAAGTACCATGCAAATTGATTAAAATATAACTTTGTTTATATTACTATCGTTTAACTATCTATCTGTTTTTGATTTCTTTTATAGTTTCACTTTTAATTTGAATTTTTGCTAAACCTAATTTTTATAATCTGTCCATCATGAATCTTCTACAATGGAATTGTAACGGTTTAAAAACTCACTTAAACGATTTAAAAATACTTATAAACGAAACAGATCCGTTTTGCCTAGCTATTCAAGAGACTCACCTTAAAACTACTGATATTATCAATATTAAAAATTATGATTTATATCGAAAAGATAGTCCAAATACAAACCATAATCAACACGGAGTCTTAATTGCGGTGAAAAATAATCTTTATTCCGAACTTGTCCCAATAAACTCCCCGTTACAGGCTGTAGCCGTTAAAATTCACCAAACATTCACCTTTACTGTCTGTAATGTATACCTACCGCAGGACCGTACAATAACTACTCATCACTTAATAGATCTTTTTAATCAACTTCCTCAACCTGTACTTTTCATTGGTGACATGAACGGAAAAAAATCTTTATGGGGCTCTCGAGAAATTAACACTCGCGGTAAAATTATTGAAAACTTTCTGGACTTCTCGAACTTATTACTACTCAACACTGGCGAAAATACATTTCTTAGTTCAAGCTATGGAACATACTCCGCAATAGATTTATCCCTCTGCTCCCCATCCTTATACAACTTAATAGAATGGACAGTTCTACCTGACCTGCACGGTAGTGACCACTTCCCACTTCGTATTAAGTTTAACAACATGAAATCCGCTCATGCTCAACCTAAGTGGATTTTAAATAAGGCAGACTGGACTAACTTCAAAACCCTTGCCTCGCCACCCTTAATACCTCCAACCGAATTAAATATAGAGACAGGATGTGAGACCATTACAAACATAATTATTGAAGCAGCCAGGGCATCCATCCCCACTACCTCGGGAACACCTAAAAGACCATTAGTCCCTTGGTTCAATGAGGATTGTAAAAAGGCCATAAAACAACGGCGAAGAGCATTAAAAAAATTCCAAAGTCACATGACGACGGAAAACATGATCGAATATAAAAAACAACGGGCGATTTGTAGAAAATTGTTTAATTCGTGTAAACAAGAATCTTGGAAAAAGTTTTCAAGTTCTATCAACGCCTCTACACCTGCGAATGAAATATGGAATAAGATCCGCAAAATTTCAAACAATAAATCTTTTTCAAACCCCACTATCTTGGACAATGGCCAACTAACAGACGACCCGTTAACTGTTTCCAACATCTTTGCCGATTTCTATGACGGAATATACAACACTATGAATGACAGTACCATATCTAAGGAAAAAATAATAGACAACGAAAAACACCTTGAAACAGAATTTTACAATATTCCCTTCTCAATGTGGGAACTTAACGAAACCCTCAATAGCGTAAAAGGATCAACGCCCGGACCAGACTGGGTGCACTATGATATGATCAAAAACCTTCCGGTCGAAACTAAAACATGGCTACTCGAATTTTACAATCATCTCTGGACTACTGGACTCCTCCCACAAGCTTGGCGCAACTCGATTGTAATTTCCATTCTGAAAATTGGAAAGGATAAAAGAGATCCTAGTAGCTACCGCCCGATATTTCTAACCAGCTGCTTAAGTAAAATAATGGAGCGTATGGTCAGCAAACGGTTAAGATGGCTCATAGAAACTAACAATCTGTTGCAACCTTTCCAATCTGGTTTCCGTCAGGGAAGGTGTACAATGGATCATTTGGTTACTTTGGAAGCTGAAGCGCAATATTCCTTCATTAATTCCCAACAAATGGTTGCAATATTCTTCGACTTAAAACAAGCATTTGATAGCATCGATCATAAAATAATTCTGCAGAAACTGTCTTCCATAGGAATTAAGGGTTCTGTATTTTCCTATATCAAAGAATTCCTTTCAAATCGACAATTCAGAGTAAAAATAGGCTGTAAACTATCTGGAAACCGTAAGCAGAACATCGGGGTCCCTCAGGGTTGCGTCCTTAGCCCGATATTGTTCTGCCTTGCAATAAACGATCTGGGACTGAACCTACCGAGAGGTGTCAAACCGTTATTGTTTGCAGATGACCTAGCCATAATTTATAGATCTGGAAGTATCGACGATATCAAATGCAAATTACAAGATGCCATCAACAGATTATACCAGTGGTCACTATCCGTAGGCCTTCAATTTTCTGCCGAAAAATCTAAATGTCTTCATTTTTCCCGCAAAAGAAATACACAACCTTTTCCCGAATTCCGTCTGGGGAACTCTCTTATACCATATACGAATACACATAGGTTTCTGGGCTTAATATTTGATCGGAGACTAACCTGGCAACCACATATATCTTCTTTAAAAACAGTTACCACTAAACGGTTAATAATACTTAGATATCTAAGTGGAACGTCCTGGGGATCTGATAGAACAACCCTACTAAAGTTATACTGTTCTTTCATATGCTCAAAATTAGATTATGGTAGCTTTGTCTATGGTTCCGCTCGACTTTTAATTCTAAATAAAATTGATGCCGTACACCATGCTGGGATACGTATAGCAACAGGGGCGTTTCGAACCAGTCCTATTCTTAGTCTATGCTCAGAAGCGGGAATACCTCCTCTTTTGTTCAGAAGGAAAAAACTTGCAATTAACTATGTCTCCAAGCTACTGCTATATCCAGACCACCCAACCTATAGATACATTTACAAACCTAAATTCACCAAAGCCTTTGCAAGTAAACCAAACGCTACACTTCCTTTAGCCGTAAGAATCAAATTTGTAATTTCAACCCTCGAAAAAACACCTATCTATAGACAGGACGTTTCAACTCCTCCATGGACTCTTTCGCCTCCTAACATAGTTCTCCGCTTAACCCGATTACCGAAAGCAAATACATCTCCCACCGACTATCAAATACAATTTTCACATCTTCTCCACAGTATTTCAGATCCGTTCGTAATCTATACCGATGGCTCTAGAAACGAGAATTCCGTTGCTTGCTCCTTCGTCACAAACAACTCCACGCACAAGATAAAACTCCATTCTCTATGTACCGTATTTACAGCCGAACTTCATGCAATAGCATCAGCACTCCACTTCTCCATGTCAGTAAACAACAACAATATAGCAATAATTACCGATTCATTAAGCTCACTAAAATCACTAAATAGTATGTATCCCAAATCTCCCATCGCTCTAAAAATTCATTCATATTTAAAAATGTTGAAAAATTCTAACAAATCAGTAAAATTCGTCTGGGTGCCCAGTCATATGGGGATAAAGGGAAACGAGCTCGCGGACAAAGCTGCAAAACAGGCACTTGCCCTCCCGGGTCGCGGCGCTGCGATATTGACACCACAGGAAGCAATCCTCCCATTAAAAAGAGATCTTTTAGATGCGTGGCAGGCCATGTGGGATGAAAGTCCACCCAGTAAATTAAAAACTATCAAAAAATCTGTAAAATCCTGGGCCACATCAAGTCGACCAAACCGAAGGGAGGAAGTCGTACTAACCCGACTCAGAATAGGACATACGAACCTTACCCACATACATAACATAACGAAACAGTCCCCTCCGAGATGTCAATATTGCGATAGCCTTTTAACAGTACAGCACCTCTTTCAGGAATGTTCCTTCTACACTTCGAGACTAGCCCGATTAGGCCTCCCGAGCAACATAACCGAGGCTCTCGGTGACAATGAAGACACGATTAAATCCGTCATCTCGTTTTTAAAGGAAAACAACATTCTCACAAAAATTTAAAATCATTCTCTAGAAATAGTATTCCTCTCAATATTACTATATCTGCAAATCACATTTCGTTTCTAATATATATCGATATTTCGAGTAACAAAGAAAAACAAAAAGATTAAAGATGTGTGTGTATATATCTATATGTGTGTGTGTGTCTGTGTATGTGTATATGTATATATGTATGTGTATGTATGTGTGTGTATGTGTATATATTTATATGTACGTGTATATATATGTATATTATATGCATGTATATGTATGTATGTATGTGTGTGTGTATATGTACATGAAATATGTGTGTATTTATTGAAAATACTTAAAATAGGAAACAAAAAAATAGAGAACAGGGCACTGATGACCTTAGGGTTTTGTGCCATTAAGCCCTAATCAACAACAACAACAGAAAAAACTGAAAAACTTCTATTATGATGGAGAACTAATGGAAACAGTAACATATTACACGTATCTGGGCGTTCCTTTATCCTCTTCTGGTCTCTTCTATGAGGCCTGTAAACACGCTCAATCTAAGACAGCCTGCGCGATAGGTACAGTTATTGATATCTGTAGAAGGTCTAAGATGGAATCATGGGAAAGTAGGAGACGATTAAACGAAGCCATTACTACTAGTTCACTTTTCTACGGTATAGAAATTTGGGGTCTCAGATATCTAGATGCTATAGAGAAAGCACAGTTAAATTACTTTAAAAGGTTATTTAATTTAAATAGAAACATTCCTTATTGGCTCTTAAGATTAGAATTTGGGCTTGAACATTCCACGACAAAAATAATAAAATGTGTCCTGAGATTCATACAGAAAATACTTATCATGCCAGACGATAGAATACCCAAAATCTGCTATATGATACTTAGAGAAAAACATAACAATCGACCATCTGCAAAATATAACTGGTTTACTCAAATATACAATATTTTAGATAAAGCAGATAGCTCAGAGATACTTTTTGAAAATAACCCATCTACTCTACAAACCAATAGTACAGTAATAATTGAATCATTTAAGAAATTACTACACAACAAAGATATTGAATCGTTAAGATCGAGTCAATATAGCCCTTTCTACAATAGTCTTTACCAACAAACTTCACTCAGCCACAGTTATCAAACCATTCATAATATTCCGTTTAAGATGTTAAAAATAATAATACAAGCTCGCCTCTCTGGAAAATACCATATTAAATTCACTCATGCAAACAATACCTACAATATTAAACCCAAAGAAATCTGCTCAATATGTAATATGAACACATATGAAACCATATACCACTTAATAGCAGTCTGTCCAATATATTCTGCACTTCGAAACCACTACATCCCTCACGCTAATAACATACCAGAAAGCCTATTTCCTACAATATTAACTATTGATGACCCAATTAAAATCAAACTACTCTATTATTATTTAGTTAGTACCTTAAAACTAAGATCATTTGTAATAAATGAGTAATATTTATTAACAATTACGAGCTACATTAGAAAATAATCAACTATTTATAAAATTAATAATACTGTCCCTAGTTAATGTTTCATAGTGGCTCCTATGTAATAGATAATGTTTGTACTATTGCAAGGAAATATTATAATCCATGACCTGGTTTCACAAAACTCTTTTAACTATATTTATATATCAGTGTTCATTTAAAATCCTAATATTTAATATTTATTCACTCCGATGTTAATTTAAAATGTATTTATGTATATATATAACTATATGTATTAAAATTTGTATCTCAAAGACTATTTAAAATCTAAAATACTTTAATACTTCTATATAAGATAAAGAAAAAATATATATATAAACCTGTATAATTTGTTACTTTCTGTTTATTTTGTTTATTCTACTATGCTGTTTAATGCTTATCTATTATCCTATTGTGATTTGTTGCGTTTCATGTTTATTACTTATAATTGTTGCTGTTTGTTATGTATAGCCTGACCAGGCTCTATTTGTATGGGGAACCCCCAAAGACAAATAAACTCATTCTATTCTATTCTATTCTTATGCTGTTTAAATTGAAATTCTACAATATAGTGATCAATATACAGTACAATTCCAAAAAAAATTCAATAAAAAAATAGTATATTGTAGACCTATCGTATTGTTCGTACCAAATCGGATGATAAAGTATCCATCATTTTGATTCCCTGCAACTGAGGGAGCCCAGTAAAATCACCTTTAAATAACACTCATCAAAGTTTAAGCTCTAGAAATGAGCCCTTATTGTTTATAGAGATAACAAATAAATGAACACTTTTTCAGCCTTCCACGGACTGAATTATTGTTGTTTTGATATTCGCTTTTTTGTTTCGACCTCGTCTTAACTTTCTTCAGCAGCGTTTCACCAGATCTACAGCTCGCTTCTTTACAGTTCTAAGTAAGAAATTGAAGACACTGCAAATTATTACAAAATGGTTTATTGTTCCAAATACCTATATTCTAGTATAGCTGTTTATATAGGTGTTTATTGGCATTTAACATACCCAATGGAATCAAAAAGGTGCGGCGTGGTCTAGTGGGTAGAGCACTAGTCTACTGTGCTCCGGGGCCTGGGTTCGAACCCCAGCTGTGGCAAAATATTATTTATTCTGTTATTCCAGCCTGGGGGCGATCCTGGGGGATGGAGACCCTCCTGGGGCAGACCCAGCCTCTATGAACTGGTACCCAAAATGGGGAAAAAACCTGGCGGCTGAGCGTGATCTTGGCCGAATCACCTCATTGCACGGCCGTTGGCCTTGAAACAGTGCGAATCTCTATATGTACTGAGCCCAAGACTCTTCATGGATTGTAGCGGTACAGATAAGGTCAGGTTATGAAATTAAAAGCAATAAATAATTCAAAGGAAAATGGCCTACCACCACCGCTGTTTTTAAAAACGTTACATATCTGATATTTTTGATACATATAAAACACATTAGTTTGGTTAAAAAAAAAAACCGGGATGAAAAAAATCTTTTTAGCGTTCAATGATATAGAATTCTTTTATAGATAATGTATTTTTTTGTCTTCATCCGTTTTCTGGTTTGAACCGTCTTTTCCAAAACCTATATTAGGGTATAGCAGTTTACATAGGTTTTTGTCTTCATCCGTTTTCTGGTTTGAACCGTCTTTTCCAAAACCTATATTAGGGTATAGCAGTTTACATAGGTTTTTGTCTTCATCCGTTTTCTGGTTTGAACCGTCTTTTCCAAAACCTATATTAGGGTATAGCAGTTTACATAGGTTTTTGTCTTCATCCGTTTTCTGGTTTGAACCGTCTTTTCCAAAACCTATATTAGGGTATAGCAGTTTACATAGGTTTTTGTCTTCATCCGTTTTCTGGTTTGAACCGTCTTTTCCAAAACCTATATTAGGGTATAGCAGTTTACATAGGTTTTTGTCTTCATCCGTTTTCTGGTTTGAACCGTCTTTTCCAAAACCTATATTAGGGTATAGCAGTTTACATAGGTTTTTGTCTTCATCCGTTTTCTGGTTTGAACCGTCTTTTCCAAAACCTATATTAGGGTATAGCAGTTTACATAGGTTTTTATAAACAATTAACTAACATGAAATGCAATAAATAATTCATGGGAAAATGGCCTATCACAAATTTTAGGTTTCTATCAAAAGGTTTCTCCAGACATGAAATGACGCCTTGTTCAGATTTTTAAATAAAAAAGATTCTTCTTGTGAAGTGTAAGTTAAGAAATTAAAAACACGACCGAAAACAATAAACGAATATGAAGACAACATTTGTATAGGCTGTAGAAGCCTCACGGATTATTTACATATTGTTAATTCTACAAACAATTAAAATTGTCTTTAATGCTCTATAACGTTTTAGTTATTTATTACTGATTTTACTGGGCTCTCAAATCAAATTGATGGGAAGTTCTGCTACAAGTTAGATAATCAGGTTAGCAACATATTAATTAATATAAATTGTACTTTGCTTTTATTGACAAGTTGTTTTGATCTCTCTCTTTTACTACCATCATTCTTTAATTTTTAACAAATTAATATTTTTTGTAAAATTATTTAATGATATTTACAACTGTATTGTACAACACATCTAGTAAATAGACTAAAAGCAAATAGACATGAGCAAGACATGTAGCGAAGCTACTCATCGGCAGCACTCCAACAATATTATAAACTAGAAGTTCTCGAGGTCATCTTCTTTCCAAATAAATATTAAACACATAAAAATTAGTTTTATAGGTAACATAAAGTAATTGGTGAAACAAGTTTGTTTTAAACAAATACCTAAGCTTTCTAAGGTTATGTTACATATCGATATTATTATTTAAAAAAAAAAGAATTATTTGTGATGTTATTTATACTATTAATAATTGCTCAAAATTTCATTTAATTTTAAAATGTTAGCTTTACAATTTACAACCAACATGGCTTGCTTAGCTGTATAAATAAAGTTAGGATGATTTTTTACTTTCGCTTACTATAAAAGTATTCGTGAAAATTTTGGAATTCCAGTTTTCAACGGAAATACACATTTTAGGGTACCTTAAGTCCAAATAACCAAGTCCCGCAAAAAGGTCTGTGTGTGTGGTGAGTGGTAAATCCCGGGCGGAAACGGAAAGTCCTATGAAACTGAAATTTCATATTTAAGACAAATATACGCCCGAGACGTTACAAACCTTTTTCATCAAAATGAGCATACCAGAAGAGCCACTTTATACTGTGCATTGTCCACCTTTTTTCGATTTTCTTAAAAACGGTTCCGACGATTTTGATTAAACTCGCTGTATCGATGTAAAATTTAATGGGCTTTAATATGAAATAGGTTTCATTTTGATTAAAATGGTCTGACACGGCTTAAATGCCGATGTTTTAAATTTTCTTCCTTTAAAGACTTTTAATTTTTTTGATTCTATAAAAATAACCATATTATCTTGTTACCACTGATGAAAAACAGCTAAATATGCAAGTTTAACGAATATACGAATAAAAAAAGCAACTAAAGGAGAAAACTAGAAAAAAAAAATTGTTATTAATTTTTTTGTTTTTGAACATAAAAACAGTAATATACCGTTGGAAAGCTAAAAAATTAATATCTTATACACAAGCTTTTAAAAGTGAATAGGGAGTGATGAAAAGAAGATAAAACTGATTTATTATAGTATTATTATTTATCATACTAAAGAAGAAAGCAGAAAAAATATTTTTTTAATGCAATTTTTCGTTTTTGAACATAAAAGCAGTAATATACGTGTATGATATACCGTTGGACAAGCTTTTAAAAGTTAATAGAGAGTGATAAAATGAACATAAAACTAACTGATTATTTTAGATAATAATATAACAGATGTTTTAATAAAACACATGTTTCTATATAAATTCAATTTAATTAATTCTTTATTATTTTCACTTATTTTTATCTCTAACTGTATTTGAAAATTCTTTCATTGATTTTAAAAATGGAGGTAAGGGAAAGTCATGTGTTGCTCGCACCAGATTTTTTTTAAGTTAAAATAAAATGTCATTAAAATTATTTAATTGAACGAAAAATATTAGCCTAGGATGTTTATTAACGTCAATCACCCCTTATATGTTAAATACATAAATTATGATTTTTAAATAATTATAAACAATAATATGTGTGCACAATATTTGATTTAGATACTACAGTAGCGAAATTCACTAATTTTTATTGGTTGTTATTCTTTTAAAATAATTGTTCTTAAAGACCGTTCTAAGATAGATTCTCTTATTGAAGTTTCTGTAATAAAGAGCTTATTTTCTGAGTAGATGCTTTTGAACTTTTCCTGACGAGCGCCTATAATGTCATCGAAGTAGGAAAGTGACGTAAGAAGCTTATACCTTCCGAGCAAATGGCGGATGAAGGCGCTCTAGTATTAAAGATTAAATGCGAAACGAAATAATATCAAATTTAACAACATTAAATATATTAATAATATATTGATGGCATAATTGATTTTACTTTCACTTACCTATATATGAAATATATAGTAAGGGAAAGTATTGCGATCGTGAAAATTTTCTAATTCTAGTTTTCAACTGAAATAAACGTTTTAGGGTTCCCTGAGTCCTAATAACCAAGTCCGGTAAAAAGGTGTGTGTGTGTGTGTGGTTATTACCGAGCGAAAACTAAAAGTGCTATGAAACTGAAATTTCATATTTAATGCAACTATACACCCGAGATGTTAGAGAAACTTTTTCATCAAAATTAGCTGACCAGAAGAGCCACTTTATACCATTCATTTTGCACCCTTTTACGATTAACTCAAAAACGGCTCTAACAATTTTGATTATGTATGGATGTGAAATTTGATGGGCTTCAATATGATGTAGGTTTCAATCTGATTGAAATAATCTGACTGGACCAAATGCTGATATTTTAAATTTTCTTCTTCCCAAGTACCTTTAATTTTATAGATTTAAAGAAATTTGAAACATCAACTTATTAGCATTGATAAATAACAGCTAAATATTTAACTTGAGCGAATTTGATAAAAAACTAAAAAAGAAAAATACAAACATATATATTTTTTTTAAACATAAAAATAGTAATATAGATGTATAATATACCGTTGGATAGCTAAAGATTTAAAATAAAAATATTATCTGATACACGGAATTCTAAAGGTTAATAGAGAGTGATGAAAAACCAATAAAACTAACTGATTGTTGTAGATAAAAATATAATAGATTATTTAAATAAACATATGTTTCTATTGAAATTCAAAATATTTATTCCTTTAACAATTGATTTGTATCTTTAAATGTATTTAAAAATTCTTAAATTGATTTTCACAATGGAGGTAAGTGAAAGTAGTGTGTTGTGTGCACCTGATTTTTTATGTTATAAAAACGTCCTATTCTATTACTTGAGTTGATTTTTATTATTTTTTAAAATATTTTATGCCATCTAAGGACCACGGAGCGTATATTACAGCTGGCGTATTCTACTTCTAGTGTTCATAGTTGATTTGTTGGGCGGTTTCATGCAGATACCTTTAGCTTTTCTCTTGTTCTGTTGGTCTTACGTTAATCGGACCATTTCTTGAGTTGAGCCTAACCTCTGTAATAGGCATGAGGAATGGTCAGGCGGTAGAGACTTCTGTCATTGATGGGATCTTGCTGTAAATTAAGTTCTTCTCAACTTGTTTGGTCCACTGGAATCCAGTGGCTTTCCCCTTGTTGGCTAGCCTGAAGATCTTATCGGACAGCCTGTGGTAGTCCATTCTGCTCAGATAGCCGTACGAAGCCAAACTTATCCTTCTAATGGCATCTTTGAGGTTTTCCTGGTGTTGGCAGAGTTCCCAATTTGGTTTATACCTTCGCCTTCCATCTGGTAAGATCCTTGGTCACACAATTATTCGCAGGAATTTCCTTTCTGGTATTCAATTGCCCTTAGAGGTGTCTCCTTAGTAAGGGATAAACACTCAGCTGTGTAGAAGAATGACGGTCTGATTATTGCATTATAGTGTCTTAGTTTGACTTTACCCTACTAAATCCTATCAAATTACCTTCACCCTTTGTCGAAAACCTATGTCTGCCTGTCCCACTATTTTCTTTAATAATATTCCACTCACCTCAGTTGAACAGATCCGGTACCTAGGACTCCATCTAGACAAACGTCTTACTTGGAATCCTCACACTAGACTGAAACCGCTTACTACAACACTTACTGGACATACTCCACATACTACAAACAATTAATTTATATTACCATCATTAGGCCTATTTTGACATATGTGATTAAGTTATGGGGATCCACCAAACCATCCAATTCTTCCCGCATTCAATCCTTGCTATCCAAAATCCTCCAAAAGATCCTAAACGCTCCTTACTTTGTCACCAATAAAATAATTCATAAAGACCTAAATATTCCATTAGCCGCAGATCTAGACTGAACTAGATATTCCTCCTTTTATTCCAAATTACCAGTCCACTCCAACCCATTCCTCCGCAAACTCTCATCTCCTATTCCTGATCACCTTCCTAGGCGGCTGAAAAGACGATGGCCTCGAAACCTACTTAGCTGAATAAACTTTAAAGTGCTACCACTGGGTAGTTTCTTCACATGCCTGTATCACGCCCACTTGATCTATTAGCACATTTACTTAATGTATTTTATTGTATAATACAGTTGTAAGTTTCTTTAAAAAAAAAAAAAAAAAAAGTTTGACTTTTGTGGACATAGTTTTTTGCAGACATAGTATCCTGAAATCCTCTTTCCAATGCTACTTTCACTCTCTTGATATATTTAGTATCACTTACTTTCATGGTATATTTTGTATTGATAGTGAATCAGACTTGATCTGCTTTCGGATCTATTGAAATCGTTGAGTGGCCTTCTGCAATTTGTCGGAAAGTCAGTTCACAGCAAATGCTAGGCATTTCCTTTAGTCCATTCTTTTTTTTTTCTTTTTTTTCAGGACACAGTTAAATTTTTATTTTATTATTTACTATTGTATAATCTTAAAAGTAGAATATTGCTGTATACTCTACCAATCGCGACCTAATATCCTCAAATCCGTTGTTCTTGATCGATGAAACCAAATCGTTACAGAACTAATCATGAAAACAAAATTAAAAAAACTAATATTTTTAAATAAAATATAACGTTTGCATAATTTATAACGTAAGGATAAATGGTAACAGACTTCCTCATTTTTTCTGGAAAACCAGGATTAATGCACGTCTTAAGAGGCTGTAAAAATTCCACGAAACACTCTCGATATTAAAGCTAAGGAAAAATAGACTGACTTTCCTTTTTAAATATTACACATTAAACCTTAACGATTGACAATGTCGAAAAATGAGGAAGAAGATTTAAATATTTCAATTAATTAATTTTGTACATTAAATCGAGATTAAGGTTTATAAAGGGAACAGTATTTTTATTTGGAATTCGTTAAGAATTTAAAACAAAACTAAAGTCTTTATGAAACGAGAGAAATATTTTTGTTATTTACGTAAACATTATTAATGAATATATAAACTCTGTATTACCCTAGGACATGTCCCTTTAGAATAAAATATACAGAATGTACAAAATGCGCTCTGGATTCTTAGAGTAAATTAATAATTACTGATATAAAATAGAAAAATTTGAATAAGAAGAAAAAAACAACAAAAAAGTAAAAAAAAAAAGATTATTTACAATTCCATTGAGCCTGGATTTTCATTAAGTGATTAAATAAGCGAGAGAGTTGGAGTGACGGATGGAAGGAGGGATAGAATTCCATAAAATCGAGGATCGAATGAGAAAGGATCTGTCGTGTGCTATTCGGAGGGCCGTGATGTATAAATCTAAAGGCCTGGAGCGTGTACAACGGGGATGGACAGAGGATTTGAATTGTAGGAGGTCAAAAATGTATGATGGACGGCGGGATTGGATAACTTGGTAAAGGAATGACGCGAGGAAATCCTCGCGGCGATTGGAAGGATAAAGCAACTTCAACTCGCCATAAAATTGGGATACGGAGGTGCACCTAGGGACCCCGAAATTGAATCGGACAAAGCAATTAATTAAGCCTTTTATTTGTATATAAAATAGCATAGTGATTATTAAGATAACAATGCCCTTACTGCTCTCTACAGACTTCCGTTCGAACCAGCTACCATAATCGTTTATAGAGAAGCGTCTTCTTCGTCTACCCGCCGCACAGTGGGCTAAATCACCAATTTAGGTGGACAAGAGTCAAGTCAAAGTTTGCAATTTTTCAGTGCTTCACCTTTTTATTATTAGTTGGCAAGACCCTTAATACCAATATCTCCGCCTTATCGGTTTACAAATAAATAGTAAATGAATGAATCATTCCTGTTCACACAAGTGCTTAGTAACCGGTAGTGGGATTATCTTTAATGGTCATTTATTGTGTTCAAGGTGTATTTAGAGCAAATTCTTTTTGATTTAATTTAACAATGGACATTCCTGAGACAGATAAGACATTATATTTCCAAACTCGTTATTGAATATTAATTGCAATCTCACCTGTAGTTGATTTAGCAATTTGTAATTGTACGCCCTTATTCAATAAGGAAAAACTATAAAACCCGCAAGTTACCCCAAGGATTTGTTTGTAGGATTTGTTTTACCAATCTTTCTAGTCTTTAGATATTACAAAGAAGTTTTGTGATTTTTCGCATTTTGAGTGATACATATTTTTTGCAGACACAACACTACGAATCAAAAATTTTTGATTACTAATTTTTGAAAACTAATTAAGTTTTTATATATTTTTCCTAATTAGGGACCCAAAAGGTTAAATATAGACAAGTTTCAGAATTTTTTCCACCTAAATCGGTCTTATGGTCCACTGTGCGTCGTTAAGAATTCATTATTTATCACTCGACAACTATAAATTGATATTGGGTTGACGGGAAGTTTTAAGAAGTTTTACATTTTTCAGGAATACCATTAAGAAGTTTAGCAGGCACTGATTTGTTTCTAATCTGATAACAATTGAGAAACGAGAAAATTCAATGGGGGCCTTTGAAACTGAAAATTCCCGAGGCCCGGAGGATATTAGCTTCATTTCGTCGGATATTCATCATCTCCAATAACAATTTCAATATTCGGGGACTTTATGATGATCAGCCTCCAGTAACTTAAAAAAAATGATGTATTTCTTTCATGAAATATTCTCGATATGAGTAAATTATATAATAATATGACTTATAACTTTGAAAAATAAACTTTATGGTAGGATTATCGACTTTATAAGAAAAAAAGTTAGGGTGAACGTAAACTCGACCCTGTAACAAAATGAGCTGATTTCTAAGCACTCAAAGGTTTAATTGAATAAAAATAAGGTATTATAAAATAAGAAATTTAAATTGGACAGATACTAAAATAACTAAAAGTTTAATCTTGAAACGAGAAAAATTTACAACTAAAAAAAAATTATTGGATTTATAACAAACAAGCAAAATAAAATTTCTTTGGATTAAAATAAACTTAAAAAAATAAATGTTAGTGGGTAGTATCTACCAACTATGATTCTACAATAAATAAAAAGAAAAAGAGGTTAAAAAAATTATTAATTGTAATTATGTGGCAGTTTTTGTTGCTCGAACTCTGGTCCATACAACAATGTTGATTTAATACGGCACACAGTGGGCAATATACCGATTTAGGTCGACAAAATATAAAATATAAAAACTAATTAATTTTTTGACACGATTAGCGAGCGCACCGTAGTCGAACATCAAATTTATTTGCTAAAATCTAAAACTCCCTATATTTTACGTTTGAAGTCCCAGAATACGGGAAAAACAATACAAAAAACCTAATTATGACTCGGAGTTGCTGTTAATAGATGTATTTAATATGGTTTAGGTAATTCGTGAAATTATAGATTGTAATATTTTTGATTCGTAGTGTTGTGTCTGCAAAAAATATGTATCACTCAAAATGCGAAAAATCACAAAACTTCTTTGTAATATCTAAGGACAAGAAAGATTGGTAAAACAAATCCTACAAACAAATCCTTGGGGGTTTTATAGTTTTTCCTTTATTTATTTCTTATTTATTTATAATTGTGGATGTAATTAGTTGACCGTTGAGAATTACTAGGAAGGAATTAGTCCGGGTGGCGGTCATTAAATGAAACAACTAAATAGTTTCAACTATTTTATTGTTTGCCAACGTTTCGACCCCCTTTGTGGGTCATCATCAGGGCGCATGGTGGGAGAATGGAAACGCCATATTTTTTTTTTTTTTTTGAGTTTCCATTCTCCCACCATGCGCCCTGATGATGACCCACAAAGGGGGTCGAAACGTTGGCAAACATTAAAATAGTTGAAACTATTTAGTTGTTTCATTTAATGACCGCCACCCGGACTAATTCCTTCCAGTTATTTATTTATAGTTTTTCCTTATTTATTTCCTTATTCCAGGACTTGAAATTGTTGTAGAATATAAGAATATATGTGAAATGCGATTAGCACGTATTATATGGCAATCGTAGTATAATAACTCCTCAATAGCAAAGCTGGGTAGGCACTTATTAAAATGTTGAAAAATATTATAACTCTTAATACTGAAGAAATAGCGAAGGACATTTTTAACGAAATATATATATATATATATTTTATATTTAATTATTATTTTATAGATATATTAAATTGGTTTTATATGATTAGTATAGCGTATATATATTTATATTTATATATTATTTTTATATATATATATAAATATATTAATATATATTATCTATTACTAATGCATATAGAGCAGTTAACTATACTTTGCTTCTCCTCTTTATATATATATATATACAAGAGAGGAGAAGCAAAGTATGAGTTAACTGCTCTGTCTGTGGACACCGTTGTATGGTACAGTTTACCAGATCAGTTAAAGGATTTGGACTTGCACAAAGAACTATTAGCAAGTAAAGCAATTGTGAGTATGAAAAATTCTATTACTAAATTAGGAGGTTATAGAAAAGTTGCTATTGCTTTTAAACCGGAATTGAAAAATAAATATTTAGATGAAGATGATAACTTCAGAATTAGTGATCACTATTTAGAAGAATATAATGTATATGAAACTAGTGCTATGAATATTGCATTAGGAGAAACAAAAACGGCCAACGAGGTTTTTTATCAAACGTATTAAGGAATTAGAGGACCGTATTTCAACTACTTATGCAGTAACTTTAAGTGAAATATAACACAAATTTCTTTTAAACATGTTTAACGGAAAGCAAGAAGCTTTAAATTGGATAACCTCTTTTGAGAAGGAATGTATCAGATTTAAGATATTTGATGGTTCCATCAGGGTAGAAGCTTTAAAGTTGTTTATGGATGGTAATGCAAAAGAATGGTACGGTTCGAGTTTAATTAAATTACCAATAGCTGATTAGGAAGTTTGGAAAAATTCATTTTTATTAGTTTATGACAAAAAGGGTTGGACGGCGATTCGCACAGCATTCAATTACAAGTATATGTTCGGTTCGCTGATCGATTATGTTCTCAAGAAAGAACGTTTGCTTTTGGAAGCAGACAAAGATATGCCCGAAATCTATAGAATATATCAAATAGTGTATAATTTACCCCTAGATGTTCAGGATAGGCTTAATATAATAGGGATAATATAGAGACAGTAAATGATATTTTGAGAGAAATGAAAAATTTTAATGATTCTTACGTGAGGAAAAAAATATTGGAAGAAAAACAACATGTAGAGACGAAGAAGACTGACATGGTGAAAAGAAAAACGGAAAAAGTAAATGGTATGGAGAGAAGACCATGCACCATATGCGAGGGGCTTGGTATTAAAAATCGTTTTCATCCAACGTCAGTATGCAGAAATAAACCGCATCAAAATAAAAATGTAGTTAATATGACGGAACTAGATGACGGCTTGAAAACTGATCTTTCGGGAAATAGAAGATACACTTAACCTATATGTTGTTAAAAATAGTAACTTCAATTACGATTTATTACTTGGCTTAGATGCTATAAAGAAGTTTAAACTTATACAAGATGAAAATCTAAGAATTAAACAGAAAACAAAGGACAGCATAATCGAAGTGAAAAGCGCGAGAATTGTCAAGGATTCTTCGAAGGTTGTAACGAGAGAAGATAAATCAATATTGAAATCGTTCGGAAATGATAAGAATTCCTTAAAAGTAAATTTAGAATATTTGGATGAAAATAAAAAGTATGACATTTTGATTTTTTCACAATCTTATGAAGAACATCTGAAACATTTGGGCTTAGTCTTTGAAGCAGTTAAGAAATAAGGACTTCAATTAAAGCTAGTGAAATGTGGTTTCGCTATGCGTTCAGTGAAATACTTAGGCCACGTAATAGAATATGGCAAGGTTCGTCCGATTAATGATTATTTGATTGCAATAAAAGAATTTCCTACGACAAGAAAAATGTTTCGTCAACTTCTGGGGAAAATTAATTTTTATCAAAAATTCATCGATCATTGCACAGAGAGATTTGCCCCATTACATAATCTTTTGAAGAAAGACGAAAAATTTATATGGTCTGATAAATGTGAATCGTGTTTTCAAGAATTAATGTTATATCTGAGGATGTATAGTCGACTGTAGAAACTATTATAGGTGGAATAGTCAGGAATCAGTCATTTTTTTTAAAGTTTTTAATTTTGCCAAAGTTTCGGCTCAAGCTTGTGAGCCATCATCAGGGCTACAAACATCAGAACAAAAGAGATACATATTAATATGATAATGAAAATTTTCTTTTGAATGTAGTGACAATGATAACATTTGAAATAAAACTGAAAACATACCAACATATTTAAATATTATAGATACAAATAATGATAATATGATACATAATCTGATGATGACATAACAAATTTTACAGAACTTTAGACTTTAATATAGAAGTAAAAAAACGTATATATAAACGTACCATTACTGAGCCATGTCCAAGCATAAACTGAGGAAAACCATAAACATAGGTAGTATGGGGAGGGGTTCGTGTAAAATCCCTGAAGGTTTTCTCCTCTAAGTGTAAATACTACAGCTTATCTTTGTCTTTTAAAAAGTTTTACGAAATTATATAATGGAAAAAAAAAATATATATCCGTATGTACAATAAGGCTCAACATTTTTAACAGAAAATTATAAACACTAGAATCTGAGGTATTTAAAAGATCCATGAGGTATATAATAAAAAATAAAATAAAATAAATAAATAAGTACCAAAAACAAGAACCAGAGGGTGTTATAAACAAAAAGATAAATATACAGTAAATAAATAAAATATACATTACACAAGCAATTTGTACAATAAAGTGATAGAGTTATAATTTAAGAAGACGGAAGATGTTAGCATACGAGGAAGAGATTATCTCTTTGTCTGTTTTATGATTTATGGGTACTCGATCTTTTTCCATATGGATATATATAGCTTCGGAGAGGAGTCGCTTTTTGTAGTTAGGTACGGTGGTTGGGATTTCAGGATTCAAAATCAAAATGATGGTCAAGGGATATAGCGTTGTCGGATAATTTTGAGGAAAATAGGTTACGGGTAGATATTACGTATTGGTGCTGATAAATTCTTTTTTTGAGATAGTTTTTGGTCTCGTCTATGTAACGTGAATTGCGATTTGGGGAAGAGCAGGGAATACGATAAACTAAATTTGGTTTTTGTAGGAAAGGGATGGGATCTTTTAGTTTTGAATATAGATTCTTTAATTTGTTACCATGTTTTAAAACTAAGCGGAGATGGGGAAAGCTAGAGGATAAGACTTTTTTAATTTTTTGAGATAGAGATGGGATGTATGGAATGGATCTGTACTAGGGAACTATGCGGGTTTGTGGAGAGTTTGCGGGGATGGAGTGAGGGTTTGAAGAAGCTTTAATGAGGTTTTTGATTAATTGGTCCGGAAAATTATTAGATTTTAGGATTTTTTCTAGTCGGATTAAATTATCTTGGTGAAATTTTGTACCGGAAAGTGTTAAGGAACGGTGTATGAGGTTTTTGGCTACACTGATTTTTTGGTGATGAGGGTGTAAGGAAAAATAATTAAGGAGACGGCCAGAATAAGTAGGTTTGGTGTACCAGTTGAAGAAAGAGATAATGTATTTGGAATGTCTAGCAATAAAAGAAGCAATTGTTTATTGGCAACATTATCTCATTGGTAAGGCTTATACTGTGACATCGGATCATAAACCGCTTATAAATTTGAAATGTAAATCCCGAACGGATGAGGCGTTGATTTGATGTTGTATCTGTCTCAGTACAACTTCAAAGTCATTTATAAAGAAAGCAAGGACAATATAGATGCTGATGCGTTATCCAGAAATCCAGTTCTAAAAAGCTTTGAAGATGAAAATGACTGTTTAAAGGTGATCAACATGATTCAAATCGATGACAACATAAATGATCAAGAAACAATTAAAGATGAAATTGCAGCTTCGAAGAAGGTTTTTAAAGATGACAAAATTAGCTTTAAGATGCTAAACAATAGGAAACGAATATATGTGTCAATGGGATTAGGACTCAACTTGATTGACAAAATCCACCAATTTTACGGGCATATTGGCACCAGCCAAATAGCTGAAAAATTGAGACCCTTCTATTATTTTAAAGACATGGATAAACTAATAAATCTGTTTTGTAGAGCTTGTGAGATCTGTGCTAAAAATAAGTCTAGATCGGGAAGAGCAATCCGACTCCTTTCTCATTAGGTCCAGCAGAATATCCCTATCATATCATGTCCATCGACACAATAGATGGTTTTGCTAGAAATAACTCAAGAAAGAAATACCTGCATTTACTGGTAGACCATTTTTCTAGGTATGCGTGGATCCGTACTTCCAGTGGGCAAAGTGTTTACTGATTTCATCAAACTGATCAACCCAATGGCAGAAGGAAACAAAATAAAAATGTTGCTCGTTGATCAATTTGGGGCTTTCAATGCAAGGAAGTTCAGACAGACAGCAGTAGACAACCCACAATCCAATGGACTGAATGAACGGTTAAATCAAACATTGGTAAACAGAATCCTTTGTCGAATAAATGAGACTGATGATGAGTTGTCTTGGACCACCGCTGAGTCTTGTCTCAAAGAGTACAACAACACACCTCACGGAACGACTAAATTTTCACCTGCTTATCTGTTATATGGAATAACATCCGAAATAGTTCCTGAAAAATTGAAACGTGAAACTGATTTGAGTGCAGATCGTCAGAAAGCATTCGAAAATTCTAGAATAAGTTTTGAAAGGAATAAGAAGCGGGTAGATCAAACGAGGAAGGAACATGAATTTCAGGAAGGAGATTTGGTGTACGTTTCGAATGGCAATAGATTGAATAGAGATAAGTTGGATGAAGTTAGGAAAGTACCTTTTATCATAAAACGTAGGGTTTCATCATCTGTTTATGAAGTTGACTGCAATACGAGACATAGGGCAGCCAATTTCTTCCATTCTCTAAGCTGGTACCATACTCTTTTCCTGCGGAAAAAGAGCTTTCGAGCAACAGAGGTGTAAATTATAATCATAATTTAGTTGTAGATAGTGTCGCCATTTATCATAGTGACAAAGTTGATGACATGTGTTTTTAAACATTGGGTAGGTTTCATGTGATCTCTGACTGTTAGCTTCTAGATAGAGTAGAAAGGGACTTTTTATTCAAATCTACTATTTTAGGTAAGTTGTTTATATGTTCATTCTGTTTGTATGTATCTACTTTTGTATAATGTTATCAATAATAATCTACTATTTTAGAATCGTCTAAAGTCTACTTTCTTTAAGAATTAATTACATATATATATATATATATAGATAGAGAGAGAGAATTAGAAAAATTAATAATAAATATAAAAACAAATCAAAACATCAACCTATAATGGAGATAAATAAATAAACATCATACAAACATACATAACTTATACAATATATACAACTGCTATAGGGACCCAGACGGGCTTTTCCCTCCACTTGTGGAGGAAAAAGGGGAATCCAAGAGATCCTAGTCGCCTCGCTCTCAGCCGCGTCACTGGTGTGACTCAGTGGAGGCCGAACTAGGGCGGAATAGCCACAAACATTAAAAGGCATTAGTTATTTGTTTCTACATCTACTTATCAAGCTGAATAAAGAGATATAAAGCTGAATGCGAATTTTCGAGAGTAGGGAGGTGAAGTGGGTTAATACACTTTTCCCAGTAACCAGATGACCAATACTTTGGACCAAAAAATTACGAGATCGCGTTCCTGTGCCGATGGGCTTTGAACTCCTCCCCTCCCTCCACTCCTCCTCCCCTTATCAGCTCTCTGGCTTAAGGGAAATCAGCCATATAGACATAAAATGCGAGGTACGGAAGAAAAAAAAATTAAGCATACAAAAACGTTATGAAATATAATTTTAAATATAACAAACAGTTATTATCTGATAAAAATTCTGTCGTGCTAATCTTTTTTTTTTTTTTTTAAATATGATTGCATGTACCTCCTCCGAATTGAATGTGTATTGTTTTTTCGTAAGATTCCTATCGATGACAATGATCCCGATAATACCAAACTTTATTTTACTACTCTTGCACTACATCTTATTATATGTTGGTTTACAAATGAAACTTTTAAAAAATGATTAGCTAGAATACCTGTTTATTATTAGCAATTTATTATTATCAAATTTGTTTTTATTTATTTTTCATGTTTTTACGTTCTTTCCACTTCAGAAAAAGCGTACATGACGAGGTATTCTATAGGTACCCTACTCTAACCAGAGGTTATCGGTCACATTTTAGTCCGTAAGTCCATAAACACTAGTAAACCAGCCCAGGCCAAAATTAAACCAGCGAGTGTGAGAACTTCACGCCTTGATTCGCTCGGTCATCACGACCTCACCACATTTTTTTTTTTTTTATTGTACATACTTTAAGCTTATATAAATTAGGTTACTATAAAATAATATTTCAATTCTTTGTTGATAGATAAGAGGTACTACCACTCGGAGTCCCTTCTCAAATACCTGAAAAAGTTCCTTATCCTCAATCTAATCGAGTCTATAGACTGATTCCGTGCTCTCAGAGGTTGAGAAGTCATTCTCATAATTTCGGCAAACCTGATCTATAATAGAGGCATTTGGAATTGCTTGGATTTTTTAAGAACTTTCAACGTTCAGCGTAAATCTTTTGAAGTTTTTCTTATTATTATTTATAGTAATTTACAGATTTATTAAACAAAGACAATAAGTAAATGTGTAGTAAGAATACAGGTCATTAAAAAGTCTTGGGAAAGAGATTATTAAGAACTTTATAATTTTTTTTTTATACCTTTGTATCGTTATATAATTTCATGAAAAAAACTGTTCGATTGCTTATTTTTGATAGTTGACAATATTTTTTTATCACAGATAAATTTGTTCCTTTGCACCTGATGATGGCATTTTAGCCGAAACGTCGTGCATTAATTTTTAATAAAAGAGTGGTGAAGGTATAAATCAGCCTCCAATTCTATTCATAGAATTTGATCTTCACCTTAAAGAATCTACACCTTATTGAGATTATTAACTATTTTAAGGGAGTAAGTCTTGAGGTAAACTTCTATTCAATCGCCTAGGAGGGTTATCTTGAATATCTAAGGAAGGTAGGCTACTAAAAACTGAGTTGGCGTAAGCAATGAGTTTGGTATGAAAAGAGATATATCTGTATCGGTCTAGGTCTGCAACATATGGGATGTTGAGGTAAGAGCGGATGATTTGATTGTGAAAAAATAAGGCATATTTATGATCATACGAAGGATTTTAGATGGTAAAGATTGGACGCAGGTAGAATTATATGGTTTAGTATAGTATCTCATTCCATATTTCCAATTCTTTATGTCTGATAATAGTTACTTAAATGATTTTTTTTTTTTGTAATAGACGTCGTTTCTTGTCGTTTCAGTCTTGTGTGAGGATTCCTGAAGTTTTTGGAGTCAAAAATACCTCACGTATTGAACGTACAGTCAGCTAACACAACGTACACTCTCTCAAAAAAGTTTCCATACAGCATGTTTTTATTTTGCATAGCTTTTTATTTTCAACTTAAAAATTTCCTAATGTACAAATTATTTTTACTAATATGGATAAAAAATATATTTATTTATTTTCATTTCATGATTAATATAAAACGAGGCAGAGTGTGATTTGCTAATGATAGGTAAACAAAGTTTCCATACACTTTCAATATTAATCCTATTTGTTGTACAATGACTGTATTTATAGTGTTTTAAGTATAAATCTTATCTCGATAATGAAATGTTAGTTCAGTATTAACTTTTCTTGGCCCTGGGGAACTGATTTCTTTTCAGTATGTGCGTTCCTCTTGATTTGAGAGAGCTCATGGTTTGTAGGGATTATCTATGAGAATAATGGCATATCCGCTGAATAAGTCACATGCTAATGTACAGTATGGACTACAAAGGTATGGATAGTTAAAATCTATGGAGGATAGAACACGTAATGGAAGACAGGAGACTGGAGATCACCAGAGACGAGCCATCCTCGATGTAGTCCGTTCGAATCCTCACACTACCGACACCTCAATAGCCCTCAGAATAAATAGGTACAATGGGATTTAAGTCCATCTAGAAACAGTCAAAAATATTCTCCGAAGGGAAGGATACAGTGGTCGAGTCGCAAGAAGGAAGCCCTTCTTCAGTAAGTTAAACTAGATGTATAATTTAGTAGGGAGTTTGTAAATAAAACCAAAAAGGTCTAAGGACGGGCCATATTCTCTTAGGAATCCAAATTTAATATTTTTGGGCCAGATGGTAGGTCAAAAGTGGTAATCAGCCTTAGCTATCAAAACTAAGAATTTATTTATGGCTGTATAGAAACTTTTTTGAGTAAGTGTATATAAAAGTCGTAGCTACAAATTTCGTTTCCAGAGTAGTATAATACGTAAACTGCTGAGGGGAACATTGGTCAATTTAGAGAGCGGCTCCATTGCTATTCCTTGAAAACAAATGAAGCACTGTTAGTTGGTACCGAGGGGTGGCCTGTTGTGAGAGATCATCTAGACCCCACGCATGAGCTAAACCCTAAGGAGCAATCCAGCGAATGTGGTGCCCTCTCTGAGACCTCTGTCATTCTTAGCGATTAATCAAAGAGGCGGTGGTCGGGACCATAATTAAATTATCGTGGTTGCCTAGCCATTTTAATCAAGATGGCTCCTCCAGCCACCCCTGGCCATGAATAGCCCGCACCAAGTTCCCCATCCCGTCGTCTTTATTCAAACCCTCATCCAACTTCTCTTTCTCCTCATTCACTTTCATAATGCATTCAGATCTTCTCGCCAGCTTAATTGGCACTTCTCATTAGGCTCGTTTTGGCCTGATCCGTTTAGCGAAACCTGAATTGCTTCTCTGTTCCACAATTTAGGGACTTAATAACTTCTCGTTAATATATCTCTTGGTCCTACTCTTCTGGCATTTCAAGTAGTTCCAGATCTTATGGCAAAGAACTGTTTTAGTAAATTAAAACATCCGTATATAGTTTGATTACTTTTGCTTACCTTTATATGAAATATATAGTAAGAGAAAGTTTATTGCGATTCGTGTGAACATTTTCTAATTCTAGTTTTCAAAATAAGTCCGAATAAATAAATCCGAAAAAAGCTCTGTGTGTGTGTGTGGTGACTCCCGCGCATAAATTGAAAGTCCTATGAAACTAAAATTTCATATTTAAGACAAATATGCGCCCGAGACGTTACAAAACCTTTTTCACTAAAATCAGTTTAACAGAAGAGCCACTTTATACCCTACATTTTGCACCTTTTTAGTACTTTCTCGAAACGGCTCTAACGATTTTGATTAAACTCGCTATATCGATGTAAAATTTAATGGACTTTAACATTATGTAGGTTTCATTCTGATTGAAATAGTCTGAAAGGGCTTAAATGTTGATACTTTTAGTAACCTTAGTAATCTGAAGTACCTTTAATGTACTAGATATATAAAAATTAGGCAAATCATCTTGTTAGCATTGATAAATACAATTACAGTTTATCAACAGTTACATGAATCCTATTGTTTATATTTCTTTTATTAACTATTATTTTGGTTTAATATATAAAATAATATGCAATTCTATTAGAATTAATCCTCAAAGAAAGATTAAACTTTTTCTGAAAGTAGTTGGTCGGATCCGAAACCACCTTATCAAGTACAAGTGTGAAATTCACCTTACCCACGGAGAGTTAACATCGCACAAGTCGCATTATCTTTGATAGAAACCATTTACTTTTTTTTTTAAATATTACTTAACTTCATAGCTTGTGATTAGCTTAATTGAATCGATGGTTCCCATTATGTTGTATATATAGTGAGAAAAACTCACTCGGAATGCAAAAATACCTTATTAATTTTTATTTGCAAATTGTTTTTAAATCAAACTCTTTTTTTTTTATAATATAGTCGCATCAATGAAGCTTTTTCGTCGAATGACCTCAGAAACAGCTCCGATTATGATCTTTTGTTTTTAAATATTTGTTTTTTTATATTAATCAAAATCAGAAACCTTTCAAAGGGGGGAAATAATTGTTTAAGACAATATGTACGTTATTTATTTGAGAAATCAGTTTCTGCGTGGTTTCTTTGAAAAAAAAATACTCTTGTATTAATTATGGTATTAAGAATAGTTGTTCAAAGTACAATTGTACACGTATTTCACAAAAATTTCAAGTGATCAAAGAATAGAGCAAACTTTCATGAAGTCCATTAAAGTAAAGGGTGATCCTTTTAGACGTAGAGCAACACCAAGTGTTGTCTTTAAATGGTAAGAGCAACGTTGTAAATAACGTTACACAGGCGTAATGGACGGAATGGAAGAATTTTGTCGGGTATCTTTTGAATCATCATACCGCTAGGAATAGCAGAATAAATGAAGATTCATCAGCAGTAAATAGAATTCAGAAGTTTTTAATATTCACAACTCCTATCCAGAATTACCGGAACTGATAGCCATTTCCACAGGAATTGAGGTAAGGAAACTATTAATTGTTATAAAGATAATAGGAATTAATTAAAGAAAAAAATGATAGGTTTAAACTTTGAACATATAAAAATGGCCATAAAGATACAACTAATTATTTATTGAGCATGAACAATAAAATCAAAGTTAATAATAGTGAAGTAGCTGTAGTCCAAATATAATTTTCCAACGCTTATGCTTTATAAGAAAGAGTAATGATGGACTTGGTCAATATTTTAACTATGAGCTGACTACCTATCTTCTTTCAGTTTTGGTAATTTGTGTTTGTTTAAACAATACAAATAATTATTTCCCCCTTTGAAAGGTTTCTGATTCTGATTAATATGAAAAAACAAATATTTAAAAAAAAAAATGATCGGAGCTGTTTCTGAGGACTTTTTAAGAGTGCCCATTTTATGCCTTCATTGATGCGGCTAATAATAATACGATGACTGCCAACTAGAAGATAACGCGAAGGTTATGTGTTGATAACTAGGAGTTATATCCCAGTTTGGGCCCCGAATTCGGATTGCATACCCACATATCCGACCGCTAGAGTGAAGCGACATGGCCGGGCAGGTCGAAGTGTGTCGTGGACAACAGAGACGCATCATCTCGCATTATCTCGTAGTTGGCTTCTGCAGTGAGATTTCTGTTACACAAACCTACTAGGAGACACTTTTTTTTTTAATTGTAAACTTTATACTATTAATATGTACTCTTTAATTTTTATTTACGTTAGTACCTTTTAGAAATATCAACATTTTTCAGTCTCTATAGAGTTTATTTGTTTTACAATTAGTACAAGCTAGAACAAGAGATTTAAAACTAATGTTTTTTTTTTTTTTCATATTATTTTTTTATACTTCAGCATGCCATGAAATATAGATGTTATTGCTCTGACCTGCGGCGTGGAAATTCAGTTTTATTTTTTTCATAAAGACGAGTCGATAAATTGAAATCAATCAAAAGCAGAAATCAATTATATAAAAAAAAAATTAGAAATGTTTTTCATTCTTAGAGAAGATTGACAAAACTATCGTATGACCACTCTAAGCGTCTATGTGCTTTTGAAAATTATGTCCTCTTTATGAAAGATTTAAAATGAAAACGTAAAACTTCATATCCTTAAAGAAAATACATTTTTCGAAGAAGATGGAAAATTGTTTTTACCTCTTATGCGATGCTCTCTTTTCCCATCTAATGGAGTGTGTGGGACGAAGTTTTCGCTTAAACAAAATCATATTATCGTAATTTCATATTCCGTAAAAATTCTGACAAAGGATTTTTTTTTTTATTCTGTCATATGAAGAGAGGAGAGGAGGTAAGAATCGCTGACTCGCTTGCTATACCTGTATAGAGATAAAAGTCAAACATATTTTTATTTTATTTTTTTGTGAACCAAAAAAAGTGAAAATGATAATCCTTAAACGAATTGTTAAATTGATATATATAACGAATTATTTAGAAAATCATATTTTGTAAACGAGAGGTAAAAAAAAAGTTTATCTTATATCTGATAAGCACCTATTTATTTTTCACGGAATGTGGCTAAGGTGTATTTTTGGCAATGATACTATAATTATGTACCTTACAGATACCGTTAACAGAAAGAAGTAATAACTTGATTAATTCATAAATAAATCCAAGTTTTGGGATTTTTTTTCCTTATCGCTGAATATTTTGAAAATGTATGCAAAATCAATCAGGAGATCACGTTTCCTCTGTGGTAACAATTTTTTTTTTTAATTAGGTAATTTGTAAGAAACCGTCGTTATATATAAATATCTTAATGATCTCCAATATGTATACGATCTTCTTAGGTTTTAAAAAAATTACACTCGCAGACTCGTCCAATATTCATCGTTCAAGCCCAAGCCCTCGAGATCAGCCTTAACGCAATCCTCCCATCGACGCTTCGGCCTACCTTTCGGACGCCTACCAGTCGGAAAAGCGAATACCAAATTTCTCGGAATCCGTTCCTCACCGAGCCCAACAACTTTACTCGCCCATTTGAGCCTCCGCGATGCTATCAATTCAATTATATTCACAGGAGAAAAGTTCCGCAATTACGCGTTGTACAACCTTCTAAACTCCCGTTGGCCTGATCTCTCTTCGGACCAAATATTTTACGCAGTACCTTATTTTCGAAAACCTCAAGCCGTTGTTCCTCCTTCAAAGTAATCGGTCGTCGGAAGAATAATAGTTTTATAAATTCTAACCTTTAAGTATTTAGATAAAACTAAGTAACTTAGCAACTGAATAGTAACACACATTTCCCACCTTTAACCGGGACTTTATTTCTTCCTGGATTTCATTTTTTCTTGTTATCATTGAACCTAAATACTTGAATTTCACTACGTGTTTAAAAGTATGCCCTGATATATCAATATCACCAAGATCGCCACCGTTTCTGCTACTAATCATATATTTCGTCATATCACAATGAATAAAACAATGAATATTCAATGGAAATGTTCCCAGAAATTCGCTTCAGTCGAAACGGTTATTCACGTATTATCAGTTTCTAGTTTCTTAAGAATCGATTTTTCACCAAATTCACAGAAATAAAAGATGTCCATAAAATCAACAAACACTGTTTTCGAGCTGTTTAAACTCATCTTTGGTCCCGGATATCACTCAGCTATTTAAATTTAAAAGTAATCATAGGGAATGGATTTATAAGATTCTATTAAGGTAAGATACCAAATGTTCTGTTTTATTTAATAATAATAATAATAATAATAATAATTCTTTATTTATTCTGGGACGAGTCCCTTAAGAATAATAATACAGGAAATGAATAAGGGTCTTAAGACTAGAGTCTTAGAGTAAAAAAAATTAAGAATATAAAGATAAGTAAAAATAACAACAGAATTGAATTAATAAGATGAAAAAAAATAAAATAACTCAAAAGACAACTTCTAATAAAATGTGAATACAAGAAAAATATAAATAAAGATATATCTAAAATGAGTACAGAAAATAACATATAATTAAAAGTATAATAATATTATTTTAAAAAAATTAAAAATATATAGTTAAAAAAAAAAAATTACAATGCTTCTATATGTTTGTAAAATTATATGTGATTTAATCTTTCATCTTTGAAAAGATAATTTTCTTTAAATAACATTTGCTACGAATGTATCCATTAAAGTTAAATAACGTATCTGTCTGCTTTATTTGTTGATTTTCCCTGAAACTAGGATCTAATTGGGATTATTGGGGAATTGGATTGACAGGAAATGGCTGAATAGACGGGATTTGAATGTTGAAAGAGTTTGGGAGTGACGGATGTCGGAAGGGATAGAATTCCATAGAGATGCGGAGCGGATTAAGAATGATCTATCGAAAGATGTGGATCGATGGGGCGTTATATACAGATCAGAAGGCCGCGAGCGGGTGTTACGAGAACGAACGGAGGATTTGAATTTAAGGAGATCAGAGATGTAGAACGGACATCGGGATTGGATTACTTGGTAGAGGAAGGATGCTAGGAAGTACTTACGGCGGAAGGAGGGGTAAAGCCACTTTAACTCTTTGTAAAATCGGGTGACAGAAGTGTCTCTGGATATCCCAAAGATGAAACGTATAAAGCAATTAAACATTCGTTTTAGTTTTGCCTCGAGATCCCCAGAGACACTCCCATACACCGCACAGCAATAGTCAAAGTGGGGAAATATTAAGGAGCTAACCAAAAGCTTACGGGTTTCCATTGGAAGGAGAGGACGTAGATGATTCAGAAATTTTAATGTGGAAAATGTACGACGGGAGATTTCGGTAACATGGTTTTTCCAGGAAAGGGTGTTTGATCAAAGGTGGTGCCGAGGTTTTTAACGGATTGATGGAATTTTATTGGATTGTTATTCAGAAACAGAGTAGGAATCGATGGAAGGGTCTTAAGGAGGGGATTGGAACCTATTACAATTGCCTTGGTCTTCTCAGCGTTCAAATTGAGCTTGTTCTCAGCTGCCCAAATGCTGATTCGATTCAAATCTTCTTGAAGCATTTCTGTGGCTAGTAATAGGTCGGAAGGAGGAAAGGATAGATACATTTGAACATCATCAGCATAGATATGGTATTGGGAATGATGGATGCTTAGAGGAAGGTCATTAATGTATACTGCGAATAGGGTGGGGGATAGTGATGATCCCTGAGGAACACCACAGGACATAGGTAAAGTCTTGGAAGGAGGTTGACCTGGGACAACTACATATTGTGAGCGGTCGGAGAGGAAGGATTTGAACCAGCGTAAAGCACTGTTGGATAAAGGAAGATTTTGTAGTTTGGTAAGGAGGATATTATGGTCAACTGTATCAAAAGCTTTAGAGAAATCTAGAAGGATTAGGATGGTTAATTTTTGGTGTTCTATGGCGGATTGGAGGTCGTGCGTTATTTTTAGGAGAGCGGACTGTGTTGAATAACCAGGTCGGAAGCCGGATTGGAGAGGATCAATAAGGGAACGTTCTTCTAAAAAAATTGATAATTGGTTTTGTGCAAGACGTTCCAGGGGTTTCGAAAGATTAGAAAGGAGCGAAATGGGACGGAAATCAGACGGTGAGGATGGATTTGAAATTTTATTTAATGGACGAATTAAAGCAGTTTTCCAAGGTGTAGGAAAAATGGAATTTTGAAAGGAAAAATTGTAGATATGATAGAATATTGGCATAAGGACGGGGAGACAGGATTTTATTAGTTTCACTGGGATATTGTCGGGTCCATAATCATTGGTCTGAGATTTAAGGATAGCTCTATGTATTTCATCATAGGAAAGGTGAGAGAAGAAGAAGCTCTCTGGGTTGAAATTATGATGGTTGATATCAGCTGTAGGAGAAGGATTAGAAGCAAAGGATATAAAATGATTGTTGAGCTGGTCCGGAGAAACAGAAAGGGGAGTGAAGTTATTGGATTCTGGGAGAGATAATTTTCGGATTATTTTCCATTTGGATTTGGAATCAGGAGCATTGGAGAGGGAAGTATGAATGTGGTAGGATTTAGCACGTCGAACTGCGGCCTGGGTTTCATTGCGAAGTTTTTTGAAGCATTCGTAATCAGCTGGTGTATGAGTGCGGCGAAATTTTCGCCTCGCTGCTTCTCTTCTTTTCATCATTTCCCTTATTTCAGGGGTTAGCCAAGGCGCAGTTGGACGACGTATCATTCTGGTTCTTAAAGGTGCATGGAGGTCTAGTATAGATTTAAGGTTTGAGGTGAGAGTGGATATCATAGGATCGATGGAATTATAGGAGTATATGGTATCCCAAGGAAATGATTCCAGATCTGGTTGAAGGGATTCGAAGGAGAGGTGGTTCAAACTACGATAGGAGATCACTTTAGGAATGAAGGATTTCACTGGTAAGTTATATGAGATCTGGATAAGGTCGTGTGAAGAAAGAAATGGAACCGGGTGCTGGGAGGATGAAAGGACCTTTAGAGGAGAGTCAGTAATGTGAAGGTCAAGCCAGGTGTCGGAGAATTGGGTATGATGGGTGGAGGAGTAAGGAACAAGGTAAAGATTCAGAGAATAAAGTAAGTTATCTAGGAAAGATTTATTATAGGATTCCGAAAGCATATTTGTATTGAAATCTCCTGAGATAATAACATTGGAATAACTGGAGACAAGTCTGGTAAGGGAGGATTCAAAAAGGTTATCGAATGGAACGTGAGGAGGTCGGTATACTATGGCATACAGGAGCGGTGATTTATTGGATGAGATTTCCACGAAGAGGTATTCAAGGTGGGGATAGTCAAAAGAAGGGGATTGGAGAAGGACTTTGACCTTGAGACTATGGTGTACATACAGCCCCACACCACCACCCCTGCGATCAGATCTATCGTGGCGGAGAAAGGAATAATTAATGAGGGATACTTGTGAGGAAGGGATGTGGGGTTTTAGCCAGGTTTCGGATACTGCAATGATATGATAAAAATTATCAAGAAAGTACAGTTGGAATTCATCATAGTGGGAAATAAGGGATTGTGCATTGACGTGACAGGATGTAAGGATATTAGTCATAACTAATGTGGAAGATGGGATACACGAGAAAAGGTTGGTGGAGGATAAGAAATAGGCTATAACTAATTTTTAAAATATGCATAATTTCAGAATTAATTAATGTAAAGTTATAAAATAGTATAAGGAGTAAAAAAATGAATGATCTATTAATAATTTTGATAAAATAATTGATAATTTGGAAAATAAAATAAAATGTTATAACTATAGCAAATAAAACATACAGATAACCGCTATCAAAATGAGGAGAGATAAGGTGAACACGATGATTTAAAGATAGTTGATAGAAAATATTGATAGCCTTCCAATGAAAAAAACTAATATTTTTGTCCGTTAAGTATGAAATAAAAACAATAATTAGTAAAACAAAATTATCCTCGTTACAAATAATATAAAGTTCTACAAAAATAATTATAATGAGGAGACTTGACTTCTGAATTCAACTAAAAACATCTAAGTCAGATGATTTGCTGATTATGACCGCTGGATAACCGTCAGTCTTCCGACACCTGACCCTGCCCCCGCTGAACCATACATATTTTATATTGGCAGTTACCTTTTTCTGGCGGGCTAGCCAGTAGAGGTGTCGGTTAGTGGACGTCATCGCCTCGCTGACGTAGACTCGGTGACTGTCATTATCTTGCCAGCCCAGGTGTCGGGTAGAAAAGTCTCTTTTTACTTTTCGTTGCCGCACTAAGTCATCTCTCACAGTCCGTCGAACAAACCGAGCGATTATAGTCCCCGGTGTCCCCGCTTCTTTGGGCCTGAGACGAACCGCGTGATCGAGATCTCCCGGGCTGAGCAAAGTGAATTTATTGCATGTATATAATATGTATAATGAAATAATAAAAAAAAAATCATTATTCTGGGACCAAGTCCCCTCAGAAAAAAAAAACAATGAAAGAGAGACAATTCTTATGGTCTAGTTCCTTTCAAATAAAATATTTCAACAGTCTAATATTCTAATAGTTATATACACGTGGAGCACGCTCTTATACATACACATATTTATACTATAAAAAATAGTTTTTTTTTTTTTTTATTTATTTATCGAAATTTACAACTGTAATTCATATTACAACAAGTAAATATGCTAAAAGAAATTCACATGAGGCAGACTTGTAGAGGAAGAACCCAACGGTAGCACTCCAGTAACTATTTTAAACTAGAAGGTCTCGAGGCCATCTTCTTTTCAGACGCCTCGGAGGATTATCAGGAATCGAACAGGAAGCCAGGGTTGAAACTAATTGGTTGGGGTGGGAAAGGAGTTTGTCATGGAAGGATTGATACCTGGTTCGGGCCAAGTCAGCAACATATGGAACATTTAGGTCTTTATGGATGATTTTATTTGGGACAAAGTAAGGAGCGTTGAGGATTTTACGAAGGATTTTGGATTGTAAAGATTGGATACGGGAAGAATTCGATGGTTTAGTAGAGCCCCAAAGCTCAACTCCGTAAGTCCATATAGGCCTTATGATGGTCATGTATATGAGCCTTTTGTAGTTAAGTGGAAGGTTTGAGCGTCTGTTTAGTAAGTGTTGTAGTAATCGAAAGCGGCGAGCAGTTTCTTGTCTTTTCAGTCTTGTGTGCGGATTCCATGTGAGACGTTTGTCAAGGAGGAGTCCTAGGTACCGGATCTGTTCAACTGGGACAAGTGGAATATTATGAAAGGATACTGGAGGACAGGATGTCATTGGCTTACGACGAAGGGTAAAGGTGGGATTTGTTGGAATTAATTTTAATTCTCCAATTCTGACACCATATCTTAAGGTATCTGATGTGGGTTTGAAGGGTTTGAGAGGCAGTTGGATCGTTATTGACTGATAACACACAAGTGTCATCAGCATAAGTGGAAAGGAAGTGTTAGGATTGGTTGGGAGATCAGCTGTATATACTGTGTAGAGAATGGGTCCTAGGATACTGCCTTGAGGAACACCAGCGGGCTGAGTAAAAAGAGATGAGTAGGACCCATTGTGATTTATTTTGAAGGATCTGTCAGTGAGGTAGGACTGGATAATAAGGAAGTATGTTGGAGGGAGGAATTTTCAGAACGGAAGATTCAGATTCAAATAGTTAATGGAAGAGATGGTGCTTAAAAGAAGAGAGAGAGGCGGTTTTACGGATACAAATTGGCAGTGAATTCCAAAATAATGATGAGCGAACGAGAAAGGATTTGTGAAAGGACTGAGTTCTATGTGATGGGGTATAAATATTGATATAATAATAATAAGTATAAATATATGTTTATTTATTTTAAGAGGGTTTTTATTTGCAGCATATTCTGTTGATCAAGCTAAGCTCATAATATTGTAAAATATAAACACAATTCCTTGAAAAATAACTACCTATTGCTTTATAAGTAAATGTTGCTTACAAGGAAAAAAAAAATTTTTTATAAGAAAAATTCTTTACCTTTAGTGTTTGAAAGTTGATTGTGATTAAGAAAAAATGTTATCTACAAAGGGAATTCCCTTTTAAACCTTCTTAAAGTTCGAGTCAAAGGCTTCTTTATCTAAGAAAAGCGAAAGAAAAAAAGACTGATGAAACTAAAACAGGTTTCGGGATGTTTCGATGGGAAATTTAAAATGTTCGCTTCCTAAAAATAATTAATATTGATTTTATTAATATCTACTGACCTTATAAGATGAAAACTTAAAATTTGAATTAAGGATTTGAGAATACTCCTTGCTCCAGATTGTGTTATAAAAAAGATAAGGTCTAGTAAATTGTCTGGAGGTATTTTCCGGAGACATTTTTGCGTCCTCCAAAAAGGAGATACATCTAAAGACTATATCTTAATTCAGTAGAGGGGCTGACTTTTATAACAATGCAAAAGGAGAAGAAAAACTGCATGTAAGATTTTAATGTGGGTAAACTCGTATCCAACGTCTGTGGAACACATCAAAGAAAAAAAAAAAAAAAAAAAGGAAACGGTCGCTTGAACTTCTGAATACCAAGGATTATTTTTAGAATCCTTTGACACCTGTCATATCCAGAAGTATCTGAAATATTTCAAAACAAAACTGGAAATATTACTTTCCCTTTGTCGAATGTGAACGATTTTTTGTGTGTACGAAACATGGCCGCTGTCCTTTTAAGACTCCAAGTCAGATGTCTAGGCACAAATAGAAATCAGCTGAGACCGTTTTTTTGTTTCTTTGAGTTTTCATTTTCTTGGAAATTCTAGGTAAATAAGAGATATGCGCATAATAAATGTTTCTTACAATATTTCTTTCTGGACAGTTATATGATAAAACGTATCACATTGATTCATAATTATAATATTGAACGCTAATTATTGGGTTGTTTCACATGAAATGTCCGTTTTTATAGTTTCTGAAATACATAAAGGATTTTGCAGGTCTCTGTTGTTTTCTTCCGATTGTTTACGTATTTAAAGTAAACAGCTACTAATCCTTTACCTTTGTATTATAAACATTAGCTTCCCAATCAATTACCTACATTTTAGTATACCTCCAAATATGAACATGGAAACACGCGATTTTCGAGTAATATTTTTGTACAAGTTTAAACTCGGCCATTCAGCAGCCAAGGCCGCTAGAAATATTTCAAGGCGTATGGGGAAGGGAGTGTTAATGAAAGTACCATTCGCCGTTTGTTTGCTAAGTTTTCAGCTAAGGATACCGACTTGGAAAACCTTCAACGAGGAAGACCTCCGTTCGTAATAGACAACGATCCGTCCCTAACATAAAGTAGAAAGAAACCTCAACCAAAAAGTTAAAGGACTCTCTGCACAACTAAATGCAAGTGCATCTATCGTTTCCAAACATTTAAAGTGTATTGGGAAAGTAAAATAGCTCGATACATGGGTACCTCATGATCTCACTGAGCGGCAGCAAGACCTCATGTTTCAAAACATACCGTTCTTGAAGTTGGTCCTAACATATTCTCCCGACTTGTCTCCAACAGATTACCACCTGTTCAGGAATTTAGACAACTTCGTCAAAGGAAAACTTTTTGAAAATGATGATCAAGTAAAGAGTACGTTTTGAGATTTTGTTTCACTTCAAAGCTCATAGTTTTTCAGTTCGGGGATAAAAAAGTTGGTGTCACGTTGGGAAAAATGTGTAAAAAAAGAAGGTAAATACTTCGAATAAAAATATCTTGTTTTCATATCGTATTTTTGATAAAAATCCTTTCCCTTGAAAAGGAACATTTCATGTGACACAACCCAATATCAATTTATATTAATAACAAATGACTTTAATAAAACAATTAATTAAATTTCAACGTTTACTAACCAAAAATATTGTTATGTAATATTAAATTATAAGGATATAGTTATAGTAGCGTTAAACAATAGTTCTAGGAGCGCCGTTAATTGTTGGAGGATAGTAAAGGAGACATCTATCCACCGTAGGGTGACAATTTATTATTATGGTCGCAAAGGAGAGAAGTCCCTTTAATAAATTTTATTTTTATCTGGGCCAGATTCACGACTCGGGCCTGTACGAGACCCTTTTTTCATAAGCCGTGAAAAGTTTTTATGTCCCGGGGAAGACAGTACCATTCTTCCCCCTAGCCTAGTATTCACAGCATTCCAGGCTATAAAATATCTTAGGCTTTAGGGCGAGGCCAGCTGTGTGACCTCATTGATTTCTCAAATCTTATCACAAAAACTAATACAGATTCAACACTGAACTTACTACTTCCTTGTGCCATATTTCACTCAGCCATTTTTTACTTTTGAAGTATAAGTTTATAGGATTATAAATAAAAAAAAATGTTTTTTCTATTAAATTATATGTAATTTGTATACATCCCTTATCAGCGTAATTTCTGTTTTGCTTTTCTCAGTGCCTGTTCATGAACCAACATAATAAAGAGGAGAGAAAGCTTAAGGAAGGCTGCACTCCTCAGTCTTCTGAAACTCAAGGGAACAGTACACGTATATAGGCCTTATGTAATATGAACATATATTATTAGTAAAGAGGAAGTTGTGATAGTTCAATGTTGCCACCGTCGTACAGTATCGTACAGGTTATATTTTTTCAATTTAAAATTATTTCATGAAAACACATATTTCACAATAAAATAATTGGGATTCTCATGGAAATTAATTTATACCTTTAAAATGTAATCCTAATATTTTATTTTCATAATTTATATTTCATTTCCATGCTTCGTTACTAGTTCAACAGAGGGCATCCACACACCTATGAACGTTAGAAGAAGAATGTATTATAATGATCATAATGTTTTACGGTATCGTGTAGTCCATGAGCTATTCGCTTGGTTTTTTGTTAAAATTTAAATTAAAAAACAACTACAATACCTCTTCTTCGCTTCGATCTGTGATATCATAAACTTCTCTGACAGTTTCTTTTCTAATTAGAACGGTTCTCAGAAGCTTTCTTCCTTATCTCCAGTTCTATATGGAATGTCTTAGCTTGTTACGAAACTTTCCCTTACTAAAGTTTTTACCCGAAGGATATCGGTTTGGATCCGATGATTCCTTTAATAACTCAAAAATGTTTAGATGAATTATGTCAAAGCATTTGCGTTATGAATAATGAATCATATTTGTAGTTGTTTTCCTTTTTTTTCTTGGAAAATGACATTTTATAAATAATTTTATATAGACTTATCAGTAAGTAACTTTTGAAAGAAAGTCAAATCACAAGTTTAAAAGGATATAAGTAAATATAGGTAAACAAAGTAGAATTTACAAGACAAATTAACATTTAGTATTTTTGGTTTAAAGTATTATGAATTGGTCTAACACAAATGAGCAATATTCAGTATAGACATAGTGAAGGTTGCTAAATTTGTCTCTATACTCTGCGCGTTTAACCCAAGAGATTTTATTGAGTCTACGGCTTTTAAAATCTTACTTTCGTAGTTTGGAAAATGAAGGAAGGCGGGAGAAATGCAGACCATGTCCAAATGACCTTTGCAAAGTCGAAAAGTCGGAGTAATCCTGGAATGAGCCTCGAGGATTTCAAAGATCTCTGCTTCAGTTTAATAATTGCTTTACTCCAACAGGCGCTTCTCATTTCTTATAAAATGGGAGAAGAACAAAATATCTTGAATTTCGAAAAGTTCTTGTTTTGCTCATTTAATGAAAATTGCATAAAATCTTAGTAAAAAAAAAATAAATTAATAAATAAAAAATAAAAGCCTGTACCTCTACAACCCATGAATGGGTCTCAGGTTCAGTACAAATAGAGATTCTTACTGTTTCACTGTCAACGACCGTGCAAGGAGGTGATTAGGCCAATATCATGTTCTGCCGCCAGAATTTTCCCTAATTTTGGGTACTCATTTTATAGAGGCTGGGTGTGTCCCAGGAGGGTCTCCATACCCCAGGGTTGCTCCACAGCCGAAATAAAAGAATAAAAAATTCTGCCTCAGGCAGTACTCGAACTTCGGACAGTAGCCTAATGCTCTATCGATTAGTCCACGTCGTTCCTGATGTCTGCAACTCTTCCTAAATCTGAAAATTGGAAATATCCGTCAATATAAGAACTGTAAGAAATAAAATACCTTCCACTTCAGAACCGAGCTCTACAATGTGTTAAAAGATGTACTAAACTTAAATTGAGTTACTAATTATTTTTATGAATAATACTCAATTTGTAGAATAATTATTACAGTGAGAATTGAAGTTATTTCAAAACGAAAAAAGGATCGTTGAAGTCGGTCAAGGAATAGCATAGATATTTCATTTTGAACTATGCAGTGGTGATTGGGCATTTTCCTGAATATGAATTGGTATTTTTGCTACTTCGATAAATTACCCAAATCTATTACCCGAAGGTATTCTAACAAATATTCCTTAGAATATCTTCGGGTTATAGAAAGACAAATATCTGTGACATATGTAAAAATCGTATCTGTATTGTATTTTGTGTTATAATAAAACCAGAGGGTATGAAAAAAAAAGATGAATTAACCGCTTTTAATGATTAATACTTAGGGTAGCCCGTAGCTGAGTGACTAGAGAGCTAGTCTATCATGCTATAGTTGTGAGTTCGAATCCCAGTATCGGCGGGGCTTTTATAAGAACGTAATTAAATGGGGATTCCCTCACAGCATTATATACATCCCTCATATTAATCTTTAACTCCTTGCTGAATGCATCCAGGGTGACTTGTGGAGTAGTGGCTAGCATAACAGCTCTCTCTGCTTAAGTTCGAAAGTTCCTCTTTTAACAGTTTCTTTTAAAGGACGAAATAGGACCAAGGATTTTTACTCACTAAAACAAACATAGAGCCATCTGCTGGTTTTGAACTTTCGAACTTAAGCAGAGAGAGCTGTTATGCTAGCCACTACTCCACAGGTGACCCTGGATGCATTCAGCAAAGATTAAAGATTAATATGTCCAAGGTAACCTGTTCAAACCCGGCAGATTCAAACACCTTGTTGAATGAATTTAGGGTCACCTGCGGAGTAGTGGCTAGCATAACAGCCTTCTATGCTTAAGGTCGCAAGTCTAAAACCAGCAGATCGTCCTATATTTGTGCACCACAGATGACTTTTAATAGATTTAATAAGTAAAACTCGTAAAAGTCCCTCCCTATCTTAAGCAACCCTGATTAGGCAAAACTTAGGACTCCCGCTGCACCGTCGGATTAAGCACAGTAACATAAAGTGACGTTAGATGGATAAACAACAACGAGATTTAATAAAAATGTTAAATTCTTGGTAGCAAAAGTCATTAAATTAACTGTATAAAACGGGTACAAGAAATTATGAAATTGACTGAAAAAATTATGAATTTGATTGAAAAAATTATAAATTTGACTGAAAAAATTATGAATTTGACTGAAAAAATTATGAATTTTGATTGAAAAAATTATGACTTTGACTGAAAAAATTATGAATTTGACTGAAAAAAGCTATATAATAAAAATACTAAAACGGCAGCACTAAGAACATTTATTATGATCATTAAATGTATTTGCATTCATAAATTTTTTTTTTTATGAATGGGACATGTAATTTTTTTCTTATCTCATTTATAGTTTAACAATCAAGTAACAAATAAAACAATATTGAATGGGATATTTCTTTTTCTCTTCATCCTCCTTTTATTTTTCAAACAAAGCATATAAAATAATATATGTACATACATATAACTAGATAATATTTCCTTCTTTTGCCCTATGGCATTTTAAGATGACTAATACATAAAAATGCACTGTATGTTCCTAAAAGTAAAAGAATCAACGAATGAATGGGATCAAATTGCTCTCAATATTGTAAATCCTGCGATACTATGTCAATGTCGAGTAGCAAGGAAATTACTAATTATATTATTTTACGTCAAAAGATTCATCTGTCGCTCTCCATACTGATTGTAAAAATCTGGTGCGGCCAACACACGACTTTCAATTACCTCCGTTTTTAAAATCGAATAAAGAATACTCAAACACAGTTAGGGATAAAAATGAGTGAAACCATTAAAGAACTGATTGAATTGAATTTCTATATAAACATATAATTTCTATCTAAAATAATCAGTAAGTTTTATCGGCTTTTCATCACTCTCTATTAACTTTTAAAAGCTTGCGTATAAGATAATATATTTTCTAAAGCATTTAGCTTTCCAACGGTATACTATACATCTATATCACTGTTTTTATGTTCAAAAACGAAAAAATCGCATTAAAAAAATATGTTTTCAATTTTCTACTTTAGTTGTTTATAAAATTCGCTCAACTTGCATATTTAGCTGTCAATCATCAATCCTAACAAGATAATATTGTTATTTTTATAGAATTAAAGGTTTTTAAAGGAAGAAAATTTAAAATATCGGCATTTCAGCCCTGTAATACTATTTTAATCAGGATGAAACTTACATGATATTAAAGCCCATTGAATTTGACATGGATATAGCGAGTTTAATTAAAATCGTTTTAGTCGTTTTGGGGACAATAGTAAAAAGGTGCAAAATGCATGGTAGGTCTTCCGGTAAGCTGATTTTGTTGAAAAAGATTTTGTAACATTTTGGTTGTATAGTAGTCTTATATATAAGTCCACACACAGACCTTTTTGCGGGACTTGGTCATTTGGACTCAGGAGACCCTAAAACGTGTATTTCCTTCGAAAACTGGAATTCAAAAATTTTCACTATGGCAATACTTTCCCTTGCTATATATTTCATATATAGGTAAGTGAAAGTATAAACTGGCGGTTGAGCGATATTTCAGCGAAATCACCTCCCTGCACTACCGTTGGAGAAGTAATAAAACGATCCTAATTCAGTACTGATCCCACGGTCTTTTATGGGCTGCATTAAGTTCGTTCGCTTAAAAATATTATTTATAAAACATCTGTAAAACAGATGGTTTATCTAATGGTTCTTATAATAAAAACAACTTAATAAACTTAGTATATTAAAAGCATGAGTTTGAAAAGTGTCGTATAAACATTTATGATAATGAACGCTAAACTCACCTTATTAAGTTTAATTGAATGTTTATGTATGAATATATAATGTATGATAATAGAGCTAAAATGGTCTTTGGTACTTTTTGGCCTTAAAGTATTTTTATAAAGACACTGTATTAAAGAAATTTTATAATAATCACCTCCAATTGATTTTAAATGATGGAAAAAAAGAAAGAAAAAAGAACACCTTATTTAAATATTAATAAATTACAGCCAGTCAAAGCAGGCATGAAAAAAAACAACAACTGTTTTTGTATTTATTATAAAACACCGGCAAAAAAAGTTGTTGGTCAAAACTTTTTCAACAAAGTAAACCGTAGAAAATTTAACATACACACGCCGTCAGAGGAATATTATGACACTTAATGTCAAGAGTCCCTTTCAGTTTTCTACCTGCGTCGGTGGTCCCACAGATATTATTATAAGCAAGCAGCTAACCAGGCGGATACTCTGCAGACAGACCAAGCTCCCCCTCTATAAGACATTGGTGCATCCCGTACTGGTCTATGGACCAGAGTGTTGGGCGACTTCAAAGGCGACCGAGAAGGAACTCCTAATTTTTGAAAGGAAAGTTCTCCGCCATATTTTTGGAGGAGGCCAAGACCCGTGAACGGGTTGTAGCGCCGTGAAAAAAAAAGAAAAAAAGAAAATATGTGTATATATAATATTTTTTATATTATTATAAAAAATATATATTTACACAGGCCACCGATAAAAAGAATTGAGTTTTATCCAATTCCTGCGTTATTTAGTGTGCTGATCCTGAAAACTATTATACGAAATTTATATTACCCACCATTCTAATATTCAAGAAATCATTATCCAAAATGTGAAAAAATAACCTTTCTTTTATTCAAAATGATATTCTTCTTCCAGTGGTGCGACAAGTCTTGTAGGCCCTGGGTCTCGTGTTGTAATCTCCTGGATGATTACACTCACGTTTCTTGATGCATTTTGCAGTGTTGGGCCATCACTCCCTGGGCCTAATTTTGTGAGTGACCACCTAATTTTGTGGCTGAAGGTTCTGATATACCCGGGGAGAGGCTAAGAGTGAATCCCCATTTAATTACATCCTGGGACTGAGATTCGAACTCACAACCTGTAGCATGAGAGACCAGCACTCTAGCCACTCAGCCACGGGCTCCCCTTAAAATGATATTAGGTTGGCAAATTTGATCAAATGTAATTTCTGGGTGCGGAAGAACTTCGTAGCCCAGTTCTTTCAATTTTTGCACGGTATGTTTTGAAACATGGGGTCTTACTGCCGCTCAGTGAGATCATGAGGTACCCATATATCGAGCTTTTTTACTCGGAAGAAAACAACAGAGACCTGCAAAATCCTTTATGTATTTCATAAACTTTAAAAACGGACATTTCATGTGTAACAACCTAATAGATGTGAGTGTTTGAGTCAATCTGTGTATGGATGCGTGTAGCTTACATCAACTTTTTCACAAACTTTCACAAAAAGACCACTTTGCACTACAGCATTTACACAGTTTTAACAATCTCTCAAAATCGGTTAAAGTTTTTATTAATCTCGCTACATTGCTGTATAATCAAATGGTATTTGTCTTAACTGAAATCACTGGATTTAAACTTCAAATGTTTCTTTAATTTAATCTTCTTTTTTTCATACAAAATAACTTAATTTTCTTTTTTTTATTATTGAACATTAACTTTTTCACGCCAAATAAAAATCTTGCAAATTAATAATTATACAATGGCATTAAAATTAATATAGGTTATGTAGGTAATCAACATTCATGTATAGTAATAAACTAATCAAACAGCATTCGACAGACGTATCAGCAACACTGTCAATTATTGTATATTCAAGGAAAATGGCCTATTACCACTGGTAAGTTCAGTATATTCCCTATATATACATACATATATTATATATTATATATATATATATATATATATATATATATATATATATATATATATATATATATTTATATATAAATATATTTCATATAGCATTTCAACGATTCTTTTTCCTTTTGTAAGAAATTTTGAAATCCTTTTCAAAGAATTCTCAAAGAAATTGCGGACAGACCGATATTTTTCTGTTTTTTTCAGTCGATTAAGAAGGCTCATTATTTAAGTTAATGTAAGTCACTCAGAAAATAATTTCCATTTTTAATATAATTTAACACATTTACGCCCGAATGACCCACTGGTGGGTCATACTTGTCTGTTCCGTGGGGTCATACTTGTTTTTAGAAGATATGTTTATTTTATTTTTTCTCAACAATAAATGTTGTAGAGATTAACAAGCATAGTGGTTTAATTATCAAGTATTTTATAACTTTCAACATGCTCCCTCAAAGGATTCTTATCGGTTAATTTCATTTGATTACTCTTCTTAAAGAATTTAATTTACCTTGCGTGATTTCATTTCATACTTTTATCCCTATAAATAAGAATATAATATATAATATAAGAATTATTTTTAATAATAAATAATAATATAAGAATCTTTTTAATTATTTCCATAATTACTCCTCCAAGTCATATGTGTATATCAAAACTGTTATCAAAACAATATCGCATTAAACACGTTGGAACTTGCAACAGTACCGCCCCGCCCCACGAAGCCAAAGTAGCTAACACAGTCCCGCCTCACGGGTAAAACGTAGATATTCGCCCCAGCGTGAACGTATTAATATAAAATAAATCTTTCTACTCAATATAATTTTATTTTATTTCATCAAGTTTAACAATGATACATTTTACATTTAGTTTATCAAGGCTCGCAATGTCCTCAATACTTATGCTGATGACAAGTGTGTCTTATCCGTCCATAATGATCCAACTACTGCATCCCAAACCCTTCAGTCCCACATCACAGCCATTGAAGAATGGTGTCAAAATTGTAGGATTAAAATAAATCCCAACAAATCCACCAAATCACCTTTACCCTTCGTCGCAAACCGATGATTCCTGCCCCTCAGTATCCTTTAATAAAATTACCCTTACTTCTGTAGTACAGATCCGATACCTAGGTCTCCATCTTGGCAAGCGCCTTACTTGGAATTCTCCACACAAGACTGAAACGACAAAAAACTGCTCGAAGATATCGATTACTACAACACTTACTAGACAAACGTTCAAAACTTCCAGTATATTACAAAAGACTTATCTTCATCACTATTATCAGACCTATTTGGACATATGGAATCGAGCTTTGGGGCTCTACGAAACCATCTGATCTCTCCTGCATCCAGTTCTTACAATCCAGAATCCTTCGCAAAACCCTGAATGCTCTTTATTTTGTCACAAATCAACTCCTCCATAATGACCTAAACATTCCATTTGTTGCAGACATAGCCCGTGATAGATACTCCTCTTTCCATTCTAAACTCCATTCTTAACCCACTTGTTCGTAACTTATCTTCCTCAGATATCCCTGATAACCCTCCAAGGCGACTGAAAAGAAGGTCGCCTCGGGACCTACTGTCTTAAAATAGTAAAGTGCTACCACTGGGTAGTTCTTTCTCAAGACATTTTCATGACTTTTTATTTTCATACTACACATTTACTGATTGTATTTTTTAGTACAGTTGTAAATTACTATAAATAAATAAATAAAAAAAAAAAAATATCAAGGAAGTTAAACGAAATTTGTGTGTCAGGATCACCAGATTTTTAATTATCAAAATAGATAACATAAAAATATGTATAGTATTTAATCATGAATGTTGATCTAACAGCATGAGACGACACAAGACAGTTTCCGGTTGCTATGTCGATCATTGACACATGTCATGTCAGGCGGGTACAATTGTGCCCTCAGGCACTTGTGACGTCAGGTTGGCAACATGGTGCCCTACGGGCTGAGGATCATTTACGATAATTAAATTATATAATACCATTAATTATTATTGTTATTATTCAGATTTATAATTATTATATAATAAGATTGACTTAATCATGCGATATTTTAGTTATTAAAGTTTATCGCTAGTTTGATAATAGCGAAAACTGCTTATCCAATCTTGTTCGTATTTTTACAAAATATTCACTGTTTAACTCATTATTTCTAAAATATACACGAAACTATTTGAAACAAATTTTAACTATTACCTTTGGTTTCTGTTTTTATACCTTTTATTCAGGAGAAAATAATGGAAATACCAACAGAAAATCTGTTCATAAAATAACCTAAAGTAGTAATTATTTGTCACTTCCTTTCTGTGAACGAGAATCTCGTGCACTTTTTGCACAAGTTTCACTTATTTCCTTAAATAAATGAGAGTTGTAAATTTACCTGTCAACATTGTAGTTTTTCTAAATGTATTGAACAATATAATTTAACTGTAGAAATAAACAATTATTATAATACAATTTTACAGAAAGGGTTTATGGGTGTTTGTAACTCTATTTACTTCATAATTTGATTTTTACTGAATACTTTTTCTAAAATAATGACCACCCCTACGATATAGATTATGTTAAATAAAGGATTATATGTCAAAATGTATATTAAGTGTGAAATAACATTGTTATTGTTTTCTCGTTTTACAGTTATATATATATATATATATATATATATATATATATATATATATATATATATATATATATATATATATATAATATATATACACACACACACACACACACACACACACACACACATTTTCTAGTAATGTTGCGAAATGGGCAATTAGTACAAATGTGCAAAATTTATAGCCTTTTATAGAAAAAAAAGTTTTTTAATGCCGGCTAGATTATTGCATATTTTTGTTGCACATTCTATAACAAGTTTTTATTCACATTCTTTTAGCAAGATTTTTTGGAGCACAAAAGCAAAACATACTATTGATTTTGACGTGAAATTCCTGTTTCGAAGATGATATTAACGAGAAATTCATAGATGAAAAAATGATTGTTAATTAAAGTTACTGCTGATTGAAAAAAACTGTATTGAAAATTAAATTTTAAAACCCTTTATACATATGAATTTAACTTTCCTTTATTCCAAAGCTCCATGAAAAATATTAAATAATTGTAATCTCAATATTCAAGTTTTGTTTATTGTTTTAATTATTCACAGAGTGGAATAATATCTCATATTTGAACTATTAATACCTAATTACTACTAATACCAATTATGTCCCATGACTATTAAATACGCTATTAGTACTCATTAATTGATACAATAGTTATATAATATCACATTTGATATATTATGTCTTTAATACCTAAATTCTTATTATTTCGTAATAGTAAGAGTAAACAGGAAAATAGAAATATCAGAACAAGGGAAAACAATAAAATTAATATATTTATTTACTGAAATGTATAATAAGGGAAAGTGTTGCGATCTTGAAAATTTTCTAATTATACTTTTTAACGGAAATACAAATTTTAGGGTCCCCTCCGTCCAAATGACCAAGTCCCGAAAAAAGGTGTGTGATTTTATTTTTGTCCGTTGCGGGTAAGATTAGCGCGAAAACTTTATGTTTATTTAAGACGAATATACTCCCGAGATGTTCCAGCAACTTTTTCACTAAAATCGGCTGACCGAAAGTGCTACTGTATACCATACATTTTGCACATTTTTTTTTTAAGTTTTAAGAATTGTAACTAAAAAAAAATTACATTGGTTTACCCCTACCCCATTAAAAACAAAAAATATTTGAAATATATATCCGACGCTTTCTAATTTTAAGATTATTAATATAGGATTTATATAATGAATGATTTTTACTTTCACTTACTATATATAGTAAGGGAAAGTATTGCGATCGTGAAAATTTTTGAATTCCAATTTTCAACGGAAATACACATTTTAGGGTACCCTGAGTCCAAATAACCAAGTCCCGCAAAAGGGTCTGTGTGTGTGTGTGGTGTGTATGTGTGTGTGTGTGTGTGTTTTTGTGTGTGTTTGTGTGTGTGTGTGTGTGTGTGTGTGTGTGTGTGTGTGTGTGTGTGTGTGTGTGTGTGTGTGTGTGGTAACTCCCGGGCGGAAACGGTAAGTGATATGAAAGTGAAATTTCATATTTAAGACAAATATACGCCCGAGACGTTACAAAACCTTTTTTAATCAAAAAATAAAGAAGAGCCACTTTATACTATGCATTTTGCACCTCGATTTTAGATTTTCTTGAAAACGGTTCCGACGATTTTGATCAAACTTGCTATATCGATGTTAAATTTAATGGGCTTTAATATCATGTAGTTTTCATTCTGATGAAAATGGTCTGACAGGGCTTAAATGCCGATATTTTAAATATTCTTTCTCTTAAGTACCTTTAATTTTGCTGATTCTATAAAAAAAAAATTATTATCTTGTTACCACTGATGTGAAACAGCTAAATATGTAAGTTGAGCGAATTTGAAAAGTAATTAAAGGAGAAAACTGAAAAAAATATTTTTTTTATGCAATTTTTTGTATTTAATCATAAGAACAGTAATATACATGTATGATATACCGTTGGAAAGCTAAGGATTTTAAGAAAAATATTATCTTATACTCAAGCTTTTAAAAGTTAATAGAGAGTAATTAATTCTTTAATAGTTTCACGTATTTTTTATCCCTAACTGTATTTGAAAATTCTTTCATTGATTTTAAAAATGGAGGTAAGTGAAAGTCATGTGTTGTCCGCACCAGATTTTTTGTTATTTAGATCAGTTAAGTTTTGCAATGTTTGATCAAACTATCACGAAAACGTCAATTATATTTTAGTATATGATTCCGGAGGACTTCATTGACAGGTTCGTAGTACTGAACCTTTATAAAAAATCAAAATTACTTATATTCATTAATTTATTTTATTTTTTTATTATTATCCTCCATTTATTTTTCACACGAAACATACAAAATAATATATGTACATACATAAAACTTGATAGAATTTCCTTTTTCTGCCCTGTGCAGATCATTAATTGAGATATTAATTTCCAAATTGAAAACAAAAAAACAAAGTTTCCACTCTAGAAAATTTTACGGAAAGAACAAAAATCTCTGAATACCGTATTATTAAACCAATTTATTTGATTCATTTTCCATTGAAATCTAGCATTGTTTTTTACTATAAATTAACACTACATTAAAGTTATGAAAAGATTCTTCTACGAACGCACAACTTACAAAGCTTAATAAAAAAAGTTATGAAATGAAATGTTTTAGTAAGATTTGGAACCAAATTAGATGTTTAATTAGTAACCAATCAAATAGTTGATTTAGATAAAACTAAATGATGAGAATATAAACATGTCAAAATATCAATTTCGTAAAAAATGTCCTGGAAATGTACGTCTCAATTAAACAAATGCACATCCATTTTATGTTTAAATCAATTCATACCACAATGAAATGCTATATAATTTATCGTTATGCTAATATTTTAATCCATATATTGTCACATCTGAGGTACTTAGTCCAAGGTTAATGTTTTCTTATTATTATTTTTAGGATGATCTCCGAGGCTATCAATGGTAATAACATCATATTTATTATTAATCAATCACAATAAAAAAATGTCTATAATTTTCGATTGCTCCATTTGACTGACATTCATTCAAAGAGCCTTAAATGTTATATTGACTTTCCAAAGACGTTTTCCGATCTATTTGACATATATTAATTAATTTAATAATTATATAATTAAATTAAATGAATAATTCACCTCTTTCATGTGCTTCCATCTCATAACCTTTTATGCTAATAGGCTTTGCTAATTGAAATTTAATATAATTAATTAATACTCAGAATATGAAATGTCAGTGAAATAATTTATTTGAAGTACCAGCTAAAATGAAGGCTATTACACTGATCTGCAAAAAAAAAAAAAAAATCCCTCCTTTCCATTTCATACATAACGAATGATAAATTAGATAATTCTGAAGAGAAATATAGTATTAAATATTCCGTATCACATATCATTTTTTTTTAATGGTGGCGTTAAATGATACTTAATTTTTTGCTAAAACAAAATATTATAATTGTTCAAACTGATACAAATGTTGGATAAATGTGTTAAAAAGCCTACATATCATTAGATACTCTCATTGCTGGCTGTTAATAATTATTTCACTTTGTAGATTTCTTCCTTTTCATATTTTCTATAGGTGTTCTACGATGAAGCAACCAACAGAAATCGGTTATCACCATTTTCCATTATAGCGATTTTCTATGCGCAATACGTCTTGATGAAACCTTTCGCCGTGTTCGTCTGATACTACTTCAAGTCCAAATGAGAATCTAAGAAATGAATTTTTAGGGACATATTGCATATTAGGGCTTTGTATGAAGAAAGAAGTTCAAGGATGATTTCACGGTAGTTCTCATTTTTTTTGTTTCCAAGAAAGTTATGACATACTTTTACAAAAGCGGGCAATGCTCTCATTTCAGCTTTATTCAATATACTTACAAAATTTAAGTCCTTCTTGAGCTCTCGTATTTGGGGATCCACAAAGTTTCCTTCTTTCAATTTCGCATCGCTGATTCGATAAAATTTTTAAATATACATAAAAGTTTTAAGATATTTAAAACCTCCACCGTCCTTGTTCATGGCTTTAAAAAAACTTTCATAATGCTCGACTTTACATGGAGAGGCGGTAGAATAATTTTATCACTTGAAACTAAACTTGACCAATAATTACTATGTAATACTTTTCTCTAGCGCTGTCCCATTCACGTAAAAGGCAAAAAAATTTGGTATATCCTCTTTGCTAGAGTCTAATTAACATTGCAACAGCTTCCAGATTAGCACAAATGTTCCACGTATACTGCGAATATTTAATTTTTTTCCAATGATAATAAACTTTTTTTAAATAACTTCATATTTCCAAAATTTTCTTTTATATTTGTTGCGCGTGCAAGAGGAATAGAGGGATATTTATTGCCGTCAGACAAAAAACACGTAATTATAAGAAATTGAAATAATTACTTTAAAAAATACATCAGATATCTTCGTCGTGAAGGAATTATCCCCTCCACCCACCTCATCAGCTGTTGACATCAATCGATAATAGTAAGAAGATATACCGTACAATACAATGTCAACCTCTGTAACCTTAGAAGACATCATGTCTGAAATAAAAAATAATTCGAAAAATACGCAATCAATTGGTAATGATTTGGGGCAAATAAAACAAACAATGTCACAAATCTTTGAAGAACTTCAAGCAAGTAAAGCTAAACAAGCCCTTTTAGAACAGAAAGTACAGATGCAGGAGGAGGTAATTAATAACCTCAGAAGAGAATTGATTAAAAATAACAGTATAATTTACAAAGTTCCTGAACCTCATAGAGATCAGCCTGAAGACGTCTATGAAACGGTACAAAATTTATTTAATAGAACCGAGGCTAATTTAACAGTGAAAGACGTGGCTTATTGCAGGAGGCTTGGGAGAGGTGACGCCCCTAGGCCTATTCTTATCTCATTCGTTAGCAATAGGGACAAACTGAGTTTTTTTGAGAAGAGGGAAAAACTGAGAGAATTTAATTGCTCTATTACCCACGACCGCACCTTCCTGGATAGAAAGAGGAGAAAAACTTTGCATGAAGCTTTAATAAAAGCTCGAAAAATAGACGAAAAATCTGTTATTATTAAAAATAAGATTAAATTAAAAGGGACTCTCTATACTCTTGATGAGATGCAAACTATTTTAAGTTCATCAGAAATTCAAAAATTACCTGAAGAAAATATACTGGATGTTGAAAATGAAAATCCTGGTAAAAGAAAAGCTAAAGAAAGACTAAAAGCCTTTCGTTTTCGCCCCAGAATATCATCATATTGATAATAATCCACACAAATCAAAATCAACTGGTATTAAATCAAAGTTTAAAGAAAAAATTTCTTCACATCAAGGAAATATTTTTGGGAATGCCTTGAAAGAACAATCGGTGAAAATTTTAGCATATAATATTTGTGGCATGCAAAGTAAAAAAGATGACTTTAAGTTTTTTCAATATATTAAGAAGTTTGATGTATTTTTTTTATTTGAGACTTTCGTTGAGAAAAAAGATGAGTCAAGGTATAAACATTTATTTAATGATTTTCATGTAATATGGGTGCCTGCTATTAGAAAGGCAACATATGGTAGAGCCTCAGGCGGCAGTTTATATGGTATAAATTTAAAAAGACCTTATAAAAATTATATTAAGTTTTGTGAAATTAAAAAAAAATATTTAGTAATGTTAAGTTTATATAACTTTGATGTTTATGTTTTGCCTGTGTATTTAAACTGTAACAGCTGGGAAAGAGATTACAATAGCTTATTGGAATTCCTTTATGAGGTAAATAACTTAAATGTTTGTTTGGTCGGGGATTTTAATAGTAGAGTATCAGATCAACAAATATTGTCAAACAAATATATAGATTTTAGTGCCAATATTGAATGTTTGTATAGAAATTCAAGAGACACCCATTTAAACGTCAATGGTAAAAAAATATTAGAACTTTGTAACGATTTTAATTTAGTTATTTTAAATGGTCGTGTAAAGAATGATAAAAAAGGAGATTTTACATACTTGGGAGCTTCTGGGAATTCTGTAATAGATTATGCTATTGTAAATATGGAGTTACTATCTGTAATTAAAAATTTCACTGTCGATAATCAATTTTTTTCGGATCACATGCCGATTATTACTTCTTTTAAATTCAGTAACTTAACTCTTCTTCCTAAAATAAATTGGTTAAAACAAAATGAGCTAGTTTATCGTTCTAGGGTGGATAGTTTGGCTGGTCGTGTGTCTGTAAATGAGAATTCACTAGAAGATATTATAGATATTCTCTCAAATATTGTCAAAAGATCTGCTAATTATAATCCTAACCCAAGGTCAGTATATAAAAGTAGAAATCCCTGGTTCGATAAAGAGTGTTTCTTAGCTAGAAAGAGGTCATTTGATTTCCTGAATTTATTTAGATAAACAATGTTTACTCACCATAAATTGCAGTATTTAAATTCAAATAGAACTTATAAACATCTATGTTTATTAAAAAAGAAGCAATATTATATAGAATGTGCACAACGTCTAAATACAGTAAAAAACAGTAAAGAGTTTTGGGAGCTTGTAAAAGTATTCAGGAAAAGTAATAACTGGTCAGTAGGTAATATATCATTTCAAGATTGGCTTATCCACTTTAAAACTCTGTACAACCCTCCTTTAATTTCAAATAGAATTTTATATGCTGAACCATATATTTCGAATGATATTTTGGATAGACCCTTCTCTCTCAGTGAGTTAAAAGTAGTTTTGGCTAACTCAAAAAATAATAAGGCACCAGGAAGTGATAGGATTCCTTATGAATTTTATAAGTACGCTCCGGATTCCTTTTTAAACATTTTATTGGCAACATTTAATAGAATTTTCGAAATGGGAGTTGTCCCTTTGGGGTTTAAAAAATCTATTATTTTCCCACTATATAAAAAAGGGGATAAAAATTTGGCTACAAATTACAGAGGAATTTCTTTTATAAATGCAATTGCCAAGTTATTTACAGGTTTGATTCTAACTAGATGTTTGGACTACATTGATGGAAATAATATAATTAAAGAAGCCCAGGCTGGTTTTAGAAAAAAATATTCCACAATTGACAACATATTCACTTTAACTAGTTTAATTAAGATAAAATTACAAAAGAAAAGGGAAAAGGTTTATGCATTTTTTGTTGACTTTTCTACAGCATTCGACAGTGTGGGCCGTTATAGTCTAATTTACAAATTATATCAAGTAGGATTTACGTCAAAATTAATTAATTCAATTAAAAATCTGCTTAGTGAAACTAATGCTTCTGTTTGGAATTTGGATGGTTTGACTGAACCATTTGGAACTGAATCAGGGGTGAGACAGGGTTGTTTGCTAAGTCCGATTCTTTTTTCAATATATATAAATGATTTGGAAGAGAATTTAGATGGCGGTATTTTGGTTGAAGAAAATTGTAAAATTAAATACTTAGCCTATGCGGATGATATTGTGCTCTTATCCTCACATCCCTCGATATTACAGAATATGATTAACTCTCTAGAAAACTACTGCAATAAATGGAATCTGAGAATAAATCTGGAAAAATCAAAAATAATGGTCTTTCGAAATGGTGGTAGGCCAGCGCGTAAAGAAAAATGGTTCTTAGGCTCAGAAAATATTGAAGTAGTACAGCAGTACAAATATCTAGGGATCACTCTTACGCCTACTCTTTCAATGACAAAACACCTCGAAGAAAAACTGAATAAAGCTAAGGTGGGTTTGAATTTGATTTGGGGCCAGTTTATGGAAAACAAAGACATAGTTCTGTCAAAAAAGTTGGACATATTTAATTCCATTAGTAGGGCAGTTATGTGCTATGGAGCACAAGTCTGGGGTGGGGTTAGTCATGATGCCGTGGAAAAACTACAAAGATTTTTTCTTAAAAAACTATTTAAATTGCCAAAATATACTCCCACTCATTTTCTTCATTTTGAAACAACAATAGCTCCAATATTTATGTTCACCCTAAAGATGCATTTCGATTATATTATTAAAATTTTGAATTTACCACCACATAGATATCCAAAGATATTAGCATCACATATAATTAAGAAAAAAATAGCATGGTTCAAAAACATACTTTATCTGAAAGAATCGCATGGATTAAATTTTAACTTAAATCTATTTAACTGTTTTTTTTTTTTTTTTTTTTTTTTATTTATTGAGCAATATTACAATCTGTCCAATTCAGGACATTTTTAATAGTGATAAAGTACAACATTCATACTACATTCACACGATATATACAAAACTATAAATTTATATAATAATAATAATAAAATATACATATATACAAAATAAAATCAATAAAAATATATACAATAGTCACTCATACCTATATACAATTCACAAGCATACAGCACGTGAGTGGAGAATCTAGCCAATGCTAGAACTCCAATATACATGTTATAAGAGGTCACGAGGCCACTGCCGTTTCAACCTTCTAGGTGGGTTGTATGGATGGGTGGGGCTGGATAGGGATTGAGCTAGAGGATTAGGATGATGAATGAGATTCTGGTGGAATTTGGAAAATTTGGATGGAATCAGGTCTGAAATAAAAGGAACATTAAGGTCGTGGTGCAAGGTATTGTTGGCAACATAATAAGGAGCATTTACTATTGTACGGAGGACTTTGGATTGAAAGGATTGAATGCGTTTGATGTTAGTACGTTTAGCTGTCCCCCACAGTTCAAGTCCGTAGGTCCAGATGGGCTTCAGTATTGTCCTGTAGATTAATAATTTGTTGTCAACTGTAAGTTCAGATTTTCTGTTGAGTAGTCGGTATAACTTTCCGAATCGTCGGTTGAGTTCTTGTCTTTTAAGTCTTGTATGTGGGTTCCAAGTCAATCTTTTGTCTAATAGTAAGCCAAGATACCGGACTGTATCTGAAGGAGGAATTGGAATGGAATTGAAGTAAACTGGCGGACAGGAATTTCGTCGAAGAGTGAAGGTTACGTGTTTGCATTTGGCTTCGTTCACCTTTATGCGCCAAGCATTACACCAGTCTTCGATAAGAGAAAGGTGTCTTTGCAGGTTTAAGGATGCTGTTTCAGGATTGGAACTGGATGATAGGATGGCGGTGTCGTCTGCAAAAGTTGCCAGAAAGGTATTAGGATGTGTAGGAATATCAGCAGTGTAAAGGATGTAGAGGACGGGTCCCAAGACGCTGCCTTGAGGAACACCGGCCTCAACGGGATAAAGGTTAGAAAATTCTACACCACAGCGAACGCGGAAGGAACGGTTTGAGAGATAGGATCGGAGAATGAGGTATAGAGACTGGGGTAAATGGGTTTTCAGCTTGAAGAGTAATCCAGTGTGCCATACCCGGTCAAAAGCTTGCGCAATGTCCAGAAACGCACCAGAACAATACTCTTTGCATTCAAGAGCTGAGGAAATATGGTCTACAACTCGGAGCCCCTGTTGAACTGTGGAATGCTGAGGACGGAATCCAAACTGATGGGAAGGAAGATTTTGAGATTCTAATATGGGTAGGATACGTTTAAGAAGAAGCCTTTCGAAGATTTTTGAGAGGATGGGGAGTAGACTAATAGGCCTGTAGGATGAAGTATTGTTGGAAGGTTTGCCTGGTTTTAGAAAAAGAATGATAGTGGAATGTTTCCATAACAGAGGAAAATAGGTGGTGCGTAGGATGCAGTTGTAAATATAAGTAAGGAATATAATAGCTTTCTGCGGAAGTTGTCGGAGGATCTGGGGAGTAAGGAGATCGTATCCAGGAGATTTACGGAGGGTAAGTTTTTGGAGAAGATATTTGACCTCAGAGGGATTAATAGCTTTAGGAGGTAGGGAAAGTGGAATTGGTGACATAAGAAAGTCTTGCACTGTTGCGGTGTGATTGGCGTGGGATTCCGGGTGAGGAGTGAAAACTTTGGAGAGGTGTGTGGCGAATTCCTCGGCTTTATCTTCATCAGACGCAGCCCAGGAGTCATCACCACGTCGGAGAGGATGGGAAACTTGATGGTATTTTAGGATCTTTTTCGTGACATTCCACAGGGAATTATCACGAGCTGACAGAGAGGAGAGGTAGGAATTAAAGGACTGGGAACGGAAGGTCGCCAACTCCCTCTTCAATTGTCTACAATAGAAGTTATAGGAGCGGCGATCTGTTGGGTGTCGGGTGCGCTGCCATAATGATCTTGCTCGGCGTTTGGTATGGATGAGGTCTATAATATGTTGTGGAAAATGATTTTGGTGAGGATTTATATTGGGGTGTTTAGGAGAGGAGGCAGTCCAGACAGCTTGTTGGATGGCGGTGGTAAAGGAATAGACGGAATTATCTAGGTCATCTGGGGTTTTGAGGGTTACTCTGAGGTCAATATTATCGGTCAGGATTTGGCGGAAAAGGTTCCAGTTGACTGGGCCTCGGATGAATGATGGTGGAATGGGTTTTGGAATTGGAGTGAGAGATACTTTTAGGATCAGTGGACTATGGTCTGAGGATAGTTCATCAAGGCGAGTTACAGAAAAGTTGAGGGAGCCTAATCCGCTGTGGATAAAGAAGTCGAGGATGTCAGGATTGCGGTTAGGATCGGTTGGCCAGTAGGTAGGGGAGTCAGGAGGCAGGATATTAAAATTTCGGGAGTTGAGTGCAGACTGCAAATTTCGTCCCCGAGAGTTCGTGGTTCTGGAACCCCACTGCTGATGCTTGGCGTTTAAGTCTGCACCCAGAATGAAACGATTTCCTAAGGAATCCAGGAAGGATACAAATTCGGAATTGGAAATGGAATGTTTAGGAGGACAGTATGCAGATGTGAGGGTTACCGGAAAGGAAAAAGTCTTGATTACTATGGCTGTGGCTTGTAGGAAATCATAGGTGGGAAGTGGGAGTAAATGATGAGAGAGGGATTGGTGGACAATGATAGCAGAACCGGCATGGGCTTTGCCGTCTGGGTGGTCAGTACGGTATGTCATGTATTGCGGTATTTTGAAGTACTGTTTAGTCGTTAGTCTTGTTTCAGTTATAAGTGCAACATCGATTGTTTTGTCTTGCAACAACGCTGTCAGTTCGTCAGTATGATTTCTAACACCATTCGCATTCCAAAGGAGAATGGATAAGGAGTTAGATGAATTCATTTAAGGATTTTTCAAGGCAGGGATTAGATTTGATACTAGATTTGTAAGGAGTGATATAAGCGGCATAACAAGAGATTTGATTTCGGAGATGAACGATGTCATTAGACTGGTAAGATCTGTGACGTTTGATGGTGGAGGGATATGAGAAATTTGATGTTGAGGAGTTTTTTGAAGATTAGGTAAACTTTGAGGGATAGATTGTTGTACAATAGATTGAGAAAGTTGAGGAAAAAGTTGTTCCGGCAGTGCCTCGACTTCATGATTCTGGTTTCCACCTCCAAGCAAGTGGGCAAATGATACGTTTGAATTTACAAGTTTAGATGGTTCTCTTCTGCTTCTGGTTGGTACAGCTGTTTCATTCGGATCCTGAGGTTTTTGGTATCTGGTTCTGAGTTTCTTGTAGATTTCACATCCCTTGTAGTTAGCCGGGTGGTCCTTGAGGCACAGAGCACATACAGCGGGTGTAGATCTTGATCTTGTACATTCTTCTGTTTTATGCTGTTCACCGCATTTCACACAGCGTGGTATGTGATGGCAATAACTTTTGGTATGACCATATGCCTGACAGTTATGACACTGAACTATTTCCCTCTTTGTGTAAGGTTTTTCAACTTTTACACGGGTATAGTACAGTCTACTGAGGTCATAGATTTTTTCGACTCCTGCTGATGGTTCCAAGTCCACAAAGAATAGAGGCAGTGGACTTTTATCTTTTAGAACGTTGGTGACTTGCCTCACTTGGAATCCTAATTCTGTCAGTTCTTCTTTGATAGCTTCAACGGGTGTTGAGGAATGTAGGTTTCTGATTACGACCCTTAATGCTCTCTCCTGGCGCAGCTGATAAGTATGAAAGTCAGCTTTGGTCTCAGTCAGATATTTTACAATCTTTCTGTAGGTTTCAGCAGTAGTCGGAGATATTTTAGTATCATTGGTTCTACTTATACAATAATAACTATTAGGATCAGTTACTTTGTTTAAATGCGCACACATCAGTTTAAAATTTTTAATATTTTTAACAAATATTGGTGGAGGTAGTGGTTCCCTGGGTATAGGAGAAGATTCCATGGTTTCTTTTTCATTTTGGAGGATCTCAAATGGATTCGGTGTAAAAAACGGGGATTCATCAGTTATTCCTTGTGATGATGTGCTGGGCTGTGGTTCAGATCCTAATGAGGTAGCTGACGCGGTCGCTGGTGGAATTATTTTTTTATTTTGTTCACGGCGGGGTCTCTGTTTTGTAGGAGACGAGTTAGAACCTGCAGATCTAGATCTTTTACTTGCAGACTTTGAGGACATGACTTGGTGAAAATATCTCATTGATTAAGAAAATAATAATAATAAATAAATAATGAGATAAGAATTAAAGATAAAAGAAAGATAAGTTAACGAAAAGCAAGCCCGAGCTTGCCGAGCTAGCGGCAATCAGCTGATCAGTGACCCTCCTTTCACTTTTTCGTGATTGTACAAAGTAAATTATAACTTTGCTTACCGAAATTTCTCCAATATTCACTGCCGTAGTATTCCTGAGGTCTAGTGATGTTCTCCAGACTGAATTCAAGCGAATTCCTACTGAAAAAAGCAAAAATCTGAGAGACGATGTAACGTATGACTGTTATCATCGAGCGCATCAGCTGATCTGATATTTAACTGTGATGATATTAAGTTATGGAAAATAGTCTAGCAGCATTAAGAGTTCAAATGCAAAAAGATATTTATACTCAAAATATTATTAAAGTTAAAAATTCTAAAACTTCTCCCTTTAATCCACATTTAACCACAGTAAATTATATTACTGACAAATATTCACAGCAGGTGATTAGATGGGTAATTAAAATAAGAGCTGATGTATTAAACCTGAATTACAAACATTTCATGAAAACAAATAATAAATGTAGTTTGTGCAATACAAATGAAACAGAAGATCTTTTTCACTTTTTGGCTGCCTGTCCGATTCTTACTGAGTTCAGAAAAAAATATTTTAATTCTAAAAATTTAACGTGGGATCAAGTTTTAGAGTTGATAAATGGAAAAGATTGGCTGGCGTTAGTTAATTTCTCCAGATCGGCTTTTTCTTATAGAATGTTACTTACGAGAGAATTTAACTATTCGTGAATTTGTTAAATTAAATTTTGTAACTAATTGACTAATTGTAAATTTGACTATTTGTGAATTAATTTTAGTAAATAAATAGCATGGGAAGTGTTTGTTTCTTATTTTGTTATTGATTATTTATATTGATAGATTAAGGATTAATTTTGTTAATAAACACAGACTCCACGGACGGTCAACAGACCATGTAGTGTGTCTGATTTTTATTATTGTATTTCGTAATTTGTAATTTGTTTATTTTATTTTTATTTGCTTATTGGCTATTTGATGTACTTAATTTTGAAAAATAAAAACAGACTTTTCTATCTATCTCTATCTATCTATCTACTTTAAAAAATTTCTATATGTGATAAAAAAAAAATGGAAACCAAACATCGATTTAGCATATTAAGCTCTTCATATTTATAATTAGTTATTTAAAGGTGGATTTCGTTGAAGACCCATGCTATTAACCATCTACCAAGTAGAAGTATTTCCATCTACTGATAAATACATTTAGACTAAGTACAACAGGCCTTTGACCGAGTCTGGCACCCGAGGTTGCTTTACAAACTCCGTCTATTCCTTCCTCCTACCTATTTTCTAATTATCCAATTCTACCTCGCTGATAGATCTTTTAAAATAAATCACAATAGTTTCTATTCTTCCCTGTTTTTTCAATATGTTGGTGTTCCTCAAGGCAGCATCCTAGGACCCGTTCTTTATACAGTCTATACAACTGATATCCCAACCCATCCAAACACCTTCCTTTCTACCTATGCCGATTACACTTGGGTGCTATCAGTAGACAATGATCCTGTTACAGCCTTCCACACTCTTCAATCCCACATCCGAGACCTTGAAGTATGGTGCCAGAATTGGAGGATTAAAATTAATTCTAACAATCCCTCCTGATAACATTTACCCTACGTCGTAAACCAATAATTTCCTGTCCTACAGTATCCTTTAATGACCCTCCACTAGCCCCTGTTGAACAGATTCTATACCTAGGACTCCACCATGACAAACGTCTGACATGGACTCCCCATACAAGACTGAAACGACAAGAAACTCCTCGACGTTTTCGACTACTTCAACACTTACTGGACCAACGTTCCAACCTTCCACTTAATTACAAAAGACTTATTTATATGACCATCATAAGACCGATATGGACATACGGAGTAGAGCTATGGGGCTCTACTAAACAATCGAATTCTTCTCGTATCCAATCCCTACAATCCAAAATCCTTCGTCAAATCCTTGACGCTCCTTACTTTGTCACGAATAAGCTTATCCATAAAGACCTTAATATCCCATATGTTACTGAATTAGCCCGAACCAGGTATCAATCATTCTATGAACAACTCCATTTCCACTGTAATCCACTAGTTCCTGCAAAATCCTTTATGTATTTCAGAAACTATAATGACGGACATTTCATGTGGAACAACCCAATAGAATTATTTACTCTGTTATTTCTTCCGTGGAGTGATCCGAGGGTATAAAGACCCTCCTGGGCCACTCCCAGCCTGTATAAGGTCGGAACCCAAAAATGGAAACTGCATAATTATCATAAATACATACTTAATAATAAAGATACTTTTTTTATTGTATTTATTATTATTACTGGGACTAACGTTGATAATCTAGAAATTTGTATCTAAGATCATTCTTAACATGATGAGGACGCAAGGAAGGCTGAAGGCGGTAGTAATGAGTTCGTCATCGATTGTTTACTTGTCGATTGTTGCTATGGTTACCGCACTTTTTACTTGTCCTTCTTGATGGCGTGTCCTTCTATGATTATTAATTATCAGAGCGATGTCCCAATAAGGCTTCTTTAGCGTCTGTTTCAAGAACTTCTGGGGCTTATTTCAGTCACTTAGTAATCCACTGAATTCAACTTCTAATATTTACAAAAACGATAAGTCAGATACTTTAAACAAAGGAAGAACATGCATAAACAATAAAGAAGTAAAAGAAGAAAAGGTTAGTTAATTACCAGAAGATGATAAAATAAACCGTTCCTCGTAAATTGATTTGTAAGTTAACACTAGCTGTTGCCCTCGACTTCGTCAGCGTCAATTTCTGTTGTTATGATCGCAATTAAGAAGTTTTTAAAATAATATATTTTAAAGTAATTCTGCGTAAATAATATATATATATATATATATATATATATATATATATATATATATATATATATATATTTTTTTTTTTTTTTTTTCTTGTGGAAGAAGAACGTACTGATTTTCTCTACAACCCAATCTTAACAATGCGACTTCCATGTGAAATGCAGTCTTGAAGTAAATCGATTCCTACGTGTTTAAGGTTTGTTTTTTTTTCTTATCCTCTAGTTTTTTTGTTGTTTTTTTAAATACATATAAATTTTCATCCAATGTATATGCAGTAATAACTGATATATACATTCCAGGTCTTAGGCCTCGTATTGCCCGAAAGCATTTTATGGTTCATTAAATGTTTATAAGGCTGGTTTAAATGTTTGCTCCAGTGATTTATTAATTGTTACGGCAAAAGATAACAACTGGAAATACAATTATTTTAAAATTAAAAGGTAAATCATTTGGAATCATTGGTTGCAAGGTTAAGTTTCCGCATTTGATTTTACTTTCACTTACTATATATAGTTTTATATATACATATATATATATATATATATATATATATATATATATATATATATATCAGTTTTCAACGGAAATACACGCTTTAGGGTCTCCTGAGTCCAAATAACAAAGTCCTATGAAACTGAAATTTTATGTTTAAAACAACTATATACCCGAGATGTTACAAAAACAATTTCATCAAATTCGGCTAACCAGAATAGCCACTTTATACGATGCATATTGCACCTATTTATGACTTTCTCAAAAACGGCTCTAACGATGTTGATTAAACTCGCTATATCGATGTAAAATTTAATGGGCTTTATTATCATATAGGTTTCATTCTGATTGGAATGGTCTGACAGGGCATAAATGCCGATATTTTAAATCTTATTACTCTAAAGTACCTTTAATTTTATATTTTATAAAAATAAATATATTATCTTGTTACCACTGATGAAAAAAAAGTAAATATATCAATTGAATGAACTCGATACCCGACTAAAGGAGAAAACAGAAAAAAATATTTTTTTAATGCAATTATTTCTTTTTTAAATTACGAACAGTAATATACATGTATAATCTACCGTTGGAAAGCTAAAGATTTTAGAAAAAAAGTTATCTCATACACAAGCTTTTAAAAGTTAATAGAAAGTGATGAAAAGCCGATACAAATAAGTAATTATTTTAGATAATAATATAATAGATTTTAAATAAAACACACGTTCTATAGAAATTCAATTTAATTAATTCTTTAATACTTGCACAGATTGGGGAGATCGTGGCTGAGTGGCTAGCGCGCTAGTTTCTCATGCTACAGGTTGCGAGTTCGAATCTCAGTCCCGGCGGGCTTTATAATGATGTAATTAAATGGGATTCACTCGCAATCTCTCCCCGGGTATGTGAGACCCGTCAGCCAAATGGTGGCCACTCACAAAATTAGGCGTAGGGAGTGATGGCCCTACACTACGAATTTCATCGTGAAACGCGAGTGTAATCTCCCAAGAGATCACACCGCGAGGCCAGGGCCTGCACGGCCTGTCGCGCTACTGAAAAAAATACTTGCACCATTTCTTATCTCTAACTGTATTTGAAAATTTTTATCGATTTTTAAAAGGAGGTAAGTGAAAGTGGTGTGTTGCTCGCACGAGATTGCTTCACTCCTATTAGTAGCCTATAGCCTTCCTCGATAAATGGACTATCTAACACAAAATAAATTCTTTAATTCAAACCAGTAGTTTCTGAGATCAGCGCGTTCAAACAAACAAACTCTTCAGCTTTATAATATTAGTATGTTTATATATTGATCCCCTCCTCTTTCATCTGTGGCTGCTTCGTGGTTGGAACTTTGTTTCTAATTTCCTCGCCTTTTCTGTATTCTCTTCTACTCCCATATTTATCTCAAAATTGATATTATTTGGAAAATGCCATGCCAACTAATTTCTTATTGGATACTGTGGCAAGTGGAGGTGGGTCCAACAACTGATTTCTTGATCTTGCTAATCCCAAAACATCGAGGCTAATACCAAATGGATGTTTATATATGATTATTACATTAATATAACTAGAAAATCAGGTAATTACGAATACTTTTGACACTTCTTTTTTTATGTTTTCCGGAATTTGAACGTTCAATACCTTAAAAATAAAGATATTTCTGTCTTGATTTTTGGTTTTAGCTGTTATGTTCTGTCCTAATGATATTATAATGTGCGGAACAACTCTCTCAAAAAAACAACAAGTAAGTTAAAAACAAGTAAATTACAGAATACTTCTGAATACTCTTGATCCTCACTGTACATGACTGGGCTATTTTTTTTTTCCTCTTAATTAACCCCTAAAAATGTTGTCCTAGTTATGTTGGCATTCAAAACGAAGAATGCTGGTGTCGTATAACTTAATACTGCATTCTTCTCATGTAGAGCAAAAAATATATAAACAAGTAAAAAAGCGTTGCACTAAACAAATGAGGATCCCATTCTGAGAAATAGAGGTCCAAAGGAAGCAGGAGAGTGGCAGCGGGGGAATAGGAATGATTTTCTTTGCCTTGTCAAAGGGGAAAATATTGTATTTCTTTTTGTGTGTGTGGAAGCTGTACCGGACTACAAAAGGAGTCACTTCCGAAACTCCTTGGAACGGACATAAAGCCTCATCGCATCCGTTATGTTTACCAACTTGCCCTCTGTCCACTGGCCAGATTTAGAAAGAGCAAAAGAACTTTTTTTATACAGTTATTATCTTTCAACAGCAAATAGAGAATTAAAAAAAACCGTCGCACTCAACAAACGATTTTCACTTATCCCTTTCAAAACCCCGTTGTTAAAATCAATTTAAGTAATTTAACGGTATCGAAGTACAATAAGAGATGAAAAAATCTGGTGCGGACAACACGTGACTTTCACTTACCTCCGTTTTTAAAATCAATTAAAGAATTTTCAAATACAGGAAGATTTCAAAATGAGTGAAACCATTAAAGAATTAATAAAATTGAATTAATATAGAAACATGTGTTTCATTAAAAAATCTATTATATTATTATCTAAAATAATCAATCAGTTAGCTTTATCGGCTCTTTATTCAATTTTACAAGCTTGTGTATAAGATAATATATTTTCTAAAGTATTTCTCTTTCAAACGGTTTTTATACGTCTATATTACTGCTCTTATGTTCAAAAACAAAATTGGCGCGCTATGCTTCATTGAAAAGCCGCTAGGTTGCAGTACGGTCAACATGAATTTTCCTTTTCGGGAAAACAAAAACCAGTAAGTTTTATCGGCTTTTTATCACTCTCCATTACTCTTTACGATTCCGTGAATCAGATAATATTTTTTTCTAAAATCTTTAGCTATCCAACGGTATATTATAAATCTATATTACTATTGTTGTGTTCAAAAATGCATAAAAGAATATTTGTTCAGTTTTCTCCTTTAGTTGTATATCGAATTCGCTCAACGTGCATATTTAGCTGTTAATTATCAATGGTAGCAAGATAATATGGTCATTTTTATAGAATCTAAAAAATTAAAGGTACTTTAGAGGAAGAAAATTTAAAATATCTGCATTTATGCCCCATCAGACTATTTCAATCAGAATAAAACCTGCATGATATTAAAGCCCGTCTAATTTTACATCGATATAGAGATTTTAATCAAAATCGTTAGAGCCGTTTTTGAGAAAAATCGTAAAAAGGTGCAAAATGCATGGTATAAAGTAGGTCTTCCGGCAAGCTGATTTTGATGGAAACGATTTTGTAACATTTCGGTTGTATGAAGTCTTAAATATGAAATCTCAGTTTCTTATGACTGAGTTTTTGCCCGGGAGTTACCACACACAAACACTCACAGATCTTTTTGCGGGACTTGGTCATTTGGACTCAGGGGACCCTAAAAAGTGTATTTCCGATGGAAACTAGACTGACCACACTCACACACAGACACACACTTACTCACACACACAGTTTTTGCGCGGTTTGGTTGTTTGTTGTCAGTTGACCGTAAAACGTGTATTTCCGTTGAAAACTGGAATTTGATCATTTCACGATTGAAAAGATTTACCTTACTATATATATAATATATAGGTAAGTTAATGTACAAAAAAAAAAACAGATCTAACATTACGATGTTATTACTTATAACGGATGTTGGTATATTATTTTTCTAAATGAATATCTATTGTTAGAAATATTTTTATAGGTCATATTTTACTTTTTTTCATCCGTGGTGCTATTGTCCATGAAGAACTCCTAGGTTCCTCACTTTCCCTCAGATGGTTATTTATCAAGAATTCACAGTCTACTATTCAACACAGATCAGATTAGGCGCAGTGATAGAGGCTTGCATAACAGTCTTATAAGCCCAAAGTTGCGGGTATAATCCTTATTTTTGAAAGAAGTAAAATTTCTTCGGAGAGGACGTAAAATGGTGGTCCCTAGCCTGTGCGATGTCAGGTTCTCGTTAAAGATCCTTATCCCTAATTAAATCTAGATAGGCAAAATTTAGGACTCCCGCAGTAGCACCGTCCGTTAACCACAGTTGCATAAAATAACGTTAAGTGAGTAAATAATAATAAAAAAAACAGATAACTTTGTGAGATTTAAGGATTTGTGAGAACTTAAACCGGTCCAAAGTATTCGTCTCATTTAAAAACTTGAGTAGGAAAATATTCGAAATGGCTAATAGAATTTATGTGAAATCTGAAATGTTATGCTGAATACTTATGACCCTGTGAAATGATGATGAATAAAAGCATTCGACTATAACAGAGGAGCGGTGGATTGGGATTGGATTTATACCTTCTTCAGTGAGTGACAGTAGTGCAGTTCATTCCAATCCTTGCTAACGGGGATTTATTATAAACCCGAGCCATGACTTCGTTAATTACAACCTGGTAGAGGCTACACGGCTGGTGGAAATATTTTATAGAAATAAAAGTATTATGTAATTAAATCCATGGAACAAAGATACTTGTTATATTTAATTAAAATTGAAAAGTGGGTTTAGAATAGAATAGAAAAACAATTTTATTCTGGGACTTTGTCCCTTAAGAATAACATGAAATTTACAAATAAAGGTTGCACATCTGGCCAGATGACATTAAATAGACATAATTATGTACATAAGTAAAAGAGGTAGAAAGATAAATTTATATAAATGTATGTACATACACATCTCTATGTACCAAAGATAAGAAAAAGCGTAAAAAAAGTAAAGTAAACAAATAGTAAATTGAAAGTAAGAAACAACTGATTTTGAACACTCAAACGAAAAATAATAATAATATATACATGTATATATGAAATAAAATAAAAAATAAATAAGAAGGTAAGCATAGGATATTCATTCCTTATAACGATTATAATGAAAAATCTAATTTAAAATTAAAGATTAACAAGCGTCAGTTTGGAATAATAGGTGTTGGAAAAGGCGATATTTGAATGTGGATAAGGAAGAAGCGTTACGTATATTGGAAGGAATGGAATTCCAGAATGTAATGGAACGGGCAAGAAAGGATCGATCGAAGGCTTTAGTTCTGTGGGATGGCATATAAAGGTCGGAATGGCGCGATCTTGTTTCAAGCAAGTGGACTGAGGATTTAAATTGAAGGAGACTGTAGATATAGGATGGATGCTGGGATTTTATGGTTTGGTAGATAAATGACCCAAGGAAGTACTGTCTGCGTATGGAGGGAAGGAGCCACTTCAACTCGGCATAGCGGGGGGTCACATGAGACCGCCTCGAGGTACCCAAAACAAATCTTAAAAAACAATTCATGAGACGCTTTAACTTGTTCTCAAGCACCACAGGGAGACCACCACAGGTTTAATGAGGTTTCAACGCATCGATACATAAAATTGGTATTCTTACTTTTTCAGAACATTGAAAAACATTTTTAATACAAAAAAAAGATAAATAAGGTTTTAGAATATTAATTCTATTGACGTCATTTTTTTAAAAATGTAATAATCTTTTCAAAGCAAATAATAATATTTTACTTTTTTGATGTTTTGAAATTTTTATTTCATCACATATTAAACATGACAAAAACAACATTCAAAATTGATCACATCTCTCCTCTTTAATAAATGACGTACACAAAAAACTTTATTAATTAATATTTATTTATTGAGAAATGTTACAATTTGTAAAAAAACTAATTATGTAATCTTTTCCTATATTTTAACTTTAAAGTTAGGAAAATTATTGAGATTGTATTCTGAATTCAATTTTACGACTGAAATACTCGTTTTAGAGTTCTTTATGTTTATTATTTTATTAATAAAAAAGAAAACAATCAACTATTACTTTGAAGATTGTTATAATATTTCCGATAGATTTCAGTAAGTTATAAGAACTCCTACAGTTTCCGGAAATAACAGATTTTTGATTCGTTAATTCAAAAGGTTAAAGTCGTAATTTTCATCTAATTGTTGGCGTTTCAGCCCATTTTCCGTTTAAAGTATAAGACCTAGTACTAATTATTTTAAGCATTCAAGTACCGTCGTAGTTCTTAGCTTCTTTACATGTCATATAATTAAAAAAAATAAATTGAATATTTTTTTTAATTATACAGTTTGGACTAAAACCTAATTCATTACTTGATATGAAAAATTCAAATAATAATTTTTACTTTCACTTACCTATATATGAAATATATACTAGGGAAAAGTATTGGGATCGTGAAAATTTTTGAAATCCAGTTTGCAACGGAAATACTCGTTTTAGGGTACCCTGAGTTCAAATAACCAAGTCCCGAAAAAAGGTTGTGTGTGGTAACTCCAGCGCGTAAACGAAGTCTTATGTAACTGAAATTTCATATTTAAGACAAATATACGCCCGAGACGTTACAAAACCTTTTTCATCAAAATCAGCTTACCAGAAGAGCCACTTAATGCCAGGCATTTAGCACCTTTTCATGATTCCTCGAAAACGGCTCTAACGATTGTGATTAAACTCGCTATATCGATGTAACATTCATTGGGCTTTAACATCATGTATTTGAAGTAATACCACTGGGTAGTTCTTTACAAGACATTTTCAAGCACATAATTGTAAATTAGCCTCTTTACTTATTGTATTTTTTTAAGTACAGTTGTAAATATCAATAAAATGTTTAAAAAACACATCATGTATATTTCATTCTGATTGAAATAGTCTGACAGGGCTTAAATGCCGCTATCTTAAATTTTATTCCTCTCAATTACGTTTAATTTTGTAGATTCTATAAAAATAACTATATTATATTGTTAGAACTGATAAATAACAGCTAAATATGCAAGTTGAGCGAATTTCATAAGCAACTAAAGGAGAAAACTAAAAACATATTTTTCTAATCCAATTTTATGTTTTTGAACATAAGAACACTAATATACATGTATAATATACCGTTAGAAATCTAAAGATTTTAGAAAAAAATCTTCTTATACATAAGCTTTTAAAAGATAATAAAGAGTTATGAAAAACCGATAAAAGTAAATGATTATTTCAGATAATGAAATAAAATAATTCTTGAGAATGGAGAAACAACCCCAAAACGTTAATAGGTGATGTAAAAAATTATGAAATAAAACAAATAACCAACAAAAGGAAGTTAAGGTGTGCTCATTTAAGAAAAATTAAAAAAGAAAAGAAACTAGATATAATCGAGTTTTTAACGAAACAAATGTTTATACAGAAATTCAATTGAATTAATTATTTAATATTTTCACCCATTTTCATCTTTAACTGTATATGAAAATTCTCTAGTCGATTTCAAAACGGAGGTAAGTGAAAATCGTGTGTTGCTCGCACCAGATTTTGACTTTCTAAGTTTACAAATCATTGATAATTTTTTTTTTTTTTTTTAACTTAAATTACTACGAAAATAAAAACTCCTGAAGAAAGACGACATGATAAAAATGTACTGATAGGACCGAGGTTTCAATTATAAATTTCATTGCCCCCGTAACTGGTAATAGTGATCATGTCATAATGCATCCGGGTATCCAGCTAATTGAAAATGAAAAAAACCTTTAATATTAATAAGGGCCAATTTTCTTAATCATTTTTCTGGGAGGGCAAAAAACTGTTTCCGTGGCCTTACTAATTAGTCTCGGGCAGAGCTCTTGCACTACATCCAAGCAATTTTTCTTTACTACTAAAGCATTGTAGAAATTGTTAATATTTGTACATTATTGGCCATTTTTTTTCTAAATGATTGATCATATTCAGTTTATCAATTGTTCTCTACAATAATTGAGTAATACGTAAATTAAAAAAAATAAAATAAAGTAGAGATATGTCACTTTTAATGGTATTTTATTATTGCAGCGTCGTTCAAAAAGCAATTCATCGTCATTTACAAAAATTAATTCATTAAGTTTAATTTTATAAAAACTGTATTTGTCAGTAAAGCTAGAAAAATTATATTTTTGCCTCGATTTTAGGTACTTTTTATAACTTTTTTGGTTTCAAATAGTTTCTCAGTTCACAGATGTACCTCAAGGTATCATCTTAGGCCAAATCCTTTATTCCGTTTATACAACTGATATTCCTATCCATCTTAGCACTGTTATTTCTACTTAAACCGGAGACATATTTTTGATGTTTGTTTATTTATTTAACGTCACTTTATGCTACTAAGGATAATCGGACGATGCTACAGTGTGAGTCCTAAATTTTGCTTATCCAGGTTTAATTAGGATTGGGATCTTTTACGAGTACCTGACATCGCACAGGCTCGGAACCACCTTTTAACGTCACCTCCGAATGACGGCATAACTAAGGATTTTTTACTCCGATTAAGAAATCCTTGGACCTCCTGCGTGTTTGAACCCGTGACCTTTGGCATAGTAGGGTGTTATGCTAGCCACCCAGCTAGCTACAAGTGATCCATACACACTTGTTTGCTATTTGTAAATAATGACACAACCGTTGCATCTCACACCCTTCAGTTTTATATTGTTTCGATAAAAGAACATGTAGAAGGAGGTTAGCCGCAACCTCCTTTTATTTTAAAATTAATTTTTAATTTTTCTTTATAACTCTATTACTACTTATTATTATATTCTAGTTGAAGCTATATTTTCACCAATATTACATGTTTTGTAATAATAATATTAATAAATAAATAAGGAATAAATTGTTATTAACTAATCACTGCCTTAAAAAGATTAGCTCGGTTAGGACCAAGTCCTATCAACTCAATAATATACTAACGTCGCCGAACCTATCACTTCGCATAAATATATTAACCTATAAATCAGTAATTAGACCGGCCGAGTTATGGGCGTTTTTATAAACAAAATTTCTATTTTTTTTCTTTTCTTTTACTCTTTTTTAAAATTATTCGCCGTTTTTTTTGGTTAAAAACACTAATAAATTTAATTTAAATTAATTTTTTGTTTAGATATATTATAAATTTAATTTTCTTTATCTTTAATAATAACTGAGTTATCGAATTAAATCACTTTTAAGCGGTTGCCATTTAAAAGTAACCAGCTGATATAACGTATCGTGTTGGAATCATCGTTGCATGCCCTAGTATTTTTGTGGCGAATTAAAAAAAAAAAGATGGTGTAGTAGTTTCGGATAAATACTGCGGACGGCAATTTGAAACGTAAGCCTTCAAATTTTGAGAGGAGGGACGATTTTTTTTTATTGATTTTTACTTTTACTTTCTTTATATAGTAAGGGAAGTATTTCGATCGTGAAAATTTACGAATTCCAGTTTTCAACGGAAATACACGTTTTAGGGTCTCCTGATTCCATATAACCAAGTCCCGCAAAAAGGTCTGTGTGTGTGGTAACTCCGGGCGGAAACGGTTAGTCCTAATGAAATTTTATATTTAAGACAACTATACGCCCGAGACGGGACAAAACTGTTTTCATCAAAATGAGTTTACCAGAAGAGGCACTTTATACCATGCATTTTGCACATTTTTTCGATTTTCTCGAAAACGGTTCTAACGATTTTGAATAAACTCGCTATATCGATGTAAAATTTAGTGGGCTTTAATATCATGTAGGTTTTATTCTGATTAAAATGGTTTGACAGGGCTTAAATGCCGATATTTTAAATTTTCTTTCCCTAAAGTGCCTTTAATTTTGTAGATACTAAAAAATAACAATATAATGTTGTTATCAACGATAAAAAACAGGTAAATATATAAGTTCAGCGAATTAGATATCCAACTAAAGGAGAAAACAGAAAAAATATGTTTTTAATGTAATTTTTCGTTTTTGAACATAAAGCAGTAATATACATGTATGATATACCGTTGGAAAGCTAAAGATTTTAGAAAAAATATTATCCCATATTTAAGCTTTTAAATATTAATAGAGAGTGATGAAATGAACATAAAACTAACTGATTATTTTAGATAATAATATAATAGATTTTTTAATAAAACACATGTTTCTATATAAATTCAATTTAATTAATTCCTTAATAGTTTCGCGTATTTTTATCTCTAACTGTTTTTGAAAATTATTTCATTGATTTGAAAAATGGAGGTAAGTGAAAGTCGTATGTTGCCCGCACCAGATTTTTTTTTTTTTTTTTTTTTTTTTTTTGGGTCGAATACTAAGGTTCATGATTGACAATAATATACCAAAAATTAAATTTAAACCGTGATAAACTACTGCATGATATTAAAACCGTTTTAATTTACCACATGTACAAGGAATTTAGTCAAAATCGGCTCTAAAGTTTAACGGGTAAATTGATTCACATTCAATTGAAATAACTGGAGAGAGTAAAATAAGTGGGTCCCTTGACGTATTGAAAAGGGAGAGAATTGAAAGTCCACAAGCGGAGAGAGCTGTTTGGACTGGGCGAAGCCCTTGAGGCGCTAGCAGGCCAATCCCTCCGAGTGCCCTTCCAAGTAGCACTTCTGGAGCGAGGTCTTTCGGCGGGTAGGTAAACTCCTAGCCAGTATTTTCACTATGTTAAGGATATCTTTTCAAGTAGTAAAACCATTTTTAACTACAGAAACAGCGTTTCTGTATTGATCAAAACGCTATTAAAAAATCTGTTGCGGGCAACACACGACTTTCACTTACCTCCATTTTTAAATTCAATGAAAGAATTTTCAAAAACAGAGATGAAAATACGTGAAACTAATAAGGAATTAATTAAATTGAATTTATATAGAATCAAGTGCTTTATTAAAAATCTGGTGCGGGCAACACACGACTTTCACTTACCTCCATTTTTAAAATCAATGAAAGAATTTTCAAATACAGTTAAAGATAAAAAATACGGGAAACTATTAAGGAATTAATTAAATTAAATTTCTATAAAAACATGTGTTTCATTAAAAAATCTATTATATTATTATCTAAAATAATCAGTTAGTTTTATGTTCATTTCATCACTCTCTATTAACTTTAAAATCTTGTGAATGAGATGATATTTTTTGAAAAATCTTTAGCTTTCCAACGGTATGTCATACATGTATATTACTGCTCTTATGTTCAAAAACGAAAAATTGCATTAAAAAAATATTTTTTCTGTTTTCTCCTTAAGTTGGGTATCGAATTTATTCAATTTATATTTTTACCGGTTTTTCATCAGCGTTAACAAGATAATCTAGTTTTTATTATTGAATCTAAAAAATTAAAGGTACTTTAGGGGAAGAAATTTAAAATATCGGCATTTAAGCCCTGTCAGACCATTTTTATCCAAATAAAACCTACATGATATTAAAGCCCATTAATTTTTACATCGATATAGCGAGTTTAATCAAAATCGTCGGAACCGTTTTCGAGAAAATTGAAAAAAGGTGCAAAATGCAAGGTATAAAGTGCCTCTTCTGGTAAGCTCATTTGGATGAAAAAAGTTTTGTCACGTCTCGGGGGTATAGTTGTCTTAAATATGAAATTTCAGTTTCATAGGACTTACCGTTTCCGCCCGGGAGTTACCACACACACACAGACACACACACACACACACACATACACACACACACACACACACGCACACACACACACACCAGACCTTTTTGCGGGACTTGGTTATTTGGATTCACGGGACCCTAAAAAGTGTATTTCCGTTGAAAACTGGAATTCGAAAATTTTCACGATCGCACTACTTCCACTTACTATATATAGTAAGTGAAAGTAAAAAATCTGGTGCTCTCACTTACCACTATTTTTAAACACAATGAAAGAATTTTCAAATACACTTAAAGATAAAAATACGTGAAACTATTAAAGAATTAATTAAATTGAATTTATATAGAAACATGTGTTTTATTAAAAAATGTATTGCATTATTATCTAAAATAATCAGTTAGTTTTATGTTCATTTCATCACTCTCTATTAACTTTTAAAAGCTTGTGTATGAGATGATAATTTTTCTAAAATCTTTAGCTTTCCAAAGGTATATCATACATGTATATTACTGCTCTTATGTTCAAAAACGAAAAATTGCATTAAAAAAATATTTTTTCTGTTTTCTCCTATAGTTGGGTATTGAGTTTATTCAATTTATATATTTACCTGTTTTTCATCAGCGTTAACAAGATAATTTAGTTATTATTATTGAATCTACAAAATTAAAGGTACTTTAGAGGAAGAAAATTTAAAATATCGGCATTTAAGCCCTGTCAAACCATTTTTATCTAAATAAAACCTACATGATATTAAAGCCCATTGAATTTTACATCGATATAGCGAGTTTAATCAAAATCGTTGGAACCGTTTTTGAGAAAATCGAAAAAAAGGTGCAAAATGCATGGTATAAAGTGCCTCTTCTGGTAGGCTCATTTTGATGAAAACAGTTTCGTCTCGTCTCGGGCGTATATTTGTCTTAAATATGAAATTTCAGTTTCATAGGACTTACCGTTTCCGCCCGGGAGCTACCACACACACACACACACACACACACACACACACACACACACACACACACACACACACACACACACACACACACACACACACACACAACACACACACACACCACACACACACACGACACACAACACACACACACAGACCTTTTTGCGGGACTTGGTTATTTGGACTCAGGGGACCCTAAAACGTGTATTTCCGTTGAAAACTGGAATTCGAAAATTTTCACGATCGCAATACTTCCCCTTACTATATATAGTAAGTGAAAGTAAAAATCTATTATATTATTATCTAAAATAATCAGTTACTTTTATGTTCATTTCATCACTCTCTATTAACTTTTAAAATCTTGTGTATGAGATAATATTTTTTTCTAAAATCTTTAGCTTTCCAACGGTATATCATACATGTATATTACCGCTCTTATGTTCAAAAACGAAAAATTGCATTAAACAAATATTTTTTCTGCTTTCTCCTTCAGTTGGATATCGAATTCGTTTAACTTATATATTTACCTGTTTTTTATCGTATATAACAACATTATATTGTTATTTTTTATTATCTACAAAATGAAAGGCCCATTAGGGGAAGAAAATTTAAAATATCGACATTTAAGCCCTGTCAAACCATTTTAATCAGAATAAAACCTACATGATATTAAAGCCCACTAAATTTTACATCGATATAGCGAGTTTAATGAAAATCGAAAAAAGGTGCAAAATGCATGTTATAAAGTGTCTCTTCTAGTAAGCTCATTTTGATGAAAAAAGTTTTGTAATGGCTCGGGCGTATAGTTGTCTTAAATATGAAATTTCAGTTTCATGGTACTTACCGTTTCCGCCCGGGAGTTAACACACACACACGCACACACACACACACCAATCACCCACAAATAATTATAAAAAAAAAGAAAAAAGAAAAGAAAAATTGAAAGTTTACCCATAAATACACCTACAACTAAGCTATTTTCGAAGATGGTGATAATTTTATAAGTATTTTTTAACAAAAAAAAAAAAAAAACCGAATACTTATAAAAACAGAGAAAAGAAATCGAAATTTTACCTATAAATATGTCTATAACTCAGTTATTTTTAAAGATGGAGAAAAATATGCAGAGAGTTTTAGAATCACTAAAGCACGTTAAACAAAAAAAATAAATCTATATATTACTACAAAATGAAAAAAGAACCATTAAAATTTTTCAGAACTAGCTAAGTACTGTAATTTTCTAGCTAAGTTGTATGTTCTAGTTACGATCTAAAATTTTATTTTATTTTATTTTTTTTTTTTAATTTTAAATTTATTTAAATACTTAATTTTTTCCTTTCTTTATTTTATTTTGTAATATTAATTATTTATGTTATGATAATATAATATTTTATCTTTTATTTATTATTAATATTATTTATTTTGTATCATTATTATTTATTTCATTCATTTTTTTAAATTATTTATCTATGTTATTATATTAATTTTTTTATTTTATTTTCTTAATTTTTTTCTTCATTTTGATAAAACGTTTTTCTTTTTGTTTTGTATGTTTTAAAGATGTGAGGGCTATTATAACCATAAGCAGTTTTTTACCCGTAAACTTAAAACAACTATTTAGGTTATAGAGTTTAGAAATTAGCAGATGCTCCGTAGGACTCATGATGATCATCGTCAGTTCTGGAGACTTGTGAGGTCACACGTCACTAAGAGGAAGAGTGTACACCTTACATCAGGTGGCACCCTATTATCCCCTTAGGAACAGGCTGAACTCTTGGCCGATTCTTATAAGGCGAGGGAAGATGATCGGCTGTTAAATGCTCCCACACTACCTGCGGGAAGACCAACGTCCCCTAATGAAAAGAGGATATTCTCCACCTTCGGACAGCTTGAGTCGGTACTACGACGCACCAAGGGTAACAAGGCTTCGGGACTGGATGATATTCCGTATGTACTATTGAAGATGCTACCTCGGAGGGGTAAAGCCTTCTTATTAAACATTTTTAACTCCTGTATGCGGATCTCATACTTCCCCGATGACTGGAAGCAAGCGATCATAGTGCCGCTACTTAAGCCTGGGAAGAATGGAGACTCACCAGAGCATTATCGGCCTATCAGTCTCCTTTCGCATATGAGCAAGGTGTTCGAGAGGCTGATCCATCACCATCTGCTAGAGCACTGCAGTGAGGAGTCCATCATTCCACCAGAACAGACCGGGTTCTCACGAGGCGTAGCCTGCGACCATCATTTAGTGAAACTTCAAAGGCACACCATAGAGCGTATGACGAAGAACAATGAAGCCACGGCGTTCATCTCGCTGGACTGCACACAGGCGTTTGATTGTGTATCCCACGAGTTACTGCTTCGCCAGTTGGAAGACTATCGTTTTCCAGCTTCATTATGCCGATTGATCAGAAGCTACTTAAGCGGGAGATCCTTTGTCGTAAGGGTAGGCGATAAATTGTCAACTTCAAAGGACACCATTTGTGGGGTTCCTCAAGGTTCTGTATTAGGACCACTATTGTTTGTGATCTTTACAGCAAAAGTGATCTCAATGAAGCACCCAATGGCACTGGTAGCAGCCTACGCCGATGACATTGGCATCTATGCTTCTAGTATGAGACCGAAAAGGGCTCTCACCCTGGCACAAGGAGCATCGACCACTATTGTAGATGAGCTGAAGGAGATTGGCATTAGGGTGAACCCGAAGAAGACAGATGCTATTGTCATGTCGTTCCAGAAGGGGAAGAGCGCTTTGCCCACTGATTTTAAAGTGAACGGAGAAACACTGCCAGTCTCTAATTCAATCCTCTACCTGGGCGTCACTCTAGATAGGCACCTCACCTTATCTAGTCACGTACGGGAACGACTCAAACTGGCCAGGAGAAAGAGCTATAGACTTAATCATCTACTCACGTCACCTCAGCTCTCACTGAGGCTGAAACTACAGATCTACAAGGCTATAATACGTCCGACTATGCTCTATGGTGCGCCCTTGATGCGGCATCTGTTTAAGTCCACTCTCAAACAATTACAGACGTTCCAGAACTCCATCCTTCGGCGGATTGTCAGAGGTACCAACTTACAGAGGGCCAGAAACCATATCCTTCATCAGGAATTAGTATTGCCAACAGTGCCTGAATATATCAGCCAGAGGCACATTCAATTTTTTGATGGGCTGAAGGCCTGTGCTAATCCATTATTTTCTGATATCACCCCACCACCCAAGCCTGGGAGGTGGCAAGGATCACTACCTCTCGTTGACGTTGTCGCCGAGGGAAGGAGTTCGGACTATGTCTGAACTCAATTTATTGCCAAAACCCTGAAGAATGGTCCCTCCCATTTTGCAATGGATAAATAAAGGCTTAGAAGAAGCCCTTGAAAGATTACTAGTGCATCCAGCGCATATAGCAATCCTCTTTAGAATACCTCCGGGTAACAGAAGGACAAATCTGACAGCTATACATATTATATTTGTATTTGTATTTTGTTCGAAAATAAAACCAGAGGGTAAGAAAAAAAAAAAAAAAAAAAAAAAAAAAAAAAAAAAAAAAAAAAAAAAAAAAAAAAAGATGTGATATACCGTTTTCCTTTGAATTATTTATTGCTTTTCATATTAGGTAATTTGCTTATAAACACCTATATAAACAATTATACCATAATATAGTTATTTATTTTAGTTTTAATATAATAAAAGAAAGATAAGGAAAAGAAAAGCAAGCCCGAGCTTGCGGCAATCAGCTGATCAGTGACCCTCCTTTCACTTTTCGTGATTGTACAAAGTAAATTATAACTTTTCTTACCGAAATTTCTCTAATATTCACTGCTGTAGTATTCCTGAGGTCTATTGATGTTTTCCAGACTGAACTCAAGCGAATTTCTACTGAAAAGAGCAAATATCTGAGAGACGAAGTAACGTATGACTGTTATCATCGAGCGCTCATTCTCATTTCATTATTTATTTTATTTTATTTATTTATTTTTTATTTATTTATTTATTTTTTTTAAATCAATGAGATATTTTCATCAAGTTATGTCCTCAAAAACTACAAGTAAAAGATCTAGATCTGCAGGTTCAAACTCATCTAAAAAACAGAGACCTAGCCGTGAAAATAATAAAAAATGATTCCACCAGCCACTGCTCCAGCTACCTCTTTAGGATCTGAACCACAGCCTAGCACATCATCACAAAGATTAACTGAAGAATCGCCGTTTTTTACACCGAACCCATTTCAGATCCTCTAAAATGAAAAAGAAACCATGGAACCTTCTCCTATGAGAACCACAATCTCAACCAATTTTTGTTAAAAAAATTAAAAATTTTCAACTACTTTGTGCACACTTAAACAAATTAACCGATCCTAATAGTTATTCATGTATAAGTAGAACCAGTGATACTAAAATATCCCCGACTACCGCCGAAAGCTACAGAAAAATAGTAAAATATCTGACTGAGACCAAAGCTGATTTTCATACCTATCAGTTGCGCCAGGAGAGAGCTTTAAGGGTAGTAATTAGAAACCTACACCCTTCGACACTAGTTACAGCTATCAAAGAAGAACTGACGGAGATAGGCTATAAAGTGCGGCAAGTCACCAATGTCCTAAAAGATAAAATTCCACTGCCCCTATTCTTCGTGGACTTGGAACCATCAGCAGGAGTTGAAAAAATTTACGACCTCAATAGATTGTACTATACTAGTGTAAGAGTTGAGAAACCTTACACTATGAAAGAAATAGTTCTGTGCCATAATTGTCAGGCATATGGTCATACGAGAACTTACTGTCACCACACACCACGCTGTGTGAAATGCGGTGAGCAACATAAATCAGAAGAATGTACACGATTAAGATCAACACCCGCGGTATGTGCTCTGTGCCTCGAGGACCACCCGGCTAACTACAAGGGATGTCAAATCTACAAGAACCTCAAAAGCAGATACCAAAAACCTCAGAATCTGGATGAAACAGCTGAACCGATCAGAAGCAGAAGACAACCTTCAAAAACAATTGATTCCAATGTAACATTTGCCCATCTACATGGAGGTGGGAACCAGAACCAAAAGGCCCTGCAAGAACAACACATACTTCAAAATCCTGAACCTCATCCACAAACACCTATTCATCAAAGTTTAACCAACCCTCAAAAACCTCATCCGAATCAAATTTCTCATATTCCTCCTCCATCAAATGTCACAGATCTTACAAGTTTGATGACATCCTTCATCACTGAAATCAAAGCCCTCTTTATGCCGCTAATATCACTACTTACTAATCTCGTATCAAATTTAATCTCTTCCTTAAAAAATCTTTAAATGACTACACCTAACTCCTTATCCATTCTCTTTTGGAATGCGAATAGTGTTAGAAATCACGCTGACGAACTTACAGCTTTATGGCAAGACAAAAACGTTGACGTAGCACTTATTACTGAAACTAGACTAACCACTAAACAGTTCTTTAAAATACCTGAATACGTAACATACCGTACGGACCACCCAGACGGCAAAGCCCATGCCGGTACTGCTGTCATTGTGCACCAGTCCCTCTCTCATCACTTACTCCCAGTTCCCTCCTATGATTTCCTACAATGCACCGCCATAGTAATCAAGACTTTGTCTTTTCCGATGACCCTCGCATCAGCGTACTTGATTAGAATCTCACACTATTCCTTCCCATCAGTTTGGATTCCGTTCCCAACATTCAACCGTTCAGCAAGGGCTCCGAGTCGTTGACCATATTTCCTCTGCCCTTGAGAACAAGGAGTACTGCTCGGGTGCATTTCTGGACATAACGCAACCAATTGACCAGGTCTGGCACCCGGGATTACTCTTAAAGCTCAAAAACCATTTACCCCAATCCTTATACTAGTCCTCCGATCCTATCTAACAAACCGCTCCTTCCGAGTTCACTGTGGTTGCAGAATATTCCAATTATTACTGGAGAATCAAAGTCAATCAATCCAAATACAAACATGTCACCTTTACCCTTCGAAGACAATCCTGCCCTCCAGTTCTCTTTAATTCCGTTCCGCTTCCTTTCTCCGACACAGTCCGGTATCTTGGCTTCCTTTTGGACAAAAGACTAACTTGGAAACCCGCATACTAGACTTAAACGACAAGAACTTAATCGACGATTTGGACAATTATACAGACTACTGAACAGAAATCCAAAACTAATTATCGAGAACAAACTGTTAATATACAAGACAGTACTGAAACCTATCTGGACCTACGGACTTGAACTGTGGGGGGCAGACAAATTTTTTAACATCAAACGCATTCAATCCTTCCAATCTAAAGTCCTCCGAACAATAGTTAATGCCCCTTATTATGTATCCAACCATATCTTACACCGCGACCTAAATATTTCATTTATTTTAGACCTTATACCATTAAAATTCTCTAAATTTTATCAGAACCTTATCCATCATCCTAATCCCCTAGCTCAATCCTTATCCAACTCCACGCATCCTTACCATCCTCCTAGAAGGTTGAAACGGCAGTGACCTCGTGACCTCTTGTAACATGTATATTGGAGTTCTACCATTGGCTAGATTCTCCACTCACGTGCTGTGCTTGTGAATTGTATATAGGTATGAGTGACTTTTGTATATATTTTTATTAATTTTGTTTTGTATATATATATATATATATATATATATTGTATTATTATTAGTTATATAAATTTATTGTTTTGTATATATCGTGTGAATGTAGTATGAATGTTGTACGTTATCACTATTAAAAATGTCCTGAATTGGACAGATTGTAATATTATTTGTTCTCAATAAAAGAATTTATTGTTCATTCTAAAAAAGAAAAAAATAAAGTTTTAATATAGTTGTTATTTAGAATTTGGGGAGCCCATGGCGAGTGTTTAGCGCGCTTGCCTGCCACGCTAAAGTTGTGAGTTCGAATCCCAGTCCCAGGAGGACTTTTTCAAGCATACAAATTAATGGGGATTCACTCACAATCTTCCCCGGGTATGTGGGACCCGTCAGCCAATGATAGCTACCCAAAAAAATAGGCGTAGGGAGTGATGACCCTACCCTATAAGATATCATCGAGTGTCGCGGGGTGGAATATAAACCATACCTCGCGGCCAAGGGCACCCAAGGCCTGTCGCCCCAACCGAAAAAAAAAATAGTTATTTAGAAAAAATAAGCGATAGTGTAATTATTTGCAGCGTTTTTTTTACTTTCCCTCACCTTTGGACCTACTAATAGATATATTATATGTATTATACATATATAATATGAATATGTTTTCTTATAAATTCCTCATCGTATTATGAGTGCAGATACTGGATCTCATAGTAAAGCAGATAAAGTTCATAGGACTCATAGTCCGATTGCCGAGGCTAGAGTGAAAAGTAAGGAAACAGAACTTTATTTATTCGTATATATTACAATTTGTCATAATAGACAATAATAATAGTGCTACAGGATCTTATTAATACATTATTTACAATATAAACAAAAGGAAAGTCTAATTACATAAAATAAAATCACATAACTATGAAATAACCATAAAATTACATAATTATGATGACCCACAAAGGGGGGTCGAAACGTTGGCAAACAATAAATAGTTGAAACTATTTATTTGTTTCATTTAATGACCGCCACCCGGACTAATTCCTTGCATCAAATATATTTTTAATGTATTTTGTTTTTTCGGAGATACGAACAGTAATATAGATGTATATCACGCTGTTGGAAAGCAAGAGATTTTAAGAAAATTGTTATTTTGTGTGATAAGTAGTGTAATGGAGATTGATTAAATTTGGATGAAACTAACTCATTTTGTATATACCAATTTTATATTATTTAATCTAAATAATGTTTCCAACAAAACTAAATATATCTCTTTAAACCCTTTTGAATTCTATTTGTTAGTTCTTAAATTGGTTTTAACAACCGATGTAAGTGAAAGCCGTGTGCTGCCCATATCAGATTTTTTAACTGTTAAAATTATTCCTAGTAAGTATGTAAATACAAGTTTTATGACGCATCTAGTCATATTTCTCCTAATATTTTCCTCTGTAGTTTAAAAAGGGTGGTTGAAAACGAACAATGCATGACGTAAGTTATTATGCTTAGTATTGAGATTATCCTATATAAGTGCTGAATATTTGATCAATTAATCGAGAGATGATAGCCTGCGTAAATATATATCCTAGTATAGATATCCTATATAGTCTGAATATTTGATCAATTAATCGAGAGATGATAGCCTGCTTAGTATTAATTCTAGTAGTTAGATTCCTATATAGTGCTGAATATTTGTCAATTAATCGAGAGATGATAGCCTGCTTAAGTAATTAGATTCCTAGATTGAGTATTCCTATATAGTCTGAATATTTGATCAATTAATCGAGAGATGATAGCCTGCTTAGTATATCTATGCTTAATGAATTCCTATATAGTGACTGAATATTTGATCAATTAATCGAGAGATGATAGCCTGCTTATAGTATATTATCCTTAGTAATGATATCCTATATAGTGCTGAATATTTGATCAATTAATCGAGAGATGATAGCCTGCGTAGTATATTTAGCTTAGTATTGAATCCTATATAGTGCTGAATATTTGATCAATTAATCGAGAGATGATAGCCTGCTTAGTATTGATTATGCTTAGTATTGAGATTCCTATATAGTCTGAATATTTGGTCAATTAATCGAGAGATGATAGCCTGCTTAAGTATAATTAGCTAGTATTGAGATTCCTATATAGTGCTGAATATTTGGATCAATTAATCGAGAGATGATAGCCTGCTTAAGTATATTATGCTTAGTATTGAATCCTATATAGTGCTGAATATTTGATCAATTAATCGAGAGATGATAGCCTGCTTAAGTATAAATTATGCTTAGTATTGAGATTCCTATATAGTGCTGAATATTTGATCAATTAATCGAGAGATGATAGCCTGCTTAAGTATATGATGCTTAGTATTGAGATTCCTATATAGTGCTGAATATTTGATCAATTAATCGAGAGATGATAGCCTGCTTAGTATATATGCTTAGTATGAGATTCCTATATAGTGCTGAATATTTGATCAATTAATCGAGAGATGATAGCCTGCTTAAGTATATTTGCTTAGTATTGAGATCCTATATAGTGCTGAATATTTGATCAATTAATCGAGAGATGATAGCCTGCTTAAGTATATTATGCTTAGTATTGAGATTCCTATATAGTGCTGAATATTTGGTCAATTAATCGAGAGATGATAGCCTGCTTAAGTATATTATGCTTAGTATTGAGATTCCTATATAGTGCTGAATATTTGATCAATTAATCGAGAGATGATAGCCTGCTTAAGTATATTATGCTTAGTATTGAGATTCCTATATAGTGCTGAATATTTGATCAATTAATCGAGAGATGATAGCCTGCTTAAGTATATTATGCTTAGTATTGAGATTCCTATATAGTGCTGAATATTTGATCAATTAATCGAGAGATGATAGCCTGCTTAAGTATTATTATTGCTTAGTATAGATATTCCTATATAGTGCTGAATATTTGGTCAATTAATCGAGAGATGATAGCCTGCTTAATGATATTTATGCTTAGTATTGAGATTCCTATATAGTGCTGAATATTTGATCAATTAATCGAGAGATGATAGCCTGCGTAAGTATATTATGCTTAGTATTGAGATTCCTATATAGTGCTGAATATTTGATCAATTAATCGAGAGATGATAGCCTGCTTAAGTATATTATGCTTAGTATTGAGATTCCTATATAGTGCTGAATATTTGGTCAATTAATCGAGAGATGATAGCCTGCTTAAGTATATTATGCTTAGTATTGAGATTCCTATATAGTGCTGAATATTTGATCAATTAATCGAGAGATGATAGCCTGCTTAAGTATATTATGCTTAGTATGAGATTCCTATATAGTCTGAATATTTGATCAATTAATCGAGAGATGATAGCCTGCTTAAGTATATTAATGCTTAGTATGAGATTCCTATATAGTGCTGAATATTTGATCAATTAATCGAGAGATGATAGCCTGCGTAAGTATATTATGCTTAGTATTGAGATTCCTATATAGTGCTGAATATTTGATCAATTAATCGAGAGATGATAGCCTGCTTAAGTATTTATGCTTAGTATTGAGATTCCTATATAGTGCTGAATATTTGGTCAATTAATCGAGAGATGATAGCCTGCTTAAGTAATTATGCTTAGTATTGAGATTCCTATATAGTCTGAATATTTGTCAATTAATCGAGAGATGATAGCCTGCTTAAGTATATTATGCTTAGTATTGAGATTCCTATATAGTGCTGAATATTTGATCAATTAATCGAGAGATGATAGCCTGCTTAAGTATATTTGCTTAGTATTGAATTCCTATATAGTGCTGAATATTTGATCAATTAATCGAGAGATGATAGCCTGCTTAGTAATTATGCTTAGTATTGAGATATCCTATATAGTGCTGAATATTTGATCAATTAATCGAGAGATGATAGCCTGCTTAAGTATATTGCTTAGTATTAGATTCCTATATAGTGCTGAATATTTGATCAATTAATCGAGAGATGATAGCCTGCTTAAGTATATTATGCTTAGTATGAGATTCCTATATAGTGCTGAATATTTGATCAATTAATCGAGAGATGATAGCCTGCTTAGTATATATGCTTAGTATTGAGATTCCTATATAGTGCTGAATATTTGGTCAATTAATCGAGAGATGATAGCCTGCTTAAGTATATTATGCTTAGTATTGAGATTCCTATATAGTGCTGAATATTTGATCAATTAATCGAGAGATGATAGCCTGCTTAAGTATATTAGCTTAGTATTGAGATTCCTATATAGTGCTGAATATTTGATCAATTAATCGAGAGATGATAGCCTGCTTAAGTATATTTATGCTTAGTATTGAGATTCCTATATAGTGCTGAATATTTGATCAATTAATCGAGAGATGATAGCCTGCTTAAGTATAATTATGCTTAGTATGAGATTCCTATATAGTGCTGAATATTTGGTCAATTAATCGAGAGATGATAGCCTGCTTAAGTATATTATGCTTAGTAATTGAGATTCCTATATAGTGCTGAATATTTGATCAATTAATCGAGAGATGATAGCCTGCGTAGTATATATCTTAGTATTGAGATTCCTATATAGTGCTGAATATTTGGTCAATTAATCGAGAGATGATAGCCTGCTTAAGTATATTATGCTTAGTATTGAGATTCCTATATAGTGCTGAATATTTGTCAATTAATCGAGAGATGATAGCCTGCTTAAGTATATTATGCTTAGTATTGAGATTCCTATATAGTGCTGAATATTTGGTCAATTAATCGAGAGATGATAGCCTGCTTAAGTATATTATGCTTAGTATTGAGATTCCTATATAGTGCTGAATATTTGATCAATTAATCGAGAGATGATAGCCTGCTTAAGTATATTATGCTTAGTATGAGATTCCTATATAGTGCTGAATATTTGATCAATTAATCGAGAGATGATAGCCTGCTTAAGTATATTATGCTATAGTATTGAGATTCCTATATAGTGCTGAATATTTGATCAATTAATCGAGAGATGATAGCCTGCTTAAGTATATTATGCTTAGTATTGAGATTCCTATATAGTGCTGAATATTTGATCAATTAATCGAGAGATGATAGCCTGCGTAAGTATATTATGCTTAGTATTGAGATTCCTATATAGTGCTGAATATTTGGTCAATTAATCGAGAGATGATAGCCTGCTTAAGTATATTATGCTTAGTATTGAGATTCCTATATAGTGCTGAATATTTGGTCAATTAATCGAGAGATGATAGCCTGCTTAAGTATATTATGCTTAGTATTGAGATTCCTATATAGTGCTGAATATTTGGTCAATTAATCGAGAGATGATAGCCTGCTTAAGTATATTATGCTTAGTATTGAGATTCCTATATAGTGCTGAATATTTGATCAATTAATCGAGAGATGATAGCCTGCTTAAGTATATTATGCTTAGTATTGAGATTCCTATATAGTGCTGAATATTTGGTCAATTAATCGAGAGATGATAGCCTGCTTAAGTATATTATGCTTAGTATTGAGATTCCTATATAGTGCTGAATATTTGGTCAATTAATCGAGAGATGATAGCCTGCTTAAGTATATTATGCTTAGTATTGAGATTCCTATATAGTGCTGAATATTTGGTCAATTAATCGAGAGATGATAGCCTGCTTAAGTATATTATGCTTAGTATTGAGATTCCTATATAGTGCTGAATATTTTGATCAATTAATCGAGAGATGATAGCCTGCTTAAGTATATTATGCTTAGTATTGAGATTCCTATATAGTGCTGAATATTTGGTCAATTAATCGAGAGATGATAGCCTGCTTAAGTATATTATGCTTAGTATTGAGATTCCTATATAGTGCTGAATATTTGGTCAATTAATCGAGAGATGATAGCCTGCTTAAGTATATTATGCTTAGTATTGAGATTCCTATATAGTGCTGAATATTTGATCAATTAATCGAGAGATGATAGCCTGCTTAAGTATATTATGCTTAGTATTCAGATTCCTATATAGTGCTGAATATTTGGTCAATTAATCGAGAGATGATAGCCTGCGTAAGTATATTATGCTTAGTATTGAGATTCCTATATAGTGCTGAATATTTGATCAATTAATCGAGAGATGATAGCCTGCGTAAGTATATTATGCTTAGTATTGAGATTCCTATATAGTGCTGAATATTTGGTCAATTAATCGAGAGATGATAGCCTGCTTAAGTATATTATGCTTAGTATTGAGATTCCTATATAGTGCTGAATATTTGGTCAATTAAGTAAGTATATTATGTTAGTATTGAGATTCCTATATAGTGCTGAATATTTGTCATTAATCGAGAGATGATAGCCTGCTAAGTATATTATGCTTAGTATGAGATTCCTATATAGTGCTGATATTTGTCAATTAATCGAGAGATGATAGCCTGCTAAGTATATTATGCTTAGTATTGAGATTCCTATATATGCTAATATTGATCAATTAATCGAGGATATTAGCCTGCTTAAGTATATATGCTTATATTAGATTCTATATGTGCTGAATATTTGATAATTATCGAGATGATAGCTGCTAAGATATTATGCTTAGTATTGAGATTCTATATAGTGCTGAATATTTGGCAATTAATCGAGAATGATAGCCTGCTAATATATTAGTTAGTATTGAGATTCCTATATATGCTTGAATATTATCAATTAATCGAAATATATGCTTAAGTATTTATCTTATATGAATTCCTATATATGCTGAATTTGTCAATAATCGAGAATATAGTGCTAATATATTATGCTTGATGAGCCTATTAGTGCTAATATTTCATATGAGAATATAGTGTGATATTGTATAGTTCTTATATGCGTATTGTCTAATAGGTATATTAATAATATGTAGTTGATCTTATGTATATTGTCATTATCGAATTGCTCTTAAGATATGCTGTATGATCTATTCTGAATATTTGCATACGGAGATGATACCTGGTAGTAATTTCTTAGTATTGATTCCTTATAGGCTGATATTTGTCAATTAATCGAGATGAAGTAATTGCTTATATTGATTCTATATAGTGCTAAATTTGTCAATTATCGAGAGATGATAGCTGTAAGTATATATCTAATAGTCCTAATGTATATTGTAATAATCGAGTTAGCTGTAGTTTATGCTTATATGATCATATAGGCTATATTTTATGAGATAGTGTATATTGCTTTGAGACATATAGTGTAATATTTGTATAATCAGGATTCCGTAAATATAGCTTAATTAGTCTTTAGTTAATTTGTATATCGAGGATGAGCTGCTTGTAATATGCTGTATTGAGACCTTAGTGCGATATTTGTATTAATCAGAGATAACTCTAAGTTATTATTAGTATTGAGATCCTTAGTGCGATATTGTCAATTAATCGAGAGATATAGCCTGCTTAAGTATAAATTTTTTAATTTGCTTTTTTTTTAGATTCTATATGTCTGATATGAATTATGAGAGATAGTGCAATATTTATCTTATAGAGTTCATATGTATATTTATAATCATATAGTGCTAATTTATCTTAATGAGACTATATTTTCTATGAGGTATGTAATTTTATGAGTATAGTGCTAATATTTCTAGGATGATTGCTAATATTATTATGAATCCTAATATATTTGTATTACGGAATATCCTATATATGCTATAAGTCTATTAGTCTATGTATTAATCAATGATACTGCTAAGTTTTTGCTAGTTGAGTTATATAGGCGATATTTGTCATATCGAGAGATGAACTCTTATTATCTTAGTTGATCCTATAGGGATATTTGTCATTATCGAGAGAGAGCTCTAAGTATATTTGCTTGTATTGAGATTCTATATAGTGCGAATATTGTCATTATCGAAGATGATAGCTGCTAATATATTATCTTATATTGAGTCATTATGGAATTGATCAATATGGAGTGATACCTAATATTGTATGAATATTAGTGCTAATATTTATATTAATGAGGATAAGTGCTATATTATATATGAGATTATATGCTGATATTTGTAATTATCAGGTGTACTCTAAGAATGTTAGATAGTTCTATTAGTGTATTTAATTATCGAGAGATGATAGCTTTAAGTATATATGCTTAGTATGAGTTCTATATAGTGCTGAATGTATTAATCGGAATGAAGTGTAATATATTATGCTTAGTATTGAGTTCATAAGTGGATATTTGTCATATCGAGAGGAACCTGCTTAAGATATTTCTAGTATTGATCTGCGATATTGTCAATATCGAGGATGATGCCTCTTAAGTATATATCTTATATTGATCAATAGGTGATTTGTATTAATGAGTAAGTGTGTAATTGTTATGAGTTCCTATATATAATATTTGCATATGAGAACTGCTATATTATGCTATATTGAGTCTTATGAGTGAATATTGTTAAGTATTAATCTAGATGAGCTCTAAGTTAATTTTGTATTAGAATATAGCTGAATATTTGTTATATGAGGTATCCTTAAGTTAATATTTATAATTAAATATGGTGAATTTGTTAATTAATGAGTAGATGAACTCTATATAGTAGTTATGCTATATTGAGATTCCTATATAGTGCTGAATATTTGTCAATTAATCAGAGATATAGCCTGCTTAGTAATATGTTAGTATTGAATCCATTAGTGCTGAATATGTCAATAATCGAGAGATACCTCTAAGTTATATGCTTAGTATGAGTCCAATTGAATATTTCATAATCGAGAGATGATAGCTCTAATTATTGCTTGTTGAGTTCTATATATGTGAATATTGTCATTATCGAGAGATGAAGCCTGCTATATATTATCTTAGATGGATTCATAGGTAATATTGTCATTAATCGAAGATGATAGCTCTAATAATTATGCTTAGTATTGAATCATATGGCTGATATTTGATAATCGAGAGTGATACTGAGATATCAATGATTCAATAGTCTATTTTGCAATTAATGAGATGATACCTGCTAAGTATATTACTAGTATGAATCATTATGCTGATATTTTCAATTAACGAGAATATACCTCTAGTATATTATCTTAGTATGAGATCCTATATATCTAATATGTCAATTAACGAGGATAAGCTGCTAGTTATGCTAGATTGGTCATAGTGATATTTGTATTATCGAGTGATAGCTGTAATAATATGTTATATGAGATTCTTATGTGCAATGTCATATCGAGAGTGATAGCTCTATTATGCTATATGAGATCTATAAGTCTGAATTGTCATTAATCGAAGAGATAGCTCTAAGATATCTTATTGATCTATGTGCTGAATATGTCAATAATCGAGAATATAGCCGTAATATATGCTTATATAGATTCCTATATGCTGATATTTGGTCATTACAGAGATGATACCGCAGTATATTATTTATATTGGTCTATATGTGCTGATATTGTCAATTAATCGAATAAGCCTCTAAGTATATATCTTATATTGAGTTCTATATATGCTGAATATTGTCATTAATCGGAGATGATAGCCTTAATTATTATGCTTAGTATTGATTATTAGTGCTAATTTGCAATTACGAGAAGCCTGTAAATATATGCTTGATATCTATATAGTGCTGATATTGTCATAATCGAAATATCTCTAGTATTTTGCTTATGATTCTAAGTGCTGAATTGTCAATAATCGAGAGATGATAGCCTGCTAGTATATTATTATATGATTTCTAATATTTGTCATATCGAAATGACTGCTAATATTAGCTTAATTGAGATCCTATATCGAAATTGTCAATTAATCAGAGATAGCCTGCTAATATTAGCTTAGTTGAGTCCTTATAGTGCTGATATTTGTCAATAACGAGGAAAGCTCTAAGTATATTATTTATTAATTATTATGCTTAGTATTGAGATTCCTATATAGTGCTGAATATTTGGATCAATTAATCGAGAGATGATAGCCTGCTTAAGTATATTATGCTTAGTATTGAGATTCCTATATAGTGCTGAATATTTGGTCAATTAATCGAGAGATGATAGCCTGCGTAAGTATATTATGCTTAGTATTGAGATTCCTATATAGTGCTGAATATTTGATCAATTAATCGAGAGATGATAGCCTGCTTAAGTATATTATGCTTAGTATTGAGATTCCTATATAGTGCTGAATATTTGGATCAATTAATCGAGAGATGATAGCCTGCTTAAGTATATTATGCTTAGTATTGAGATTCCTATATAGTGCTGAATATTTGGTCAATTAATCGAGAGATGATAGCCTGCTTAAGTATATTATGCTTAGTATTGAGATTCCTATATAGTGCTGAATATTTGGTCAATTAATCGAGAGATGATAGCCTGCTTAAGTATATTATGCTTAGTATTGAGATTCCTATATAGTGCTGATATTTGATCAATTAATCGAGAGATGATAGCCTGCTTAAGTATATTATGCTTAGTATTGAGAGTTCCTATATAGTGCTGAATATTTGATCAATTAATCGAGAGATGATAGCCTGCTTAAGTATATTATGCTTTAGTATTGAGATTCCTATATAGTGCTGAATATTTGGATCAATTAATCGAGAGATGATAGCCTGCTTAAGTATATTATGCTTAGTATTGAGATTCCTATATAGTGCTGAATATTTGGTCAATTAATCGAGAGATGATAGCCTGCTTAAGTATATTATGCTTAGTATTGAGATTCCTATATAGTGCTGAATATTTGGTCAATTAATCGAGAGATGATAGCCTGCTGTAAGTATATTATGCTTAGTATTGAGATTCCTATATAGTGCTGAATATTTGATCAATTAATCGAGAGATGATAGCCTGCTTAAGTATATTATGCTTAGTATTGAGGTTCCTATATAGTGCTGAATATTTGATCAATTAATCGAGAGATGATAGCCTGCTTAAGTATATTATGCTTAGTATTGAGATTCCTATATAGTGCTGAATATTTGGTCAATTAATCGAGAGATGATAGCCTGCTTAAGTATATTATGCTTAGTATTGAGATTCCTATATAGTGCTGAATATTTGATCAATTAATCGAGAGATGATAGCCTGCTTAAGTATATTATGCTTAGTATTGAGATTTCTATATAGTGCTGAATATTTGGTCAATTAATCGAGAGATGATAGCCTGCGTAAGTATATTATGCTTAGTATTGAGATTCCTATATAGTGCTGAATATTTGATCAATTAATCGAGAGATGATAGCCTGCTTAAGTATATTATGCTTAGTATTGAGGTTCCTATATAGTGCTGAATATTTGATCAATTAATCGAGAGATGATAGCCTGCTTAAGTATATTATGCTTAGTATTGAGGTTCCTATATAGTGCTGAATATTTGATCAATTAATCGAGAGATGATAGCCTGCTTAAGTATATTATGCTTAGTATTGAGATTCCTATATAGTGCTGAATATTTGGTCAATTAATCGAGAGATGATAGCCTGCTTAAGTATATTATGCTTAGTATTGAGATTCCTATATAGTGCTGAATATTTGGTCAATTAATCGAGAGATGATAGCCTGCTTAAGTATATTATGCTTAGTATTGAGATTCCTATATAGTGCTGAATATTTGGTCAATTAATCGAGAGATGATAGCCTGCTTAAGTATATTATGCTTAGTATTGAGATTTCTATATAGTGCTGAATATTTGATCAATTAATCGAGAGATGATAGCCTGCTTAAGTATATTATGCTTAGTATTGAGATTCCTATATAGTGCTGAATATTTGATCAATTAATCGAGAGATGATAGCCTGCGTAAGTATATTATGCTTAGTATTGAGATTCCTATATAGTGCTGAATATTTGATCAATTAATCGAGAGATGATAGCCTGCGTAAGTATATTATGCTTAGTATTGAGATTCCTATATAGTGCTGAATATTTGATCAATTAATCGAGAGATGATAGCCTGCGTAAGTATATTATGCTTAGTATTGAGATTCCTATATAGTGCTGAATATTTGATCAATTAATCGAGAGATGATAGCCTGCGTAAGTATATTATGCTTAGTATTGAGATTCCTATATAGTGCTGAATATTTGGTCAATTAATCGAGAGATGATAGCCTGCGTAAGTATATTATGCTTAGTATTGAGATTCCTATATAGTGCTGAATATTTGGTCAATTAATCGAGAGATGATAGCCTGCGTAAGTATATTATGCTTAGTATTGAGATTCCTATATAGTTCTGAATATTTGATCAATTAATCGAGAGATGATAGCCTGCTTAATTTATATTATGCTTAGTATTGAGATTCCTATATAGTGCTGAATATTTGATCAATTAATCGAGAGATGATAGCCTGCTTAAGAGACGAGAATACGCCAGGAGTGTTTTGTATTTAGGAGAATGGCGAACAACGGGGACCATACATTTCCCTTTGTCAAGGACCAACCATCGTTTAGGTGGGCCCATTGTTCTCCTGTCATGGGCACCTACAGCCACCAGCCTCCATCCACCTTGCCATCTGATTCCTCTACACCTTACTTCCATTGTTTCTCCTAAAAATAGCTGATAATGCCCCCGGTAAGGAGGCCCTTATATCCCGTTAATGGTTCGAGTATCTTATAAATTCAATATTTGTATACATGCAGATATATTTCGAAAATTTTAATGCAATTCTGGGGTTATGGTTTTTAAATTCAGTGCATTACATATCTGTAGCGGTAGTGAAAAAAAATGGATAACTTGAGTTATATCAAAAAGGAGTTAACTTCACGTATCGCTCCCTCACACCGTTTCCCACGTCGTGTTCAATTGGTTAAAGAAATTTCTTTAACTTCAGGTGTAAATAAAGGTGTATGTTATAACTGTATTTTGGCTATTACGTAATGTTTAAGTCACTCACCTGTAAAATGAAAGATTTTGACTTAACCACTTATTCACGACCGCTACAGATATGTAATCGTCCGAGAGAGCTTAAAGGCTAAATTTTTATTCCATATGTTCTTGAAGACGGCTCTCTTATTCCCATTCAGCCTTGTAGGTCTAAATACGCAATGGTCTAAGTTAGAAAACACGGATTTCTTTTAAAGAGGATCGATACATAAAATTATTCCTGAAAAATAAAACTTAACCTTTCCTACAAAGCTAACGGCAATATCTGTTTAGTTCAACTGTATCTCCACCTAGCTCCGGAACCCCAACTATCATCACTGAATGCGGCGGAAATGTTTCATTGATATTGGAAAATTATGCTTCAATTATACTTTTTTTGAAAAAAATATTTAAAATTTTCAAGAAGAAAAGGTTCGAAAACATTAAAAAAACTATTTTTCGCCAATCTTCTCTTCACAAAAACCAAGGAATGTTTAAAAAAAAAAAAAAAAAAAATCTGAAAACTATTGCGATGTGATTAGGAGTGCAAACTAAATATAGGGTGCTGCCATTTCTTGACTCAGATACACACTCATGTATTGTCCCCTTTAGTCTTAAGTACTTTTCAACTAAATGAAATTCCTATCAATTAGCAACCTTGTCATTTTTGTAGTTATAGTAGTACACATATAAACTATAAAATAATCTACCGAATAAAAGCTAATTTATTTTATTTTTTTATTTCAATTACCTTTTATTTTGTTTATTTTGAATAGTTTATCATCTCTCAATGATAAGAGCACAACTAGATACGTTCTTCTTCCAGTGGCGCGACAGGCCGTGAAGGCCTTGGGCCTCGCGGTGTAAACTAGTAAGAGTTTACACTCACGTTTCACGATACAATTTTTAGTGTAGGGTCATCACTCTCTTCGACTAATTTTGAGAGTGGCCACCCTTTAGCTGACGGGTCTCACATACCCGGGGGAGAGGTTGTGAGTGAATCCCCATTTTTTTTTTTACATCCTTATAAAAGCCCCGCCGGGACTGGTCTCAAATTATCGAAACTCTAGGCCGTTTAGAATTCCCCGTAATCCTTCGGATAAAGAATCGAACATGGCCAATTTTAAATACATTACTTGCTTCATCTTGCTCTCTTGAGAAGTGTCAATTTTTCATATTCGATACTTTGAAATGGTAGGGACAATATGCTAATTAATTAATTGATATGTTTATTGTGAATAATAATGTATTGAATTTATTTCATTGGTAGAAAATTAACCCATTATAGTTCAATATATAGGAAAATAAGACACTACTTAAGGGACTTCAGTCGCAACAATAATAAGATTGTTTTGGTTCAGAAATAAAAAAAAGCATCGCTTAATATTTGTCTTCAATATAAGAGTCCTATAAAAAAAATCTTAAATAATTCGTCATCCTTTCTCAATATTAAAATCATAACCCTGGGCCAATAGAAATACCAATAAGGAAAGATATTATAATAATTATGCTATAATCCATACCATTATCTCGAGAAAAAATATCCCAAAAAGAAATCTTTACAGAAATAAGAGTAATTAAAAAAATTACCTGTTAAAGTATAATGATAACATTGACTAACCATTTTTTCAATATTGTATTTAAATTGTTTTCTCCCTTCCAAGAAAACTAAATTATTTTTCGTTAATTGATTTACCGTCGAGTATTTTAATTAATCTCTGATCTCTCTCATTCCAATGCAGGGTTTCATTCCGGGAATGTTATAATACCAAATAATTGAATACTTTGTACAGGAATCGTATCGGAATTTCATCTTGCATCAGTGTAAATGCCATTTGATTCTGATTTTTTTTTTCCTTTTTATGGTTTGTAATCGAAAAATTCCCGCAATTCTCTATGGAATCCGAAAAATGTATTTTTAGATAAAAATAAAATAAATACATACATATATTGCAAAGTCACATTAGATAAAGATTTAATTTTTTTTTTCTTAGTTTAACAATGGAAGTCAGCCAGTCTGTATCCGAAGCACACTTTGGTAATTTATAATACATCTAAATTTTGTTTCTACCATAATAATAATAATAGGCTTAATGAATCCGAAGGTTCGACGCCGATACTACCAAGTGTTCAAAAATATTCATACACAATCCTCCAACCTACACTTACGACTACCTCTTGGAAGCTTATCAGCCACTTCTCCGGACCTTTTCTGTTCGGAATTCGTTCTTCACTGAGCCCAAGAACTCTACAAGCACATTTGATACGCCGCGATCAACTCAACTATACCGACAGATTACATGCTCCGCGATTCCGCGCTGTATAACTTTCTGATTTCTCCTGGCCTTATCTCTCTTAGGAAAAAATATTTTACATGGTACCTTATTCTCGATAACCATAAGGCGTTGTTCATTCTTTCAATGTAGGCAACTTCGTTTCAAATCCGTGAAGAATAGTGGGAGAAATATTTGTTTCTTGATAGAATGTTTTCTCAACTGAAGAATAATGCGCAGTCCAGTCTTTACCGAAATAATACATGTATTGTTTTATTGATTAAAATATGAATATATTTTTAGTGTAAATGCCAAATTTTGTAAATTTTTATTGATTAAGTCAATATTTTTTAAAATTAGGTAATTGTTTTTTGTTAAAAATATTACATTTTTCATAGAGGCGTTTTATTCGCTATTAAATATTTCTTAATAATGTATTGAGCTACAGAATCATTATAGAAACATTTTCGTTCCATTTACCTAAATGCCCAAGCGTTTGATAAAGTCTGGCACGAGGTGCTTCTCTTTAAAGTTAAGAACGTACTACCTTACACATACTATGTTATTATACACTCTTTCTTCTTCGATAGGGTTTTCTCGGTTCGGCAGGGCTCAGAAACTTCTTCAATCCGACCAGTCTTAGCAGGAGTACCGCAAGGGTCGGTACTTGCTCCTCTCCTATACATTGTATACACACGACGTACCAACTCACTCCACCACATTGACTGCTACTTACGCGGACGATACTACAATTCTAACATCAAACGGCGATCCCATACTGGCCTCACTGACTCTACAAAATCACTTAATGCTACTACAAAATTGGTACAATCTTTGGAAAATACGTTTAAATCACGACAAATCTAAGCACGTAACGTTTACACTACGACAAAACACTTGCCCACCAATTTTTATCGACAACAACCAAATTCCTGAGACAAACTCTGTACATTACCTAGGACTGACACTTGATCGAAGGATGACTTGGGGCCCACATGTCAAGATGAAAAGACAGACTCTCAACCACAGACTGAAAATACTATACTCTCTTTTTTCAAAATCATCAAAATTAAAAATTAGACAGAAACTGAATACATACACATACCTTCTTAAGCCAATATGGACTTACGCTTCACAGATTTTTGGTTCAGCAAAAAAGACTCACATACAAAAACATCAATCATTTCAATCCAAAATTTTAAGACTCATAACGACAGCTTCTCGCTAAATCCTTGGAAGGGGTGCTGCTGGGCACTTTACTTCCCCATGCCTATCATGTCTGATCTTACTTTTGTCCAGCACATTTGCTGATTGTTAGACATCTTCTAACAGGTGTAAATAAAGATATAATGAAAAAAAAATCACCTAAATAAGAATAGAATATTGGGAGATAAAAAACAATAAAGTTTATTTTTCATATAAAACGTATTTTATATTTATGTAAAAAAAATCATTTATTATATATTGACGGATACTTGATTTTTTTTCCTCCGTAGCATTATATTCCGAAAGAAGAAGAAGAGGTAAGAAAGCGAATTACGGCTGGTAATAGAGACTTTTTTTCTATATCATAGCTGGTCAGGAACAAGATTGTGAGCTGCTCCACCAAGTTTATGCCGTACAAGACCCTTATGAGACCAGTGGTTACATACGGCGGAGAAACCTGGACCATCAAAAACAAACAGAAATTTGGACCTACTAGATAGGTTTGAAGGAGTAGTCCTAAGGAAAATACTGGAGTGCAGTGTTTGAGGATGGTCGGTGGCGGCATAGGAAAATACCAAGATATTAGAATCTCCTCTCACATCAAGATACCGAGACTAGGCAAGTAGGCTGTACAGGATGTACCTAATGGCCAGCGCCAGAGTGCTAGGCCAAAGGGCCGGTGGAGGGATGGTGTAGGGAAGAATCTTAGGCAACTCGGGATATCTCTGAGAGGAGACTACGGATGGTTGCTGACTTTTCTGCAGGCCAAGATCAGCTCTTTGGGCCTGTTGAGCCAATAGGAGAAGAAGAAGAAGCGTAATATTCCGAATTAATCATTTATCCTGATGTAAATAAATATTTGGAAACATACCTTTCTCAAAAGTCTTGAGATTTTATCGCCATGTTCCCAGGGCGTCACCCATCCTTTGCTTGTGTTGCATTCGATTCCTCTCGTCGAGTTGAATAATTGGCCACGACGAAGATTAGCACGAAACATATCTGGTTTCTTACGAAGCAGTTTGTTGAAGGCTTCGACCAGGACGAACACAGCGTCGTACATCAACGCTGCTTGAGCCTAAAAAAAATAAACATTAATTTGATAACATTTAAAACCGTATTATAAGGTCTTATCCTCGCAAGACTCGGTCATTAAAACACGGTGCTTTGTGATACCCTACCAACACAACTTAACCCGTTAGTACAATAAATATATTTTACGTATGAACATATACTTGTGATAAGTTTTAATTTCCTTTCATGGTTAATTACTATAAGTATAATGTTTGGAATAAAATGAAACAGTAATATCTAACGGTTGTCAATAAATGTATATTCAATAATTATTGTAGAAAGTAAAGGATACTTCAAAGTTTCAAGAATTATGAGGTAATTATTAAATCTAAGCTTTAGGTAGTAAACTTCTGACACTGCGATAGTATTTCCAGTATAACTGAATTGAAGTTAAGCGGAATAGCTATTTGTTCGATTTCGCTAAAATGAAGAGATGAAATATATGTCGTCTTGGCTAGTAGGCATTTTTATTTATTCGCATTGAGATTTAAGGGAAGAAAGAATTTATGTAAAAATATATCATACTCTACAACACCACTTCTTGAACGACCCTCAGGTGTCCGTAAAAACATCGGAAAATTGTTTTTAATTTAATTTTATTGAAATTTACAACTGTATATTTTCATGCAAATGAATGTGCTACTTAATAATAAAATACATGAAAAAAAAAATACATGAAGAGAAACTGCCCATTGGCTGCACTCTAGTAATGAATCTGAAACAAGAAGGTATCGAGGCCATCATTTCAGACGCCTCAGCGGATTGTCAGGAATTGAAGAGGAAGCAAAGATTGACTCTAGTGGACTAGAGTGGAAGTGGAGTTTTCTATGGAAGGTCTGATACCTGGTACGGGCCAAATCAGCAGCATATAGAACATTAAGGTCTTTGTGGATGATTTTATTCGTAACAAGCATTAAGGATTTTGGATTGTAAGGATTGAATACAGGAAGAGTTCGATGGTTTAGTAGAGCCCAAAAACTCAACTCCGTAGGTCCTGATAGGTCTTATGATTGTCATGTAAATTAGTCTTTTGTAGTTAACTGAAAGGCTAGAGCGTCTGTCACTTCAAGTGAATTTTGAAGTGACCGAAAGCGGCGAGCAATTTTTAGTCTTTTCAGTCTTGTATGCGGATTCCATGTTTGTCCAGCAGGAGGGCTAAATAAAAGATTTGTTCAATCGGGACAAACGAGATATCAATAAACGACACTGTAGGGCAGGATTTTAAAGGTTTACGACGTTGGGTTAAGGTAATTTGATAGGATTTATTGGAATTGATTTTAATTCTCCAATTCTGACACCATACCTCAAGCTCTCTGATGTGGGATTGAAGAGTTTGAGAGGCAATAGTAGGATCGTTATCAACTGATGGCACGAAATGTGTTATTGGAATGTGTTAGGATGGGTTGGGATATCAGCTGTATAGATTGCGCAAAGAATGGGTCCTAGGATACTGCCTTGAGGAACACCAGCAGACTGAGTATAAATAGATGAATAGGATTGATTGTGGTTGATTTTACAAGTTCTGTCAGAGAGGTAGAACTGGATGATGAGGAAGTATGTTGTAGGGAGGAATTTACGGAGTTTCGGAAATTTTGTGCATGAAAAACATACATTATTTAATATATTTCGTTCTCGTGAAGGTAGAAAAATAAGTTTGCTGTCAAAATTACCTCATTGAAAAATGGAATAATTGAAAAAAAACAAAAAAATTAAATTATTTTACTTTTCTTTTTTAAGTTTTTTGAAGATTTTCTTAATATAAACACTTAAAGAGCACATATTGACTTCCATTTGTCACTTAATCACTTTATTTCATAAGCTTTTCATATCTGTCGACGTTTCGGGGCTTATAAGGAGTGCCAATGAACACCCATAAGGACAAATAGCAGTGTGCTATGAAATAAAATGATGGGTGATATATGAAAAAGCATGTATATAATGAAAAAAAAAAGTCTTGAAAATGAAGAAACAGCCCCGAAACGTCGACAGATATGAAAAGCTTATGAAATAAAGTTATTAAGTGACAAATGGAAGTCAATGTGTCCTCTTTTAAATGTTTTTATTTAATTATTTAAGTTTTATGCTTTACAACACTTACTGAACAGACTTACTTCCAGTTATCTACAAAAGGTCATCTATATCACCATCATAAGACCTATCTGGACTTACGGAGTAGAGCTTAGGGGCTCTACGAAACCATCACATTCTTCCCGCATCCAATCCAAAATCCTCACTCCTTACTTTGTGACAAATAAACTCATCCATAAAGACCTTAACATCCCATATGTTGCTGATTTGGCTCGAACCAGGTATCGATCCTTCCATGACAAACTCCACTGCCACTCTAATCCTCTAGTTTCTATCCTTGCTTGCTCTTCAATTCCTGACAATCCTCCGAGGCGTCTGAAAAGAAGATGGCCTCGAGACCATCTAGTTTAGTTACCTAGTGGTGTGATGCCAATGGGCATTTTCTCTTCATATTTTTTTCACGCATTTTATCATTACCAACATATTTACTTGTTATATTACAAAATACAGTTGTAAATTTCAATAAAAATATATATAAAAAAAAGTTTTATGCTTCGTTATAACCATGGAAATATAAATAATCTGGTCAAATCAATACTTTTTTAAAAACTTAAATATTTTAATAACTTGTTTTTTTATTATTTCTACACCAAAATTATTTTTCTACCTTTATTAGAACCGTATATAATAAATAGAATGTGTTTTACGCGCGCAAACTTCCTGATTTGTTTACCCGACTCTTGGGGAGCGTTGGCCCCTAATATTTTTCAGAGGCTAATGGTTTTATGACTTGATTTGTTTTTCAAAAATAAATCAAAATCGATGCGAGGCATTTGAGATTCTCTCCTCTTAAAAGATTAAGTTGTGCTGGTAGGGTATCACACAGCCCCGTGTTTTACTGGCTTTAGCTTCTCCAACTTTCACAGAATCTTGTAATAAAATATTACATAATTAGAAGTACTATGTACTATGGTTATATTTATAATTTCATAATATTACTTATTATGTAAACAAAACATACTCATTTATAAATAAAAATATAATTTATCAATAGACTGAAATTATATTAAAATATATTCTAATAATTAAATTATAATATTCTATTAGGTCGAGCAATATCATTTATCTTCTTTTGTTTTATTTATTGCAATATTTTTTTTAGTCCGGTCAAAGTTTTTTTTTTATTTATTTTTTTTTTTTATTGAGAAATATTACAAGTCCGGTCAAAGTAGACCAAAAAATTAGAGCAAAGCTATCTAAATTCTCACCAAGCTGAAAATAATTAACATTGCTTAAAATATAATTAAAAATAAAAATTGAAAGTTCCCCATCTTTCCCCTGTATGGGAAAAATTTTATTCAAGGTCAAAGTTCACAAAAATGAGTTTTTTGCGATTTTCAGCAAAACGGTAAGTTTTATCATAACAATACGCCGGACGAAAATGGTAGATCATAAAATCATTTACATATAATGTATTAATGATTTTTTTTTCACTACGAATGTATTGAATATGTAAGAAATGAATTATATATATATATATATATATATATATATATATATATATATATATATATATATATATATAGAGAGAGAGAGAGAGAGAGAGAGAGAGAGAGAGAATAAAAACACATTTTATTTAATATATACGGTTCTAATAAAGGTATGAAAATAACTTTGGCGTCAAAATTGTATTATTTCAATACAGAATAATAGAAAATAAGTTATTAAAATATTTAAGTTTTTAATAATCTTGTAAAAAAGTATTGATTTGACCAGAAAATTTATCCTTTCGTTTTTACGAAGCATAAAATTTATATATTTAATGTTTTTTTTTTAATTATTCAATTTTTCAAAGAGGTAATTTTGACAGAAAACTTATTTTTCTACCTTCACGAGAACCAAATTATAGAATTATCTACAAATAATGCATTAATAATTTTTTTTTCACTACGAATGTATTGAATATGCAAGAAATGAATTTATATATATATATTGTGGCGTATTTACGCATAAATAACTTTTACAAGTTTTTGAATCTTTATATCTAAAAAACGGAGCCTCGTAGGACAAAAAACAAATCATTAATACATTATTTGTAGATGATTTTATCATATACAATTTTTGTCCGGCGTATTTTTATGATAAAACTTACCGTTTTGCTGAAATTCACGAAGAACTCATTTTCTTACCTGTGACCTTGTATAAAAATTTTTTACCTATAGGGGAAAGATGGGGAACTTTAAAATTGTATTTGTCAGTTCTGCGCATGCGCATGAGTATAGCGGTCATCTTTCATATCGGCTCTTGGATTTCTTGCTTTTTCAGTTGGATATCACTTCAGAAAAGTCTTGAAAACATCACCAGGCTTTAGGATAACAACAACAGTAAATATTGGAGCAAACAACGGTAAGTTGGGTTACAATTTACACTGTAAAGTGAATGTTGAGTCACCTCTTCATATCAGCTGATTGCCAATCGCTAGGCAAGGCTGGTCTTGCTTAACTTTTCTTAAGTTATTTTTTTCCCCCCACATCTGGTTATTATTTAATTATTTTCCTTACATGAAATGCGATATTATCATCAAGTAATGTCCTCCAAAGCTTCAACTAAAAGATCTAGATCTAGTGGTTCAATCCCGTCTCCTACGAAACAAAGACCTCGCCGTGATACTAATAAAAGATTACAAGCAACCCCTTCAGGAACTAATTCAGAATCTGAACCACAACCTGGCACATCGTCACAAGGGATGACTGACGAATCACCGTTTTTCACCCCAAATCCTTTTCAGATTTTACATAATGAAAAAGAAAACATGGAATCTACTCCTATACCCAGTGAACCACGGCCTCCTCCAATATTTGTCAAAAATATTAGAAATTTCCAGTTGTTGTGTGCGCAATTGAACAAAATTACCGAATCTACCAGCTACTACTGTATGAGTAGAACCAATGATACCAAAATATCTCCTACTACTGCCGAGACATATAGAAAAATAGTGAAATACCTAACTGAAACCAAAGCAGATTTCCATACCTATCAGCTACGCCAAGAGAGAGCTTTAAGGGTTGTAATCAGAAACTTACACCCCTCGACACCAGTTGAAGCTATTAAAGAAGAACTAACGGAGATGGGCTATAAAGTGCGGCAAGTCACTAACGTCCTAAAGGATAAAATTCCTCTACCTCTCTTTTTTGTGGATTTGGAACCAGCTGAAGGAGTTGAAAAAATCTATGACCTCAATAGATTGTACTATTCCAGTGTAAGAGTTGAAAAACCTTACACAAAGAGAGAGATAATTCAGTGCCATAATTGTCAAGCATATGGTCATACTAAAACTTATTGTCATCACATACCACGCTGCGTGAAATGCGGTGAACAGCACAGGTCTGTGGAATGTACGAAACCAAAATCAACACCCGCTGTATGTGCTCACTGCCTCAAGGACCACCCGGCTAACTATAAAAGATGCCAAATCTATAAAACCTCAAGTACTGGATGAAACAGCTGAACCGATCAGAAGCACCAGAAGAGAACCCTCTAAACTTATTGATGCCAATGTATCATTTGCCCACCTACTTGGAGGTGGGAATCAAAGTACCGAAGCCGTGGCCCTGCCGGAACTAATAAATATACCTCAATCCATTCCACATATACCTCTTTCTCAAAATGTAACCAATCCTAAGAATCCTAATCCACCACAAATCTCTCATATTCCTCCTCCTTCAAACGCAACAGACCTTACCAGTTTGATGACATCCTTTATCTCCGAAATGAAATCCCTTGTTATGCCTCTAATATCACTCCTTACGAACCTTGTATCAAATCTCATTCCTGCCTTACAAAAACCATAAATGACCTCACCTAATTCCTTATCCATTCTCCTTTGGAACGCAAATGGTGTTAGGACTCACACTGACGAACTTACAGCCGTACTGCAAGACAAAAACATTGATGTTGCACTCATTACTGAAACTAGACTAACCACTAAACAGTACTTCAAAATACCAGAATACATAACATACCGTACAGACCATCCAGACGGTTTGCCGTACTGCTGCCCATGCCGGTACTGCTGTCATTGTCCGCCGATCCGTCACCCATCACTTACACCCACTTCCCGCCCACGATTACCTACAAGCAACTTCCATTGTAATCAAAACCTTTTCCTTTCCGCTTATCATCGCATCAGCATACTGCCCTCCTAAACATCCTATTTCCTCTGCCCAATTTGGATCCTTCCTCAACTCCTTGAGAAATCACTTCATTTCGGGTGCCGACTTAAACGCTAAGAAGCACTCAACTCCCGACGCTTTCATCTCCTACCTCCCGATTCTCCTACCTACTGGCCGACAGATCCTAACCGTATTCCTGACATCCTCGACTTCTTCATCCACTGCGGATTAGGCTCTCTGAACTATTCCGTAACTCGCCTTGATGAAATATCCTCTGATCATAGTCCATTAATCCTCAATGTATCCATAACTCCTATTCCGAAACCTTTTCCACCGTCATTCATTAGAGGCCCTGTCAACTGGAACCTCTTCCGCGAAATTCTTACCAATGATATTGACCTCAGAGTACCTCTCAAAAGCCAAACTGACCTTGATGATGCCGTATATTCCTTTACAACCTCAATTCAACAAGCTGCCTGGACTGCCTCATCTCCCAAACAATCCCAAAGAATTCCTAACAAAAGCCATTTACCACAACACCTGAAGGACCTCATCAACACCAAACGCCGAGCCAGATCATTATGGCAACGCACCCGCCACCCAGAAGATCGCCGCTCTTACAACTTTCTTTGCAGAAAATTAAAGCGGGAGTTGGCGATATTCCGTTCCCAATCCTACAATTCCTACCTCTCCTCTCTCTCGACTCGTGACAATTCCCTATGGAATGTCACGAAGAGAATTCTAAAATCCCACACCATTTCCCACCCTCTCCGGCGCTGTGATAGTTCCTGGGCTGCTTGCGACAAGGATAAAGCCGAGGAATTCGCTCAGCACCTTTCCAAAGTTTTCACTCCTCATCCTGAGCTCAATCCAACCCATACTGCAACAGTTGAAGAGTTCCTTATGTCACCAATACCACTATCCTTACCACCTAAAGCAGTTAATCCATCTGAGGTTAAATATCTTCTTAAAAAGCTTCCTCTCCGTAAATCCCCAGGATACGACCTCCTTACTCCTCAGATCTTAAGACAACTTCCTCCCAAAGCCATTACATTTCTTGCATATCTCTATAACTGTATCCTACGCACTACCTATTTCCCTCTCATATGGAAACATTCAACTATCATCCTTTTCCTAAAACCAGGCAAACCTTCCCACAGCACTTCATCTTACAGACCTATTAGCCTGCTCCCGATCCTCTCCAAAATCTTCGAAAAACTCCTATTAAAACGAATCCTAGCCAAATTTCACAATTTTCCTTCACATCAGTTTGGATTTCGTCCTCAACATTCCACGGTTCACCAAGGACTCCAAGTTGTAGACCACATTTCCTCCGCCCTTGAGTGCAAGGAGTATTGTTCGGGTGCCTTTCTGGACATAGCTCAAGCTTTTGACCGGGTGTGGCACCCGGGACTGCTCTTTAAGCTCAAAACCCATTTACCTCAATCCTTATACCTGATCCTCCGATCCTATTTATCAAACCGCTCCTTCCGAGTTCGCAGTGGTTCCGAATTTTCCAAACATTATACTGTTGAGGCCGGTGTTCCTCAAGACAGCGTCTTAGGACCCGTCCTCTACATCCTCTACACCGCCGATATCCCTACCGATCCCGATACCTTTCTGGCAACATTTGCTGATGATACCGCCATTTTGTCATCCAATTCCGATCCTGAAGCAGCATCGCTAAATCTCCAAAAGCACCTTTCCCTTGTCGAAGACTGGTGCAATGCTTGGCACATTAAGGTGAACGAAAGCAAATGCACTCACGTCACATTCACCCTTCGACGCAAATCCTGTCCAACGGTTAATTTCAATTCCATACCGCTTCCTTCCTCAGACACAGTCCGGTATCTCGGCTTTTTACTAGACAAAAGACTGACGTGGAACCCACATACAAGACTCAAAAGAAAAGAACTCAACCGCAGATTCGGCCAGTTATACAGACTACTAAACAGAAAATCTCATCATACAGTTGACAACAAATTACTAATATACAAGACAGTACTGAAACCTATATGGACCTACGGACTTGAACTGTGGGGGACAGCTAAACTTTCTAACATCAAACGCATCCAATCCTTCCAATCCAAAGTCCTCCGAACAATAGTTAATGCTCCTTATTACGTTACCAACTGTACCCTACACCATGACCTTAATATTCCGTTTGTTTTAGACTAGGTACCATCTAAATTTTCCAAATTTCATCAGAACCTTAGTCATCATCCTAACCCTCTAGCGCAATCCCTATCCAGCACCACCCATCCCTACAATCCTCCTCGAAGATTGAAACGGCAGTGGCCACGAGACCTATTGTAAACATTTAAACTGGAGTTCTGACAATGGTCTGAAAATGTACGGTATGTTTGTGGCTACAGCGCCCTAACTCAGCCTCCACTGGCTCAGACCAGTGATGCGGCTGAGATAGAGGCGCTGGGATCTCTTGGATTCAGCTTTTTCCTCCACAAGTGGAGGGAAAAGCGCTTGCTGGGGTCCCTTAGCAATTGTATATATTGTATATAGTTATGATTGTGTGTAAGATGTTTATTTATTTGCCAACTTTTTATTTATCTCAATAATAGGTTTTTGTTTCGATTTGTTTTGTTTTTTATTTATTATTATTATTTTATTGTATATATATGAATTTATTTATGTTCTATTTTATGTAATTTGACCATTATTATTATTTTCTGTATATATAGTATGAATGTGGTCTCTTATCAATATTATTATTGTTCATTTTGTAACAAATTGTAATATATCTCAATAAATAAAAAAAAAATTGTATTTGTAATAATATTTTAAACAATTTCACTAATTTTCAGCTTGGTGGGAATTTATGTAGCTTTGAATGTCTAAATTAACCGGACTATTAGTTTTATTACTTTGATTTTAAACTTCTTTTTTTTTCTATCGAAATTTACAGCTTTTTGGGTCAATAAATTCAATTTATTGTCAGATAAAATACTTTAACATAAAAATAAAATTGAAAAAATATATATTTCTAAACTATTATAATAATGAAACATACAGAAATAGTGTCTTTTCCTCCGCCAGGTGATGACGTCGGATCCAACCTACGCCAACCTTCGCTGAACTCTTTGACGTATTTGCGGGTTGAATCGACGATCCGGAAGCCAGTTATGTTGATTGCGCCAAATTCGATAACCTCTGATTCCCATCTGTCATCCATTATCTGGAAAGAAAAATTCCAATTTAGACACCTAATGTAATTTCAACGGTCTATGGACATTTAAATCTAAAAAAAAGTTAATAAATGAATCCAATTGGGTTTTAACGTAAACATTATGTTATGAATGGAATAATGAATATATTTTTATTAATTGGTTTATAATTACAATCATTAGGAGAGAAACTAAAAATCAACAGCTTTTCATTTATTGATTTTTCATAATTGCATTTTGTTGAATTAATCAGTTTAATTGCATTTTTTTAGAGCTTTTCTTTCATTCTTTATTGAGACCTCCATTGTTCGTCTAATTATAAAACCAATGTAAAGGTTTTATGGTGTAATTCTGATGGTGTAATTATATACTAAGCGTACAGGATTACTGTAAGAGAGGAGGAGAGAAAAATTAAAAACGCCAATATATATATATATATATATATATATATATATATATATATATATATATATATATATATATATATATATATATATATATACAAACATTAGTACGTGAGTGTGGTAATATTATTTCCCCACGTTTCTATATCAGAATACATATCAGCAATCGGTAAATAGTCAGAAAATGTATGAATCAATGAAAAATAAATTATATTCTGGGATATTTCCTACGCTTAGAATTGTATATTAAATGAACAGAGGAAGTCCAATTTGAACACATACATTTAATTTTATATCGTAAATATTGAAAGTGGATGAATTTAATTATATTCAGAAATTGTTAAATGCACAGATATACTCAATTCAGCCCATTTTTTTTTTTTTTTTTAATATGTAAACATTATTGAGCAAGTAAACATGATTTTATAAACACAGAGAGGATTAAATTGAAATATTGAAAAACCCTACAAACTCCTTTACAAGCCAACATTGAAACATTTGGCAGTCACTGGTTCTGTCTCACTTCACAAGGCCCAAATACAAAAGAACTTTAAATAACAATTAACATTTGATATTATATATTAGACGGATTTTAATTAGATTTAAATTGTTTCATACGTACGTGTCTATAATGATATTTTATTATAATTGTACACAGCAACCCCGTATAACCCATAACTGGAAGGTATTTAGTAATGATAAAACTAACATTTCATTTACGAATAAGCAAAAAAATTATAAATTATCAAAACATTTATTACATGCAAAGGTTGAAACGAAATCTATCAATTTTGATGACTATACACTTCATAAAAAAAAAATGATTTTTTTTACTCTTTTTCAATGATTATGTTCTCCTAAATATCGATCATACAGATATTGCTCGTTTAATATTTAAAACAATATTTTACAAAGCAGCACCTATCTCGTGACACGTGGATTCATAACTGCAGATAGAAACTTTGGTCGTAAGTTTACTCAGCAAACAAAGCTGAGGGATGAGGCGAGCAAGAAATGAAAGGGGACATGGGCTCAGGCTGAAGATATTGTATTGATATAACACTACTCCCTTAACGCGCGGCTTCCCTCATACTCTCTCATTATTAATTATTTCTTACCGACTGACGTATGCAATTGTTTATTCAGTTGGCTATAAAACTTAAAAAAAAAAAAAAAAAAAAGAGCCGGATTTCGTAATTTCTTGAGAGAACGCATTTTAGATTAATAACCACTTCATCTAACTGCTATATAAAATTTGGTATAAACATTCGTTAAATGGAAGTTGGAAAAAACATAATTTTGCCAATGCTTTAAAATATGAAACCCTTATTACATCGATGGATATAAAACGATAAAATTTATTATAATTTCAATGCATCTATGTTTTTTTAATTTTTTTTTTTTTTTTTTACAATATACTAGATATAACAGGATATCTAAACTAAAAATATAACAATAGGAATAACAAGGATAAATTTTGAGTGACTTTCATCATTTGGTATATTGATAATTCAAAAATCATACTATATTTCAATAATTGAAATATGGTATGATTATGATGATATGATTATGATTTTTGAATTATAATCATGAATTATTCATGATTCGCTATTTTAATTTTATCACATTTCTTGTCCCCTTTTATGACATCCAATTCAAACATGAGCTTCTGAGTATGATAAAATTGTATTCAGTGTAATTGAAATTTAACATTAGATGAGGAAGATGGTTGGGGGTGCGGTCATAAATTAGAAACACACATTTAAAATAAGTGCTATTTTAATTATGTGCCGACGTTTCGGCCTACAATGTGGGCCTTCATCAGGGTTGACTCTGAGACGGTGTCTGAAGGAGTCACAGGGTCTAAAAGAGAAATTTAACATTGGTGAACATAGTACATCAACTGATTCCACTCACAGTTATTTGTGTTTTTGTTAAATAATTTTCATTTATTCTTTTTGTTTTATGTTTAATTTATTTTTATTTTTTGAAATGTAGCGTTAATCTATTGTTAGATTATTAGCAGTTTTAATTTATAAATTTCATTTATTGTAAGTAAAAATTTTGTACCCGCGTGGATCTCATTACCGCGTATGGGGAGCGTCCCACGGGTGGCGGATGTGGGAATGGTCGGTGGAATTTCCTCGGATGCTCCTCCCGGCTAAGCCCGATGGACTCGCTGACCAACTATGAGAGCGGCCCTGCAGGCTCAAACGCCCTACTCACATATTTTAGTTCACAAAATACCACAAACAGTCATGGATTCCTTAAAATAAAATCCAGGAAGAAATAAAGCCCCGGTTAAAGGTGGGAAATGCGTGTTATTATTCAGTTGCTAAATTACTTAGCTCGCGGCTTCTGTCCAAAAACTTAAAGGTTAGAATTTATAAAATTATTATTCTTCCGACGGTTCTTTACGGATGTGAAACGTGGCCGCTTACTTGAAGGATGAACAACGGCTTAAGGTTTTCGAAAATAAGGTGCTGCGTAAAATATTTGGTCCGAAGAGAGATGAGGCCACTGGGGAGTTAGGAAGGTTGCACAACGCGGAATTGCAGAGCTTGTACCCTGTGAATATAATTGAGTTGATGGCATCGCGGAAACTCAAATGGGCGCGTAATGTTGTTGGGCTCGGTGAGGAACAGATTCCGAGAAAGTTGGTATTCGCTGAACCGACTGGTAGGCGTCCGAACGGTAGACCGAAGCGTCGATGGGAGGATTGCATTAAGGCTGATCTCGGGGGCTTGGGCTTGACCGGCGAACATTGGACGAGTCTGTGCAGGCGAAGTTTAGTGGTATTAGCATCGAACCTTCGGGTTCGGTAGCCTATTATTATTTTATTATTTATTATTATAAGAATTTTTAGGTAATTTTGATGTTATAATTGTGAGATTGGTAATTTTTAAATAAACTATATTTGTACTTGCGGATAATCTATAATTTCCCAGTACTAATAAATACATTACAAATACCTGGTACCTCGAGTTACATAGTTTTTATAATCACGGCGAGATACCAGCATATTTAAATACACCACACCTAAGTCCACTGCATGTAGTTGTGGCAACAGTAAAAACAAGATTTTTGTTTCTTACACCTTTATTTTACAATGAAGAAACAAACGCAACAAGGGTAATAAACAATCAACGCAACAGTCCAGGCCTTGCATGCACTTACACCACCTTTAGAGGTATTTTAAGTTGGACAGTCGACACGAAATTAAAGTTACGTTACTGCTCCAACTATAGAAGTCCCCCTATAACTCAGCTGGATAGGGAGAAACCATCTTCCAGGCCAAGATTTATTATTTAGTCTAATACGTATTGAAGAAGCCGAAAATGAAATCAATACGGGAAGTCACATTAATTATATTGCCGTTAAGAAATAATATCTTACATAATCAGATGCCAACTAATTTCAGTACAGCGATTAATATGATGTGAGAAATCTCTACACTTCATACCATGAATGATAGTAAAGTTTATTTTCATTTATATTTTTAATTATTCTAATGTTTTTTTGTTTTGTTTTTTTGGTTAGTTCATTCATAATACATTAAGATATTACTATATTTTTTTAATTTATATTTTTCATTTCTCTCTCTTTTCATCAATTAAAATAATTGTAAATAATTATTGCAATCATTAATATTATTTTTTATTTTATGTGTTTTTTGGCCAGTTGTAATCATTATTTTTTTTGTACATGTGCATTATTCTCAAGGGGCTTAGTCATAGAATAAAGTTCTTTTTTCATTCATTCATAAATAATTCAACTGTAAAAATTTAATTAATTCTTATAAGATTGTGTTTTTCTAAGGAATCTTGAAGGAAGTCATTTTGTTTTTATGCTCGGCTCGGAGGAGAATAGGAGGGAGTGAGTAGAGGGCATATGAAGCCATTGCTGAGGAGGTCTATTTCAATGCAAGGCAGGATCTAAGGGAAATAGGGCTCCAGCCGTTTGGTCAAGCCAATCCCGGGGCAGCTTTACATCTAGCCTATACGCTACTGAAATACGGCTCATCAACTCCACTCTTCCTAGGCGGCACCATTCCAAGCAGAAACAAAAATACAAAGTTTATTTTTCTGAACACAATGTTATAATGTTATATATATATATATGTGTGTGTGTGAGTGTATGGAATATATAGTAAGGGAAAGTATTGGGAAAATTTTCGAATTTCAGTTTTCAACGGAAATACAAGTTTTAGGGTACCCTAAGTCCAAATTACCAAGTACCGCAAAAAGGTCTGTGTGTCCGTGTGTGTGTGTGTGTGTGTGTGTGTGGTAAGTCCAGCGCAAAAACTAAAAGTCCTATGAAACTGAAATCTCTTATTTAAGACAACCATTCATCCGAGATGTTACAGCAACTTTTTCATCAAAATCAACTATCAGAAGAGCCACTTTATACTATGCATTTTGCACCTATTTACGTTTTTTCTCAAAAACGGCTCTAACGATTTCGATTAAACTCGCTATATTGATATAAAATTCGAGGGGCATTAACATCATGTAGGTTTTATTCTGATTGAAATAGTGTGACAGGGATTAAATGGTAATATTTTAAAAACTTTTCCTCCAAAGTACCTTTATGTTTGTAGATTTTTATAAAACTGACCATATCATCATATTGACCATAGCATTGCTAACAACAGGTAAATATGTAAATTGAACAAATTTGATATCCAACTTAAGAACAGTAATATACATGTATAATATACCGTTGGAATAATAATATATATAATAATATAATAGATTACTTAATAAAACACACGTTTCTATTAAAATTTAATGTAAATAATTCTTTAACAATTTATTTAATTTCTAAATTTGTTTCAACATTCTTAAATTTATATAAATAACGGAGGTAAGTGAAAGTCGTAAGTTGCGATCACTTGATTTTTTATCTTATCTTTTTGGACTTTAAAATAACGTGCACTAATACTTAAACTCTACGAATTTCACTCTGTATTCAAAAATAATTGATCTATCTTATTAAAAGATTCTTAATTGACCTCCATTTTGAAACTAAACGGCTGATATCAACGTCGATGATTAGCATCGTCGTTGGATGTAGTGTTATTTTTGCGTCAAATTTCGGTCAAAAACGTTGGTCTATTAGTGTTAAAGAAAATCCACAGACGGCGTTATTATCTTGTAACGTAAGACCTCAAATTTTGAGCGGGGGTTAATTTTTTTTCTTGTTCAATAACAAAGTTCGAACTGACTTAAATAAAAATTCCGGTTTCCCGATTACTTGTCATTTGCCTCTACCTTTAAGAATTACCGATTACGGGAGGAGAACAATCAAAGATATTGTTGTGTGGGCCTGTACTATATAAATTACTTATTACCCATCCGCCACCGAATAGTGTCTTCCTTAACCACTTTCAAACACCAATTAATTTTCCATCTCTTCAAAAATCAATCTTCCGCAAACATGTGACAAATAAATACTTTGATAATACATAAATAAACTCATTTGATGTTATCTGTTTTTTTATTTGTATCATTTATTCATATTAACTTTTTATAATTATTTAACTAAAATAATTATTTATCAAATGAAGCTTAAAGACTAAAACGACAAGAAACTGCCCGACGTTTCCGACTACTTCAACAATTACTGGACAATCGCTCCAACCTTCTTCTTAATTATAAAAGACTTATTTATCAGAACGATATGGACATACTGAGTAGAGCTATGGGGCTCTACTAAACCATCGAACTCATCTCGTATCCAATCCTTACAATCCAAAATCCTTCGTAAAATCCTCAATGCTCCTTATTAATTCAAAAATAAACTTATCCATAAAGACCTTAATATTCCATATGACGCTGACTTGGCCCGAACCAGGTACCGTTCCTTCCATGACAAACTCCATTCCCACTTCAATTCATTAGTTTCAAACCATGCATCCTCATCTACCCCTGATAATCCTCCGAGGCGTCTGAAAAGAAGATGGCCACGAGACCTTCTAGTTCAGAATATGTTTAGAGTGCTGCCACTAGAGTAGTGGCTCTACATGTATTTCATGACCATTTTCTATGTAACCATCAGATTTACTTGATGCATTTTTTTTTTTTAAATACAGTTGTAGATATTAATAAATATGTTTAAAAAAATAATAACGTATTCCAATGCTGAATTTAATAGACAACATGGAAAACGCATTTACCTTCCACTTAGGTCAATTTAAAATAAAAAGTACGAAGGATATATCATTATATAAAGCCGACATGAAATTGTTTATTCTGGTGCACGTCACCGTTTGTAAAGTCTAAGGGAATTGAAAATCCTCGGGGGAAAGAGGTTGGTATTCAATAGGAGTAGAGAATTCATTCCTATACGGCAGCCCTCTATATACGGGGCGGGAGCGGGGATAGGAAGAGTGACACCCTTCTGTGGGAGAAGGAGACTTCTTAAGGAACAAAAGGAAATATGAATAAAACAGAAAAGGAAAAATGAGAAGGGGTTCTATCGATTTATTATTTAAAGGCAATGGGGCAGTTCCCTGACGGACACCCTTCTATCTCATCTATGTTCATCCCTACTCTTCTATATCTAGCTCTTACCTTTATATCTATTTATTATGTATATACGACATTTTATTTATTTATTTATGATGATATTGATTATGTATCGATATCGCCGAACCTGTGGATTCTTTATATCTACTTATGTATAAAATTGTCACGGTTAGGTACGAAGCTTGCCTCAAACAAAATAAATTATCTTTTCATTTTATTTTTAACGGATTGGAGAGCTGCCAATGGGTAGTATCCCCACACGTTAATCCATGGCATTTGTATCTTGTATCTCATGTTACTAGATGTATATCATAATACAGTTGTAAATAGCAATAAATCTATTAAAAAAAAAAATATATTAAAAAATGTATTTATTTTTTAGATTTTCCAACAGTAAAATAAACTAATTAATAATATTAAAATATTATTTATGAAAGTGGATATAATTTGTTAACCCTTGAGAATTATTAGAAGGAATTATTCCGGGTGGCGCACAGTGGGGCGAAACACAAAATTATTGGACATTGTAGTATTATGGCCAGACTGTTGGCCGTACGAAACGAAGTTTAAATGTAGACCCCCTATTATTCTTTAACGATGAATCGATTTCTTTATTCAAATTTTAGTTTTGATGTATTATGAGGTTCTGCGCATGCGCATGAGTATAGCGGTCATCTTTCAAGTCGGCTCTTGGATTTCTTGCTTTTTCAGTTGGATATCACTTCAGAACAGTCTTGAAAACATCACCAGGCTTCAGGATAACAACAACAGTAAATATTGGAGCAAACAACGGTAAGTTGGGCTACAATTTGCACCGTAAAGTGAATGCTAAATCACCTCTTCATATCAGCTGATTGCCAATAGCTAGGCAAGGCTGGTCTTGCTTAACTTTTCTAAGTTATTATTTTTTCCCCCAACATCTGGTTATTATTTAATTATTTTCCTTACATGAAATGCGATATTATCATCAAGTAATGTCCTCCAAAGCTTCAACTAAAAGATCTAGATCTAGTGGTTCAATCCCGTCTCCTACGAAACAAAGACCTCGCCGTGATACTAATAAAAGATTACAAGCAACCCCTTCGGGTACTAATTCAGAATCTGAACCACAACCTGGCACATCGTCACAAGGGATGACTGACGAATCACCGTTTTTCACCCCAAATCCTTTTCAGATTTTACATAACGAAAAAGAAAACATGGAATCTGCTTCTATACCTAGTGAACCACGACCCCCTCCAATATTTGTCAAAAATATTAAAAATTTCCAGTTGTTGTGTACACAATTGAACAAAATTACCGATTCTACCAGCTACTACTGTATGAGTAGAATTAATGACACCAAAATATCTCCTACTACTGCCGAGACATATAGAAAAATAGTGAAATATCTAACTGATACCAAAGCGGATTTCCATACCTACCAGCTACGCCAAGAGAGAGCTTTAAGGGTTGTAATCAGAAACTTACACCCCTCGACACCAGTTGAAGCTATTAAAGAAGAATTAACGGAGATAGGCTATAAAGTGCGGCAAGTCACTAATGTCCTAAAGGACAAAATTCCACTACCTCTCTTTTTCGTGGACTTGGAGCCATCGGAAGGAGTTGAACAAATCTATGACCTCAATAGATTGTACTATACCAGCGTAAGAGTTGAAAAACCTTACATAAAGAAGGAGATAGTTCAGTGCCATAACTGTCAAGCATATGGTCATACTAAAAGTTATTGTCATCACATACCTCGATGCGTGAAATGCGGTGAACAGCACAAGTCTGTGGAGTGTACAAAACCAAAATCAACACCAGCTGTATGTGCTCATTGCCTCAAGGACCACCCAGCCAACTATAAAGGATGCCAAATTTATAAGGAACTGAGGACCAGGTTTCAAAAACCTCAAGTACCGGATGAAACAGCAAGACAAGTAAGAAACAGAAGAGAACCCTCAAAACTTATTGATGCCAATGTATCATTTGCCCACCTACTTGGAGGTGGGAATCAAAGTACTGAAGCCGTGGCCCTGCCGGAACTACAGAATGTACCTCAATCCATTCCACATATACCTCTTCCTCAAAATGTAACCAATCCTAAAAATCCTAATCAACCACAAATCTCTCATATCCCTCCTCCTTCAAATGCCACAGACCTTACCAGTTTGATGACATCCTTTATCTCCGAAATTAAATCCCTTGTTATGCCCCTAATATCACTCCTTACGAATCTCGTATCAAATCTCATTCCTGCCTTAAAAAAACCATAAATGACCTCACCTAATTCCTTATCCATTCTCCTTTGGAATGCGAATGGTGTTAGAACTCACACTGACGAACTTACAGCCTTACTGCAAGACAAAAACATTGATGTTGCACTCATTACTGAAACTAGACTAACCACTAAACAGTACTTTAAAATACCAGGATACACGACATACCGGACAGACCATCCAGACGGCAAAGCCCATGCCGGTACTGCTGTCATAGTCCGCCGATCTCTTACCCATCACTTACACCCAATTTCCGCCCACGATTACCTACAAGCAACTTCCATTGTTATCAAAACCTTTTCCTTTCCGCTTATCATCGCATCAGCATACTGCCCTCCTAAACATCCCATTTCCTCTGCCCAATTTGAATCCTTTCTCAACTACTTGGGTAATCACTTCATTTTGGGTGCAGACTTAAACGCTAAGAACCAACAGTGGGGTTCTAGAACCACCAATTCTCGTGGACGGACATTGCAGTCTGCACTCAACTCCCGACGCTTTCATCTCCTACCTCCCGATTCTCCTACCTACTGGCCAACAGATCCTAACCGTAATCCTGACATCCTCGACTTCTTCATCCACAGCGGATTAGGCTCTCTTAATTTTTCCATAGCTCGCCTTGATGAACTATCCTCTGATCATAGTCCATTGATTCTAAATGTATCCATAACACCTATTCCTAAACCTTTCCCACCGTCATTCATTAGAGGCCCTGCCAACTGGAACCTCTTCCGCGAAATCCTCACTAATGATATTGACCTCAGAGTGATTCTCAAAACCCCAAATGACCTTGACGACGCCGTATATTCCTTTACAACCGCTATTCAACAAGCCGCCTGGACTGCCTCCTCTCCCAAACAATCCCAAATAATTCCTTATAAAAGCCATTTACCACAACACCTGACAGACCTCATCAACAGCAAACGCCGAGCCAGAACATTATGGCAACGCACCCGCCACCCAGAGGATCGCCGCTCCTATAACTTTTTTTGTAGAAAATTAAAGCGGGAGTTGGCGATCTTCCGATCCCAATCCTACAATACCTACCTCTCCTCTCTCTCGACTCGTGACAATTCCCTGTGGAATGTCACGAAGAGAATCCTAAAATCCCCCCTGATATCCCATCCTCTCCGGCGTAGTGATAATTCCTGGGCTGCTTCTGACAAAGATAGGGCCCAGGAATTTGCACTACGCCTTTCCAAGGTATTCACTCCTCATTCTGATCTCAATCCAACCCATACCGCAATAGTTGAAGAGTTCCTTACGTCACCGATACCAATTTCCTTACCACCTAAAGCAATCAATCCCTCTGAGGTCAAATATCTGCTTCAAAAGCTTCCTCTCCGTAAATCCCCTGGATACGATCTCCTTACTCTCAAATCCTAAGACAACTTCCACCTAAAGCCATTACATTCCTTACATATATCTATAACTGTATCCTACGCACTACCTATTTCCCTCTGTTGTGGAAACACTCGACTATCATCCTTTTCCTAAAACCAGGCAAACCATCCAACTGTACGTCATCCTACAGACCTATTAGCCTTCTTCCGATCCTCTCCAAAATCTTCGAAAAACTCCTATTAAAACGAATCCTAGCCAAATTTCACAATTTTCCTTCACACCAGTTTGGATTCCGTCCTCAACATTCCACGGTTCAGCAAGGACTCCGAGTTGTAGACCACATTTCCTCCGCCCTTGAGTGCAAGGAGTATTGCTCGGGTGCCTTTCTGGACATAGCTCAAGCTTTTGACCGGGTAGGGCACCCGGGACTGCTCTTTAAGCTCAAAACCCATTTACCTCAATCCTTATACCTAATCCTCCGATCCTATTTATCCAACCGCTCCTTCCGAGTTCGCTGTGGTTCCGAATTTTCCGAACAATATACTGTTGAGGCCGGTGTTCCTCAAGGCAGCGTCTTAGGACCCGTCCTCTACATCCTCTTCACCGCCGATATCCCTACCGATCAGAATACCTTTCTGGCAACATTTGCTGATGACACAGCCATTTTATCATCCAATTCCGATCCTGAAGCAGCATCGCTAAATCTCCAAAAGCACCTTTCCCTTGTCGAAGACTGGTGCAATGCTTGGCGCATTAAGGTGAACGAAAGCAAATGCACTCACGTCACATTCACCCTTCGACGCAAATCCTGTCCAACGGTTAATTTCAATTCCATACCGCTTCCTTCCTCAGACACAGTCCGGTATCTCGGCTTTTTACTAGACAAAAGACTGACGTGGAACCCACATACAAGACTAAAAAGAAAAGAACTCAACCGCAGATTCGGCCAGTTATACAGACTACTAAACAGAAAATCTCATCTTACAGTTGACAACAAATTACTAATATACAAGACAGTACTGAAACCTATATGGACCTACGGACTTGAACTGTGGGGAACAGCTAAACATTCTAACATCAAACGCATCCAATCCTTCCAATCCAAAGTCCTCCGAACAATAGTTAATGCTCCTTATTACGTTACCAACTGTACCCTACACCATGACCTTAATATTCCGTTTGTTTTAGACCTGGTACCATCCAAATTTTCCAAATTTCATCAGAACCTTAGTCATCATCCTAACCCTCTAGCGCAATCCCTATCCAGTACCACCCATCCCTACAATCCTCCTCGAAGATTGAAACGGCAGTGGCCACGAGATCTATTGTAAACATTTAAACTGGAGTTCTGACAATGGTCAGATCCTCCACTCATGTACGGTATGTTTGTGGCTACAGCGCCCTAACTCAGCCTCCACTGGCTCAGACCAGTGATGCGGCTGAGATAGAGGCGCTGGGATCTCTTGGGTTCCGCTTTTTCCTCCACAAGTGGAGGGAAAAGCGCTTGCTGGGGTCCCTTTAGCAATTGTATACATTGTATATAGTTATGATTGTGTGTAAGATGTTTATTTATTTGCCAACTTTTTATTTATCTCAATAATAGGTTTTTGTTTCGATTTGTTTTGTTTTTTATTTATTATTATTTTATTGTATATATATGAATTTATTTTTGTTCTATTTTATGTAATTTGACCATTATTATTATTTTCTGTATATATAGTATGAATGTGGTCTCTTATCAATATTATTATTGTTCATTTTGTAACAAATTGTAATATATCTCAATAAAATAAAAAAAATAAAAAAAAAAAAAAAAAAGTTTTGATGTACAGTGTGTCGCAGAAGACACTTTATTTTTTTTTAATTGGAACCCTATGATTTGACGTCGTAAATTGATTCCACGCCATATTTCCAGCTACTTTTAATTAGAACACTTTTTTTTAGGATAACTACATTTTTTAAGAAACCAAAACATCCTTTTCCATATAAGAGGAGTTGGTACCATTCAATTGAAAAAAACAAAACAAAACACATGTTCGAAATTTATACAAATTTTGGTTTAATATAATCATTTTATCCAAAGCGTACCGTAGTCGTTCTAAAAGGAGTTTTAATAAAATAAAAAAATCTGGTGCGGGCAGCAAACGACTTTCACTTACTCCCGTTGTTAGAATCAATTAAAGAATTTTCAAATAAAGCTAGAGATAAAAATTAGTGAAACTATTAAAGAATTAATTAAATTGAATTTCTGTGGACACATGTGTTTTATTAAAAAATCGATTATATTTTTATCTAAAACAATCACTTAGCTTTATCGGCTTTTTATCACTCTCCATTAACATTTAAAGGCATATGTATGAGTTAATATTTTTTAATAAAATCTTTAGCTTTCCAACGGTATATCTTACATGTATATTGCTGATCTTATGTTCAAAAACAAAAAATTGCAATAAAAATGTTTTGTTTTTTTCATTTTTCCCCTTTAGTTGGATATCGAATTCGTTCAACTTATATATTTATCTGTTTTTTATCGTTGATAACAACATTATATTGTTATTTTTTAGTATCTACAAAATTAAAGGTACTTTAGAGGAAGAAAATTTAAAATATCAGCATTTAAGCCATGTCAGACCGTTTTAATCAGTATGAAACCTACATGATATTAAACCGCATTAAATTTTACATTGATATAGAGAGTTAAATCAAAATCGTCGGAACCGTTTTGAGGAATTCATAAAAAGGTGCAATATGCATGGTATAGAATGGTTCTTCTAGTTAGCTGAATTTAATGAAAAAGTTTTTGTAACATATCGGTCGTATAGTAATCTTAAGTATGAAATTTCAGCTTCATAGGGCTTTCCGTTTCCGCCCGGGAGTTACCACACACACACTATATATATATAGTAAGTGAAAGTATAAACCTACACATTTTACATTTCAATATTAATTTAAAAGTAAATCTTTTGTTCTTTTGTGCGTGTATTACTTTAGTGATGTTTTGTCGTAATTACCAATTTCTAGTTTTTATGGGTTTCAAAAGCAGTGGTTTTATCAAAATAGTTTTTGGTTACTGTGTAAATATACTGTTTTAATGTTTGAAGATTTAGTTCAAAGAGCATTTTTGAAATTTTCGTATATCGTGGGTAGTTATTGATGATTCGCAATCATGTATTTCAAACAATATGAAATATATATTTCATGTTGTTTGTTTTGTATTGTATTACAATGAGCGTACAGTATTCATGCAGCGTAAATATTTAAAATTCAGATGCTATATATACGCATTGACGTCATCTAAAGCATTCACATTATTGTAAGCATACCATAGTCTTTCTGTAAGGAGTTTTAATAGTCTAAGATCCGAACTTGAAACGATCTGCACCGAGCTGATAATAGAATGAAACATATATTATAACAAATTTAGTATATTAGAAGATATGTAAAGAATGGGTTGCCTAATAAAATCCTGGACAGACTATTTATATTATATTTATAATTATTTTAAAAAAATATATTTTTAATATAATGTTACAACATCATGATAATAAGAAAACTTTTACCCTTACTTAAAGAATCAAAGGTATAGAATGTGCAGCCGTTGGGTTGCCTAATCTTTTCCTGGACAAACTATCGGTTGTCAGGTAAAAGCGGGTATGTCGATATCAGTTATCTGCACGGGCTTCATAAAAAAAAAAAAAAAAAAAAAAAAATATATATATATATATATATATATATATATATATATATATATCAATATAAGGGTTTTTTTTTATTTCAAACACATTGATATAGGGTTGTCTGCAAAAATCTTGGTCCTAATCTGGGTTACCGAATTTTAAATATTAAATTTTAACGCGAGTGGAAATGCGTGACAGAGAGATCCGAGTTGAGTATAGCGTGTAATAATAAAGGACCCAACATTGCAGCCGCACGTATTCGGACATTGAATATAAGAATGTTTGATATCCCATATAAAATTACAGGACCATTTTTTGCACAAATACCAAATTATAGGGTAAAAGTTTTCTTATTATCATGATTTGGCAACATTTAATTAAAATATTTTTCTTTTAATAATTAAAAATAGTCTGTCCAGTATTTTTTAGGCAACCCATTCTTAACATATTCTCTAATATACTAAATTTGTTATAAAATATGTTTCATTCTATTATCAGCTCGGTGCAGATCGTTTCAAGTTCGGATCTTCTACTGTAATAAAAAAAAAACTTGGATATTCCAGCAATGAAATTATTTCATTTTATGAATAAGAAAAAAAATATGCTATACAAATTTGCATTGCTCAATGGATTTGGTTATCAGATAATTAGTATCGGAGCTAATTAGATCGTAAATATTTCGGGGGAGGGCGTGCACCGGAGCAGGGAGCCATAATGTCAAGGGTTAACCTGCCCCGGCTGAATCCTCCCTCCGTCACCTCAAGTTACGTCCTCCTTCCAACATAAATCTCAACTAACTAGTAATATATTTGTAATATCATTCAATTAACTTATCATATTCTTGTTTGATAATATTATATGTATTATTATTTATGAAATTGAAAAAACGTCGATAAGTGATTATACTGACTTATAATGAACTCCATACACGTAAATAATTTTTAAATTCAAGTTGTTGGAGAGAAGTTGCAGTCATGAAAATACTTAATAAAGTAGAAAACTGGATTTAATTGTGCCAACGTTTTCGCCCAAGTTTAAGGCCTTCTTTAGAGCGATTGAAGGAGAGAGATCACAATAATAATGATGAGATGATTGTTGTGATCTTCCTCCTACAATTGCCCTGAAGGAGGCCTGAAATGTAGGTCAAAACGTTGGCACAAATAAATTAAATTTTCTACTGAAATAAGAATATTTATAAATACCTAGAATCAACTTTTCTCCAATATATACACACAGTCAACCATTCTCACATTATTATGGTTAAGTTAGTTGTAACGAACACATTTCTTTCTATTATAACAACGTGGGAATAGAAGTTATTTTCTTCAATAACCCCTAAAGTTTATATATTGTATTTTTGTCTCCAACCATTAGTGCATTACATGATAGGTGATATATTGTTTTCTAATATGTTTTGTTTTCCAACTAGGGGTGGGCGTAATCGAATGACGATTATCAGATCATTAGATTATTTCAAACATCCGAATTAATCGATCATCGAAATAATCGGTCTGGAAAAACGAATGATCATTCGAACTGAACGATAACCGAGGGATTATAAGGGGTTGGGATAACCGAACGACCTTTTTTTTTTCTCATCACATAAATTATATGTACATTTTGCACCTAAAAACAGCCAGCTCAGCCATCATATAGGGGGTATAGTGCTATTTTGTCTCTCAAAATGCATATGAATCATTCTCGATAATGGAATCATTCGATTATTTAAATCATCGAAGTCCGATCAATCCATTATGCCCACCCCTATTTCCAACTGTATATTATACATTTATGTCACTAGCATTACAATCAAAAGAAGTCCCTATTTCAATAAGGAAATTCATATTTTTTCTCAAGTTATCAGTATTTAAATACTTCTATTTCATTTTTTACCACTTAGAAATATCAAAAAAAAAAAAAATAAGGTACAAACCTGTTTGAAATAAACAAATTTGAAGTGGGCTCACCCGTGATGTAGTGGTTAGCATAAAAGTCTTCTAAGCCCATGACCGCGGATTCAAACCTAGTATGTTTTCAAGGGAGTAAAATATCGGAATCGACGTAAAACGGTGGTTCCGAGCCTGTGTGATGTCAGGTTATCGTTAAAGATCTCTACCTTTTTAGGACTCCCAATGCGGTATCATTCGATTATCTACAGCAGTATTAAGAAAAGTTAAATGAAAAAAACAAACACATTGCCTACTTTAGAAAATGATTTCGACTCATGATTTCAATAAAATCTGTTTGATGCTATTCGGTTATAAATTTGTATGACGAGGTTAATTAAAATTAGTAGAGCCTTTGTTGAGAATGTAGTAAATACTTGTACACCCATTGTTATATAAAAGTATTTCTGCTTAGTCGATAAAACCGAAACGTTGTGAAATCGATGGCAGATACATATCCTGGATTTTAATTTTTATTTCTTTTCTAATTAAATGATTTTGCAAGAACTAGTCAATTCGACGCAGTGGAACCCAAAACTTTATTTCCTTACATGTATCTCGTGTACAAGAAAGAGATATTATTATCGATTTATAAAAATTACTAGATATATTATTTTCAATAGAGTATTTATTAACACAGTTTAGCGTTCATGAATTTATTTTCAATGTAATTTATCTTCATTATTTGATCCAATCATATATGATTATAAACATAATACAAAGTATACATAAAAATATAGTAGAAGAACATACTTGGATAAAAGTTAGATCTTAACTAACTACTCAAGAATTTCGACGAAGCAAAAAAAAATAGAAGTTTATTAATTAATACTTCAGTAAACATTTGATTTAATGTAGTAATTGTTATTAGTTAATAACATGAAAATATAAATATTAACTTAAAAATCGTAAATTAATTAGCTACGAAATACATACGGTAAAAAAATTAGCTACTGTAAATACATACGGTAATATAAATATGCTAATGTAAATAATACGTAATATAATTAGCTAACTGTAAATACATACGTAATTAAATTAGCTAACTGTAAATAATACGGTAATATAAATATAGCTAACTGTAAATACATACGGTAAATATAAATATAGCTAACTGTAATACATACGTAATAATATAGTACTGTAATCATACGTAAATATAAATATAGCTAACTGTAAATACATACGGTAAATATAAATATAGCTAACTGTATACATACGGTAAATATAAATATAGCTAACTGTAAAACATCGTATAAATATAGCTACTGTAATACATACGGGAATATAATATGCTAACTGTAATACATCGGTAATATAATATAGTAACTGTAATACATACGGTAAATATAATATGCTAACTGTAATACATACGTATATAATATAGCTAACTGTAATACATACGTAAATATAATATAGCTAACTGAATACATCGGTAAATATAAATTAGCTACTGTAATACATACGGAATAAAATATAGCTACTGTAAATATACGTAAATAATAAGTAACTGTAAATACATACGGTAAATATAAAACAAGCGAGGCTATTCTTGATGATGAATCTCTTAGTTGAGAACGTTATAAATAATAATACAGCTGTCTCGTTTGATTGTTTCTTATACAGTGAATAAGTATGGAATTGATTTCGATAAATGGTTGTATGAAATTAATTGTTGTTTATTTGTTTATTTATTAACGTCACTTTATGCTACTGTGGCTAATCGGACGAGTCCTAAATTCGGCCTATCCAGGTTTTATTAGAATAGGGATCTTTAACGAGTACCAGACATCGCACAGGCTCGGGACCACCTTGTAAAGTCCCCTCCGAAGGACGGCATAACTAAGGATTTTTTACTCCCATTAAAATATCCTAGGACCACCTGCAGGTTGGAACCCATGTCCTTTGGCATATGAGGCTGTTATGCTAGCCACCATGCTACAAGTGATCTCTGGAAAATTAATTATAATAAAACCTCAATCATAATTTCGAGGCTTCTTCTTAGCTAAAAGAATTCGGACAATATAACCATTGAGATTAAGTTTGCGTTTATTATTAAAAGGAATCTCATTGGTTCTATATACTTCTTTGATATCCTTTTCAACTATCTGTTACGTTACTGATAAACAACATATTCAGTTGCGAACCTCTATTAACAACCTTTCAACTCAACCATATTTCCCAGATTAGAGCAGAAACTCTACCTCATCCCCGAAACATCTGCTAAGATTAATTTCTTTGAAGTACCTTTCACCCCCTAGTACGTATATAACATACATCTCTCCTTTGACAGTGAGGACCTTTTCAGGGAGAACGAAACTCTCTGTAAGGAACTGAGAAATACTTCAGCAGATTTATTTACAAAAATTATTAATAACTTTTTATAAATTAATTTTCTAAAATTCGATAGGTCGTATGTTTAGCGACACAAAGTAGTAATTTTCTTCATTATATTCTAAGATGAAATATGCTGATACTTTGATACAGAATATCCGTATGTGGTGAACTTAGGGTGAAACGTATCATATTTACTGAAATATTTTTATTTTATACACTAATCTCTTTTCGATGGTTCCAAATTTCAAATTAATCTAATTTTTTTCCATGTAAATATTAATAAAAAAGGATAACTATATGGTTTTTGTAATTTCTAATATGGTTTATTTGGGATTTCGTTTTGTTAAAAAAGTATTGTATTCTATCTTTTCATAAAAAAGTTACAATTTATTTTTACCATTTTTCTTTTTTTTTTTTTTTCATAACCCCAATTTAGTTACATCTTTTACCACAATAGTTTCTGAATAATTTTGTTTTTGTTTATTCATTTAACAACACTTTATGCTACTATGATTACGGGAGCGGCGTGGGGGAACACTATACTATTCTCCCGGTCCTGGGTTTAAATGCGGGAGTTGTCAGAATTTTTTTTTTTTTTTCTGGATCAGTACGACTTGAGGAACATAAACAATAATTTAGTCTTGATAATGGGTAAAAAGACCCGAAACGTTGACTACATGTGACATTTTGTGTAACAATGAAAATAAGAAAGATATGGAAGAAAAAATTGTGCTGTTTAAATATGAATTATTTATTATGTTATTTCAGTCGGAGGACGACCCTAGGGTATGAAGACCCTCCTGGGGCAGATCCAGCCTTTATGAAGTGGGTACCCAAAAAATGGGAAAAAAACTGGCGACTGAGCGTTTTCAAGACCTAATCACCTCATTGTACAGCCGTTGATCTAAATACAGTACGAATCTCTATATGTACTGAGCCCAAGACCCTCATGGATCGTAGTGGTACAGGTTTTTTCCTTCTTTTTTTTAATGCTACGATGGCTAATCGGACGATGCTACAGTGCGTGTCCAAAATGTTGCCTAACCACCTTTAATTACGATAAGGTTCTCTTACGAGTATTAAACATCACACAGGCTCGGGACCACCTTTTTATGTCCCCTTCGAAGGAGGGCTTAACTAATTTTAAATACTCCCTATAAATAATCTTAGAGCCACATGCAAGTTTGAACCCGCGACCTTCAGCATAGTAGGCTGTTATGCAAACCAAAAATTAAATGCGTATTCAATCACGCTATTTTGATATCATTTCTTGATATATTGATTAAAAGAAGTTTCAATTGAAATAGTAAGATATGATATTAATTTGAAGTATTATAAATCTTTATTTGGTTCTGGTGTTGGGTAATAACGATTTTATTAGGAAGTGGTTAAAGATCGGTTTCTCCCAAGTCTAGCATTTTATTGGGTTGTGTCACATGAAATGTCCGTTTTCAAGGTAAAGGATTTTTATTAAATATACGATATGAAAACAAGATAATTTTATTCCAAGTATTTACCTCCTTTTTCTTGTTTTGAAACATGGGGTCTTGCTGCCGCTCAGTGAGATCATGAGGTACCCATGTATCGAGCTTTTTTACTTTCCCAATACACTTTAAATATCTGGAAACGGTAATGCACAAGAATTTAGTTGTGCTGAAAGTCCTTTAACTGTTTGGTAGGGGTTTCCTTCTACTGTATGTTTGAGGACATTGTTGTCTATTACGGACGGAGGTCTTCCTCGGGGCAAATTTTCCAAGTCGATATCCCCAGCTGAAAACTTAGCGAACCAACGGCGAATGGTCCGTTCATTAACACTCCCTTCCCCAAAGCGCTTGCAAATATTTCTAGCGGCCTCAGCTGCTGAATGGCAGAGTTTAAACTCGTACAAAAATATTACTCGAAAATCGCGTGTTTCCATGTTCATATTTGAAGGTATACTAAAAAGTGGGTAATTGATTGGGAAGCTAATGTTTATAATACAAAGGTAGAGATTAGAACCGTTTACTTTAAATATGTAAAAATTCGGTATGAAACAACAGAGACCTGCAAAATCCTTTATGTATTTCAGAAACTATAAAAACGGACATTTCATGTGAAACAACGCAATATTTAAAAAAAAAAAAATTGTTTCGAATTAACTACCGAATATCCCAAAGATGAAACGTATAAAGCAAGTAAACATTCGTTTCAGTTATTTAGTTTAACACGTATAGTTTCCCTATCTTTATAAGTTCTGAATTTATGGAGATTAGGTGAGCTGCAGATGGATCAACTTACTCCAAGTCACCTTGTGGCTGAAATAGTATACTAAAAAATTATCCCGTTATTTCCGGATATAAAATTGGGATCCCGACATTAATTCTCCAGTGCCCTATCCACATACAACTGTCCTCCATTGAAAATAATAATAAAAGAAATATTTCTTTAACAATATTTTAATTTAAGGTATAAATTAGAAAAGAGGAATGTTTTAAAGATGAGTATATGTCTCAAATAATTCTTGAATAAGTGCTATAGAAAGAGAAGGTTGGAGAAAGTGTGCCCTGAAGTGAGGCAGTTCTCCGGCTCAAGATTTACAATTCAGAGGCGGCACTCGAGTTCACACTTGGAATAGGATATCAGAGCCTCCGAGGCCGGTGTGCCTTGTAGGCTGGGTCACTGCTAATTATTTATTGCTAAGTCTAGTGGCCAGTCTTTTTCTTTTTATTATATTATTTTTCGGCCACTGAAGTTTTAATTATAATTTTAGATTTCGGAAAAAAATAAACAACACATATTTTGTTATAGGAATGTTTGCTCCATCTTTAGTGAAAGAAGTAGAAAAATATGAAAATAGCTTTCCGATGCTATAATATACATATATATTCTCATATTCAGAAAAAAAAAACTACTTTTTCTCTCCTTTAGTTGGATATGACGTTCATTTAACCTTATTATTTTACTTTCACTTACTATATATAGTAAGGGGAAGTATTGCGATCGTGAAAATTTTCGAATTCCAGTTTTCAACGGAAATACACATTTTAGGGTTCCCTGAGTCCAAATAACCAGGTACCGCAAAAAGGTCTGTGTGTGTGTGTGTTTGTGTGCGTATGTGTATACGTCCGGGACCTTACAAAACTTTTATCATCAAAATGAGCTGACCAGAAGAGGCACTTTATGCCATGCATTTTGCACCTTTTTTCGTCTTTCTCAAAAACGGTTCCGACGATTTTGATAAAACTTGCTATATCGATGTAAAATTTAATGGGCTTTAATATCATCTAGGTTTCATTCTGATTAAAATTGTCTGACAGGGCTTAAGTGCCGATATTTTAAATTTTCTTTCTCTAAAGTACCTTTAATTTTGTTGATTCTATAAAAACAACTATATTATCTTGTTACTACTGATGAAAAACAGGTAAATATATAAATTGAATGAATTCGATACCCAACTAAAAGAGAAAACAGAAAAAAATTTGTTTTAACGTTACATGTATGATATATCGTTGGAAAGCTAAAGATTTTAGAAAAAATATGATCCCATACACAAGCTTTTAAAAGTTAATAGAGAGTGATGAAAAGCAGATAAAACTAACTGATTATTTTAGATAATAATATAATAGATTTTTTAATAAAACACATGTTTCTATATAAATTCAATTTAATCAATTCTTTAATAGTTTCACGTATTTGTATCTCTAACTGTGTTTGAAAATTCTTTCGTTGATTTTAAAAATGGAGGTATGTGAAAATCGTGTGTTACCAGCAAAGGTAAGATGAAACAGGTTATTTTTCCCAATCCCCAAAATTGAAAATATTTCAGAGGAGACAATTTTTTTAAAATATCTGCATTTTAATTCTGTCTGACTATTCCAATCAGAATGAAACCCACATAAAATCTGATGATTTAAGTACATATTTACATAAAAATAAACTATTGGAATACAAATATTTATAAATATCAATTATGAAAAAAATGTCCTCTTGTAACTCTAGAAAATCAACTTCTCAATTATTGAAAATAATAAACTAGAATATACTAGCTCTAATGAATTAACATACAAAACGTCAATGAAGTTGTTTTTTCTTTTAAGAAGTACCTAGTGATGGATGTTGTCTCATCAGCTCCGGAGTGTGGATTGTACTGCGGCTTCCTCGATGTAGAACAGGCCTTTGGCCGAGTCTGGCACCCAGGAATACTGTAAAAACTCCGAAAATTCCTACCTCCTATATACTTGCCCATTATCCAGTCCTACCTCTCTGACAGATCCTTCGAAATATATAACAACAGTACCTATTCCTCCTAGGACCCATTCTTACACAGTTTATATAGCTGCTATCTATTTCCATCCTAACAATTTCCTTTTTTCCTATGCAGATAAAAAGGACGATCAGTCAATAACGATCCAACTATTGTCTCTAAAACTCTCCATCCAATCCAATATCAGAGACATTCATCGTATGGTGTCGATATTGGAAAATTAAATTATTAATAAATTCTTAATACCAACTTCATAAAACCAAATTCTAAATACAATAAACCTAATACCAGTACTGGCACAAGCCATGATCTATGCCGATGATAGAGTCCTCATAGCTGACTCCCAGGAGGCTTTCTAGTCATCATTGGTGGAATGGGAAGAGGAACTGAAGTTAAGAGGGCTGCATATAAACCCAAATAAAAGCAAAGCGATGAGTGTTGGAAGAGAAAATGCAGAGCCTGTGATTTTATGTAATGAAGAACCCTAGAATCAAAGAATGTTTATAAAGATCTCAAAAAACAATCATTAGCAAGCTATAAGTTAGTAGGGAGGCTAAAGTGAGGTTATTTAAATCTGTGTTTCTCCCAGTGCTGCTGTACGGAGCTGAAAGCTGGACAAACCCCAGGAAGCAGCTGAGTAAGATGACATCTGCTGAAATGAGATTCCTCAGATGAATATTTGGAAGGACAAGGAGGAATTGCATCAGAAATGAGAGAGTGCGTGAGGATTTGGGTGTCAGATCAGTCTGTGACGTGCTGGAACAAGACAACTTAAATGGGAAGGGCATGTTTGTAGAATGGACGACACGCCAGGTGGTATATGGAAGGCAGACGACCTCGTGGCAGACCCAGATCTAGGTATAATGACTACATTGGAAAACTTGGAGCAGCGAGAGGACGTACCATCCCAGAGATGAGAAGACTTGCCAGGAACAGAAACCAGTGGGCTCGATGGACAGAGACTGCAACTCCACGCTTAGCGGCACACAGGAGTTAGATGAAGAAGAAGTAATTCTAACAAAGCTCACAAAATAAAGTAAATCTTTAGTCTTCATCGTAAACCCATGACGTCCTGCCCTACAGTACTCTTTAATAATATTCAGCTTATCTCAGTTGAACAGATCCACTACCTAGGACTCTAAAGGTCTAACATGGAATCGACTGAAACGACAAGAAACTACTTACCACTACCTAGGACTCTAAACGTCTAACATGGAATCGACTGAAACGACAAGAAACTACTTACCACTACCTAGGACTCTAAACGTCTAACATGGAATCGACTGAAACGACAAGAAACTACTTACCACTACCTAGGACTCTAAACGTCTAACATGGAATCGACTGAAACGACAAGAAACTACTTACCACTACCTAGGACTCTAAACGTCTAACATGGAATCGACTGAAACGACAAGAAACTACTTACCACTACCTAGGACTCTAAACGTCTAACATGGAATCGACTGAAACGACAAGAAACTACTTACCACTACCTAGGACTCTAAACGTCTAACATGGAATCGACTGAAACGACAAGAAACTACTTACCACTACCTAGGACTCTAAACGTCTAACATGGAATCGACTGAAACGACAAGAAACTACATACCACTACCTAGGACTCTAAACGTCTAACATGGAATCGACTGAAACGACAAGAAACTACTTACCACTACCTAGGACTCTAAACGTCTAACATGGAATCGACTGAAACTACTTACCACTACCTAGGACTCTAAACGTCTAACACGGAATCGACTGAAACTACTTACCACTACCTAGGACTCTAAACGTCTAACATGGAATCGACTGAAACTACTTACCACTACCTAGGACTCTAAACGTCTAACACGGAATCGACTGAAACTACTTACCACTACCTAGGACTCTAAACGTCTAACATGGAATCGACTGAAACTACTTACCACTACCTAGGACTCTAAACGTCTAACATGGAATCGACTGAAACTACTTACCACTACCTAGGACTCTAAACGTCTAACATGGAATCGACTGAAACGACAAGAAACTACTTACCACTACCTAGGACTCTAAACGTCTAACATGGAATCGACTGAAACTACTTACCACTACCTAGGACTCTAAACGTCTAACATGGAATCGACTGAAACTACTTACCACTACCTAGGACTCTAAACGTCTAACATGGAATCGACTGAAACTACTTACCACTACCTAGGACTCTAAACGTCTAACATGGAATCGACTGAAACTACTTACCACTACCTAGGACTCTAAACGTCTAACATGGAATCGACTGAAACGACAAGAAACTACTTACCACTACCTAGGACTCTAAACGTCTAACATGGAATCGACTGAAACGACAAGAAACTACTTACCACTACCTAGGACTCTAAACGTCTAACATGGAATCGACTGAAACTACTTACCACTACCTAGGACTCTAAACGTCTAACATGGAATCGACTGAAACTACTTACCACTACCTAGGACTCTAAACGTCTAACATGGAATCGACTGAAACTACTTACCACTACCTAGGACTCTAAACGTCTAACATGGAATCGACTGAAACGACAAGAAACTACTTACCACTACCTAGGACTCTAAACGTCTAACATGGAATCGACTAAAACGACAAGAAACTACTTACCACTACGTAGGACTCTAAACGTCTAACATGGAATCGACTGAAACTACTTACCACTACCTAGGACTCTAAACGTCTAACATGGAATCGACTGAAACGACAAGAAACTACTTACCACTACCTAGGACTCTAAACGTCTAACATGGAATCGACTGAAACGACAAGAAACTACTTACCACTACCTAGGACTCTAAACGTCTAACATGGAATCGACTGAAACGACAAGAAACTACTTACCACTACCTAGGACTCTAAACGTCTAACATGGAATCGACTGAAACTACTTACCACTACCTAGGACTCTAAACGTCTAACATGGAATCGACTGAAACTACTTACCACTACCTAGGACTCTAAACGTCTAACATGGAATCGACTGAAACTACTTACCACTACCTAGGACTCTAAACGTCTAACATGGAATCGACTGAAACTACTTACCACTACCTAGGACTCTAAACGTCTAACATGGAATCGACTGAAACGACAAGAAACTACTTACCACTACCTAGGACTCTAAACGTCTAACATGGAATCGACTGAAACGACAAGAAACTACTTACCACTACCTAGGACTCTAAACGTCTAACATGGAATCGACTGAAACTAACTTACCACTACCTAGGACTCTAAACGTCTAACATGGAATCGACTGAAACTACTTACCACTACCTAGGACTCTAAACGTCTAACATGGAATCGACTGAAACTGACTACACACTACCCTAGGACTCTAAACGTCTAACATGGAATCGGACTGAAAACGACAAGAAACTACTTACCACTACCTAGGACTCTAAACGTCTAACATGGAATCGACTAAAACGACAAGAAACTACTTACCACTACGTAGGACTCTAAACGTCTAACATGGAATCGACTGAAACTACTTACCACTACCTAGGACTCTAAACGTCTAACATGGAATCGACTGAAACGACAAGAAACTACTTACCACTACCTAGGACTCTAAACGTCTAACATGGAATCGACTGAAACGACAAGAAACTACTTACCACTACCTAGGACTCTAAACGTCTAACATGGAATCGACTGAAGCTACTTACCACTACCTAGGACTCTAAACGTCTAACATGGAATCGACTGAAACGACAAGAAACTACTTACCACTACCTAGGACTCTAAACGTCTAACATGGAATCGACTGAAACTACTTACCACTACCTAGGACTCTAAACGTCTAACATGGAATCGACTGAAACTACTTACCACTACCTAGGACTCTAAACGTCTAACATGGAATCGACTGAAACGACAAGAAACTACTTACCACTACCTAGGACTCTAAACGTCTAACATGGAATCGACTGAAACGACAAGAAACTACTTACCACTACCTAGGACTCTAAACGTCTAACATGGAATCGACTGAAGCTACTTACCACTACCTAGGACTCTAAACGTCTAACATGGAATCGACTGAAACGACAAGAAACTACTTACCACTACCTAGGACTCTAAACGTCTAACATGGAATCGACTGAAACTACTTACCACTACCTAGGACTCTAAACGTCTAACATGGAATCGACTGAAACTACTCACCACTACCTAGGACTCTAAACGTCTAACATGGAATCGACTGAAACTACTTACCACTACCTAGGACTCTAAACGTCTAACATGGAATCGACTGAAACGACTTACCACTACCTAGGACTCTAAACGTCTAACATGGAATCGACTGAAACGACAAGAAACTACTTACCACTACCTAGGACTCTAAACGTCTAACATGGAATCGACTGAAACGACAAGAAACTACTTACCACTACCTAGGACTCTAAACGTCTAACATGGAATCGACTGAAACTACTTACCACTACCTAGGACTCTAAACGTCTAACATGGAATCGACTGAAACTACTTACCACTACCTAGGACTCTAAACGTCTAACATGGAATCGACTGAAACTACTTACCACTACCTAGGACTCTAAACGTCTAACATGGAATCGACTGAAACGACAAGAAACTACTTACCACTACCTAGGACTCTAAACGTCTAACATGGAATCGACTAAAACGACAAGAAACTACTTACCACTACGTAGGACTCTAAACGTCTAACATGGAATCGACTGAAACTACTTACCACTACCTAGGACTCTAAACGTCTAACATGGAATCGACTGAAACGACAAGAAACTACTTACCACTACCTAGGACTCTAAACGTCTAACATGGAATCGACTGAAACGACAAGAAACTACTTACCACTACCTAGGACTCTAAACGTCTAACATGGAATCGACTGAAACGACAAGAAACTACATCGATAGCACCGATTTCGGTTAATAAATAAAAATTAATAAAAATACACTTATCTACATATCGTATATCGTAAGAACTATTTGGACTTACGAAATTAATCTTTGAGACTCTAATAAACCAGAAAATTTTTCCCGCATTAACCCTCTTCAAAAATTCTCAACACCAACGAATAAACCCACCCATTAAGATATTAATGTTCCATATGTACCTCTTCCATTCCTGACAATCCTCCGAGGCGTCTAAAAAGAAGATGGCCTCGAGACCTTTTAGTTTATATTACCTTCTGGAGTGCTTCACATGGGCAGTTTCTCTTCACGTGTTATATCCCACAGCTCATTTACTAGGTTTATTAGCCAATAGAGTTGTAAATGTCAATAAATAAATTTTATAAAAGAAGTAAAAGTATTATAATCATTTGATACATTAATCGTAAATCATGAATACTTGCTTAAATTTTTTTTCAAAATGCAGAATTTTAATTTTGGTTTACATTTTCATGAATATGGATAGATATTTCAACCATGTTTCAATGACCTCCTTCAGTATAAAGCGACTTTTCGCCTTATTGATTTTATATTTATAAGCAACTAACTGAGGGATTAAGATATTAATTAGGAGAGTGCCTTTTTTTAGGAAAAATGCTCCGTGTCCCTGTTTAAGCAAGGACCTCGCCCCTTGGGGATAATGGGACCTGACAGAAAAACAAGGAAGAAGAATTAAGTAGAAGCTTGTATTTGGCTTGAAAGCCTTTTAAAAAGCTTATTAGCGGGGCTACTCTCTTTGATCTCGCCGTCGGCTATAGGTCACGTTTTGAGGGGATTATGCTAAAGGCAGGTGCCGCCTATGAAAACTTTTCCTAATTAGATTTCTTCATTATCGAATAGAACATTTAATGAGATTTTTTTGTTATCAGAAGATAGTCTTCAATGGTTTTCCCGTAATTACTATAATAAACACATAGCAGCTAAGAACAAAGAAAAAAAAAACTGATGAATATAGAGAATTTGAACAATATTGAAAATGTATGAGGAGATAACAGCATGCCTCTTTTCTATATTTTAACGAATTATATCAAAAAGTACGTTTTACAAAGTTATGCTAAGCCTTTATAGAAAAATCTATAAATTATTGGGTTGTTTCACATGAAATGTCCGTTTTTATAGTTTCTGAAATGCATAAAGGATTTTGCAGGTCTCTGTTGTTTTCTTCCGAATGTTTAAATATTTAAAGTAAACAGTTATTAACCCTCTACCTTTGTATTATAAACTTTAGCTTCCCAATCAATTACCCACTTTTTAGTATACCTCAAGTACATGGAAACACGCGATTTTCGAGTAATATTTTTGCACGAGTTTAAACTCGGCCATTCAGCAGCTGAGGCCGCTAGAAATATTTGCAAGGTGTTTGGGTAAGGGAGTGTTAATGAACGGATCATTCGCCGTTGGTTTTCCAAGTCGGTATCCCCAGCTGAAAACGACCCCGAAGAAGACCTCCGTCCGTAATAGACAACGATGTCCTCAAACATACAGTAGAAGGAAACCTCTACCAAACAGTTAAAGGACTCTCAGCATAACTAAATGCAAGTGCATCTATCCTTTCCAGACATTTGAGGTGTATTGGGAAAGTAAAAAAGCTCGATACATGGGTACCTCATGATCTCACTGAACATTTAAAACATACCGTGCAAAAATTGAAATAACTGGGCTACCAAGTTCTTCCGCACCCACCATATTCTTCCGACTTGTCTCTAACAGATTACCTGTTCAGGAATTTAGACAACTTCGTCAAAGGAAAACTTTTTGAAAACTATGATCAAGTGAAAAGTGCGTTTTCTGATTTTGTTTCACTTCTAAGTTCAGAGTTTTTCAGTTCGGGGATAAAAAAGTTGGTGTCACGTTGGAAAAAAATGTGTAGAAAAAGAAGGTAAATACTTCGAATAAAATTATCTTGTTTTCATACCGTATTTTCAATAAAAATCCTTTACCTTGAAAACGGACATTTCACCTGACACAACCAACAGAGCCAAACCTACAAATTTCACTCACCGCCGTTAAAATCAATTGAATAGGTATGAATTTGGCCAAGATTATAAGTGTTTCATTTCATTTATTTTTTCCATTTGTTATTTAGGTTAACTTATTTTATTTTCTTATTTTACTTTGTACATATGGAATGAATGACTTATTTTAGCTCTAATACTTATTGCCCAAGATAGTGGCAGATAGTGTTATTTCTCAATAAAGCAATGTATTAATAAAAATTCAATTAAAGTATTCCTACATAATGTTCGAGTGGAAAAAAGGTTTAAGAATTACAGTGAGCATCGATGGAACCGTTCTTTTCAGATTAAATAATCTATTACATTATTATTAACAGCAATCACTTAGTTCTGTCCGTTTTTTATCAACCTCCATTACCTCACACAACTATGTTTAAAAAATAAAATAAATTCTAAAATCTTTAGCTCTCCAACGGTATATTATAGATATTATATAGGGCATGGCAGCCAAATGTTTTCGATAAGGAGACTGGCCCGACCGAAAGAAGTGGCAAAAACATATAAGAACGAGCAACAACAACCTTGTAAAACCACTTAATTTATTTATTTCTTAAATTTCTCCCTCCTACATATTTCCTCATTGTCCAGTCCTACCTCACTGATAGATCCTTTAAAGTAAATCGTCATGGTTCCTATTCTTCCTATTTTGCTCAGCCTGCTGGGGTTCCTCAAGGCTGCATCCTAGGATCCATTCTTTACACAGTCTATACAGCTCACATCCCAACCTATCCTAACACTTTCCTTTCTACCTATGCTGATGAAACGTGTGTGCTATCAGTAGATAATGATCCAGTTACTGCCTCCCACATTCTTCAATCCCACATCCGAGACCTAGAAGTATGGTGTCAGAATTGGAGGATAAAAATTAATTCCAACAAATCCCACCAAATTACTTTTACCCTTACGTAAACCTATGACTTCCTGCCCTTCAGTATCTCCTCTATAACTCTCCTCTAGTCCCTGCTGAACAGATCCGATACGTAGGACTACATCTCGACAAACGTCTTACTTGGAATCCCCATACCAGACTAAAACGACAAGAAACTGCCCGACGTTTCTGACTACTTCAACACTTACTGGACAAACGCTCAAACCTTCCACTTTACCACAAAAGGCTCATCAATATTACCATCATAATTCCGATATGGACTTACGGAGTAGAGCTTTGGGGCTCTACTAAACCATCAAATTCTTCCCGCATCCAATCCTTACAATCCAAAATCCTTCGTAAAATCCTCAATGCTCCTTACTATGTCACGAATAAACTTATCCATAAAGACCTTAATGTTCCCTATGTTACTGATTTGGCCCGGACCAGGTACCATTCCTCCCCTGACAAACTCCATTCCCACTCCAATCCATTAGTTTCAATCCTTGCTTCCACTTCGATCCCTGACAATCCTCCGAGGTGTCTGAAAAGAAGATGGCCACGAGACCTTCTAGTTTAAAATATTTTTAGAGTGCTGCCACTGGGTAGTGTCTCTACATGCAATTCATGACATTTTTTCTATATTATCATCACATTTACGTGATATATTTTTTGGTAATACTGTTGTAGATATCAATAATATATTATAAAAAAAATAATAAAAAATGTATTTTTTACTGAATATATTACATATTATTATTTCATATTTTTTATGTAGTTTGAATGTTGTAATTTAGCACTATTATTAATACCCTAATTGTTAATATCCTGAATAAAATTGTTTAAAACTGAGATAAATAGGTAGGGGGAAAAGCGAGTCTCGGAAGCTCCCAATACTTCTTCCCGCATTCTACAGAATTGATAATCTACGACTAGATTATAGAAATAATTACAAAGCGATACTGACATACTTGGTAGAAGTAATTTAATTTCAAAACTACCAAACAGAACGAAAACCTCAAATGGTTAAGATAGTGGACATGGTCACTGTCCTCCGAATCGAATACGTTAAAGTTAAGCCAAGATTTTGGCACATTCAACCGTAACATTTATTATGAAGTGACAATGGTTGACTGTGTGTATATATGAGAGAAGTTGGTTGAGGGTGCAGTCAATTTAACACACAATTAAGCGTAAACTTAATTTATTGGTGCCGACGTTTCGGCCTAATCATCCCATCATTTATCATTGTAATCATCCCATTGTTGTTGACTGACGCCTTCTCAGCTCACACAACCAGTAAGTAGACATATCTGATTCAAATGTCTCTCACCTCTTTGCCCGTCCACTTTTAAAATTCTCAACCTTTCCAACCTTTAGTTCTCTTTAAACCTTTTCTAATATGTATTCCACAGAGAGATATGAATTCACTATATTTTCATATTTTAATTTTTTTCACACTTTATGAAAGGTTGGACATTTTGTACGTCATAGATTTATAACTCTTTTTATCTTACCATTAAATGTATTTTTTTTTTTTTTAATTTTGTAAATTTTTTTAACTTTATAATTTCTCGCTATTATAACTATTTCATCACTATTTTTTGACTTTCATCACATTCTTTATTTTTTAACTTTATAACGTCTCACATTAATTAAATAAGTAATTAATTAAAATTGTAAAATATAACACACCTTTTATTAAAATGTCTTCCCCTCTTTTGTTTTGTTTCTAGGAATTATTACATTTAGCAATTGTCATTACTACAATTCACTTAAAAAAATTATTACATTTATCAATTGTCATTACTACTTTTTCAATTTTTTTGTAATCTTTAATACAATTTATTTTTCTTATCATCTTTATATATTGTATTCCACTGCTGGTTGTTATCTTTGTTTTTTGTTTTTCGTATAGCCCTGAAGAAGGCCTATGATTTAGGCCGAAACGTCGGCACCAATAAATTAAGTTTACACTTGATTGTGTGTTAAATTGACTGCACCCTCAACCAACTTCTCTCACGTAACATTTATTATTTATGTTATATTATTTTATATATTTATATTATATTATAATAAAAACAGTCAATAAAATATTTTTTCAGTTTTATCAACATTTCCCGGAACAAACTTTTAACAAGAGTTCTGGTGAGTCGATAAGAAGCAAGTGATAAATATGAAAGTAAAATGGGAAAGAAGGAAATGTGATGAATGGAAACAAAAATATTGGGTGCGAAGGCTGCACCATCTTTTTACCTCATACCTAAAGAAATAAATACTCAGAAAAAAAAATGTTGGTAAAAAATCCTGTTACAACAAAGTAACAAAAGTTAAGTCAACTGCAGTAAATTATGATGAAGAAATGTAAAAAAAGAAAAGAAAAAAAAAACACCAGAAGAGTTTATTTAAGGCGACATCTAATCTGCTTAAAAGTTGTTCATTAATCTGTTTTTATGTTTCTTTATTCTGTAATCTACTTCATTTAAATTTGCCACGGTTGGCTGCCCTTTGGTGTGTGATCCTCCTATAATATTATTTTTTTAACTGATGGAATGGGTCCGGTATTATATTTCATAATCCGGTGTTTTATCCGTTTTTATTTTTACTCTAAAAGAATTTAATTTAAGTTCCATTCTGAAGGTAATTTTAGAGCAAAGGAAATACGATAACAATGGAAGTCAATTCGCCCTCATAAAGAAAATTTTCATTATTTTTTCATCAATAATTTCATTTGAAATATTAAAAAGAAGTGAATCCTATTATTGAATCTAAAAATATTGTGTTAATTTGAAATAAAAGCTTATGATATTAATAGAAAAAATATTGATCATGTTAGTACTATTAAGAGAAATATTATTATCGTTTCAATAAAATAAATACATAGAATGAACATAAACATAGATACATCATTGATGACTTATTTCATATTCCTTCTGGAAGATTATATCTGCCAATTAACCCTTAGGTATTAAGATGAGGGAGCTAATTGTGCCCTTGGAGTAATGTGGATTGCCAATATTGGCGATGCTCTTGGAGACAATGGCGCGCTAATTGGTTAGTGTTTTGGAAGCAATTAAATTATCATCAAACGGGTCGACCTGGTGTTTTTATAAGGGTCGGAGGCAGTCCAACTCAACCTTACCGTTTCCACCTAGGCCAATTCCAGCCCGAATTATTCCAACAAATGGTCTAGAATGGATTGTGTTATTATTTTTTTTTTCAATTCCAACTCTCAGCGACCCTTAGTTTTGTTTAATTCATTTTTATTTTCTCAAAATAAAAATAAATTCGTTTATATTGTAGAAATTTTAAATCTTTATTACTATTCAGCTTAGTATCATGGCTTAGTATATATTATTATATGTGTGTTTTGTGTGTGTGTGTATGTGTGGATGCATATGTTTATGTATATGATATATGTATGTAGCTGAATTTGTATATATGGACGTATATTGTATGGTTGTGTGTTGTATGTATATATGTATGAATGTGGGTGGGGATGAATGTTGTGTGGGTTTTTAATAACTGACCTGGGTAGAAGTAGTATTTTGTTTGTTTGAAAACATTGAATGGAATAGGAAGGCATTAGATAAAGACCAGTTGAGAACACATTCAAATACACAGAACATATTGATATCTGTGATAATGAAATATCAAGATTTGATGTTGTGATTTAAATATATTTTTTAATGACCTATATTGTATAAAAATATGGAAATAGATGTAAGTATATATAAAATTTTATACATAGTGTAAATAGTTAAAATATAAATTATTTCTAATTTATAAATAATATATACTTAATAATATATAAAATTAGTTGAAATATTTGTACAATTATATTTTAGATAATATCTGAAGATGAGGCAAGTGAAGCCTCGAAACGTTGTAAAGTTTGACATGTATAAATAAATAAATACATATGAACAAAATAAAGAAGAGATCGTTTCCAATTGATATGATCATAGTATAATATTTTTAATGATCTTTGATTTACTAACTATTATTATAGATTACAAGACTATTCATTGTTTCAATTAAATACATAAAATATGCATACATATATGTTATTATCTGCTGCAGATAATAGAGTGCGCTTTATTACTTATCTCCCTCCTCCCTCTGTTTTCTAGATATTTTTTTCTGTTTGGTTTACGTCATGGACAGATAACATTTCTTTTTCATGCTCTCGGCCTTCATGCCTTTCTCGTTTTGTTTAACACTTTTTGTCTTCTAGTTGTTTTTTGTTTGTTTTTTTCATTAAAGCGTTTTGTTTTCACTCCTTATGGTTTTCATTTCAAAATACCTTTCTATGCCTTTTACGTGCAAATAAGGGTGAATTTAGCCAGAAGATTCCTCAACCGATTGGTTCAACAACTCGAAGGACTCTCTGGAAGTTTCTCTGGATCGACAAATGCATTTGGATGGTCTGGGAGCATTAGGCACACCTTCACGAGCTCCATTTTGGTGAGTTAATTTTAATTTATTTGGTTTAGAATTCTGCTAATTATTTTACCTCTAGGATTGCGAGTTTTTTTTCCAAGTTATACAGTCCAACCCAGAGTGTACTTTTATTCATACGAATCGAACCTACCAGCCTTGACTCAACACCTTCCTTTAAAATTTCCTTTTTCAAGTTTCAACTAACATATAGTCTGAATATGACGTCCTTGGCTTCAAAGCTAATTCGGTGATAATTTTTTTTTTTTAATACTTCTCACTATCCTCGAAATTCACTTATTAATGGTCCTTAAAATACGACACTGATATAATTCGAATTGACAGCTTATATAAATGGTTAATGTTTTTTGCTCCGTATAAAGATCCGTTTTGTATAAAGATATTTAAAAACTGGTGCGGGCAACACACGACATTCACTTACCTCCATTTTTAGAATCCATTAAAGAATTTCCAAATTCAGTGAAAGATAAAAATGTTTGAAACCATTAAAGAATTAATTAAATTGAATTTATATAGAAACATGAGTTTTATTAAAAAATCTATTATATTATTAGGTATCTAAAATAATCACTTAGTTTTATCGGTTTTTCATCACTCTCTATTAACTTTTAAAAGCTTATGTATGAGATAATATTTTTTCTAAAATCTTTATCTTTCAAACGGTATATTATACATGTATATTACTGTTCTGCAAAACGAAAAATTGCAGTAAAAAAATATTGTTTCTATTTCCTTCATTCGCTGAGTATCGAATTAATTCAATTATATATTTATCTGTATTTCATCAGTGGTAACAAGATAATATAGTTATTTTTATAGAATCAACAAAATTAAAGGTACTTTAGGGAAAGAATGTTATAAAATATCGGCATTTAAGCCCTTTCAAACATTTTAATCAGAATGATGTAACTTCTGGGGCCTCTATTAGTCTTAAATATGAAATTTCAGATTCATAGGACTTTTCGTTTCCGCCCGGGAGTTACCACACACACACACAACAGACCGTTTTTGCAGTACTTGGTTATTTGGACTCAGGGAACCCTAAAACTGTATTTCCGTTGAAAACTAAAATTAGAAAATTTTCACGATCGCAATACTTTCCCTTACTATACATAGTAAATGAAAGTAAAAATGTATAGAAGTTTGTTTTGTTTTTTGTACTATAATCCGAGTATTAGGAAAAAAAAGCAATAAAAATGTTTTTTTCATATAAGGTCTGAAATTCGAAATAGTCACACTTCAGTAGTACAATTTGAGCTTGATCAGAAAACATATACTTTTAATAATTTAATTTTAAAAGCGAATCCTCATTTAGAAGATAAATATTTTTTAGTTTTATTTCATTCATATTTGCAAATAATAATTGATTTCGTTAGAGTGGTTTAAGTTTTTTATGGATCTCGATGTTCAGTTAAAAAATAAACAATTGTGTTTCGCGTTGCGTTTCGAAAACGTATTGTTCTCATATTCATGATCTAACTGTGAAAAAAATATAACATAAAATTAAAATTTCCCTACCTAGGAAAAGATAGTTAAAGAGAAAGAAAACATTTTTGAAAAAAAAACTTAAGAATTTAGGGTATTCACAATGAATGATATACTCGTACAGTAGTTAAGTTATCTCAAATAGAATTTAAATTATTTACGTTATAAATACATAGAAAAGAAATTATTACAAATTGATTTTTAATTTGAGACAAAATGGTGTCTTACTAGACCGTTGAGGATATTACATACTTCTAAAGAACACTGAAGCACAGATACCAGGAATGGTTCAGAGAGCAGTTGGGAGGAATTTTCCAAATTACTGCGGTCCGCGTTTTTTTTGTTTGTTTTTCTTTTCTCTAACTATTGGGTTGTTTCACATGAAATGTCCGTTTTTATAGTTTCTGAAATACATAAAGGATTTTGCAGGTCTCTGTTGTTTTCTTCCGAATTTTTACATATTTAAAGTAAACAGTTATTAATCCTCTACCTCTGTATTATAAACATTAGATTCCCAATCAATTACCCACTTTTTAGTATACCTCCAAATATGAACATGGAAACACGCGATTTTCGAGTAATATTTTTGTACGAGTTTGAACTCGGCCATTCAGCAGCTGAGGCCGCTAGAAATATTTGCAAGGCGTTTGGGGAAGGGAGTGTTAATGAACGGAACATTCGCGGTTGGTTTGCTAAGTTTTCAGCTGGGGATACCGACTTGGAAAACTTGCCCCGAGGAAGACCTTCGTCCGTAATAGACAACGATATCCTCAAACATATAGTAGAAGGAAACCTCTACCAAACAGTTAAAGGACACTCAGCATAACTAAATGCAAGTGCATTAACCGTTTCCAGACATTTAAAGTGTATTGGGAAAGTAAAAAAGCTCGATACATGGGTACCTCATGATCTTACTGATCGGCATGTTTCAAAACATACCGTGCAAAAATTGAAAGAACTGGGCTACGAAGTTCTTCCGCACCCACCATATTCTCCCGACTTGTCTTCAACAGATTACAACTTGTTAAGGAATTTAGACAACGTCGTCAAGTGCGTTTTCAGATTTTGTTTCACTTCAAAGCTCAGAGTGTTTCAATTTGGGAATAAAAAAGTTGGTGTCACATCGGGAAAAATGTGAAGAAAAAGAAGGTAAATACTTCGAATAAAATTATCTTGTTTTCATATCGTATTTGTAATAAAAATCCTTTACCTAGAAAAAGAACATTTCATGTGACACAACCCAATACTTTATGACAGTGCTATTATTATTATTATTGGTGCGTATTGCTAATATGTGTTACTTAAATTTGTATAACATGAATCAAGATTTTGGATATATAATTTTTTGTTTATGGCACGATTTTTATATTTTGTCAACTATAATCATGTCTTTCATATTTCGTTTCAATCTACTTTTTACAATAAATGGGTGGATGGAATTTTTATGTAAGTCTTTCTGATATGATTGGAAAGGGAAGTTTGATCTGGTTTATTTGGGTATTTTATTATTGAAGTACAGCTGTATTTGTGTTGATACTATCTACTTTTTAAATATTGTTCCTTTTTTCCCACTGATTAGGGAGGCATATGAAAACAATAAATTCTCGAAACGTAGCCTAAATATGCCTATTTATTGACCGAACCTCAAGACCCGAAGGTAAATTATCAACAGTCGAGAAGTTACAAATATATATAAGAGTTTTGGGTTCAGTACATGTAGAGATTCGTACTGTTTCGCTCAGCCGCCAGATTTTTTCCCCGTTTCAAGGTACACACTTTATAGAGGCTGGGTGTACCCAGGAGGGTCTCCATACCCCAGGATCGCCTCCCGGCTGAAGTAGTAGAATAAATATTATTCCGTCACAGCCGGGATTTGAACCGAGGACCCGGAGCACAGTTGCCTAGCGCTCTACCCACTAGACAATTCCGCTCCATATATATATATATATATATAATAGTGATTCTGCCATTACGTACAAAAATATAAATACTTTATCAAAATTATTTACAAAAACTAAAGATTCCGACAAATTAGACCTTCAATCAAATGTAGTATACGAAATACCTTGTGAAGACAAATGCGGAAAGTCTTATTTTGGAACATCGGAACAATATTTAAAAAGGAGAGTATACCAACACAAATATAGCTGCACTTCAATTAAAAAAGACCCAAATAAACCTGACCAAACTGCCCTCACTACTCATTTCAGAAAAACGGGACATTCATTTAAATTTCACTCACCGACAATTATTCATTATGAAAAAAACAGCTTCAAACGAATTTTAAAGAAATGATTACCATAGAGAAATATAAAAATCGCGCCATAAATAAAAAATCGGATGTCCAAAACCTAAATGCATGTTACTCGAATTTGATAAACACATATTAAAATTTTAAAAATAAAATAAACGTCTTAATAATAATACGAAATAAAACGAAAACAACTCAACAATAGGAGGGAGAATACCCAGACACCTGACGTCATCATAAATTCCTGGAAAATCTTCCATACTTGAACGATTCCTTTTTTATTTTTTCAGTGTTCTTTCAAAGCTTGTAGGCTTAACATGCCTAATTAAGACACTATTTTGTCCAAAATTGTAAGTAATTTTATAATAATGTAAATCCTAATTTAAAATATCTATGTACCTACTGTATTAATATTCATTGTTCAATGTACTCTTTTTATATCTCTAACAATAACATCATATATTAATTATTGTACAATAATATTAATGTTCTGTTTTTTTCCACTGTTAAGGCATGATTATGAGAACAATAAATTCTCGAAACGTCGCATAGATAAAACTGTTTATTCATTGACTGCAACCTAAGAACAACACAAACTTAAATTATCAACAGTCGAGAACTGATCAAACAATATATATATATATATATATATATATATATATATATATATATATATATATATTTCTTTGTTTTGTATTTATGCATATATCTTATACTATCTAACAATATCTGAAGTAGATGCTAACATTAACTTTAACATTAACTATATTATACATTACAACTATTATCGACCGCTTCTGATAGAGTGGGAATGGGAAATATGTACCTGATTATTCCGGGAACTACCCGAACCCGGTTACTATGGAAATACCGATAATGGGCGTACCCACATAGCTAGGATAACCAATGTAGCAATGCATTTACGCTCTTCATTAAAATATACACGAAAGAGCATCTAAACAAACAAAAAAATCTATATATGTTTATATATATATATATATGTAGATAATTATTTTAGTTATTTGTTTGAGTTAAAAACATATTTATGAACATATGTTCAATTGTTTTGTTTAAAGAATTTGTGTTGTACAGTTAAGGGCTATTAACCTGTAATTTAATTTGTAAGTTCGTTTTAACAGATTTTATTATATCACAAAGAACAATTAAATTCCAAGTATCCTGGAAACTATCCATTGTTAAGATGATTTCCAAACCTCAAAAGCCGCTCGAACATCCATCCTCTTACCGTCCAATTTCTCTATTACCTCTTATGGGTAAAATCTTTGAAAAACTCCTTCTGAAACGAATATATCCCATCCTTGATTCATATATCATCCCTGATCATCAGTTCGGATTCCGAACATCCCACTCCACTATCCAGCAATGTCATCGTGTGGTGGACGTTGTCTCTTCTGCTTTGGAGCGCGGGTTGTACTGCACGGGAGCCTTTCTCGATGTAGAACAGGCCTTTGATAGAGTCTGGCACCCAGGACTGTTGTACAAACTCCGTAAATTCCTTCCTCCCACATATTTCCTGATTCTTCAATCCTACCTCTCTGATAGATCCTTTAAAGTAAATCGTCATGGTTCCTATTCTTCCTATTTTGCTCAGCCTGCTGGGGTTCCTCAAGGCTGCATCCCAGGATCCATTCTTTACACAGTCTATACAGCTCAAATCCCAACCTATCCTAACACTTTCCTTTCTACCAATGCTGATGAAACGTGTGGCTATCAGTAGATAATGATCCAGTTACTGCCTCCCACATTCTTTAATCCCACATCCGAGACCTAGAAGTATGGTGTCAGAATTGGAGGATAAAAATTAATTCCAACAAATCCCACCAAATTACTTTTACCCTTACGTAAACCTATGACTTCCTGCCCTTCAGTATCTCCTTTATAACTCTCCTCTAGTCCCTGCTGAACAGATCCGATACGTAGGACTACATCTCGACAAACGTCTTACTTGGAATCCCCATACCAGACTAAAACGACAAGAAACTGCCCGACGTTTCTGACTACTTCAACACTTACTGGACAAACGCTCAAACCTTCCACTTTACCACAAAAGGCTCATCAATATTACCATCATAATTCCGATATGGACTTACGGAGTAAGCTTTGGGGCTCTACTAAACCATCAAATTCTTCCCGCATCCAATCCTTACAATCCAAAATCCTTCGTAAAATCCTCAATGCTCCTTACTATGTCACGAATAAACTTATCCATAAAGACCTTAATGTTCTCTATGTTACTGATTTGGCCCGGACCAGGTATCAATCCTTTCATGACAAACTCCATTCTCACTCTAACCCACTAGTTTCAATCCTTTCTTGCTTTTCAATTCCGGATAATCCTCCAAGGCGCCTGAAAAGGAAATGGTCCCGGGACCTTCTAGTTTAAAATATTTTTAGAGTGCTGCCACTGGGTAGTGTCTCTACATGTTTTTCATGACAGTTTTGTATATTACCATCACATTTACTAGATGTATTTTTATTTAATACAGTTGTAAATATCAATAAATATGTTAAAAAAAAAAAAAAAAAAATTACTAGTAAATAACCCTTAAATGTGCCACACAAACTCTTTAAACAGAACAACTAAACATATGTTCATAAATATGTAAATAATTATATACCACACACACACACACACACACACACACACAATATATATATATATATATATATATAATATATATAATATATATGTGTGTGTGTGTGGTGTGTGATAAGGAGGGATCATCAAGTCCTTGCGAACGTTGAGAACCGACCCGGAGCTTCAAGCGATAGGGGAAAACGTCCAAAAAATACGAAAAAGTCAAAAAGGGAGTCTCGTTTTGGTTTTAGACAAAAGGGTGCAACATAGGACAGATGAACTCCGTTTGCTATAGCAGAAAAAATGGCTGACCAAGCAGAGGTCACTAGCAACATTGACTCTGTCGCTATTGAATTGAAGGATCTCGATGAATTAACGGTAGCTGAAGAAGTGCACAAAGCACTTCAAAATCAAATAAACGGGGCAGAAAATATTGAAATCTCTGTTGTGAAATCTCTGAGGAAGGCTTACGGGGGCACACAGACAGCTGTAGTAGTACTACCCGTGGAATTGGCCAGAAAAGTTCTTGAAAAGCGCACCATTCGTGTAGGATGGATTAATAGCCGAGTGAGGGAAAAGATTTCGCTTCAGAGATGTTTCCGATGTCTTGCATATGGTCACCTTGCTAGAAAGTGTAACGGTCCTAACCGCACAGGACTTTGTTTGCGATGCGGCGAAGAAGGACATGCAGCCAAGGAATGTACTGCAGAACGGCGCTGTCTTCTATGCCCTGAGGATAAAAACCGTAGACACGCGACAGGTGGCTTTGGCTGTCCCGTTTATCAACAGGCAATAAAAAAGGCAGGTATTCATGGAAGATGAGATTGTTACAACTAAATCTAAACCACTGTGAAGCGGCCCAGGATCTTTGCTGGCAAACAATAAGTGAGAAGGGTATTGACGTTGCTGTACTGTGTGAACAGTACAAGAACATGGAAAATTCCTGTCGCTGGAAGACGGACAAAACCGGAAAAGCAGCTCTCTGGGTAAGGAAGAGTCATTTTATTCAGCAATCCCAGGAAAATTTAACAAGGGACTTTGTTTGGGTCAGGGTGGGTGGTATCTACATTTGTAGTGTCTACGCACCTCCAAGCGCTTCTCAAGCTGAATTCGAAAAAATGCTTGATGAAATTGTACAGGAACTGCGAGGCTGTCACCCTCTTGTCATAGCAGGGGACTTTAACGCTTGGGCAACGGCATGGGGAAGCAAAGAGATAATAAGAGAGATGAGTGTGTTCTGGACGTATTCGCTGGGCTCGACATTGTGCTTTTAAACACAGGGTCCATCCCTACTTTCACCAGAAATGATCGCGCATTAGTTGTTGATCTGACTTGTGTTAGTCCATGCCTTGTTTCTGACAACAAATGGCACGTAAGTCAACTCTATACCCACAGTGATCACCGAGCAATTTGCTTCGAAGTCCAAGTCCCGGGTACATTAAGGAAAACATTCCAAACGAGACGATCAGTGTGGAACCATCGATCATTTGACCGAGATTCCTTTGTCACAATGATGGAGGAAGAAGTCAAATTACTCGGACCGGCAGAGGAAAGAGTCAAAAAGCTTGTGAAGCTTATCACTGACGCCTGTGATGCTTCAATGACCAAAACACGGAAAACAGCCCGTAACTTACCGGTGTATTGGTGGAATGAAGAAATCGCCGCCCTCCGAAAAACTTGTCTCCGTACAAGGAGGCTAACCCAAAGAGCGAGAGATCGCCCGACACATGAAGCTCGGAAACAGGAATATCGGGATGCTAAAAAGCACCTGGTCAAAGCGATCAAAGGCGCAAAGCACAACTGCTGGAGGAAACTCTGCGAAGAAGTAGATGAGGACACGTGGGGAAGGCCATACAAAATAGTTATGGCAAGGCTAAAAAGCTCAAGCTTATCGCCACCAAGCTCTCCTGACCTATTAGGGAAAATTGTTTTAGCGCTGTTCCCAACAAGACCAGAATAGTGTCTTCGATTTAATACCGCACCTAGAACAGGACCAGGTACCGGAAATCGCACTAGAAGAACTTGAGACAGCCTATCGCAAAGTAGGGGATAACAAAGCCTCAGGACCGGACAATGTTCCAAACGTTGCCCTAAAAGCAGCAGTCAGAATCAGACCAGAACTCTTCCTGGACGTGTACAATTCCTGTCTCCGTGAAGGGATATTTCCTGTTGAGTGGAAAAAAACAGCAACAGGTACTCCTGCCAAAGGGTAATGGGTCTCCTGATGACCCTGCATCCTACCGTCCAATCTGTCTTTTAAACACTGCGGGTAAAATTCTGGAGAGGATTGTGTGCAATAGGATTACAATGCATATTGAGGAAAGTCGAGGATTGTCTGAAAATCAATATGATTTTCGAAAAGGTAGGTCAACAGTTGATGCAATAGACTTTGTGATAAAGTCAGCCAGAGAAGCCACTGCAGGAAAAAGATGGAGAAGGGGTAGAAAAAAGTATTGCGCCGTGATAACGTTAGATGTCAAGAATGCTTTTAACTCAGCAAGATGGGAGTGCATCATGGAAGAGTTAAGTAAGAAAAAACTTCCACAGTACCTCCTTAAGATCATCAGAAGTTATTTTTCTGATAGAATCCTGAGGTATAAAACAGATGCAGGACTAAAAACGTACAAAATAACTGGTGGCGTTCCTCAGGGTTCAGTATTAGGACCGTTGTTATGGAATTTCATGTACGATGCCGTTCTCAGACTTCCTATGCCGGAAGGAACTACCACGGTAGGATTCGCAGACGATCTTGCTATCATTGCTCGAGGAAAGTTATTGGAAGAGATTACGTACAAGGCCAGCAACGCAATATTTAATATTCGCCAGTGGCTTTCGTCCGTAGGCCTACAACTGGCTGACCACAAGACTGAGGCTGTACTTATTACCAGCAAGAAAGTGAGGGAAAAAATCAATTTGACCGTTGGAGAGATCAACATCCTCTCAAAGCCCTTTATAAAATACCTAGGTGTTCAGATTGATGCTAGGCTGCGGTTTGATGAGCACTTGCAGGTAGTCAGCATGAAAGCAGCGAAGGTAACTAACGCACTGGCTAGAATCATGCCAAATATCGGTGGACCTGCGCAAAGCCGGAGGAGGCTTCTTGCTAACGTAACCAATTCAGTGCTTTTGTACGCCGCACCAATCTGGTCGCATACCTTCCAGGTGAGATCATATTCTCGTAAGGCGATTAGCGTCCATCGTAGAAATGTCATTCGCGTCGCAAGAGCATTTCGCACTGTATCGTATGATGCCGTGTGCATCATCGCCGACATGATTCCGATAGATCTACTAGCAGTAGAGCGTGACAGAATCTACCGTAGAAAATGTGAAGAGCCAGAGGCGCATTGGCTAACGTTGACGAAAGACGAAAGAATGGAGACTCTTCGCAGATGGCTGAGACGCTGGGACTCATAGCAGATATTGCATCGTGGGTGACCCGCACACACGGAGAGGTTGATTATTACCTTACCCAACTACTCTCTGGACATGGCTGTTTCAGGTCATATCTTCACAGGTTCAAGCTGGAAGAAGAATCATCATGTACCACCTGTCTTCCTTTGGATGAAACAGTGGAACATGCTTTCTTTGCATGTAAAATCTTTACCGAGGAAAAGGTCCAGCTAGATATGATGCTGGGTAAAAGATCCACACCGGAAAATATGGTACAGCTCATGTTGACGAGTCAAGAAAACTGGAATACTGTTTCAGATTATGCTGCGAGAGTCGGAAGTAGACTGAGAACCCAGGAGCGAGCGATAAGAGGTCAAATACCGAGAAGTATGCAGTAGAGAAGTAGGCGCTTAGCCATCCTGTCCACCGCGACGTAATGCCTGCAAGCAGTCCCGCGGTGTGACATCGCAGCGAATGTAGGTGGTTTTTAGTGAGTAAGAATCTCACACTGTTGTGGATTCAATAGCCCACTTCGTCTTATGAAAGATTTTCCCCTACAATAAAAAAACATATATATATATATATATATATATATATATATATATATATATATATATATTTATTTATTAATAAATTTAAAAGAAACAAACATAGAGTATGTAAAAAATCTGGTGCGGGAAACACACGACTTTCACTTATCTCCATTTTTAAAATTAATGAAAGAATTTTCAAACACAGTTAGAGATAAAAATACGTGAAACTATTAAAGAATTAATTAAATTGAATTTATATAGAAACATGTGTTTTATTAAAAAATCTATTATATTATTATTTAAAATAATCAGTTAGCTTTATCTTCTTTTCATCCCTCTCTATTAACTTTTAAAAGCTTGTGTATAAGATAATATAATTTCTAAAATCTTTAGCTTTCCAACGGTATATCATACATGGAACGTTTCTTACTGCTCCTATGTTTTAAAACAAAAAATTGCACCAATTTTTTTTTTTTAGTTTTAGTTATTTTTTTAATTCGCACAACTTACATATTTACCTGTTTTTTATCAGTGGTAACAAGATAATATATTTAGTTTTATAGAATCAACAAAATCAAAGGTACTTTAGAGAAAGAAAATTTAAAATATCGGCATTAAAGCCCTGTGAGACCATTTTAATCAGAATGAAACCTACATGATATTACCACATTAAATTTTACATCGATATAGAGAGTTTAATAAAAATCGTCGAAATATTTTCGATTTAGATAAAATCGAAAAAAGGTGCCAAATTCGTGGTATAAAGTGGCTCTTCTCATTTTGATGAAAAAAGTTTTTTAACGTCTCAGGCGTTTGTTAGTTGTTGTAATTTCAATTTGTTAATTGTTATAAATATAAAATTTCAGTTTCATAGGATTTACCGTTTCCGCCGGGAGCTACCACACACACACACACACACACACACTCACACACAGACCTTTTTGCGGAACTTGGTTATTTGGACTCAGGGGACCCTAAAACGTGCATTTCCGTTGAAAAACTGGAATTCGAAAATTTTCACGATCGTAATACTTTCCCTTACTATATATAGTAAGTGAAAGTAAAAACGACATGTTTTCCGTCAACCAGTTAATTGCTCAAACTGAGACTGTTAAAATGAAATGGCATAGAAAGAAAGCTATAGGAGATAAGCAAGTGATAACACTTTTTTCTTTTTGACTATTTACTCTAATATTTTTGCTCATTTTTGGAACGAATTTAAAAATGAATAAACATTAGTATACTAACTAACAAAAGCAGGAAAATAAACCTTTCTTTTTTCCAGAACATTCAATCATTATACGAATTCAGTCTTATCCATTATACTCTTCGACCACCGAAGTCCGTCAGCTTCATATGGATTTCTAGCCACATTGGTATTGTCGGCAACGAGCATGCGGATCAAGCCGCGAAGGAAGCACTAACGCTCCCAGATCGAGGTATAGCCGTCCTCACTCCATCGGAACTAAGTCGACCCCTAAGTATGGGATCATTGGCAGGTTATGTGGGACGAAAGCCCCCCTAGCAAACATAAACAGATCAAGGGAACAGTAAAGCCGTGGTCGACATCCTGCCGCAGTAACCGTAGGGAGGAGGTAGCCTTGGCTCGTCTAAGAATTGGCCACACTGCGTTCACTTATTCCTACCTAATAACAAAAAAGCCACCGTCAACATTCACCTTCTGCAGCTCCACCCTTACCATAAAGCACATCTTTGAGGAGTGCAATCATTATATAGATATTATCACCAGAACTGGTATGACTTCTAACTTGAGCAGTATTATAGAAGATAACAAAGGGTCAATAGCAATGGCTTTCAATTTTCAATAAGCACACCATCTCCTATCTCGACTCTAAAATATATATCTCATTTTATTTTTTTTTATTCCTTTTCTCATTTAAATTTGGTATTTTTGTAACATTATTGGATTTTAAGTTACTTTACTCATTATTATAATTTTTATTATGGTTTTATTTAAGTTCAAATAGAACTCTTCTTTCCCAAATATTTTATATTTAAGTGAATTTATAGGCGTTGATGACTTTGAAGTTTTACGCCTCTAATCATAAATAAACAAACATTTCTTTCTTTTTTTTTTTATATAGGAAAATCCATACTTTTTTATTTTGCTTGAGTTATTGGACCGCTAGGACATTACCTAGTAGTCCAGCAACTTTAGCCATCGTAGAGTAAGGTTTGATTATTACCAAATGATTAGGTAATCAGACGAGGGATTCGTTATGGATTAGGGAGTTGATTACTACCAAGAATTGGAGCTCCAAGCAACAACTGCATAATTAGTGCTACGCGAACCTAATCTCGAGATATAGCTTGGGATTATAATCTAAACTAATAATAAGGCTACTGTTGAATGCAATCATTAATAATATAATAAAGTATTTCGTACTTTCTAGTTATCATAAAACGCCTTTACTTGAATTTATCTACATGTTTAAACGTATGTCATGTATATCAGGTCAAATAACTAGTTCTATATTTTTCTGTTATCATTTATAAATGATGTGCGTTTTATTAATAACAACTCATCGCATCCCAAAAATTCATATTCATATTCATTTTCCCTTCAAGTTCGAATATGCATTAAATCATTAAAACTTCTGTTCTTCTTTTTTTAAATAATATAATTGTGAACTATTCATAGATGGTGAAATAAGACAGAGTGGTATAAATATAATAAAGGGAATGTGAAAGAATTGGAGAGATAAAGAACGTGAAATATTTCAGATTTTGAAAGTTCTAGTGAGCGATATACGGTTATATGATATAACCAATATCAGAACTATAAAAACGAAAAACTTTAGATCTCTCTCCCTTGTTAGCCTAACATCCGTGCTTCTCAGAAATGATATTTTAAAAGCCAAGAAAAAATTAAGAGAAGAATACAATCACATCGTTATTAAAGAAGATCTACCAGTAGAAGTGCGAAAAATTCGAGCAGAGCTATTTCCATATCTATTAGAAAAGAAAGAACAAGGGTATAAAGCAAGCATTAGATATGATAAACTTCTGTTTGAAGGAAAATTATATTCTTTGGAAGAACTTATTCAGACTAAACAAGATGCCAGCCTGAAAAGAGTAAGAAGCAAAGAAGAAAACTCACCTGGCTCTAAAAAACCGAGCAAAAAAAGTAACAAAACTCCTTTTAGCATTAAACCTAGGGTAAGTAGTCTTGATCGTTACTTTGATAATGAAAATCAAGCTGGTACATCTCGTTTAGAATTCGACCACATATCGAAAAATACAGAAACAAAACAGTACGAAAATAATAAAACATAGCAAAAACAAGGCAAAAAGAAATTTCACTAGGTAATAAATCGGCTAAGGATAAGGTAAAAAATAATAATGAGATACGAGTATGTACATTTAACGTAAGAACTCTTTTGGAAGAAGATAGAGTGGCAGAACTTAAGTTGGCGATTGAGAAATTAAAATGGGATGTAATCGGTCTCGCGGAAACGAGGCGAAAAATTAAAACAATCACAGAAATGAAGATGGTATGATACTCATCCATACTCATTCGGACAAAGGTTTAGCTGGAGTGGGATTTTTAGTAAACAAAAAACTTTGTAAAAAAATAATAGATTTCCAAGAGGTCAATTCAAGAATAGCTGTGTTAATTATAGAAATAGCTAATAATAAAAGTCTATTTATTATTCAAGTCTACGCTCCAACAGCTTCCTCAACAATGAACGAAAAAGAAAAATTCTACGAGGAATTACAAAATACTGTAGATGAACTAAAAGTTGGCCCTAAGAACACTCTATTAGTTATGGGAGACTGGAACGGTCGAGTGGGGAAGTACAGACCGGGAGAAGAATCCATCATGGGGAAATCATGGTTCGGCCAGCGTAACGACGGCGGTGATCGCATCATCAACTTCGCTCATAGCAATAGGCTTAAAATATTAAATAGTTTTTACAAAAAGAAAATAAAAAACAAATGGACCTGGAAGTCTCCTACAGGATCGAAATTTGAAATAGATTATATCCTAAGTAACAAAATTGACATAATTAAAAACTGCGAGGTATTGTCAAATATAAATTTCAACTCAGACCATAGAATGATCAGGACCACCCTAAGACTGGATAAAATGAAGAAAAGCAGACCTTTTTACTCCACACCAGTTGTAAGAAACATAAATACCGAATGTCTGCATAAGAAGATGGAAGAAATAAGAAGATATATTGAAAACATAAAACACAATGATATCCAAGAATTGTATATAGATATTAGAAACAGAATTCAGGAAGCATCTACTCAGGCTAAATTAAAATCATACAAACCCAAGGATTATCGCTCAAAATTGTCCGAGACTACATTACAACTGATAGAAAAAAGAAAAATATCGATTTCAAACTCACCTAATTCCAATAAGTCCCACCTAAATAAACTAATCAGGCACCATATCAAACAGGACTTAAGATCATTTAAAGAACAACGAATGGTTGATATACTTAGCAATAGTAGATCAATAAAAAGGATTAGAAACGAACTAAACGAGGATAAATTCTGGATTACAAATTTAGAAAATAAGAAAGGAGTCATGGAAAGCAATAGGCAAGAGATCATAGATTCGATTTCAGATTTCTTTAAGGAATTGTACTCTTCAGATAAATACCTAACCAAAATAAAAAAGAAGAACGATGAAACAAATTATACGATATTACCAATAATGGAAAATGAAGTAGAAGCAGCTACGAAAAATTTAAAAAATAACAAATGCCCTGGAGAAGACAGAATAACGAACGAAGTTCTGAAATCCGGAGGTGATAACTTAAATAGGATAATCTGTTTTGTCTTTAACGAAATTCTTAAGAAAAAAGAAATACCACATGAATGGAAAATGTCAAAGATAATTCTAATTCATAAGAAGGGTGACAGAAAAAATATCAATAACTACCGCCCCATTTCAATTTGCTCCAACCTTTGCAAGCTCTTTTCTAAAATAATAAATACTAGAATACTTAAAACAATAGACGAAAGCCTTCCAAAAGATCAAGCAGGATTTAGAAAGAACATGTCTGTAATAGACCATTTGTTTACAATAAACCAGTTGATAGAGAAAGCGAACGAATATAATTTCACAATATATCTGGGATTCCTAGATTTCAAGAAAGCATTTGATAGTATATATCACAATAATATAGGGACAGCATTGGAACGTAGAGGAATAGACAAAGGATATGTCCAACTAATAGAAGAGATATACACTGATAACAAAGGATACATAGAAATGGAAAGGAAAGGCAATACATTTCCGATTAGGAAAGGAGTTAGGCAGGGAGACCCACTATCACCAACCATAATCCTTTCAGAATTAGAACGAATCTTCGAAGCCCTAGATTGGGAAGATATGGGAATCTCTATCAATGGAACGAAGCTAAATTCATTGAAATTCGCGGATGACGTAGTCCTAATAGCAAGTTCGGAGGATGAACTCGTCATAATGGTTAATGAACTAAAAGAAAAGAGCTCTCTCCATGGTCTGATATTGAACCCTGAAAAGTCTCTAATAATGACCAACGGGTCTTCGGAAATAATTAAGCACCAACTCCCAGACATGAAGATTTCCAAAGAAGCCTACTATCTTGGACAAAAAATATCATTTGTAAATAGAGACGCAAAAGAAATAGAGTCCAGAATAGGTAAGGCGTGGAAACAATTTTGGAGCCTCAAGATTATATTCAAAAGCCAACTGGAAATAAAATATAAAGCACTAGCTTTTAACAGCTGCATCATCCCAGTGCTTACATATGGATGCCAGACATGGTCGCTCACAAAAAATTTAGAACAGAAAATAAACGTATGTCAACGAAGAATGGAGCGGATTATGTTAGGAATCTTCCTGCGGGACAAAATTAACGCAAATAAAATAAGAAAACTAACAAATGTCGCAGACGCTATTGCTTATGCTAGAAAAATGAAGTGGGCATGGGCAGGACATCTCATGCGGAAAACAGAAGACAGTTGGGCAAAGCGAGCTGCCAAATGGATCCCTATCAATAAAAAAAGACGCAGAGGCCGACAACGCAAGCGCTGGGTCGACGAATTGAAAAAAAAGGAAGGTTCTTTGTGGGTGAGACACGCACAAGACAGAGTGTTATGGAAAACTAAGTGCCAGCAACTCAAGTTTTAGGTTCGGCTAGTCTCCGCCCAAAAGACTCTAATCTCCCATTCTTTGGGAAGGTCTATATGTAAATATTCATTTTTTTGTTTTGTTTTTTTATACATAATGGAGATTATTAATAACTTTGTATTTACATATAAATAAAGGCTTTTATTATTATTATTATTAATATAATTATTAATAAGAGCACTATACTTAGTTCACCGGGCAAAACATCTAGGTCATTAGCTCCCGATCAAGATAATAATTCTACAATAATCATTTTATACACTAAAAAAATAAATAAGCAGAAGACAAACAAATAAAAAGAACATATAGGGAAAGGAAGATTAAATTATATCAATAACAAATAATTATAAAAACTAAAAAATCAAAATACATGTTTTTTTCATTTTATTTTTAACCTAAACCTGTACCACTACAACCCATGAAGAATTTTAGGTTTAGTACATGTAGAGATTCGCACTGTCTCTAGGCCAACGGCTGTGCAATGAGGTGATTAGGCCGAGATCACACTCAGTTGCCAGGTTTTTCCCTATTTTTGGGCACCCACTTTATAGAGGCTGGGTGTGCCCCAGGAGGGTCTCCATACCCTAGGATCGCCCCCAGGCTGAAATAATAGAATAAATAATATTCTGTCATAACCGGGATTCGAACCGAGGACCCAGAGCACAGTAAACTAGCACTCTACCCACTAGACCCACTCCTATTTTATTTTTATTTAAAACAAATATATATATATATATATAATCATTTTTATGGTGATATTAGTTTATTATTAAACATTTTAAAGGTTTATTTTTGGTAATTTATTTTTATATAAACTTTAGAAATGTTTTAACAAATTTATATTAGTGGGGGAATATACTAGTTTGTCAGCTCTGCTAAGGCTCTGTTGCTCCATAAGGCTGTCCAAATGTTTTGAGTTCGTTGATTTCATTTAATTCATTAATGTAGTAATGTACCAAGTAATGCAGTAATGTAATTATAATATTACCAAGCAATGTAGTAATGTACCTGACGATGAGGGAAAACCTCGAAACGTTGTATTCAAGATAAATTATAATAATGATAATATATATTATTATTATTGAAAAATAAGTGCTATAGATTTAATTAATATTCAACTCAATTAAATTCGATTCAATTAAATAAGGAAATAAATTTAACTTCTATTTGAAGTATTTCAAAACGTGAAAGATTTAATACCAAAGTTTTCTTAGGAAATGAGTCTGGCAAAATGTTCCGTTTACGTGCGTGAGTACATCCAAATCAAGCTCAAAAAGTAACCTAAATATATAATATAAATATAACAAGTTTGATTATTTCACGTACTGCTGTGGCTAATTGGACGCTACTAGAGTGGAAGTAATATTTGCCTATTCAGGTTTCATTATGATAGGGATTTTAACACTATTTTATGTCTCCTCCTAATGACGGCATGACCAAGTGTTTCACTCCTCATAAAAACATCTAGGTGAATGAACAACGTAAATAATCGCATAATTATATTATAATTTTACTATGAGGATGGAGTGCCCTGGGCTAGACTTCTTCTCTGATTGTGAAGGGCGAAACACAATTCCCATCATTAGTTATTCCCATCACTAGCTGTAATAACTAAGTATAATACACTTTTACCTAAAAATATATTGTAAATGTAAACATTTTAATCATAAAATGTAAGTCAGTGGAAATGGTGTGATATGTGCTTCATACATGTTTATTCTAATTTTAACTAAACTGCCCGTCGCTTTGGCTTACTACAACACTTACTGGACAGACGCTCTAACCTTCCACTTAACTACAAAAGACATCTACATGACCATCATAAGGCCTATTTGAAGCTGAGCTTTGGGGCTCTACTAAACCATCAAATCGTTCCCGTATTCCACCTTTAAAATCGAAAATCCTTCGAAAAATCCTCAATGCTCCTTACTTTGTCACGAATAGATCCGTCCATAAAGACATTTTAGTTGTGGTTTTTAAAATTTAGTTGGGTTTTTTTTAATTTAGTTGGGTTTTTTTTTTAAATTTAGTTGGATTTTTTTTAATTTCTACCAACAATAAAAACAATTGATGTACAAAATAAATTTTAGCAAATAAGTAGCGCATCGTAATGGATTTCCAATCAATGTTTTTAAAACTGTGCAGATGTATTCTATACAACTAAAGATTGATATTGTTGTAAAAAAAAAAAAAAAGACATTAACATCCCATATGTTGCTGATTTGGCCCGAACCAGGTATCAATCCTTCCATGACAAACTCCACTCCTATTCTAACCCACTAGTTTCAAACCTTGCTTCCTCTTCCATTCCTGACAATCCTCCAAGACGTTTAAAAAGAAGATGGCCTCGAAACCTTCTAGTTTAGATTACCCAGTGGAGTGCTACCGCATTCTCTCTCCGTGCATTTTTCATGTATATCATCTGACAGCTAATTTACTTGATGTATTAACTAATACAGTAGTAAATCTCAATAAATGAAAAAAAAAAACCTATTACTATATAAAATCTAATTTAATTGTTCATCGCAAGAAGTTCGTCCAGGTGACGGTTAGTGAAAATAAACAATTAAGTAGTCAGAACTATTTAATTATTTATATTCACTGACAGCCACACAGGCTACTTTCTTCCTGTAACTATCCACGGTCAACTAATTATATCCATTTTGATTTACTTATTTTTCATTATTGTATATTTTTATTAGTGATTGTGGCTTACAAGGATTAATTTTGTACGTAAACATTATGTGCGGCTTGGATACTGAGCAGAATATTATTTTGTGTTTGACATTACTTGGTCAGTCGGGGAGTTGAGTACGCCCAAACACTGGGTGTAGGTCCTAAGTAATGTAGTATGTTAGCAGTGTTGGGTGTGTGGTGGTGCTTATGTAAATTGGATGGCAGGTGTCATGTCGGAGTGCGGGCCTCATCTTCTCTGATTTGTTGTTTTGTTAAATCTCTCATAGTATAAAGCGTTCCTGTAATTGTCTTGAATCTTGATATTGTTGTTGTGTAAAATAGCTATTTAACTTTTTTTTTACAAGTATATTACAGACCTGCATTTCTAAGACCACTGATTTACTTGCTTACTCTCTTAATTATTTAAAAAAAATAATAATACTAATGGAAATTAGTGAAGATCAGTTGAGTCGTTTAATCTACATTAAAAAATTAAAAATCTGGTGAGGGAAAACACGACTATCATTTAAACATTGCAATTTAATGTTAAAATTAGTTTAAAAACCATTAAATAAACTTACAGTTGAAAATAATTTAAAGTTAATCAAAATAAAATGTCCTTCGAAAATTATATTTTTCATTAAATGATGTAACAATATAAAATTGTTATGTTCAATGATTAGTAATAAGTTTTTGCTTTATTATTTACATCATACTACCGTTTACGATTTCTTTTGGATACAAGATAATATTTTTTCTAAAATCTGTAGCTTTTTAACGGTATATTACTTTTCTTAAGTTCAATACGTCAAAAATTACATTAAAAATAGTTTTCCTGTTTTCTCCTTTATTTGGTTATTATATTCAATGAACTAGTATATTTACCGTTGTTTTTGTTATGAATCTTAACAAAATGAAATGGCTATTTTTTTCTAATATAAAAAATTAAAGATACTTTAGAGGAAGAAAATTTAAAATATCGGTATTAAAATTCTGTCAGACTATTTCAATTAAAATTAAATCTATAAGGAATTAAAGCCCATTCGGTTCTACATTGATGAAGCAAGTTTAATTAAAACTGTTCGTTAAAATGTATGGGGAAAAGTAACACTTCTGGTCAGCCGATTTTTGTGAAAAAAGTTTATGTAAAAAGGGTATATATTTGCCTAAAATTTTAAATTTTTGTTATCGTGCTGGACTTATTACACGATTTGGTTATTTATACCCTGAGGACACTCTAAAATATGACTAATTTCTTTGGAAACTGGAATTCGAAAATTTTTACTAACGCCACACATTCCCTTGCTAAATATTTAATATATAGGTAAGCGAAAGTTAAAATAGAGATATTTTTAAATCTCATTCTACCGTAGTCGACCTCTCCACCAACTCACTTTTAATGAATATTTGTCAAAAGTTGTGAGGAACGCTGATGAGAAGAAATGTTTTAGAAGAATTCGAGCTGGAATTTAATTCCATTGTATGAAGACTGCACACATAGTGCCATTCTCAGCATTTATTTCACTTACTATTTATTTCGAGAGATTTTTAGATTGACTCTTATTCTTGTAATGTTTCTCCCTTAATAATAATGATGTTAAATTTAAAAAAAATTAAAACTTAATAGCTACATTCTGCTGCGAAAAAAGTGATTTGCGGTATTACGATTTCGGAAATATAAGTATAAACTAATAAATATAACTAATTATATATAATATAAATATAAAATAATAAATATAAATATTAAGAATGATAAATATAAACTATAAATTATTATAATTTTACATACATTAAAATGATCCAAACTCATAAAACACTGAAAAAATTGCCGATTTTTTTTTTCAGTACAAGCCTAAGACACTGTAATAATTATTAAAATTTATAAGGATTTATAGTTGAGATATCTACATACGATAGAGAATTTTAAAACTAGAGCCTTTAAGTAATAATTGGATCAACCTGCTAGACAGAGTGATTTTCAAATTGAACCTGAGAATGGTGATCGGGGTGGGAAAAGAAAAAAAAAAAAAAAAAAAAAAAAAAACTGTGAACTTTACAAACATGAAACTCTAAAATAAAACCAGCATATTATTCTCTGCTAAATTCCAAGACTTCCATATCTTGGCAATAATATGGGGATGAGGGACGTGAGTGATCGAAAAGTCGAAGGGCCTAAGGAGGAATGTAGTAGCAAAAAATCTTTGGCTACTAAAACCTCTTTTCACAGAACGAATAAGATATAAATATTAGATTAGATTACCGTTTTTTTTTCGGGCAATCAACTTCAAGGTTATTATGCCCTTAATGAGTTTCTAGAAACGGCATTTGGTTATAATTATTAACAAAATAAAACAAATTATTAAGGAGATTTTAATTTTTTATACATTTTGGTATATTTAACGTGTTGCGATTCGGTTATATGTTGCAAAATTAAATTAATAAACAATAATTAAATAAATAAATAAATATATATATATATATATATATATATATATATATATATATATATATATATATATATATATATATAAGTTTGTGTTGTTCTTAGGTTGCAGTCAATGAATAAACAGTTTTATCTATGCGACGTTTCGAGAATTTATTGTTCTCATAATCATGCCTTAACAGTGGAAAAAAACAGAACATTAATATTATTGTACAATAATTAATATATGATGTATATATTACATCATATATTAATCATGTATATATTACATCATATATTAATCATGTATATATTACATCATATATTAATCATGTATATATTACATCATATATTAATCATGTATATATTACATCATATATTAATTATTGTACAATAATATTAATGTTCTGTTTTTTTCCACTGTTAAGGCATGATTATGAGAACAATAAATTCTCGAAACGTCGCATAGATAAAACTGTTTATTCATTGACTGCAACCTAAGAACAACACAAACTTAAATTATCAACAGTCGAGAACTGATCAAACAATATATATATATATATATATATATATATATATATATATATATATATATATATATATATATATATATTATGTGTGTGTATGTATGTATGTATATACATGCACACACACACATATAGACATACATACATACGCATATACACATACATACATACATACACACACACGCACACGAATAAATATTTACTTTTATTCATTATATTTTGAGAATTAAATGTGTTTTTCTAAGCAAGTCAATTAGGTTATCCACAGCATTATTTGAGTCTTTTAAAGCTGAAGCCACACTTCGCTGATCATTGTGGTTTGCGAATGCCTTTTGTAAAGCTCTGCACTCCTCCACTATATGCTTCACTGTTAATGGTGTTCGACATGTTGGTTGGTCCTCCCTTCTGATTAAATATCTTTGGGTTAAATCGGTTTGGCCAATCCTCAGTCTTGTAATGACCACTTCTTCTCTTCTTTTACCTCTCACGGAGCTTGTCCACCGCTGCGTTGTTGTTTTAATATTGCGAAGTTTGTTGCTAAGCGGGATCTCCGCCCACATCGATTCCAGACTTTCCTTAACTCTGGCTTTGAAGAAGGTTCTCACATCACCTGGCTCGGACGCTTGTAATGGCGGGATACTCATTTGGGTTAAGAGATAAATAGTTGGACACATCAGGCATTAGAATCGACAGAATGCAGATTAAAATTAATTTCAATGATTATTTCTACATTTTAAAACTATATACAATTGTTGAATTTTAAAATACTTTAGAAAAATAACGTTTTTACAAGTGAGCGTTTTGCGTTATCTTCATAAATTATTTCTTCGTTTTTAAAGAAATTCTGTGTTTGATGTATTCTTCTGATACTTTTTATTTATTTATTTATTTATTTTTATGTTCTTAAACGATTTTTGGTTTTGAGTCTTCCTACCCCAGAACAGTCCAATGACTGACACGGCAAAATAAATGATTATTCTTCCACAATAAAGGTCATGGCCAATAAAGGTATCCAATAGATCATTATCTTTTTTACAGATTAAAATTTAAGGAAATACATTTTTTGTATATTTGAGCAGATTTTAATAAAGTAACGTTTTCTGGAATCATTATAAATTATATCAACATGTTCTAGGAATGCTGTTGAATTTTAACGTTTAAAAAAAGGTAAAATGCTCATTGTTTATTAAAATATTGCTAAATTATTAATAATAATAACGGGCTTACTAAACCCAAATATTCGATACCAATACCACCAAACTCCTTATCTTTTTACTAGGCAGCCCGTGCCCCGATGCCAGCATTGTGATGGAACCCTTACCATTCGGCGTATTTTTCAAGAATGCCCATATTATTCATCACACCTGAATAAAATAGGACTAAACCCGAATATTTCAACAGTACTGGGTAATAGAGAGGAAACTATTAAATTAGTTTTCGATTTTCTTAAAGATCAATCATTATTATCGAAATTATAAAGACCATTCCTAATCAGTTTTTAATCAATACTTTTTTTTTCTTTTATTGAGAGAAAAAAAAAGATTATTATGTAAATAATAGTTAAAAAAGATAAATAAAGATATTATTATCTTATTTATTATCTTTCTTATTATTATTATTATCTTTCTTATTTACTATTATTATCTATCACTATTATTATCTTTCTTTATTTATCTTTTTTAACTATTATTTACATAATAATCTTTTTTTTTCTCTCAATTACTCATTACCTAATAGTTCTTTCTTATAAGAGTAAAATTTGTATATAGTGTCTAGGCGTTGATGAACTTGGGGTTTCACGCCTTAAAACCAAAATAAACTAACAAACCACCAAACTCCGCCTGCACAGACTCGTCCAATGTTCACCGTTCAAGTCCAAGCCCCGAGATCAGCCTTAACGAAATCCTCCCATCGACGTTTTGGCCAACCTTTCGGACGCCTACCAGTCGGATCAGCGAATACCAACTTTCTCGGAATCCGATCTGACAACTTTACACTCCCATTTGAGTCCCCGCGGTGCTATAAACTCAATTATATTCAAAGCGTATAAGCTCCGCAATTCCGCGTTGTGCAATCTTCTAAAGTCCCAGTCCCTCATCTTTCTATTTTATCTCAAATATTTTAAAATTTCGAATCTTATTTTCGAAAACCTTAAGCTTTTGTACATCCTTCAAAGTAAGCGCCCACGTTTCACATAGGTAAAGAACCTTCGGAAAAATAATAGTTTTATAAATTCTAACCTTTAAGTTTTTAGACAGAAGCCGCGAGATAAGTAATTTAGCAACTGATTAATAAGACGCATTTCCCGCCTTTAACCGGGACTTTATTTCTTCCTGGATTTAATAAAATGGTAAATTATCAATGATAATGTAATGTATTGATAATGTATTGTATTTATAGAGGAAAACTTAAATAAAAGATTAAACGGCTGTAATGACGTGTTTATACTGTATGCGTTTTGTAGGCTGAAGCAGTAGCGGGTTTAATATGATTCTAGGAACCTCTTCTCCCAAGGCTACCTCTTCAGCCTCCAAAGCCCCTGCGGCATTATACAATATAAGCGCTCTAACACATACCATATTTAGAGCTCTCATAACTTCGTTTCACATGACTATCTAACTACCCTACGTAATATAATAATGATTGAGTCAAGTTGGCCGTTGAGAATAATAGATGAGGAAGATAGTGGAAGGTGCAGTAAAAAAAAACTTCTATTGTTCTTAGCTTTCATTCAATGAATGAACAATTTTATTTATGCGACGTTTTAAGAATTTATTGTTCTCATAATCATGCAACTTTAGACAAAATACTGTCTTAAATGGACATATGCGTAGACCGCAAACTTTGAAAGGACACTGAACATAGTGTAGTCACTAGTTAAATGCTGATTCCGAACCTGTGCGATGTCAGGTCTTCTTCATCTACTGGCACAACATACGCATGTAGCTGTCCTTGGCCTGCTCAACCAGCCTTTCCCACTTAGCTATATCTTCTGCCATTGTTATCGTTATTCCTAGCTTTCGAAGGTCACCGCTTACCTTGTCCCACCATCTGGTCTTGGGTCTTCCTCTCGGTCGCACTCCATCAGGGTCATGCATGTATAATCTCTTGGCTGCTCTTGAATCTCCATCCTGTGAACATGGCCTAGCCATTTAGACGCTGGATCTTCACGAACATAGACACTGCTAATTCCTGATACAGCCGATATACTTCCTTGTTTGTCCTTATCCTCCATCTTTCTGACTCTTGAACTGGTCTGAAAACCCGTCTAAGAACTTTTCTTTCAAATCGGTCCATTTTTCAGAAGCAGTCTTGTTAAACGTCCATGTCTCACAACCATATGTTGTCACTGGTCTAACAAGCGTCTTGTACAGCCTAATTTTAGTGGTCCTGCTTAGCAATCTACATTTGAATAGCTTAATAAGAGCAAAATATGCATTATTCCCAGCCGCCAATCTAGCTCTTATCTCCTCATCCTCATTAGCATCGGGCCCCGACGTAGCTAAAACTGTTCACCACTTCCAGCGTGTAATCCTAATCCCTGATGACGCATGTACGTGAGGGTGCATTGGCTTCTTCCTTCAGCATGCCATTACCTTGGTTTTACTCTCTTTTACTCTAAGACCCACACGCCTTGATTCTGTATCGAGCTTTGTGAACTCGCCTCTTACACTAACTAGGGATCTTCCAATGATCACGACATCATCAGCGTATGCCATTACCTGGGTCATCTTGGTGTAGATGGTTCCTCCTGGATCCAACTCAGCTCGCTTCACAATAGCGTGGAGAACAGTGCGATGTCAGGTATTCGTTAAAGATCCATATTCTAATAAAACCTGGATAGGCAAAATTTTAGACTCACACTATACCATCGTCCGATTAGCCATAGTAGCATAAAAGTGACGTTAAACAAACAAACGATTAAAAGATGTGAAGGTAATTAATAATGACGAATGACAACCTAAATAAGAAATAAAGCAATATGAAATAGCGCCTTCTTTTTGAGAACTGCTCCAATTCCAGTGACAAAGACGAGTATAAAGTACACGTAGAGAGGGCGAGGAAGACAGAGAGCCGTAGGTAGCCGGCTCGAGGGCAGCAGCTAATCTCAGCCGCGCTAATTATTATTCGCTGATACTAATTAACGGAGCTGGCTAACTACTTTGTCGTTAATTAGGCTCGGGAAACATTAGGCCTCTCCTGCCTCTTCTTTGAGGGATCTATTCCCACAGTGTAGACCCGATTGCTTCATAACTCCGAGGACTACAACATCCTTTGTCCTCTCTTGTGTTAATTATATCACGGAATTTGAGGTATATCAATAAGATACATAAAAAAAAAATATAATACATTTAAAATATGACTGAGAAAATATTTTTTGTGTTCTGTGAATAAAACTTGGAGGCTAATTTTTACTTCACCATTTCTGATATTTAAAAAAAATATTAAAAGAAGAGAAGTTTCATATATTTAAATTACGATTGAATTTCATTTTATTTATGTTATTTATTAAAAATAAAAATAAAACATCATTAAATAAAGTGTATATTACAAACTGGCGGCTACCTTAACAACAAAGCAAAGGTAACAATAAAGCTTCCTTGATATTGGGTTACTCTGTAAATACACCTCTCTATTTTATTTTTATAAATATCTAGATAATAACCCAACATTGTAAATAGTAATTAATTATGTTCCTTCTGTCTGTTGGCCTGACATACTTCAACTCTACAAAAACATGTAATTCTTAAGGGGCACGGTACCAGAATAAAAATTATTTTATTTTCTATTCTATACATTATATATATATATATATATATATATATATATATATATATATATATATATAAAGTATTGGGTTGTGTCACATAAAATGTCCGTTTTCAAGGTAAAGGATTTTTATTAAAAATACGATATGAAAACAAGATAATTTTATTAGATGTATTCACCTTCTTTTTCTACACATTTTCCCAACGTGACACCAACTTATTTATCCCCGAAATGAAAAACTGAGCTTTGAAGTGAAACAAAATCAGAAAATGCACTTTTCACTTGATCATCATTTTAAAAAAGTTTTCCTTTGAAGAAATTGTCTAAATTCCTGAACAGGTGGTAATCTGTTGGAGACAAGTCGGGAGAATATGGTGGGTGCGGAAGAACTTCGTAGCCCAGTTCTTTCAATTTTTGCACGGTATGTTTTGAAATATGGGGTCTTGCTGCCGCTCAGTGAGATCATGAGGTACCCATGTATGGAGCTTTTTTACTTTCCTAATACACTTTAAGTGACTGGAAACGGTAGATGTACATTTAGTTGGGCTGAGAGTCCTTTAACTATTTGGTAGAGGTTTCCTTCTACTGCATGTTTGAGGACATCGTTGTCTGTTACGGACGGAGGTCGGAGGTCTTTCTCGAGGCAAGCTGAAAACTTAGCAAACCAACGGCGAATGGTCCGTTCATTAACACTCCCTCCCACAAACGCCTTGCAAATATTTCTAGCGTCCTCAGCTGCTGAATGACCGAGTTTAAACTCGTTAAAAAATATTACTCGAAAATCGAGTTTTTCTATGTTCATATTTGGAGGTATACTAAAAAGTGGGTAATTGATTGAGAAGCTAGTGTTCATAATACTAAAAAGGTAGAGGATTAGTAACTGTTTACTTTAATGTAAACACTCGGAAGAAAACAACAGAGACCTGCAAAATCATTTATGTATTTCAGAAACTATAAAAACGGACATCTCATGTGAAACAACCCAATATACATATAAATATATATATATATATATATATATATATATATATATATTGTTTGATCAGTTCTCGACTGTTGATAATTTAAGTTTTCGTTGTTCTCAGGTTTCAGTCAATGAATTAACAATTTTATCTATGCGACGTTTCGAGATTTTATTGTTCTCATAATCATGCCTTAACAATGGAAAAACAAAAAAAAAACAGAACATTAATATTATTATACAATAATTAATGTATGATGTTATTGTTATATATATATATATAACACCAATGCTTTTGATTTAAACAGTAAAAATACAATAGAGCCATATAATTTATACAAATTAGTAAGTCTTTAAGGTAAAAGAGAACAAAAATTTGGCTCAGCTTATGGTTACAATGGATTCTTATACATTTTACTTATATATATATATATATATATATATATATATATATATATATATATATATATATATATATATATATATTATTAAAAAAATATATATAAAATCATGGTCAGTAAAACACTAAAATCTTTTTCTAAACGAATCGGATTCTAAAAATATTTTCTAGAAGCGATCTGAGTAGAGGATTGCAAAGTTGAGGAGAAGTGGTAGTGGCGTATGACATGGAGGGCCATCTCAGGGCGGCAAAGTCGGCAAATATTGACAGCCCCAACTTGCCCCTACTGTCCTATGCACGCCCCGTCCGCTTCAGTTTCAAACTTTTACATTATAAAAAAGTTACAAACTTTCTTTAATGTAGTTCAGCCTTTCAAAAAAAAAAAAAAAAAAGTACTTTTCAGAGCCCCTAAAATATTCTGTTAAATTATTTAATAATATTAGCATTGGGCGTTAAGATTACTGCGGATACAGTTAGTTCTTTATAGTAAAGGTATTTTATATATTAATTAAATATTCATTTTAATAAACACTAAATGAATCATGATATTTCAAATTAATATTTCCATCGATTTAAAATCACAATATTACTTATAGATATTATTTTCTGATGTTTGAAAAAGTATCTCAAATTTAATTTAATTTATTTTTAAGAAAATTATTGCCGGCTGAAACTCTGTGGACTTGTAATACAAATGACTTTCAAAATATACATAATATATTATATATCTAACAGGTGATAGAGAAAAACAAAGGCGAAAATATAGAAAATTATTAGGAAGAATAAAGAAAGACAATTTAAATAGAGATTACTTTTGGGGAAGAAAAAAAAAATTCATAAGACTTACCGTTTCCCCCCAGGAGTTACCACACACACACACACAGACCTTTTTGGGGGACTTGCTTATTTGGACTCAGGGGTCTATTTTATGTAATTTATTTTTATATGAACGTTAGAAAAGTTTAAACAGAAAGTATATTACTTCGTTAGCTCTGCTACTATCTTTCCCTGAGGCTATTGAAATGTTTTGAGGTATTACTATTTCAATTAATTTATTAATATAGTATAGACATTCCTGGAAGATATGAGATATGGGATTCTCAAACTAAATAGCGAATGAAACATTTTTATTAATTTATAAAACGTTTTGACATGAAAATGCTTTAGGCTGAGGATCTATATATTTTTGTGTGTATCGTTTCTCTAACATTGAAAACTGTAACGTTTTTAACACGCTCTAGCTGCTTGCTTTTCTTAGATAGACACTTCCATCATCAGAAATTTAATGGAAACTTTTTTTTTTTTTTTTTTTTTTTTGCGAGGACTTACGGTTTAGGAACTGTTGTTGTTTCAAAGAAAAGAAGATAACAATTTACGAATGTCTAAATGTACAACGATGATTAAAAATAAATCTCGTTAGTGTATTATTTCCTTCTTTATCCTGTCTAAGTCAACCCTTACATCGATTCCTCCTTCCTCAATTCCTCAAACTCGATTTTTCTCTGACTAGGAAAAGCAATAGATTAATAGAAAAACATATCCATCGTGTTTTTTTTTTTTCATTTTTGGCTTATAATTTTTAATAATGAACGTTTACAAAAAAAAAAAAAATTTAAGGGACTTTGAAGATACTTAGAATCTGAAATAAAATAGCAATCCATCAGTCCGCCGACCGCTATATTCGGCTTTTCTCCAAAACCACTGAACTGGATGATCCCAACACCTCGACGTTGATCTCAACCGATTAGATTTTAAATAGCAGCGGATAAAAAATGTTTAAATCCTATGACTCAAGTTATTATTGAAGAGACAGAAAAATTGTTATTTACTTTTCTAATCAGGACACAGTGAATAATCATTTTTAGAAACTGAACTTTTACCTATTTATACGCATCTAACTAAGTTGTTTTTGAAGTATATCTTCCCGAATGTCTCCACGAAATATATGTTGATGTAGGACAGATAGAAAAATATAATAAAATAATAATATTTTGGCTTTTTTTTTTTTTTTTTGCTATAACATTAATTAGCGTATTCCACCCATGAAACTCCGCAGCGTCCTTCTTGATGATATCACCCCATTTCATTCTCTTGGCCAAGTTCCGACCACCATTGCATTGATATTGGGTTGTTTCACATGAAATGTCCGTTTTAATAGTATCTGAAATACATAAAAGATTTTGCAGGTATCTGTAGTTTTCTTCGAATGTTTTAGTATACCTCCAAATATGATCATGGAAACACGCTATTTTCGAGTAATATTTTTGTACGAGTTTAAACTCGGCCATTCAGCAGCTGAGGCCGCTAGAAATATTTGCAAGGCGTTTGGGAAGGGAGTGTTAATGAACGGACCATTCGCCGTTGGTTTGCTAAGTTTTCAGCTGGGGATACCGACTTGGAAAAATTGCCCCGAGGAATACCTCCGTCCGTAATAGACAACAATGTCCTCAAACATACAGTAGAAGGAAACCCCTACCAAACAATTAAAGGACTCTCAGCACAACTAAATGCAAGTGCATCTACCGTTTCCAGACATTTAAAGTGTATTGGGAAAGTAAAAAAGCTCGATACATGGGTACCTCATGATCTCACTGAGCGGCAGCAAGATCCCATGTTTCAAAACATACCGTGTAAAAACTGAAAGAACTGGGCTACGAAGTTCTTCCGCACCCCCCATATTCTCCCGACTTGTCTTCAACAGATTAACAAATTTTCCGGAATTTAGACAACTTTGTCAAAGGAAAACTTTTTGAAAATGATAATCAAGTGAAATGTGCGTTTTCAGATTTTGTTTCACTTCAAAGCTCAGAGTTTTTTGATTCGGGGATAAGAAAGTTGGTGTCACGTTGGAAAACTGTGTAGAAAAAGAAGGTAAATACTTCGAATAAAATTATCTTGTTTTCATATCTTATTTTTAATAAATATCCTTTACCTTGAAAACAGACATTTTATGTGACACAACCCAATAGTTTTGAAGCGGGGACCGGATGGTACACAGCCATGGCCCTAAGTCATGATCCCAAGTAGGTTCTGTTCTAAAATCTTCTATACATATACGCCTATAACCACTTGGAGAATGAATTTTCCCGAGGCTAGTCTTATTGCACATATATTTGATAAATGGAAACTCTATTAAAAACTTCATAGACACGTTCGTTTTTAAAATACAAGGATGACCAGAAAAATGAGTTTCTTTTATAAAATAAATATGCCATCTCATGTTGCCAGAAGTTGTTTTACTTCCCATTTGCAGTGTAAATATTTCCTAAACATTCTTATCTCATTTGTTGCTCCTATAAACTTTTTCATTCAAGAGCCTAATTAAAACTAATGTTGCCGGAGACTATAAAAAAGCAGTTGGTCGTGAGCTATGTGGAGCTGTGGGGAGTAAGCTAACTCCACGTCATTAATTATAACTACAAAAGTTAACTAGGAGAAACTTTTTCCTCATGAGGAAAAGTTCAAGAATAACTTTGTAAGAGCCCAGTCATCGCATACCTCCAGCCAAATGGATCTATAATGTCCAGGTAGACGATATTAATGGTAAAAAAAAAAAAAAAAAACCTGTACCTCCACAACCCATGAAGAGTTTTGGGTTCAGTACATGTAGAGATTCGTACTGTTTCTAGGCCAACGGAGCCGAGATCACGCTCAGCCGCCAGAATTTTTCCCCATTTCGGGTACCCAATTTATAGAAGCTGGGTGTGCCCCAGGAGGGTCTCCATACCCCAGGATCGCTCCCCAGCCGAAATAACAGAATAAATAATATTCCGCCACAGCCGGGATTTGAACCCAGGACCCGGAGCACAGCAAACTAGCGCTCTACCCAATAGACCACGCCGCTCCCTGATATTAATGGTAACTGAACAAAATCTGAAAATTGTTATTTAAAAATAATGTGTTTGATGAACATGTTATTAGAATATATGGGGAAATTTCCAGATGTAGATTTTGTCATTTATATCAATTCTTTTATTGCTTATCAAACACAGTAACGTACTTAAGACTATTTTTTGACTTATTTAAAATGAGGCCCGTAATTCAAGAGAAAACGTTATAGGCTAAACTTTCGACTAAGACTATTATATTTGAAACTATATAGACGCTCTAAATTTTCCATGAGACAGAAGATTAACGATTATACTTTTAATATCTTTTAAAACCTCTAGCAACGAACTAACCACTGTGGGTCTCAAACGATTCTATTTATATCGATATACAGTAAGCACTCGTTTTAGCGAACTCCAAGGGACCAAACAATTCTCGGTTCGTTATAAAAGAATTCGTTATTTCCGAAAATTATTTTGTATGTCTTGTTATAAATTCATGTGGTTAAAAAATTTTTTTTTCAATTCAGCATTTGCTTTCAGGCACATGTTTATTTAGAAACTACAAAAGCAGTTAAAACTATGCACTATGTACATATATCTATTGTTAAGGGAACACAGTCCTTAACACTTGATTACTGCCATCTAGCAGACATTTTTATCATTAGTGTCACAACGCCATCTAGCGGCAGCTAGAGGAAGGGGCTTTCTGCCAGAATTGGCAAGACCTCCATGCAAGTTAGCAATTGGAGACAAAGACTTGTAGTGAAGTGAGCACATGTGCCCAACAGTGTAAGACATTTTTCATTACATTAAGAATTACTTCACCATGGACGAGTAATTCATAGGAGCCGGCCTACCCATGGGCCGAGAAGGGAGAGGACGAAGGGGAAGAGGAAACAAAGAAAATAAAGATATGTACAATAGACTAAGATACTAATCCCTCCATACCATATGTAGCAATAGCAACAAATATAACCCATTTAAATATACAGTCCACTAGTCATTGAAAACCCCAGCCCATCAATTATTTATTATTATCAAAAGTCCCCTGGAACGCCCCAGGCCTTAGATAATAAACATCTATCTTATTTCAAATTTTACATAATACTTTATGTATTAACATAAACCATCATTCAAAATACAAAACATAAAAAGGGACTAAAAATGTCAAAATCATAGCAATGCATATAAAGAATAATAAAAACATTTTTTTTTTTTTTCACACCCCGATAAAGATGCAACGGAGTCATCGATTTTATCTTTATTAGCGATAATCGTTGATAGAGGAGGTTTTGACGTCCCGTATTTTTCCGCAATTATCGATTTCGAATCAATTTTTTTATCCACTTCATGGAGAATCACCAGCCTTGTATTTAAATCAATAGATTTTGTCTTTGACATACTGTGCGGAGCGGAAGCGCACTTAGAACGAAAGCAAGACTGACTTGACCTCATAGGAAACTTGAATTAAAGCAAGTAATGAAAGCAATAAAACCAAAAAATCTAGCTGAAACTCAAGAAGCCATAAGCTGTCACAGACTGAATCAAAGAATTCAGCTGAATAGAGATAAGAGGTAAGAAGGATTTGGACAGAAAGGCGCTGGTCTTTCTTAGGAATTAAGACGTATCTTAATTTTTCGTAATAACCGAACAAATTCAATTATGAAGTCCACAAAAGCAGTTCGTTAATTCGTTATAAGAGAATATTTCGTTATAAACGTGGAGAAAGCATAGTTTTCTATTCATTTTTCAAGGACCGCAACGATAGTTCGTTATAAACGGGTGTTCGTTATAACCGTGTTCGTTAAAAAGAGGGTTTACTGTACATATTCCGACTGCAATAAACCACATTCCAATGACATACAAACGGTTTCACGACAAACTATATGGACACATTCACAATTTTTTTCAAAACATATCTACAACTGACATCACTGACATAACCCGGCCTAGGCCGAAAAGGAGTTAGATGAGGGACCTTCTCACCTGAAAGTATGATTATACTTAATGCAAGAAGGGTGCTGTCTTCTTCAAAGTTGATGAAAGTATACTCCATTTGCTGTTCGTAATTTATAGAATCACTATTATACAATTTAATTGCGTACATTGTAAATGCACTTACAATATAAATTAACAATTTATATTACAAGTGCAAATAAAATTATTTAGTAAAAAAAAAATTGTAAGTTAATATGCATTTATCGTGACAAAAAAGAGCAGCAGGAAGAATTACTAAATATATAACTATCCTGCCCTACTGTCTCCTTCGATAGTACTCTTGTTGAACCGATCCGATATCTAGGACTTTGTCAAGGTGCACTCCTGCTTGAGAAACGACTAACATGGAAACCGCACACAAGACATAAACGACAAGAAACTGCTCGACGTTTTTGACTACTTCAACACTTACTAGACAAACGTTCTAATCTTTCACTTAACTACAAAAGACTCATCTACATGACTATCATAAGGCCGATATGGACCTACGGAGTAAAGCTTTGGGGCTCAACTAAACCATCGAATTCTTCCCGTATCCAATTCCTACAATCCAAAATCCTTCGTAAAATCCTCAATGCTCCTTACCTAGTCACGAATACACCGTATGTTGCTGATTTGGCCCGATCTAGATATCATTCCTTTCATGGCAAACTCCATTCCCACCCTAATCCTCTAGTTTCAATCCTTTCTTTCTCTTCAATTCCTGACAATCCTCAGAGGCGTCTGAAAAGGGGATGGCCCCGAGACCATCTAGCTTAGAACATTTTTAGAGTGCTTCCATTGGGAAGCTTCTCTACATGTGTTTCATGCCTTTTTACATTTCATTCCAATTTACTTGTTGTATTACATTATGCAGTTCTAAATTCCAATAAATAAATAATAAATGGTATATGTATATATATATATATATATATATATATATATATATATATATATATATATATATATAACTGTTACCAGCATGAAACTGTTATTGATTAAAATTTAGGAAAGCGAATTATAATCATAACCATCTCTGTCTCAATACAAGGGCCAAAAGTATTCACACCAAAAAAAAGTTTGTTGTACGAATAATAATTTAAAAAAATGTAATGTAAATAAAATAATTTCATGCTGTATTCACTAATATAATATACATCATATCCAAACTATCAGAATCTTAAGTCCACATGTCTTGCCATGGTGTTACCTCTACAACCCATGATGTGTCTTGGGCCCAGTACATATAGAGATTCGTACTGTTTCTAGGCCAACGGCAGTGCAATGAGGTGACTAGGCCTTGCTCACGCTCAGCCGCCAGGTTTTCCCCATATTTTGGTACCCACCTTAAAGAGGCTGGGTTTACCCTAGCAGGGTCTCCATACCCTAGGGTTGCCTCCCGACTAAATTAATTTGAGAGAGAAACAGTTCTTTATTAAATAATTACAATCAGTCCAATTAATAGAGATAAAACGGGATCACTTGTAGCTGGGTGGCTAGCGTAACAGCCTCCCATGCCAAAGGTCACGGGTTCAAATCCGCAGGTGGTCCTAGGATTTTTTAATGGGAGTAAAAAATCCTTAGTTACCTTCCTTGTTATCCTTCGGAGGGGACGTTAAAAGGTGGTCCCGAGCCTGTGCGATGTCAGGTACTCGTTAAAGATCTCTATCCTAATAAAACCGGGATAGGCAAAATTTAGGACTCCCACTGTAGCATCGTCCGATTAGCCATAGTAGCATAAAGTGACGTTGAATAAATAAATAAATAGTGATAAAGTACAACATTCATACTACATTTACACGATATATACAAAACAATAAATTTATATAATAATAATACGACATACATATATACAAAACAAAATCAATAAAAGTATTATACAAAAAAAATAAATAACAACATTATACAAAACAAAATCAATAAAAATATATACAAAAGTCACTCATACCTATGTACAATCCTCAAGCATACAGAGCGGAGAATCTAGCCAATGCTAGAACTCCAATATACATGTTACAAGAGGTCTCGAGGCCACTGCCGTTTCAACCTTCTAGGTAAGGATGTGTGGAGCTGGAAAAGGATTGAGCTAGGGGATTAGGGTGATGGATAAGGTTCTGATGGAATTTAGAGAATTTTTATGGTATAAGGTCTAAAATAAATGGAATATTTAGGTCGCGGTGTAAGGTACGGTTGGTGACCTAATAAGGAGCATTGACTATCGTTCTGAGGACTTTGGATTGGAAGGATTGAATGCGTTAGTTGTTAGAAAATATGGCGGTCCCCCACAGTTCAAGTCCGTAGGTCCAGATAGGTTTCAGTACTGTTTTGTATATTAGCAGTTTGTTTCCTATGGATAGTTTAGAATTTCTGTTCAGTAGTCTGTATAATCTAAATAAATAATATTCTGCCACAGCTGGGATTAGAACCCAGGACCCGGAGTACAGTAGAGTAGTGCTCTATCCACTAGACCACGCCCCTAGACTAATTATTGTGTTCTGTTTTTGAGGAATATTTAAAAAAAAAAAAGAAATGAAAGGGCCTTGAGATCTTCATTAGTTAAGACTATTGATATTCTTACCAGTTAAGAATTGTAAAACTTCAGCCATATTTATAGTGTTGTTATAAATAATTAGTACGTTGTGTGTAGAGTTGGATTAAGAAATAACATTTAATAGAAGTATATTGTGAATAATTCTTTAGTTTTAAATCTTGTATCCTAATAAGGACAGACTATAATATTACTCAATAAAAATTATTTCTAAAAGAAGTTTTAAATCAGCATTAAATTATGTTTTAACAATTACAAATATAAAATGGTAGTTCCTTTAAATTTATTATTAATTGGATAAAAGTTATTTTTCATAGTATCTTAAACCGTATACTAATATTATTTTTAAATTTAAAAATTAAGATCATTAATTATTAAGTTGAAGGAGGCCTGTTCAATCATTTTGTTACTTGAACAGACATCGAACATGTGTTTCGCAAAGAAAATTGTTTTCCTGCAAGAAATTATCTAAGATTAAAGTATTTCGAATCTGTATTAAATATATTATATTTTATTATAATAAACGAAAATGATTAATCGATTAAATTTAAATATTTTGGACAGGAAATGTTTGTAATAAAAAAAAAAATTAACAACTCATAACGGTATGATGAAGTGATGAAGACTGGCAAAGCCGGATGATCTAAGAAGGCTGATCCGGTTTGTGGGGCTTAGCAGGAGATCCCATCAACAGGAAAGAGTTTTCCAAAAGGATCTTGCAACGCTATCTTTCTATACTTTTTCTAGAACATCTTTAACCGAAATTGAATTCCATTTTTCTCCAAAATGAAAATGCTTACATCATTGTTATGCTAAAAATTCGTTTGATGTGAAATACAATAATTTACAAGTCGTTGTTCGAAATTCCTGTTTTCCTGGGAAAAGTGTGAGAACCAGTAAGTTATGCAAGAAATCGTTAAAAAAAAAAAAAAAAAAAAAAAAAAGGAATGGTTCAAGAAATTCTTAATTCCTGCATTTCTTCTTTTCAGAATGTATTTCAGATATTGATTAGAGAATTTTTTTTTTTATTTAACAGAGTAAACTATACCTCATATAATAATTATGGATTCACCTCACTACTGACTATTAAGAATTATTTTCATTTGTTTCTTCAACGAAAAATAATTACGTTTTGAATTTACCAAATAGATTAATATTCATTTTTTGTTAAACCAAATTGCATAATCATTTAATCATACTAAATACAAAAAATCTAGTGCGGGCAACACACGATTTTCTCTTACCTCCATTTTTAAAATCAATGAAAGAATTTTCAAATACAGTTAGAGATAAAAATACGTGTATTTTACTGTATACATACATGTTATACATACTGTTACTGCAACATACATGTATATTACTGTTCTTATGTTCAACAACGAAAAATTGCATTAAAAAATATTTTTTCTGTTTTCTCCTTTAGTTGGGTATCGAATTCATTCAATTTATATATTTACCTGATTTTCATCAGTGGTAACATTATAGATGATATAGTTATTTTTATAGAATCAACAAAATTAAAATATCGGCATTTAAGCCCTGTCAGACCATTTTAATCCAAATGAAACCTAAATGATATTAAAGCTCATTAAATTTTACATCGATATAGCGAGTTTAATCAAAATCGTAGGAACCGTTTTCGAGAAAATCGAAAAAAGATGCAAAATGCATAGTACAAAGTGGCTCTTCTGGTAAGCTCATTTTGATGAAAATGGTTTTGACTTGACTGGTTTTTTAACGTCCCGGGCGTATATTTGTCATAAATATGGAATGTCAGTTTCATAGGACTTAACGCTTCCGCCCGGGAGTTACCACACTCACACACAGACAGACCTTTTTGTGGGACTTTTTTATTTGAACTCAGGTATTTCCGTTGAAAACTGGAATTCGAAAATTTTCACGATCGCAATACTTTCCCTTACTATAAATAGTAAGTGAAAGTAAAAAATAAGTTTCTATCTTGGATAAACAATTCAGACACTGATGTACATTTTATACTTAGTTTCGATTTATCGAAATCCTTTATCTGATTGATTGTATCTGAAAAACCAGGAGTCCTTTTAAGAGGGATTAAAAAATTTATATCCTTCTAAAATGCACATAATTAATTTCCTCTATACTTCGGATACATTAGTTGCTCCGGAGAGATCTTATGCGACCCATAATGTGTTAAAGTGGCTCCTTTTCCCCATTCGCAGAAAATATTTCCAAGGTTTATACTTTTACCAAACCATTAACTCCAAATTCCATCCCTATATACATAATAAACTTCTGCAATTTTAATTCCAAGTCCACTCCCTTGAAACAAACTTGAGTCATGATTACCTTTACAAACCTTCCCATAGAAGTAAAACTTTTGATGAAGGAACCTCTGGAATTCCCTACCTACTATTACCTGCCATGCTTTTTCTGTTTCATCATTCCAGTCCCAGATGTACTAATACATTCTGTCTTCCCAAAAAGACTCTCATCAATTCTGATATTTTAAATAAATTATTAGACTTTAAATGAAAAATGAAAAAAAAAAACATTATTAACTGTTTAAATTTAACTAAATTAATCAATGAATTTGTTTTTAGTTTTGCTAAACACAGTTATTTAACAAAATTTATTTATTTATTTCAATCTTTTGTTTTATATATATATATATATATATATATATATATACTTTTTGTTTTTCTCATTTTTCTTCTCACACCATTGTGAAATAAAAGTAATTCTGTTCCTTTGGTCTAATGGTCAGACACTTTGTATTTCTTACTTGTACAAATTTGTTATTCCTAAGTGACCATGTCGTACGTTTGAGAAAAACTTATGTAGGAAAAATTCTTTATGGTAATCAAAAATAATGAAGTCAATTTTTTCGATGACAAAAAATGTTCCCTCTTCCATTTCTGAATTAGATTTTCAGCCTATTGGAAATCGCTTCAATTAAGAAAATAATATATGAAACCTATTTTATTAATTGAATTTTCATACTAATACTGTACAAGAAAAAATAACATCAAATTCCGTTCTCAAAATAGAAGAAGAGCAATGCCAAAAATTCCATTAGTGAACACCAAGAAGGTCTCAGAAGTTGAAATGTCAAGGAGGATTACACGGGCGAAAAGGCTAGGCAACGAACTCGGAGTCATGAAAACAACTTCAGGGTCTCAGAAAAATACGAATCTGGACTTATGGGTTGGAGGGGAAAAAATGTTTTTTAATCTTAAGAAGATACATAATGTATCCTTAAAAACAGTAAAACAATATAACAATGAATTATTCTTTTGATTATATGAAACCCAAAGTTTTCTTAAACTTATCTAATAAATATTAATGAAGGAAATATACACGTATGTATAAAGGTTTATATAAAAATAATTGGTTACAGAGACATTTCTCTGAAATCATCGACAAAACCTATGTATTTTTATTTAAAAAACGAGCTTAAAACCTGGTGCGGGCAACACATGACTTTCAGTTACCGCCTTGTTGAAATCGATTAAAGAATTTTCAAATACAGTTAGAGATAAAAATTGAGTGAAACTAAAAAAGAATTAATTAAATTGAATTTCTGTAAAAACATGTTTTTATTAAAAATCTTTTATATTATTATCTAAAATAATAATACAGTTTCTCTTCATTCTCATTTTGTTTCTTATACTTTATCTTGCAGCAAATTTACTTATCATAATAGGTGCATAATCAAATGCAGCTGTAAATAAAAAAGAACAGTTTGTACTGTGTTTTGTAGGCCATTATTCGATCATAGAATTCGGATACCTCCCAGAAATTCACGCCGAATACTTTATTTTGAAATCTAGAGAGTCCTAGATACAAAATACACAACTCAAGAATCTTTAGAGTTTGTAATGACAAATCAAAATATACGATTTACCGATCACCAAATTAGAAAAACAATACAAAAGTTGATAATACAGACGTTTCGGTTATTATTTACCTGTGTCTAATAATAAAAGGCTTAGCGAACCCGAAGGTTCGATGCCGATACCACCAAATTCCGCCTACACAGACTCGTCCAATGTTCACCATTCAAGCCCAAGCTCTCGAGATCAGCCTTAACGATATCCTCCCATCTCCACAGGATTCCATGTCAGTCGTTTGTCAACCAGGAGTCCTAAAATCCTAAATTAAAATTTGATTTAATATTTATTACTTATTAAAGGAGCTCCAACCAATCTATTCTAGACATCATGGAACGAATTTAAAATGCACTTGAAAACCTGTGTTTGAACTGTTATTTTTAATATACATCTTCTACTCGTTTGTAGTTTTACAACTTGACCCAACTTAGGGTTTATGAGTTTTTGTTTTGATAAATAGTAGAATATTACCGATTTGAAATGTAATTGGAGGTGTGCGTTAAAGTGCATTTTAAATTCGTTCCGTGATGTCAAGAATAGATTGGTTGGAGTTCCTTTAATAAGTGATAAATATTAAATCAAATTTTAATTTAGGATTTTAGGACTCCTGCTTGACAGAGGACTAACATGGAATCCTGATACAAGACTGAAAAGACAAGAAATTGCACGACGATTTCGGCTACTCCAACACTTACTAGAAAAACAATCTAATTTTTTACTTAACTACAAAAGACTCATTTACATGGCCTATCTGGACCTACGGAGTTGAGCTTTGGGGCTCTACTAAACCATCAAACTCTTCCCGTATCCAATCCTTACAATCCAAAATCCTTCGTAAAATCCTTAACGCTCCTTACTTTTTCACGAATAAAATCATCCACAATGACCTTAATGTTCCATATGTTGCTGATTTGGCCCGTACCAGGTATCACACCTTCCATGAAAAACTCCACTCCCACTCTAATCCATTAAATTCAATCCTTGCTTCCTCTTCGATTCCTGATAATCCTCCGAGGCGTCTGAAAAGAAGATGGCCTCGAGGCCCTCTTGTTTAGACTCACTACCAAAGAGTGCTTTCTCAGTTTCTCTTCATGTTTATTTCATGGGTTATAACATTTCAGCATATTTACTTGATGTATTTTTTGTACAGTTGTTAATTTAAATAAAAATATATTTAAACAAAAATTATGTGTGTTCGTTTCTCTACAGAAAATATTAAACAGTGGTGGTGAATTTCAGACGAAATTGAGCTATGTTCAAATGGTTTATGGCGATTTTAAGATTTTTCCTTTTCCAAAAAATAATATTTTTTTTTTTGTAAATCGGGTTAGTATTAAAGATGGATTTTTTTGGCGGTTATAGATTTTGTCATCCACTCTTCAAGTTTTGCTATTTTTTTTAAATTTCATTTAATGACCAAAGATCCGCAAAGTTTTGGGTACTTATTTTAACTTCTTAATTCAAAACATTATTTTATTAGACAAGTTTAAAACACTTTATCCCTTTGTATGCACCCGCTAACATTCTTTGATGGCAGCTCAATCTGACATACAACAAGTCTCTTAAACAAAAAAAAGTGAATATACCTAAAACCGTTTTCCTTCATGATTTCAGTTTTTGATAATTATGAAATAATAATGACACTTATTAGTAATTTATTTATTATTATTGACTTTGAATTGGCTTTTTCTCATTATATAGTGGCTGAGTTAAAGACAAGAAAGGTTGAGTTACTTTTTGAGTTAATACGAAATTTATAGAGATTCAAAAATCGATATGGGAAAGTTAAAAACCTAACTTCGGAAAGGACAAAAGGGATAATCGATAAATAAATAAATAATCGATAATATATATAGTAACGAAAATAATTTATATATTGTTAAAAAATGTTACTGAGAAATATTGTAAGGATATAAAATATTATCGATTTTTTTTTTAAGCCAACCCTAGAGTTTACACTTTTTTTTCACTAAAATTGGCGGTCGGTTGTTACACTTTATACAATGCATTTAGCGCTTTATTGCAATTTGTTCAATAACGGCATAACGATTTTGATAAAACTCTATATATTGATGTCAAATTTAATCAGCTTTAATATCATGTAGATTTCTTTCCGAATTAAATAGGATGACATGGCTTAAAATATTGATAGTTCAAATTGTGTTCTTTTAAAGTACCGATAACTTTGCAGATTCAAAAAAAATTAAACATATCATCTTATTTTTATTGATAAAAAACGGCTAACTATATATATTAAACGAACATGATAACTAAATAAAAATTAAAATATTTGTATACGTAAATATGTGTATAAGTTTAGTAATACAGATACATAATATACTGTTGAAAAGCTAAACATTTTAGGAAAAATGTTACATAAAAAATGGCTAATAGGTATTATAATTTTATATAAATACAACTTTATAATGTTATATTATTTAATCTAAAACGTATGTTTCCAATTAAATTGAATGTAATTTATTAAAAAAAATTGAACTCAAGCTTTATTTAATAGTTCTTGAATTTATTTTAACAATAAAAGTAAGTAAAATTTGTATGTTGGTATGCGCGCACCACATTTTGTTTGTTATAGTATAACAACAATTTTGAATTTTTGAGAAAATAAATCTCATTTCTGCAACGGATTTTAACAATTCTATTACTTTAAAATTATAAATAATTTGGGGGAGGGAGGAGGGAGGAGAGATGATGGAAATTAGTTGGAGAAAAATAATGTTAACCTGTTGCAAATACATCCCGAAACACAGTAATACCAAATTTACTCCACCAATTATAAAAAATTGGATATTTCCTTATATTAAGTCATTTAGACTATTAGTAGTTACTGAAAAAACTTCACGGTTAATTTATTAAGTCATTATATAGTAATCAAAGGCGAAGCAAATGGATTGAAAGTTTGCAGAATTTCAAAAAAAAATGTTGGCCTAGGATTTTCAGAAATGCACATAAAGTTCTGGTTCATATTTACAGCACCCTTCATTCATTAGTGTGCCCGGCTAAAGGGAAAATATAAACGAGTATGAAAGGAAAACATTTTCTGAGTAAAACCCTTTTTTTTTCTTTTTTTATGATAAAAATACAAATTTATAAAAAAATACCAAGAAATATTAATTATTTTTAATTTAATTAAAGGACAAATGACATACCAAGGATGGTGAAGAGCATTCATTAGTGATACCTAAGACTAATACTGTACTTAATTACTAACATTATGCTAAGCGCCATACAGACTTTTATTAGGAGATGGCTTCATACTTCTCAGTTTATCAAAAACTGGGCGTTTTAAGGCAACTTTTAGATTTTAAGACAAAAAAAATCTAACAGCTCGTTAGATATTATTATTAAATTAGGAGTAAATGTAAAAATATAATATAAAAATCCATATTAAATATACTATATAATCAGTTTTTTATTATATATGCCTGTTTGAGAGTCGGTTGTAATTATTTGATAAAAATTGATAATGATCATTTTTATCTAAATATTTAATTTATTAATGTTTTTTTTTTCAACCTTTTTAGATCATTATTGTTATGTATTGAGAATACTGAGGGTTGGAAATTCATTATTGAATAACTATTAGATTAATTAAATAAATATTGATAAGCCTATGTCGGCAATAGTACAAAGGGCGTGTACCTGCCCACCTTGGGTTCTCCAATAGGTCCCCTGGTACCAATACCAGAGACCCCTAGGAGTTTCCTCTAGTGGCAGTCGACAAGAATATTAAGGGTGGTCAAAAGATAAGATCACAAAGGCTGTACCGCCGACCGGGGCACTTTCCATATGAGAAGTGACGAAGATGAAAAAGAAGATCCGAAGAGTCAGTCTTATTCCAGCCACGAGAAGTTGAGTTGAAGAAGCTATGTCCGTTGGGGGTCAGAGAGAGCAGCTAGGTAGATAGGAGCCAAGAAGGGGCCGAATAAGTGTTTGGTGTTGACTTCTTTTTTTTTTGTTTTTTCTGTATAACACTTTCATTATTATACTATAGTCATTGTATTTTAATTAAGTTTTTTTTACATATACAGTTCTTCTGTTATATTTTAATACCGACGTTCTCTAGCTAAATAGATTATATAATATAGTATGAATTGTCATTGAAATTGTATTCTTTTGTATCTTTTTAGCCTTGATGATGACCCACAAAGGGGGTCGAATCGTTGGCAAACAATAATTAGTTGAAACTATTTAGTTGTTTCATTTAATGACCGCCACCCGCACTAATTCCTTCTAGTAATTCTCAACGGTCAACTAATTACATCCACAATAATAAATTAATCTAGTTTAAACATTCTATAAATTGGATATTGTGGAATAAATCTATAATGCTTGAATCCAAAACAATATTTTTAATATAAATAATGATGTTTTGTAAGAAGCTTTAAAAAACGTCTCAAATTTAAAAAGCCTTCACTTTGTCTATATTAAATACTGAATCGAAAAATACCATATCGGCTTTAAATGCTTTTTTCCTTTGTCTTTTTTTTTTTTATTGCTGGATAAGTACAAGAATAATATAATAATAATAACAATTTTTATTGAGAAAATTTTACAATCTGTCCCAATTTGGACATTAATAGTATTGCTGAATGATATCAAACATACTACATTCATACAATATTTTACACAAAGTACAAGAAAGTAAATTTTTTTTTCTTGAATAATTTTTCTTAAAACCGACATTTTCAATCAACACTAAAGAGTAATCATTTATTTGTAAACACATTCCCATTTATTATTATTATTTTATATCAGAATAAAGTACACAAAAATGATTAGCACTATAACCATAAGCCTTGTAAGTGCTGGGTTATTTTGGCGTAACATTTGGCGAGAGTATGATGGTATTGTTTCTGCGGATCTAGCTTGACCCGCTAGCCCCCGCTCTGGTGTTTTGAATATTTCATGGCAGAGCAGTTCATATTTTATACAAATACCTTCCCCTTACATATTTAAGGCAAACTCGCTAAGCCGCACGGATAAGCTGGAATTTGCAGTTTAGCCCAATTAATGTAAGTTTCAGACCGCCAAAGAATGTCATTTTTTTTTCTTGAAGGTAATCTTATTTTGAGATTTCACGGAAGATTTTGAGAATATATTAGAAGAAATGTGGAAGACTGTATTTAAGTTAAATACTAACATGTATTCCATTTTAAGAGAAAATTAAATTATTTATTGTTTACTATTTAAAATAAGGTACAGTTGTGAAAAAGCAACAGACAGTTTTTATAACTCTCTATCCCAAAATGGTTTTATACATATCAAGATATATAAAATCCAGTACGCATATCAAAACATCAATTCATCCGCCGTATGCAGTTTTTATCTAAAAGTTTTGAAACTTTCTTTTCTAAATTTGTAACTGTTCCAACCTTCCACTTAATTACAAAGACTTATTTATATGACCATCATAAGACCAATATGGACTTATGGAATAGAGCTATGGGGCTCTACTACACCATCGAATTCTTCTCGTATCCAATCCTTACAATCCAAAATCTTTCGTAAAATCCTTAACGCTCCTTAGTTTGTCACGAATAAGCTCATCCATAAAGTCCTTAATGTTTCTGAATTAGCCCAACCCAGATATCAATCATTCCATGAAAAACTCCATTTCCATTCTAACCCACTAGTTTCTAATCCTGTCATCCTCTTCCATTCCTGAAAATCCCCTGAGGCGTCTGAAAAGAAGTTGGCCTCGGGACCTTCTAGTTTACATGTATTTCATGTCAGTTTACTATGTCCATCACATTCAATTGTTGTATATAATAATATAGTTGTAAATATCAATAAATATGTCTAAAAAAAAACAAAAAAACAATTGTCACTAATCTCACATAATATATATTTTATTATGATTTTATTGCTGTATTAATGTTATTTATTTTTTTTAAAATTTCTTTATTTCCAGAACGGCTGCTTGAGCCATGCATGGTTTTTTTAAACATAAGAATGTTATTTATCACCATCATTATTGATGTCCGAATTGGGACATATTGTATAATTACTCAATAAAACTAGTTGTTGAAAAAAAAAAAAAAATCATACAAAGAACCCTAAGATTAGATTACTAAGATAACTAGACTTTAACATCAGTAGTTTTTTTTTAATGGTATTCGATTACATATTTGGTTGTAAAATAATTTTATAGCCTTTTTTAATAGCGATTTCAATAAAAACTTCAGATTGTTTAAAATATTTGTAATAAATTATATCTGTGGCGGAAGTGAATAAGGGGTTAAGTAAAAATCTTACATTTTACAGATGAACGACTTAAACTTTACGTAGTATCTAAAATAGAGTGATTAACATACTGCTTTCTTTCCACCTGAAACTTATTTTACCAATTTAACACGACGTGGGAGACGGTCTTTGGAGCGATACGTGGAGTTTACTCATTTTTTATATAACTCGAGCTATCCAGTTTTTCACGACCGCCACAAATATATCACCCACTTTCATCTGTTACATGTTGCCATCCTTCATCATCAACAGTTGAGGACTACCCGAGCGCTTTGTTTCGTACAAGAGAAATTTCCGGTTCTGAACCGAGCCAACCACTTTCGGACTGTGTTTTCTCATAAAGCATCATTGCCATTAACACTGCAAATTTTATTAACTGTCTGTGCAGCAGTTTTTCTTATTTGGAAACAAAAAATCATTAAATGATGAAAATGAATTTTTTTTCTCTTCTGTTTTGAGCAAGCAAAATACCACTTAAAGATGAGGAATCTCGGTTAAAACTGATGCATAAAAATTTTTTTTCGAATAATTTTTTTGAGAATATTTAAACATTAATGACCAAGTAATCATGGTTTTATAAACACCGTGAATTACGTAACTGTTTTACAACCCAATATGTTTTATAACCATAACTCAGCTATGTATGAAGACAAGAAATTAAAAAAATAAAAATAAACAACGTATTTTGGTATAAGGAAATCGAGAATAGAAAAAAAAAATCCTGTAATTTTCATTAAACAGGAAAAAAGTTCTATATGAATAATTTTCGTTTATTATTTTCAAAAATTATTGTATGCGACCAAGACAGTTTTTTTTTTCTCTACAATTAGGTTTTCAAATTTCCTTCAAGGTGCATAAAATCCTAATATCGAATAAAAAGGAAACAGGAAAAAAAAATTGTGTGCCTTATGATTAAAAGAGTAGTACCTACTTTATGTTTTTCCTTTAATGGTCATCGCTCTTAGATAGTAAGCAACAAAATGTATAGAACATAAATCTGACATTGTAACTGGTTTTCTTTATCTCATTGGTCACATGTGAACTAAACCTTCCTGAACACATTCAACCCTCATTTGAAAGATATTCTAATTGTCAATAGAGGCAGCTATATTAACAGTTATAAGTCAATCGAGGCAATAGATTAAGTATTTATAGCAACTATTGAATTTTATATTTATATAAACTTTAGGAAACAATTTTTTTATTTCAAAGCCACTTGTATTTTGGGTTGAAATTTTCCAATCTGTTGGTTTGTTGGCATTCTCTTCTACTGTACATGGTACGTTTTAAGAGAGGGTTGAGGAGGTCTTCTTCGTAGTTATGTCCTTAATCTTCATCCTGTGACGGGGCTCACCGGATTTTCGATTCATTGATTAATCCTCAGTGATGGCTGAGGCTCCCTACATATTGTTGTACCTCTTGAGGAAAGAGTCTGAAATAAAGGGTTTATAAAAAATTGTAGGCTGTCAAAGAATTTAATCTGTCTCCTAGTGATGTTGTCAGTCACTGTGGGGAGTTCCTAGGTAGAGGTGCAGTATTTCTGTTTTAGTCTTTTGTAGTGTCTATGTCTTACTATACGTCTCAGCGCGTCGTTCTGAAACTGTTGGAGCTCCTTCGCCCTGGCAGGTTTTACATTAGTATGTCTGTTTTAGTCTTTTGTAGTGTCTATGTCTTACTATACGTCTCAGCGCGTCGTTCTGAAACTGTTGGAGCTCCTTCGCCCTGGCAGGTTTTACATTAGTATGTCTGTTTTAGTCTTTTGTAGTGTCTATGTCTTACTATACGTCTCAGCGCGTCGTTCTGAAACTGTTGGAGCTCCTTCGCCCTGGCAGGTTTTACATTAGTATGTCTGTTTTAGTCTTTTGTAGTGTCTATGTCTTACTATACGTCTCAGCGCGTCGTTCTGAAACTGTTGGAGCTCCTTCGCCCTGGCAGGTTTTACATTAGTATGTCTGTTTTAGTCTTTTGTAGTGTCTATGTCTTACTATACGTCTCAGCGCGTCGTTCTGAAACTGTTGGAGCTCCTTCGCCCTGGCAGGTTTTACATTAGTATGTCTGTTTTAGTCTTTTGTAGTGTCTATGTCTTACTATACGTCTCAGCGCGTCGTTCTGAAACTGTTGGAGCTCCTTCGCCCTGGCAGGTTTTACATTAGTATGTCTGTTTTAGTCTTTTGTAGTGTCTATGTCTTACTATACGTCTCAGCGCGTCGTTCTGAAACTGTTGGAGCTCCTTCGCCCTGGCAGGTTTTACATTAGTATGTCTGTTTTAGTCTTTTGTAGTGTCTATGTCTTACTATACGTCTCAGCGCGTCGTTCTGAAACTGTTGGAGCTCCTTCGCCCTGGCAGGTTTTACATTAGTATGTCTGTTTTAGTCTTTTGTAGTGTCTATGTCTTACTATACGTCTCAGCGCGTCGTTCTGAAACTGTTGGAGCTCCTTCGCCCTGGCAGGTTTTACATTAGTATGTCTGTTTTAGTCTTTTGTAGTGTCTATGTCTTACTATACGTCTCAGCGCGTCGTTCTGAAACTGTTGGAGCTCCTTCGCCCTGGCAGGTTTTACATTAGTATGTCTGTTTTAGTCTTTTGTAGTGTCTATGTCTTACTATACGTCTCAGCGCGTCGTTCTGAAACTGTTGGAGCTCCTTCGCCCTGGCAGGTTTTACATTAGTATGTCTGTTTTAGTCTTTTGTAGTGTCTATGTCTTACTATACGTCTCAGCGCGTCGTTCTGAAACTGTTGGAGCTCCTTCGCCCTGGCAGGTTTTACATTAGTATGTCTGTTTTAGTCTTTTGTAGTGTCTATGTCTTACTATACGTCTCAGCGCGTCGTTCTGAAACTGTTGGAGCTCCTTCGCCCTGGCAGGTTTTACATTAGTATGTCTGTTTTAGTCTTTTGTAGTGTCTATGTCTTACTATACGTCTCAGCGCGTCGTTCTGAAACTGTTGGAGCTCCTTCACCCTGGCAGGTTTTACATTAGTATGTCTGTTTTAGTCTTTTGTAGTGTCTATGTCTTACTATACGTCTCAGCGCGTCGTTCTGAAACTGTTGGAGCTCCTTCGCCCTGGCAGGTTTTACATTAGTATGTCTGTTTTAGTCTTTTGTAGTGTCTATGTCTTACTATACGTCTCAGCGCGTCGTTCTGAAACTGTTGGAGCTCCTTCGCCCTGGCAGGTTTTACATTAGTATGTCTGTTTTAGTCTTTTGTAGTGTCTATGTCTTACTATACGTCTCAGCGCGTCGTTCTGAAACTGTTGGAGCTCCTTCGCCCTGGCAGGTTTTACATTAGTATGTCTGTTTTAGTCTTTTGTAGTGTCTATGTCTTACTATACGTCTCAGCGCGTCGTTCTGAAACTGTTGGAGCTCCTTCGCCCTGGCAGGTTTTACATTAGTATGTCTGTTTTAGTCTTTTGTAGTGTCTATGTCTTACTATACGTCTCAGCGCGTCGTTCTGAAACTGTTGGAGCTCCTTCGCCCTGGCAGGTTTTACATTAGTATGTCTGTTTTAGTCTTTTGTAGTGTCTATGTCTTACTATACGTCTCAGCGCGTCGTTCTGAAACTGTTGGAGCTCCTTCGCCCTGGCAGGTTTTACATTAGTATGTCTGTTTTAGTCTTTTGTAGTGTCTATGTCTTACTATACGTCTCAGCGCGTCGTTCTGAAACTGTTGGAGCTCCTTCGCCCTGGCAGGTTTTACATTAGTATGTCTGTTTTAGTCTTTTGTAGTGTCTATGTCTTACTATACGTCTCAGCGCGTCGTTCTGAAACTGTTGGAGCTCCTTCGCCCTGGCAGGTTTTACATTAGTATGTCTGTTTTAGTCTTTTGTAGTGTCTATGTCTTACTATACGTCTCAGCGCGTCGTTCTGAAACTGTTGGAGCTCCTTCGCCCTGGCAGGTTTTACATTAGTATGTCTGTTTTAGTCTTTTGTAGTGTCTATGTCTTACTATACGTCTCAGCGCGTCGTTCTGAAACTGTTGGAGCTCCTTCGCCCTGGCAGGTTTTACATTAGTATGTCTGTTTTAGTCTTTTGTAGTGTCTATGTCTTACTATACGTCTCAGCGCGTCGTTCTGAAACTGTTGGAGCTCCTTCGCCCTGGCAGGTTTTACATTAGTATGTCTGTTTTAGTCTTTTGTAGTGTCTATGTCTTACTATACGTCTCAGCGCGTCGTTCTGAAACTGTTGGAGCTCCTTCGCCCTGGCAGGTTTTACATTAGTATGTCTGTTTTAGTCTTTTGTAGTGTCTATGTCTTACTATACGTCTCAGCGCGTCGTTCTGAAACTGTTGGAGCTCCTTCGCCCTGGCAGGTTTTACATTAGTATGTCTGTTTTAGTCTTTTGTAGTGTCTATGTCTTACTATACGTCTCAGCGCGTCGTTCTGAAACTGTTGGAGCTCCTTCGCCCTGGCAGGTTTTACATTAGTATGTCTGTTTTAGTCTTTTGTAGTGTCTATGTCTTACTATACGTCTCAGCGCGTCGTTCTGAAACTGTTGGAGCTCCTTCGCCCTGGCAGGTTTTACATTACCTTACATGGGTGCACCACGCAGCAGTGATGGCCTGATCGTGCTTTTATAAATCATCAATTATTATTTAATTTTTTTTTAAAATGCAATTATGTATAACGAGCTTGAAATCAATAATATTATCAAATAATATAACAAATATTTCACTTGGAACATAAATCTATAAATTATAAAGGCTATGGGGTAAAACATGTACGACTTTTAAAAACATTTTTAAATGTTTAAGAAAAATAAATTGTATTGTATTTTTTTTTTTTGACAAACTATATCAGTTTTATTGATGACTAGCCAGCCAGGCAGATTTTCCCGAACAGAACATACTAATCATATGGTATTAAAAATGTAGTTTTGTTAAAGATACGAGGAAAAGCAGCATTTATATTGTTTTCCTCCTATGTCTCTTCATTAATCAATTAGTGTATATTTGCTTTTAATCATATTTACTAATTATATTCAATCAGGAAATGAACATAATTAATATATTTAGCATTAAGGAAAGTATTAATATTTTAAATATTAATTTCTTCTTGCTTGTAAACAGAAAATATAAATATAAATGATAAAGTATAAAACAATCAAGACTCACCAGACCACTGAGAAGATAGTGGTAAGTTCTCTTCCCCATCGTGATGTCTCTCACGTGCGCTATCACAATTTCCTTTGCCATTTCTGTCGGGCAATCAAGAACCACGTACTTGTTGCCCCATCTGCAAATTAAAAAAAATAAATCTTATAAATTAAATGTATTTAAATTGTTATAACATTTAGACTAAAGAACAATCATCGATGTAATTAAGAGTGAAGCACACTCGGAATCATAAAGATTGGTGAAAAATTATTTTGCAGAGGTCCCAAGTGCTAGTGGCACCTAGTGAAAAATGTCTACTAGGAATGGATTTTCCGCAGTAAAATATTGGAATTCCTATTAATACAGTATTTCTTTTAAATTATACCTTCTCCTGGATTGTACGACATTTTGATTACTTCTGTGTGAAAAAAAAAAAAAAAATGTGATATTTTATTTTAATTTAAATGGGTGAGCTTTGAATATACATATATTGGGTTGTACCGCATGAAATGTCCGTTTTAAAGGTAAATGATTTTTATTAAAAATACGATATGAAAACAAGATAATTTTATTCGAAGTATTTACTTTCTTTTTCTACACATTTTTCCCAACATGATACCAACTTTTTTATTATCGAACTGAAAAACTCTGAGCTTTGAAGTGAACCAAAATCTGAAAACGCACTTTTCACTTGATCATCATTTTCAAAAAAATTTCCTTTGACGAAGTTGTGTAAATTCCTGAACAGGTGGTAATCTGATGGAGACATGTCGGCAGAATATGGTGGGTGCGGAAGAACTTCGTAGCCCAGTTCTTTCAATTTTTTAACTTTATGTTTTGAAACATGGGATCTTGCTGCCGCTCAGTGAGATCATGAGGTACCCATGTTTCGAGCTTTTTTACTTTCCCAATACACTTTAAATATCTGAAAACGGTAGCTGCACTTGCATTTAGTTGTGCTGAGAGTCCTTTAACTGTTTGGTAGGGGTTTCCTTCTACTACGAACGGAGGTCTTCTTCGGGACAAGTTTTCCAAGTCGGTATTGTTTGTTTATTTATTTAACGTCACTTTTATGCAACTATGGCTAATCGGACGATGCTACAGTGGGAGTCCTAAATTTTGCCTATCCAGGTTTTATTAGGATAGGGATCTTTAACGAGTACCTGAGATCGCACAGGCTCGGGACCACCTTTTAACGTTCCCTCCTAAGGACGGCATAACTAAGGATTTTTTACTCTCATTAAAAAATCCTAGGACCACCTGCGGGTTTGAACCATGTGACCTTTGGCATAGGAGGCTGTTGTGCTAACCACCTAGCTACAAGTGATCCCACTTCAGGCCATTAATCGTCTCACAAAATTGTTATTGTTATTGTATAGTACATGGGGTCTTGCTGCCGCTGAGTGAGATCATGGTACCCATGTATCGAGCTTTTTTACTTTCCTAATACACTTTAAATGTCTGGAAATGTTAGATGCACTTGCATTTAGTTGTGCTGAGAGTCCTTTAACTGTTTGGTAGGGGTTTCCTTCTACTTTATGTTTGAGGACATCGTTTTATATTACAGACGGAGGTCTTCCTCGGGGCAATTTTTCCAACTCGGTATCCCCAGCTGAAAACTTAGCAAACCGACGGCGAACGGTCCGTTCATTAACACTCCCTTCTCCAAACACTACTTTCATATCTTTACTATTTTCTAGAAAACTGCTCTAACGATTTTGATAAATTTGTCTGTATATATTTAATTGCAACTCATTTATAAAAATAATAAAGATAAAACCAACCAATTATATTCATTGACCAAGTACGTCAGAAATCAAAGTCCAGTAAGTACATTTATTTGAAACGATTAATTGTCTCATATTGTAATAAAACAGAAACAAACTTCAACTTCGAAACAATCTAGACATCAACTAGAAATAATAATTGAGACGTTGATTTCCAAAAGGTACTATATCCATTCTAGGAAATTTTACAGGAAGTGCGAAAATCTCTCATTACTATATTATAAAAACAGATAATTTGGGTCTTTTTGCATAAAAATTTAGAATTATTTTTTTACTATAATAATAACATCATATTAAAGTTATGAAATGATTATTTTTTTTTAATGATTTGGAACGAAAATAAATGCGTAATTAGTACTTTTAGAAAATGACCGCATTTCTAAATCACGTTTTTTAAGGACTTGAGAATTCATTAGATAACATCAAATAGAATATTTAGATACAACTAAATTATGAGAAAACAAATATGACAAAAAATCAATTTCGTAAAAAATATCCTTTTGGAAATCAACGTCTCAATTGATGATCAGGTTAAATGAGTTAATTGTGAGGGTGAATGATTAAGGAAATATATAGTCATACATAAAATATTGTTGAAGATAATGTAAAAGGACGAAAACCATAATTACTTAGGCTATTTTATTATTGATTTATATTCATGATTGAATGAATGAATGAATAAAGCCTTTATTGCAAGGATAACATTTAAAATTACAATATTTACTTTTAGTTCTAAAATAATTTCTGATATAATCTACTACAATATTTATATTTATATGGAATATTAAAGAAAAGGTTTTTTCTAGGTTTTTTCCTTAACCTAGTATTATATATAATCGATATGATTACATTTTTGGCATATTGTCTCTCTAAAACCACACAACAGTGCTCATATAATTGTAATAAATCAAATAAAATAGTTGTACATCATTACAATTTCTTTTCAAGAACACAAACACCTACCAAATGTGAACTTTTAATGTATTTCATGGAGGTAGGTTAAAGGAATTTTCGTGATGCGCTTACAGGACTTCATTATATTTTTTTTTTTTATTCGAGGAAAAAATCTGCAATTTATTCTAGAATAACAAGGGCCCTCCCCCTTCCAGAAATCTCGAGTTTCTGGATAGGCCGAAGCTTGCTTGGCTATTCCTAATTTATGCAAGATCGGATCACGGAAGTAATTATTTTCAAGACATTTAGGATAAGGCAAGGTGTGGGCTTTAGTTTTAATAACCAGCCTTGGTCGAGTAAACGAAATGATTGTATTTATTTATCTTTAGGCTTGTAATATATATTTTTGCATTTCTTTTATTTATTTTATTATATATATATTTTTTTTTATATTTTCCTTATTCATCAATTTTTAGAAATTTCAGCTGTAAATTACCGTAATTTTTACTTTAATTAAACATCTTTAATTCAACGTATAAAACATGAAAAATACTTCTAATTGAAAAATACAATGGTTTATTATTTATAAATAACTATATTAGGGTATAACTGTTTATAGACAGTTAACTAAATGAAAACCAATAAAGAATTCAAAGGGAAATGCCACTGCCAATTTCAAAACATTCTTTTTTTCTTATTTTAGGAATTTTATTTGTCGATCGGGCAACACTTATCTTTTTGGTATTTATTTATCAATTCCAACAAACGGATTTTGGATTCGTTATTCTATGTATCTCGAAACGAAAGACCTTAACTTTTGAGAGGGAGAAAATTTTTTTTTTGGATCGAATACAAAAGTTACTTATTGAAAAGAATAAACAAGAAAACAATAAAATATTTACTGGAAGGAATTAGTCTGGGTGGCGGTCATTAAATGAGACAACTAGATAGTGTCAACTATTTATTGTTTGCCATTTAGTTGTTTCATTTAATGACCGCCACCGGGACTTATTCCTTCCAGTGATTCTCAACGGTCAACTAATTACATCCACAATGATAAAAAGAACACGGGAACAACAAAAAGATACATCCTCCTCAACTCTCCACCGCAGCGCCAGAATACAAAATCGCAAGCAGGACCTACTATCTACATCTCAACAACAGCAGGCATTCTCATCTCAACAAGCCATCACTTCTACACCTCCAGCTCTGATGATGACCCACAAAGGGGGTCGAAACGTTGGCAAACAATAAATAGTTGAAACTATTTAGTTGTTTCATTTAATGACCGCCACCGGGACTTATTCCTTCCAGTGATTCTCAACGGTCAACTAATTACATCCACAATGATGAAAAGAACACGGGAACAACAAAAAGATACATCCTCCTCAACTCACCGCCGCAGCGCCAGAATACAAAATCGCAAGCAGGACATACTATCTACATCTCAACAACAGCAGGCACTCTCATCTCAACAAGCCATCACTTCTACACCTCCAGCCCTGAAGATGACCCACAAAGGGGGTCGAAACGTTGGCAAACAATAAATAGTTGAAACTATTTAGTTGTTTCATTTAATGACCGCCACCGGGACTTATTCCTTCCAGTGATTCTCAACGGTCAACTAATTACATCCACAATGATGAAAAGAACACGGGAACAACAAAAAGATACATCCTCCTCAACTCTCCACCGCAGCGCCAGAATACAAAATCGCAAGCAGGACATACTATCTACATCTCAACAACAGCAGGCACTCTCATCTCAACAAGCCATCACTTCTACACCTCCAGCCCTGATGATGACCCACAAAGGGGGTCGAAACGTTGGCAAACAATAAATAGTTGAAACTATTTAGTTGTTTCATTTAATGACCGCCACCGGGACTTATTCCTTCCAGTGATTCTCAACGGTCAACTAATTACATCCACAATGATGAAAAGAACACGGGAACAACAAAAAGATACATCCTCCTCAACTCTCCACCGCAGCGCCAGAATACAAAATCGCAAGCAGGACATACTATCTACATCTCAACAACAGCAGGCACTCTCATCTCAACAAGCCATCACTTCTACACCTCCAGCCCTGAAGATGACCCACAAAGGGGGTCGAAACGTTGGCAAACAATAAATAGTTGAAACTATTTAGTTGTTTCATTTAATGACCGCCACCGGGACTTATTCCTTCCAGTGATTCTCAACGGTCAACTAATTACATCCACAATGATGAAAAGAACACGGGAACAACAAAAAGATACATCCTCCTCAACTCTCCACCGCAGCGCCAGAATACAAAATCGCAAGCAGGACATACTATCTACATCTCAACAACAGCAGGCACTCTCATCTCAACAAGCCATCACTTCTACACCTCCAGCCCTGAAGATGACCCACAAAGGGGGTCGAAACGTTGGCAAACAATAAATAGTTGAAACTATTTAGTTGTTTCATTTAATGACCGCCACCGGGACTTATTCCTTCCAGTGATTCTCAACGGTCAACTAATTACATCCACAATGATGAAAAGAACACGGGAACAACAAAAAGATACATCCTCCTCAACTCTCCACCGCAGCGCCAGAATACAAAATCGCAAGCAGGACATACTATCTACATCTCAACAACAGCAGGCACTCTCATCTCAACAAGCCATCACTTCTACACCTCCAGCCCTGAAGATGACCCACAAAGGGGGTCGAAACGTTGGCAAACAATAAATAGTTGAAACTATTTAGTTGTTTCATTTAATGACCGCCACCGGGACTAATTCCTTCCAGTGATTCTCAACGGTCAACTAATTACATCCACAATGATGAAAAGAACACGGGAACAACAAAAAGATACATCCTCCTCAACTCACCGCCGCAGCGCCAGAATACAAAATCGCAAGCAGGACATACTATCTACATCTCAACAACAGCAGGCACTCTCATCTCAACAAGCCATCACTTCTACACCTCCAGCCCTGAAGATGACCCACAAAGGGGGTCGAAACGTTGGCAAACAATAAATAGTTGAAACTATTTAGTTGTTTCATTTAATGACCGCCACCGGGACTTATTCCTTCCAGTGATTCTCAACGGTCAACTAATTACATCCACAATGATGAAAAGAACACGGGAACAACAAAAAGATACATCCTCCTCAACTCTCCACCGCAGCGCCAGAATACAAAATCGCAAGCAGGACATACTATCTACATCTCAACAACAGCAGGCACTCTCATCTCAACAAGCCATCACTTCTACACCTCCAGCCCTGAAGATGACCCACAAAGGGGGTCGAAACGTTGGCAAACAATAAATAGTTGAAACTATTTAGTTGTTTCATTTAATGACCGCCACCGGGACTTATTCCTTCCAGTGATTCTCAACGGTCAACTAATTACATTCACAATGATGAAAAGAACACGGGAACAACAAAAAGATACATCCTCCTCAACTCTCCGCCGCAGCGCCAGAATAAAAAATCGCAAGCAGGACATACTATCTACATCTCAACAACAGCAGGCACTCTCATCTCAACAAGCCATCACTTCTACACCTCCAGCCCTGAAGATGACCCACAAAGGGGGTCGAAACGTTGGCAAACAATAAATAGTTGAAACTATTTAGTTGTTTCATTTAATGACCGCCACCGGGACTTATTCCTTCCAGTGATTCTCAACGGTCAACTAATTACATTCACAATGATGAAAAGAACACGGGAACAACAAAAAGATACATCCTCCTCAACTCACCGCCGCAGCGCCAGAATACAAAATCGCAAGCAGGACATACTATCTACATCTCAACAACAGCAGGCATTCTCATCTCAACAAGCCATCACTTCTACACCTCCAGCCCTGATGATGACCCCCAAAGGGGGTCGAAACGTTGGCTAACAATAAATAGTTGAAACTATTTAGTTGTTTCATTAAATGACCACCACCCGGACTAATTAATTCCAGAAATTCTCAACGGTCAACTAATTATTGGGATGTTTCACATGAAATGTCCGTTTTTATAGTTTCTGGAATACAGTTTCTGGATTTTGCAGGTCTCTGTTGTTTTCTTCCTAATGTTTACGTATTTAAAGTAAACAGTTACTTATCCTCTACCTTTATATTATAAACATTAGCTTCCCAATCAATTACCCGCTTTTTAGTATACCTCCAAATGCGAACATGGAATCACGCGATTTTCGAGTAAAATTTTTGTACGAGTTCAAACTCGGCCATTCAGCAGCTGAGGCCGCTAGAAATATTTGCAAAGCGCTTGGAGAAGGGAGTGTAAATGAACGGACCGTTCGCCGTTTGTTTGCTAAGTTTTCAGCTGGGGATACCGACTTGGAAAAATTGCCCCGAGGAAGACCTCCGTCCGTAATAGACAACGATGTCCTCAAACATAAAGTAGAAGGAAACCCCTACCAAACAGTTAAAGGACTCTCAGCACAACTAAACTCAAGTGCATCTAACATTTCAAGACATTTAAAGTGTATTAGGAAAGTAAACAAGCTCGATACATGGGTACCTCATGATCTCACTCAGCGGCAGCAGGACCCCATGTTTCAAAACATAAAGTTCAAAAATTGAAAGAACTGGGCTACGAAGCTCTTCCGCACCCACCATATTCTCCTGACTTGTCTCCAGTAGATTACCACCTGTTCAGGAATTTAGACAACTTCGTCAAAGGAAAATTTTTTGAAAATGATGATCAAGTGAAAAGTGCGTTTTCAGATTTTGGTTAACTTTAAAGCTCAGAGTTTTTCAGTTCGATAATAAAAAAGTTGGTATCATGTTGGGAAAAATGTGTAGAAAAATAAGGTAAATACTTGGAATAAAATTATCTTGTTTTCATATCGTATTTTTAATAAAAATCCTTTACCTTGAAAACGGACATTTCGTGCGGCACAACCCAATATATCCACAGTAATAAAACATTTAGTATAAAATGTATGGTTATATCTTATATTGAGGGTACCTGCTGATAGGCATTTTGTTTTTTAGTCATTGACATACAATTTTGATGTATGCGGAATAAAGAAAAACTGAAAACCAGTATTAATAAGAAATCTTTGTTTATCAATCAACAGACGGTTGTTGTTGGTAGTTGAAAATAATGGAAAAAACAGACACTATTATTCTAAAGAGTTTAATTTATAATTATTAAGTTTTTAAATGGCATTTAATAAGTGTGCACTTTTATTAGACCACTTAAATTTCATTTTAAAAAATATATATAAATTTTGGTATCGTTAAACTAAAATTTAATTATATTTTTAAAAGCCTAATATTTATTTATTCTTAATCTATCACATTCAGAACATAATTAGTCATAAAACTACAGAAATTGGGTGTGCACTTTTTTTTGTCCAGTTGTGTATCGCTTCACCGGTTTCCATTATATTATTTGTAATTAATTACTAATTATAATTGATACGTATATAATATGTATTGATACAAAGAAGCAAAACTAATGTTTATATGTACGATAATAATCTGTTGTTGAAAAGGGATAAATAAGTTTTCCATAATTTGTGATTTCCTCAAGAAACTGCAAAATATTTTTCCGATAAAGGTTAAATAAATAATACATATACACATGAGACAAAAGCTTTGAAAGCGTTGGTTGTACAGAATAAAAGGGTTGGATCCAAAACATGGAACCTGATTCAAAGAGCTCCTTTAGATTCTGTCATGCTACCAGTATAAGAGCAATAGTTCTTTATAGGATTGGAGAAATGTGACAATGACGCCAGTTTCAGAACGAAGAAAACCTCAACTATTTCACGGGACAACTTTTTTTTTCCTTTTTATTTTTTCGCATTCTCTTTACTTTCTTTGTATCTCTATAATATCAGACGTGGAACGACAATACCATACATTTCAATGATATTTAATATAAAGTTTTTTGTTTCATGCTTCATAAATTGTTTATAAGGCAGCATGTATAGTGGCATAAATGTTAATGGAAGGAAAATAGAATTATTATCATATACTGACAAAATCACATTGTTAGCTACTGACCCTAAAATTTCTAAATTAATGATCTTGAAAAATATTGTCAAATGTGTGTAATATATAGGACAATTTGAGTAAGTCTGAAATTCTAATTTTCAGAAATGGGGGAGGTAAGCATGGCCGAAACGAAAATGTTTTTTCAAACACCAAGCAATAGAAGTAGTGAATAAATATAAATATTTAAGTATTATTTTTGCACTTAAACTATCATTAAGATTTTTTTTTTTTAATTGCAACAGAAGCTATTAAAAGCTAAAATTTCAATAAACTCTATAATACATTTTTTTCAATTAAACAATAGGATACCCTATTGATTGTTGTGTATCTGAAAGCTTATGGCTTCATAGCGCCATTTTCATATGTAACCATATCTTTTGTTTTCATAAAAAATAAATTGTATAAAACTTTTGTTTTCTCTTTTCACCATATATATATATAATATTGCTTGGTCAGTTCTCGACTGTTGATAATTTAAGTTTCTATTGTTCAGAATTGTTAGTGTCTTAAATAGGTAGACATATGTGTAGAAAACAAAATTTGAAAGAACACTGAGTGTATATGTATATTATATATATATATATATATATATATATATATATATATATATATATATAAAATTGTCCTTAAAAACGTTAAATATACAACATAATATATTCTCAAAGTTAAAAACATGTTAAACAATAAAATACCGTATTTCATGAATAACGAAGTTATTGAAAAAACGTTTTCATAACAAATGATTTTAAAATACTTGCAGTAAAACATAATAATACAATAGATATTCGATTCAATGATGAAAATAAATTGACATTAATCCTTTTGATTTTAGAATTATTTGGTTAAGTATTTTGGATGTTATGGTAAAATCAGTGAGTGAGTGACCTATGTTTGACTTTTACATAATTTGTGAAATTGGACAGATCAGTTCCGGACGGATAGTCTTTAAGACCACATTTCTGTTTTTTATGTATTGTAATAGTCTTTATTATTATATGCTAAAAGATTTTTTTTTTAATATTCATCTATCCATCTAAATCTAAAATTTGGCAAACTCTTCTTAAAAGTCAATAAATCTAGGTCTAGGTTAAGCAAGGAGCAAAAGGTCCAAGTGTATTAATATCCATTTTATTCCTTTTGGTCAAAGGACTTTTTGATAAGAATGTTATTACAAGTGATGTCGCTCATAAAGAACTCAACTCGAGAATATAATAAGCAGTTCAAAAAGGCCTTGGCGAAATTAAATATCTTTTAGTGGCAAAGGGAGGCTTGAGATTTAGATGAACCCACTCACCATCAAGCTCCTCGCTTATTTTGAGCTTTATTAATTCTTTAGTCGTTTCACCGCATTTTCGGTTATTGACCAGTATGATTAATATATGTATATTAGCTGAGTAATACTAGTTTATCAAATATCGTTAAACGTAAACTCCTCGAGTCAGATTCTTCATTTACATTTCCCCAACAAGGTCATTTCTAAAAACTAGAGCTTCCTTAGAGGTATTTCGCACGCAATTTACGTCATCAGGTTCCACTAAAATTAAAATATATATCTGGATATATGTGGTACATACATCTCTCCGCATCCCTTCATTTTTACCTCGCTCATACCCAATATGTCCAAGGTATGTTTCCTCTTCAACAATTTCCACCTCCTTACCAGTAAAAGTTCTTATATTCCACGTAGTAAGTCTTAAATCCTTTTCAGCGCCGCGTCGTAACCGTTTTGACTGATTAAATCCGTTGTTCATACTTTGAATCAAATAATCACTTTCGGGTGATTAGCCCCGTAAAAGAGATTCCGTGAGCTGGGAACAACAGCAACCATTTTTTTTTATTGTTAATATTTATTTATTGGAATTTTCAACTCTATAAAAAGTAATACAACAAGTAAATTTGAATGAAATATAAAAAGGCTTGAAGCACATGTAGAGAAGCTTCCCAATGGAAGCTCTCTAATAATATTCTAAACCAGAAGATCCCGGGGCCATCTCCTTTTCAGACGCTTCGGAAGATTGTCAGGAATTGAAAAGGAAGAAAGGATGAAACGAAAGGATTAGGGTGGGAATGGAGTTTGTCATGGAAGGATTGATACCTCGTACGGGCCAAATCAGCAACATATGGGACATTAAGGTCTTTATGGATGAGTTTGTTGGTGACAAAGTAAGGATCATTGAGGATTTTACGAAGGATTTTGGACTGTAGAGATTGGATAAGAGAATAATTCGATGGTTTAGTAGAGCCCCAGAGCTCAACTCCGTAAGTCCATATCGGTCTTATGATCGTCATGTAGATGAGTCTTTTGTAGTTAAGTGGAAGATTAGAACGTTTGTCTAGTAAGTGTTAAAGAAGTTGAAAACGCCGTGCAGCTTCTTGTCGTTTCAGTCTTGTATGAGGGTTCCAAGTAAGGCGTTTGTCAAGGTGTAGTCCTAGATATCGGATCTGTTCAACCGTGACAAGATGAGTATTATTGAAGGAGACAGTAGGGTAGGATGTCATAGGTTTACGACGAAGGGTAAAGGTAATTTGTTTGGATTTGTTGGAATTTATTTTAATTCTCCAGTTCTGACACCATACCTTAAGGTCTCTGAGGTGGAATTGGAGAGTTTGAGAGGCAATAGTTGGATCAGTATTGACAGATAACACACAAGTGTCATCAGCATAGGCAGAAAGGAAGGTGTTAGGATGGGTTGGAATATCAGCCGTATAAACTGTGTAAAGGATGGGTCCTAGGATACTACCTTGAGAGACACTAGCAGAATGGCTAAAAATGGATGAATATGAATTATTATGATTGATTTTGAAGGATCTGCCAGTGAGGTAGGACTGGATAATAAGGAAGTATGTAGGGGGGAGGAATTGGCGGAGCTTGTAAAGCAATCCCGGCACCCATTTTTAAATTTAGGGAGTCCTTGCAATTAAAATGATTGTAGGATGTTTTCAACGAAATAAAATTTTGCGGAACACTTTATCCGATCATCCTAATCGCTTTTATTATTAATGATTATAATAATCCGAAGTAATACGAATTTTACAATTGAATAGATATCACTTAAGCAACTAAAATAGCTACTAGAAATCCAGTAGTGTAACCATAAATGCAATAGGACAGTTTTATTGGTTCCCATTTAAATAATTTTACGTCTGTTTTTTTTGCTTTGAAGATGTTTTGCTGTGTTGTTGCTACTACACTGCAATTATTGTAGCCCGGAGTAGAGGGGAACTTTAAAAGTGTGAAAAGCAACAAGAGATTTATGTAGATACATAACTACATTTTTGGAGAACCGACGTAGAGGGCAATGTATGAGGGAGCCAATAGGGGCAGCTGGGATCGGTTTATCTTCATAGAGGCTCCTCCACTTAGAGGGAACATCAGTCGGCTGCCTTTGTATATATTACCCTTTTACTCTCCGCCTATCAGCTCTTCTGTTATAAACTTTTGTTCCGCGGCTATACGTACACCCTCTGCAAACAATACCTTATACTTGTATGGTGGCTAGTATAAAAACAGACGCCCTTTACTTTTTTTTTTTTTTTTTTTTTTTTTTTTTTTTTTTTTTTTTTTTTTTTTTTTTTTTAAGAATTTAGTCGATTTAAAGACTTAAAGGTACAATTCCTTAAAGTACATAATGTTCAAAAATGATTATATGAGACGTTGATTTCCAAAAGCTACTGAAGGACATTCCTTACAAAATCTACTAAAATTCCTTATTTATTTATTGAGATACATTACAATTTGTTTCTATATGAACATTAGTAATAGTGATATAATATCCCATTCACACAATATGTACAGTATACAATGATTAACTCAAATTAAATAAAATATGATGCATATACAAAATAAAAAAACAAGCAACAACCCGTAATTAAGAAAAATACTAATAAATATAAATAAATGATATATATATATATATATATATATATATATATATATATATATATATATATATATATAGAATTAAATAATAATAAATATAAAAACAAAACGAATCAAAACATCAACCTATAATTGAGATAGATAAAAAGTTGGCAAATAAATAAACATCATACAAACAAACATAACTATATACAATATATACAAGTGCTATAGGGACCCCAGACTGGGCTTTTCTCTCCACTTGTGGAGGACAAGGCGGAATCCAAGAGATCCTAGCGTCTCGCTCTAAGCCGCGTCATTGGTGTGACTCAGTGGAGGCCGAACTAGGGCGCAATAGCCACAACTTTGTAATCTAATGATTTAAAAAAAAAAAACCTGTACCACTACAACCCATGAAGGGTCTTGGGCTCAGTACATACAGAGATTCGTACTGTTTCTAGGCCAACGGCAGTGCAATGAGGTGATTAGTCCTTAATCACGCTCAGCCGCCAGGTTTTTCCCCAATTAATTTGAGTACCCACTTTATAGAGGCTGGGTCTGCCCCAGAAGGGTCTCCATACCCTATGGTCGCCCCCCGACTGAATTAACAGAATAAATAATATTCCGCCACAGGCGGGATTCGAACCCAGGACCCGGAGCACAGCAGACTAGTGCTCTATCCACTAGACCACGCCGCTCCCAATCTAATGATTTAGTGATATCTAAATCTGCCATCCATTAAAAATCTTTAAAAACGTATATACATTTTTTTTATTGATTTATTTATTCGAATTTACAACTGTATAACAAGTAATACATCAAGTAAATTTGAATAAAATATAAAATGGCATGAAACACAATGAAATATAAAAAAGCACTCTAAAAATTTTATAAACTAGAAGATCTTGGGGCCATCTCCTTTTCAGAAGCCTCGGAGGATTGTCAGGAATTGAAGAGGAAGAAAGGGTTGAAACGAAAGGATTAGGGTGGGTAGGAAGTAAATTCCAAAACATAATAAAAAAAATCTAGTGCGCGCAACACATGACTTTCACTTACTGCCATTATTTATATCAATTTAACAATTTTTAAACAAATTTATAAACGGAAATAAATTGTTAAAGAACTATTTAAATTGGATTTAAATAGAAACACGTGTTTTATTGTTTGTTTGTTTATTTATTTAACGTCACTTTATGCTACTATGGCTAATCGGACGATGCTACAGTGTGAGTCCTAAATTTTGCCTATCCAGGTTTAATTAGGATAGGGATCTTTAACGAGTACCTGACATCACACAGGCTCGGGAACACCTTTTAACGTCCCCTCCGAAGGACGCCGTAACTAAGGATCACCTGCGGGTTTGAACTCGTGACCTTTAGCATAGGAGGCTGTTACGCTAGCCACCCAGCCACAAGTGATCCCAGGTGTTTTATTAAATGATCTATTATATTAATATATACGACAGTCAGTTTGTTTTATCGGCTTTTTATCACTCTCTGTTACCTTTTAAAATAGTATGTATAGGATAATATTTTCTCAAATCTTTAGCATTCCAACGGTATACTAGGGGTACTCACTACGTTTGCTATAGCATACTATTTGTGTTATTTTGCTAAACTCGTCGAGTTTCTACAGTTATTTCCTGTATAAAATTGATGGGTTTAGCACAATAGCACAAATAGCATGCTATAGCAAACGTAGTGAGTACCCCTATTATACAATGTATATTACTGTTCTTATGTTCAAAAACAAAAAAAATAGTTATCTCGTTTAGTTGAGTATCGAATCCGTTCAACTTACATATCTACCTGTTTTTTTAGCAATGCTAATCAGAAGATATGGTTATTTTTTCGAATCCACAAAATTAAAGGTACTTTAGAGGAAGAAATTTTAAAATATTGCCATTTACGCCTTGTCAGACTGTTTTAATCAGAATGAAACCTACATGACAATAAAACCAATCAAATTTTACATCGACATAGCGAGTTTAATCAAAATCGTTGGAGCTGTTTTTGAAAAAATCGTAAAACGGTGCAAAATGCATAGTATAAAGTGCCTCTTTTGGTTGGCTGATTTTGATGAAAAAATGTATGTAACATATCGGGCCTATAGTTGTCTTAAATATAAAATTTCACACACACACACACACACACAGACCTTTTTGCGGGACTTGGTCATTTGGACTCAGGAGACCCTAAAACGTGTATTTCCATTGAAAACTGAAATTCGAAAAAATTCACGATCGCAATACTTTTCCTTATTAAATATTTCATATATAAGTGAGTGAAAGTAAGAGGGTTTGAAACCAAATCCTATATGGTCAGTAGATGTAAAATTATTTACAAAATGATGTGAATTTGAGATGCTCTAGAAAGATAACAAAATAAAATAATTTCTGTAAACTCTTTTCTCAGATTTTGCATTGAGTGTTCACGAAAGACTTTTATCATCAACAGCTTCCGTTTATTTAATATTTGTAAAAATAGTGCTTCTGCTACTTGTGCAATTACCTCTTCTCTTTCCTTCTCATATTTTATGCACCTGAATGAAATGTTGCGCGGGTCTTCAGGGACATTGCATGTTGCAAAATTGCCATAATTTTCTAGTTTCATCTAGTTTAGATATTTGTTCGCACAACCATGGTTAGTACGCAGCCTTACTAAGTGTGCGATTTCTTTGCAATCAAGATGCTGGTTCATTAAGACCATGGTATCAGGCTCACAGTCGGCTGGGTTTGATAAATTATTAATGAACATAATAAAGACTTTAGTTATCAGTAATGTTGTAAGAGGAAGGTTATAGTGAATGTTATTGCACTATATCCTTACAAAAAGTACTATATCTAACTTTTATCCCGAAAATTACTTTATCCATGTTTCATTCATAAAAGCACTATATCGACGTTTCATTTCTAAAACTATTGTATTCCATATTGTATTGCTATAAATTCATGGACAAAAAGCAATAATTTCGTTAAAAAGTTGTTTCCACAGTAAAAAATCAAATTTTGGTTTTAATAATTGACCTATAATAATAATAATAATAGGCTTACCGAACCCGAAGGTTCGATGCCGATACCACCAAACTTCGCCTGCACAGACTCGTCCAATGTTCACCGGTCAAGCCCAAGCCCCCGAGACCAGCCTTAATGCAATCCTCCCATCGACGCCATTTGAGTCTCCGCGATGCTATCAACTCAATTATATTCACAGGGTACAAACTCCGCAATTCCGCGTTGTGCAACCTTCTAAACTCCCTAGTGGCCGCATCCCTCTTCGGACCAAATATTTTACGCGGTACCTTATTCTCGAAAACCTTAAGCCGTTGTTCATCCTTCAAAGTAAGCGGCCACGTTTCGCATCCGTAAAGAACCGTTGGAAGAATAATAGTTTTATAAATTCTAACCTTTAAGTTTTTAGACAGAAGCCGCGAGCTAAGCAATTTAGCAACTGAATAATAACACGCATTTCCCACCTTTAAACGGGACATTATTTCTTCCTGGATTTCATTTTTTCTTGTTATCATTGAACCTAAATACTTGAATTTCTCAACGTGTTCAAAAGTATGACCTGAAATATTAATATCATTAAGATCGCCACCATTTCTGCAACTAATCATATATTTCGTGTTATCGGTATTTAATTCGAGACCTATTTGTTTACCGGTTTTTATTAACACACTTGTATTTAGTTGTATAGTTTCCGTGTCTTCACCCAGTAGTACCAAATCATCGGAATACCCCAAAACCGGAATCTTGTCACCCATATTTAAGCCTTTCTCGGTACTCATAACCTTTTTAATTGACCTATTAAATGATATAATATTAGAAATGAGTAACCGTTCAAATAAACGTAAGAACAACGCTTAACAAGACTTTAAAATCGCTAAATTTAATAAAAATGGGCATACCTTATTTAGCTAACTGTTTACTACGAAATAATTTACTCAAGTTACTCCAATGCAATTTTCAAACAACTCCATCGGGTGCAAAATAAAATAAAGATTCTTCATACTAAGAAAGTAATGCTGTTGAGAGAAACTCGGGGCTAAGTTAACTTAAGTAATAACTTATATGTCGGCTGGATTCTTTTGGGAGATGAAAAAGTTTTTACTTCAGAAAAGTTCCACTTTTTCATAATCTCCGAAATTCAACTCCTCCGTGGAGGTTTACTTGCTCTGTTTTTTATTCAGTTTGAGTAAAACGAGAAAAGTATAATTTCATTCGAATGAATATACCGGAAAAAAAGTACTTTATACATCTTCATCGAGGCTTATTCAGTTACAATTTTTTTTATTTTATTTTTTTTATTTATTTATTGAGATATATTACAATTTGTTTCTATAGTATAATATATATTATATATATATATATATATATATATATATATATATATATATATATATATATATATACAAAATAGAAAAACAAACAACAACCTATAATTGAGATAAATACAAATAAATGAAATAATAAATACGAATAAATAATATACATAGAATTAAATAATAATAAATATAAAAACAAAACGTCAACCTATAATTGAGATAAATAAAAAGTTGGCAAATAAATAAACTTCATACAAACAAACATAACTATATACAATATATATATATATATATATATATATATATATATTATATATATATATATATATATATATATATATATATATGCAACTGCTATAGGGACCCCAATACAATAAAGAAAAAAAAAAAAGATCTTATCAAGGATCACTTTTTTTGTTCACATGTAGAGATTCATGTTGGTGAAGCAAAAGAAAACATGATAGAAAGAAGTATATGAAACAAAAAAAAATACCTTAAATATAAATGTATAATTATAGGAATTATAATGAGATTGAAATTCTAATTCTTCGTAATGCATTTTCTAATAACATTTTTTTCATGGTCTTATGACTGGGCTTTTTTTTTCTCTAAAAAAAAAACAGTAATACAGCACACCAGTAATATTTGTGAAGCTTGAAGGCGTCAGTCAAGAATGCGTTTGTTAATAATGTTTAGTGCTATTTATAATCGTCTTCATCTTTGAAACCAGATCAGGTGATAATTCATTAATAGATTTTAACTACATATATAAGTTATATGTACCTTTTTTTTTTTTTTCTCTCTAGCGCGACAGATCGTGTAGGCCCTTGGCCGCGTGGTGTAATCACTTGAGAGAATTTACCCACGTTTCTCGATGAGGTCTTATAAGGTAGGATCATCAATCCCTACGCTAATTTTTGCGAATGGCCACCATTAGGCTGGCGGGTCTCACATACCAGGGAAGAGGCTGTGGGTGAATCCCCATTTTGTTATATTGCTTATAAAAGTCCAGTCGGTAATGGGATTTGAACTCGCAACCTTTAGCATGAGAGACTAGCGCGCTAGCCATTCAGCCACGGGCTCCACACTTGCTTTCGCAGTGCATGGTAAAGGAACGATCACTCATTATTGATATAAGCCAATCCATTCGAAATCGTCCAGACCACGCAGCTAAATTATTTTGATTTTCATGATTATACCAGTTATACCAGTAAAGAACTTCGTAGCCCAGTTCTTTCAATTTTTGCACGGTATGTTTTAAAACATGGGGTCTTGATCATGAGGTACCAATGTATCGAGCTTTTTTACTTTCCCAATACACTTTAATTGTCTGGAAACACTAGATGCACTTGCATTTAGTTGTGCTGAGAGTCCTTTAACTGTTTAGTAGGGGGTTTCCTTCTACTGTATGTTTGAGTACATCGTTGTCTATTACGGACGGAGGTATTCCTCGGGGCAAGTTTTCCATGTCGGTATCCCCAGCTGAAAAATTAGCAAACCAACGGCGAATGGTCCGTTCATTAACACTCCCTTCCCCAAACGCCTTGCAAATATTTCTAGCGGCCTCAGCTGCTGAATGGCCGAGTTTAAACTCGTACAAAAATATTACTCGACAATCGCGTGTTTCCATGTTCATATTTGGAGGTATACTAAAAAGTGGGTAATTGATTGGGAAGCTAATGTTTATAATACAAAGGTAGAGGATCAGTAACTGTTTACTTTAAATATGTAAACATTCGGAAGAAAACAACAGAGACCTGCAAAATCCTTTATGTACTTCAGAAACTATAAAAACGGAAATTTCAAGTGAAACAACCCAATATTATGTTACAATATAATAATATTTTTAATTACTATATCTTCTTTTGTCTGCCCAATGGCTTGAGTGCAGGCGCTGCTAGCGCTACCTGTGACCGAGAGATTGGAGTGATGAATAAAGTTCTGATTAAATTTGGAGAATTAAGATGGAATATTGTCTGAAATAAATGGAATATTTAGATCGTGGTGTAAGTTATGGTCAGCCCCATAATAAGTAGCAATGTCATTTGTTAGGATGACTTTGGATTAAAAGGATTGGAAGCGTTTGAAAAAAATGGTAATTCCTCACAGTTCAAGTCCATAGATCTAGACAGGTTGCAGTAGTGTTTGTAAGTTATCTCTTGCAAGTGGAAGTTTTCTGTTTAATATTTTGGGTAACCGATTTTTTTTTTTCCTTCTCGTTTGAGTCTAGTCATAAACATTTTACATTTGTATTGTTCTAAATGAAACTATCATACAATATTCTGAAACAAAAAAAGATCGAGCTTTAAAGAAAAACATCAAATAGGGCGAAAATAAAATAAGACTAATCCTTTAAAATGTATTCGGAGACAAACAAAGAAATAAGCGACCGCTGACGACAGGCCGCCTTGGTCACGCGCAGCCTTGCCCTGGTCCCATTTTGCTTCTTTCCAGCATTTTGTAGGCTATTATAGTTTATTGCTTTCTTGCCAATGCCTTCTAGATTTAATGGCAGCGATTACTCATGAGAGGTCGTTCTTTATAGTGCTCCCTGCCCTCCTATTTCGGGGCGAGGAGAGAATTATGACACTACTTACTATATTTCGTAATATTGATGTCTTTATTCCTGTTAGTTGTAAACGACATTCATTAGCGGGTTAGAGGCGTGTTTTTCTAGCTCATGATTAATATTCCCGTCATTTTATATGAGAAAAATTTTGTTTTTAAGAGGCAATAGTGCAAGATGTGTTTTTTTTTTCATTTTCCCATTATGTACAATTCTTGATTTTTTTTTCCTTTTTATTACTGAATTATTCCTTTTTCTATAGCCTCTATACATTTTAAGAAATAGCATAGTACTTAATTTTTTATTTAAACATATATATTTATATTTACAACTGTATTAAATAAAAATACATCTAATAAATGTGATGGTAATTTATAAAACTGTCATGAAATACACGTAGAGACACTACCTAGTGGCAGCACTCTAAAAACATTCTAAACTAGAAGCTCCCGTGGCCATCTTCTTTTCAGAAGGCCTCGGGGGATATTCAGGGATTGAAGAGGAAGCAAGGGTTAAAACTAATGGATTGTAGTGGGAATGCAGTTTTTCATGGAAGGAATGGTACCTGGTTTGGGCTAAGTCAGCAACATATGGAATATTAAGTTCTTTATGAATGAGTGTGTTGGTGACAAAATAAGGAGCATATAGGATTTTCCGAAGGATTTCGGTTGTAATTACATGATACAAATTCGATGGTTTAATAGAGCCCCATAGCTCCGTAAGTCCATATCGGTCTTATGATGGTCATATAAATGATTCATTTGTAATTATGTGGAAGGTTGGAGCGTTTGTCCAATAAGTGTTGAAGTAGTCGAAAACGTCGGGCAGTTTCTTGTCGTTTAAGTCTTGTATGGGGATTCGTTTGTCAGACGTTTGTCAAGGTGGAGTCTTAGGTATCGAATCTGTTCAACAGGGGCTAGTGGAGTGTCATTAAAGGATACTGTAGGGCAGGAAGTCATTGGTTTAGAACGAAGGGTAAAGGTTATCTGGTGGGATTTGTTAGAATTAATTTTAATTCTCCAATTCTGCCACCATACTTCAAGGTCTCGGATGTACCCCCTAATTTTAGAGATAGAGCATTCCGTTTTGAGTTGTTATTATGTTACAGTTATAGAATATTATTGTACTAAGGATCTGGTGTACAAAGTATAGATATATTAATTTGTTTGTATATTTATAACTGTATATGCATGTAGTGTAACTGAGGTGACTGATAAAGGTGCCAGATTCTTCATGAAAACTTCCTTTGTTTTTCCAATTTAAGGCTTAGTCTATACTGAATGTGGTTTACTGAGGGTAGTCGGTAATTATACAACAGATGTTCTATACTTGGTTTTATTGTTACCATATTATTAGGGAATACCTATAGAATGGTGGCTAGTATAACAGCCTCCTATGCCCAAGGTCCCGAGTTCAAACCCGCAGGTAGCCTAGGATTTTTGAATGGGAGTAAAAAATCCTCAGTTATGCAGTCACTTCGGAGGGGACGTTAAAATTGAATCCGGGTTCTCTGCTATGTCAGGTACTAGTTAAAGATCCCTATCCTAATAAAACCTGGATAGCCAAAATTTAGGACTCCCACTATGGCATCGGGCGATTTGCCACAGCTGCATTAAGGAACGTTAAATAAATAAACAAACAAACTCTATTATTAAAACATTTTCACACCGAAAGTTCTATTACTGTTTGATTCTTTTATTTGTTACTGTTAATTTTTTTGGTTTTTATTTCGACCTTTGTTTTTTTATATCCCTGACGGAGGTTAAAATTAAGGTCGAAACGTCAGCCAACAAATATAATGATTTCTTTACACTAATGTGATTTTTATTTATTTTTTAGATGACCGAAATTCCAACGTCCAACTACGTTTACCAACGTGTACTCTAAGGTCGATAATTCTTCCACCATTATCTACTATAAAGGTTATCCTGTCAGAGATGTGTCCTTTATTATATATATATATATATATATATATATATATATATATATATATATATATATATATATAATATATATATATATATTTGAGATAAATATTTTTTATCATTCTGCTCCTATCCTTATTTTCGTAATGATGATAAATTCTTTCCCCGACCGAACCGTTCCTTCCTATCCTTATTCTATTTCCTTAACATCCTCACATATGATTGTTAGTTTATTATCGTTTTACGTTTGACATTATATTATGAAACCTCAGGAAACCGTTTACCTTAATTAAATAATTAATTGTTATCAATTTTAATATGTTATTCCTACATTTATTTTCCTACATATACTTTTAATTATACAACTATAACAATCATATAACATGTTTCACTAATTTTAGACTAAATTTTCAATACTTGTGTTTATTTTTTTTGTTTTTTACTATATTTCTTAAATATTTTCTTAATAAAGATTTTTATTTACCGTTTCTTTCCGTATTTTATGACGGTTATCTTTCTTTTATTTTTTATTTTTGTTGTTTTTATTTTGAGTTTTTCTGATTCCTGACGAAGGCTTAAAATTTAGATCGGAACGTCGGATAACAAATATAATTTTTCTAATTAGTATGATTTTTTTTTTTTTAATGACCGCAGTTTCATCGAACCTGCCTTATTAGTTATACTCTACGGACAACGATTGCTTCACTTTTATTAATCATAAACATTATTCTATCACAGATCTGTCCATATTAAATTAAAATATTTGAGATAAATAATTATTGTTTGAAAACAAATTGTTGACTAAAAGAAGAGCCTTCATCGATTACATGGTGACTTGATCCCATACCTTTGCCATTTTTAGGGCTATAGACCCCACCCAAAGCCTTATAGAGGACTCTTCAAACCGCCATAAAGAAAGGATATTCCTGCTCTGCGTCCCCAACTTTACTCCAAAGAGTCTTCCCCAAAGATACTGCTGTTTGCTATTGGTTGGAACTCTATACCACAAACCAGTATTGGGGAAGTAGAAATTTTGTAATCCATCTAATACAACGTTACCAATATATAGCTCCATAACCATCGTACAGCTTATGTAAAAAAAATATGCACTTCTTGGTGCATTAATGCACCGTCTAGAACATTTAAAGTTGTATTTTCATTAAATATATTGTAGTATATTACTATTAACTCATTCCTTAACCTTATCATAAAAACACAACGAGGTTTTGTTTCATTTGTTTGAGTGTTCATCTCTATTTATTATTTTTCTGATGTCGATTTCTTATTGTAAATAAGAATAAAAAAATCTGGCGCTCGCTACCTACTACTTTCAGTTACCTCTGTTGTTAAATACAAATTGAGAATATTTAAATACATGTAGAGATGAAAATAAATTGTTAAAGAATTAATTTAATTGAATTTAAATAGAAACATGTATTTTATAAAACAATTTATTGTATTTTTACCTCCGACAATCAGTTTCTTTATTAATTGGCTTTTATCTCCATCCGTTAACTATTTTATACATCTGATAATTTTTTTTCTTAATTCTTAAGCTTTCCAACAATGTATTATACATCTATATTACTATTTTTATGTTCAAAAAGCACAAAATTGCATAAAAAAATATATTTGCTCTATTTAAATAAATAAATAAATAAATAAATATAAATATATATATGTATACATATATATATATAAGTTAGAGACCGCGGTGAGCCGGTATCGGGCTTAATCCCGCCTGTACCTTGTAAACATTCTGTTGTATACATCGAGGTCTAAACAAGGAAATAAAGTCAGTGTTGTTCTAGTTATCGTGCGTGTTGTTTCTATGTCCTATTACTTTTATTATTTATTATTTATATCTTATTTAAGTGAATTAACGTAATTGGTGCCGAAACCCGGGATTTATTTGTTGAGAGCCCGGAACTATTATTTATTTATTTATTATCACACGTCTTTCGCTCTCTTATTTATTTATTTAAAACATTGTTTTAACTTTCTTTTTTTTTATTCTTTCTAACTAAAACAAGAAAGAATAATAATAATTAAAAATATAATATATATATTTAATAATTAAACAAAAAAATCTAAAAAAATGGCAGAAGGTGTATTACGACCCGCAGTACTCCAAGTGCCGGCAGATATACCACAGATACCAGAGATACCACAGATACCACCCCTACCACGTGATACTCTGGCGGAAGCTCATGCAAATACACTGGCATGGCTGAAGGTGAAAGCAGCGACCGCGCAAGACTTAAGGAAAGCTGTGTCGGATATTGAAAAGTTTACGGGAGAGACTGGTGAACTGAACCATTTCATAAAAAATGGCGACCGTATAATAACACGGATCGAGGTGAAGACGGCGGAGGGTCTACTACACAGAGATGACGCGGATTCGCTCAAGGCTGATCTAGTTTGTCGGGTAAAAAGAAATATACTCAATTTGATTCAGGCCGACGAAGAAACCCCCTGGGCAGTAGTGAAAGACCGGCTTAAGAAGGCTTACGGAGGCGGCAGGTGGTCCCCAGAGGAAGACATCTTCCAGATGTTCAGGGAAGTTAGGCACCCTCGCCAGTCAAGTGGACAATACGCAGGAGCGTTACTGACGAGATTCAACAATATCACCGCGAAGATGAGAGAAATAATGAGTGCCTCTGAAGTTGAACCTAGAATGGCGTTTCTGTCGACCATCTTGTTAGTACAGCTGGCTAGAGAGACGGGGAGAAATGAACCGTTCCCCAAAGACCGTCCTTTCGTGGAATGCGCCCAGGAAATGATGGACATTAGTGCGCGCGATGAAGAATCGAGGATGGAGGTAGAGGAAACTGGGTGGACTAGGGTGTCTTATAGAAGACCCAGAACCAAACCTGCCATTTGGAGGAAAAGAGAGCCGGAGTATGAAAGGAAGTACAGAACGGCGGCTAACGATAGTAAGAGGACGTACCAGAACGTGAAAAAATATCCAAGAAGAGAAGAGAGAAAATGTCACGGGTGCGGTAAACCGGGACACCTAGTGGCGCAGTGTCCCCGAACAAAATGCTTCGAATGTGGAACAGAGGGGCATATTGCGAAGCAGTGCCCGTATATGTTTCGCCCAAGAGAATCATCCCGAGGCGAGCCGATGGAGATAAATGCTCAGAGAGTATGGAGGAGGAGCAGATCTTCGGCTGGGTCCACGGAGAGTTCGGAGACATCCGACACGGAGGAAGAACATTTAGAGGTTGAAAGCAGGAGAGGTGAAAGGCGTGGAGGAAGGCGAAGAGAGGAAAAGCGGCCGGCAGGAGCAGAAAGGAGGGAGCGAGCAGAGACCTGAGGAGAGTGGCAGCAGAGGGGCGACCGCACGATCGAGAATTACAATATAAGGAGCGAATACGGCGGTCTGCCTATAATTAGAGTGACGAAAGGAGTGAAGTGTTTGGTGGATACCGGGAGCTCTAGCACAATAATGAGTCGGCGAGCGGCGGAGAAGTTGTGTGGCAGCGGAGGGGCACTCCAGATACAGGTATGTACATGCAAATTGATCACCCTGGGTGGGCCGTGCGAAGTAGAGGGAGAAGTTAGCTTAGATCTCGAGAGATGGGTAACACGTGGGGGTCAAGTGACGGTACATGTGGTGGCGAGCATGCCCGTGAATATGAGGGAATTATTGGTTGTGATCTATTGGGAAAGGTAGGAGCGCGAATTAGGAGCAAAGGGGGACGTTGGTCGGTTAAGATTGGAGGGAAAACTTATAAGTGCCGGGTACTTAATAGGGAAGGCAGAGTAGGGGCGGTTAGTCGGGTCAAGGAATGGAGGTTGACATTAAGGGAAGAATTCGGAGACATTTTCTTTAAAGAAGACGAACTGTTAGGGGCAACTGGGAAAACAGTTCATGAAATTCCCCTAAAGCAAGAAAGGGTCACGTACGTGAAGGAAAGGCGATACCCTCAAGCATTAAAGCAACACATTAGGGACGAAATACAGAACCTAAAAAAGCAAGGTATCATAGAAGACAGTACTTCGCCATATAACAGTCCCCTCTGGATAGTAAAGAAGAAGAGCTTGCCGGGAGAAAATAAGGAAAACTATAGGCTAGTGATTGATTTCAGGAAACTGAATGAAAACACCCTAGATGAAAAATATCCCATCCCCAGATTTGAAGATATTTTAGACCGACTAAGCGGGTCAACCATATTCAGCACACTTGATTTAAAAGCTGGTTATCACCAAATCAGAATGCACCCTAAAGATAGCCATAAAACAGCTTTTTCATTCGAAAGAGGGCATTACGAATTTAGAAGGATGCCCTTCGGCTTGAAAAATGCGCCGATTACATTCCAAAGGCTTATGGACGAGTTCTTGAGGGGAATCGATGAAACATTCTGTCAAATATATATGGACGATCTGCTAGTGTTTAGCAAAACCGAGGAGCAACACGTAGCACATTTAAGAAAAGTTTTTGATAGAGTGAGAGAGTTTGGTCTAAAATTGTCCAGCGATAAGTCTCTGTTAGGCCAGGAGCAGATAAATTTTCTAGGCCACACGATTTCAAAGGAAGGGGTGCGACCCGATAGGAATAAGGTGTTGGCAATTCAGCGCATGGCGGTCCCGCGCGACGTGAAGGGAATCCGACGATTGCTCGGCACGCTGAATTATTATAGAAGATTCGTTCCCGAAATGGCGGAATGCCTTGTACCTCTTAACGACTTGCTTAAAAAAGGAAAGAAGGTTATAGTAACGCCTGAGATGGAGACCAATATTAAGCGCTGTATGAGAAAATTGCAAGAAGAGCCAGTGCTGGCGTTCCCGGATTTCTCCAAGGAGTTTACTATCACGACTGACGCAAGCGAATACGCGCTGGGGGCGGTGTTATCGCAAGATCAAGCAGAGGGTGAACGTCCGATCGCTTATGCTAGCAGACGTCTCTCAAATGCCGAGACGCGCTATAGTGCTCTGGAACGGGAATTGTTGGGGATAGTGTGGGCCATTGATCACTTTAGACCGTACGTGTTTGGCAGAAAATTTAAAGTCCACACGGACCATAGACCGTTACAGTGGGTGGGCACCCTGAAGGAGTCCTCAGCTAGAGTTACCAGGTGGAAAGAGTTCCTCAGCCAATATAACTTTGAGATAGCATATAAGCCGGGAAAAGAAAATGTGGTAGCGGACTGGCTGTCCCGTGCTCTCATCATTAACGCATTGGAAGAAGAAACTGGAGAGCCATCTGGCAACCTCCCACGATTTCTTAGAGATTGGACGCCAGAAGGAGAAGGCGGTCAGGGAGCGCGAGAGGAAGGCGCCACGGAAGAGGATAGCTCGGCGGACGAAAGGGCAACCCATATGGAAGAGATAGAGGCAATAATTAATGATAAACGCCGGCAGATCATCTGGAAGACCCGAATGGCGGGACCGATCAAGATCGAAAACGACGTATCTGGGAGAAGTAAAATCACCACGATCTGGTCGCAACCGGGGATCAGCGAGGATCTGATTTGCCGCACGCTTAATGATGTTTCTACGCCTGGCAAAAATCATCACCTGTATGTCGGCAACGAGATAGTATGGGAGAAGATTAAAAGACTATGGCGAGAGGAAAAAATAGGAGTGGACAGATCGTTCATCCGCTGCACCCTGATGGTCGAATTACTGAAGGATGTGGAGCTCCAGCGCGAAGTGACAGTGGCGTATCATCAGGGAAAAACAAACCATCGAGAAGTCAACGAAACCTTCCTGGCACTCAAGCGAAGATATTTTTGGTGGGGCATGAGGAAAATGATTCAGGAAATCATTGGGAACTGTAATATCTGCCTTACCACAAAGTATGATCGGAACCCTCCTCAAACGGTCCAAGAAGAGACACCCACCTCGGAGGCACCTCTGATAGATTTGCAGGTCGATACTTTCACCTGGAGAGGGTACAAATGGGTGACGATACTAGATACGTTCAGCAAGATCGCCATGGCGTATCTTGTCCAACAGCGATCCTCGGAAGCGGTTTTAGAGGCAATACGGACATGGTTCCAATTCTATGGGATTCCAGAACGAATAGCATCCGATGGCGGTAAGGAGTTCGACAATGCCGCCATACACAAGGAAGCGAAGGCTCTTGACATAGCTTGGCATCTCAACACTCCGGGGCACGCAAAGAGCAGAGGGGGTATTGAAAGGCTCCATAGTACGTTGAGCGACCATTTGCGTGTTTATCAGATGGACAAAAGCTTAGAGCCGGACATGGCAATGACAAAGGCGGTCGCGGCGTATAACCATTCTATCCACTCTGTCACGGGATTCGCGCCATTCGAAATCCTCTTCGGCCTTCGGGACCGCCCTAGGGATTGGTCAGGGACGGTAGCAAACAGAGAAAAATTGGATCGAGCTGTAGCCAACCGCATATTGCTGGTGAAACGGTGGAACAAAGTCAGTCGGAGAAATGCCGCCGGGTTGCGAAGCATAATCTGGGAATTAGAGATATTAGCGGTGACATTAAAATAGGACTGATCGTATACAGGAGGAAAGTATCGAACAGGGGAAAGGAGCTGGAGCGGTACGAGAGCCCCTTCCGTGTGATCACTATCCGCGAACATAACGTGGTCACTATCCAGAGCGTCAAGGACCCTAAAAAGCGGAGGACTGTCCATATCGAACAATTGAGGTTCCCAATGGCCAAGTTAACATTACCATAGTGAGCTGGAGTGCCTCGTCATGCTGTTTTGTTGTTTTTTGTGTGTGTGCTTAATATTTTTCTTTATTGAATTTACCTTTTGTGCATTATATTTTCACGTTTTTTTTGTTTTATTATTTTTCGAAATGTGTGAATTGTTTAGCATTTTGTTTGTTTATATTAGAGCCCGATGACCGATCGCTTTGGTTCTTTCTCTCTATTATGAAGGTTAATGTTGCGCCTAACCTGCTTAGTATAAGTTTACGGAAATTTTCGTAAACTGGCGGGGGGGAGTTAGAGACCGCGGTGAGCCGGTATCGGGCTTAATCCCGCCTGTACCTTGTAAACATTCTGTTGTATACATCGAGGTCTAAACAAGGAAATAAAGTCAGTGTTGTTCTAGTTATCGTGCGTGTTGTTTCTATGTCCTATTACTTTTATTATTTATTATTTATATCTTATTTAAGTGAATTAACGTAATTTATATATATATATATATATATAGCATTTCCAAGTCAAATTCAACCTTTTCCATTTCAAATTCAACCTTTTTCGATGTCAATAAAATAATAAAAATCAAATTAACATGATTTTATGTTTTTATGGTTATTCTAATTACACATTATGTTTTTAACCTTTGTGGCTTGTTAAAAATTCCCAGGGGCCTTTTTACATATAATTAGTCACGATTATAATAATAAGCATAACCGATACTTTAATTTTTAGACATTTTCGATACAAGGTCTGGTAGTCGGATTAGCGGGGGTCCGTTTTATTTTAGTTTTATAATCGCGGGCGAAAGTATTATCAAAAGAGGTTTATGTGAACTTTTTCGTATTTATTGGATATATGTTTATTTCGTGCTTTTTGTAACCTTTCATCTATTGGGTTACCGCTAATCCTTTTTATCAGGATAGTAAGTTATCTTTTTTGTTAATATTTTGGAGTTTGATAATAATCAGCTAAACAGAACGATTTTATACGTCCATTTTTATTTGATAAACCTCTACTAGAGTTAGCGCAATTAAAATTAATAGTATAATCTGTAACGAACCATTGGGAACGGAGCTTGAGCCTTGTATCCAATAAATACGAAAAAGTTATAATAAACCCATATTTGAGCGAGCGCGATTAAAATTAATAGTGTAATCGGTAACGAACCTTTGGGAACGCAGCTACTGAGCCTACTATCCAATAAATACGAAAAAGTTAAAATAAACCTCTATTGATAATATTTTCGCCCGCGATTATAAAACTAAAATAAAACGAAACCCCGCTAATCCAGACCTTGTATTGAAAATGTCTAAAAATTTAAGTATCGGTCACACTTATTATTATAATCTTGACTAATTATATGTAAAAAGGGAACATTTAACAAGCCACAAGGGTTAAAAACATAATGTGCAATTAGAATAACCATAAAAACATAAAATCATGTTAATTTGATTTTTATTATTTTATTGAAACCGAAAAAGGTTGAATTTTAAATGGAAAAGGTTGAATTTGACTTGGAAAAGGTTGAATTTGACTTGGAAAAGGTTGAATTTGACTTGGAAAAGGTTGAATTTGACTTGGAAAAGGTTGAATTTGACTTGGAAAAGGTTGAATTTGACTTGGAATAGGTTGAATTTGACTCGGAAAAGGTTGAATTTGACTTGGAAAAGGTTGAATTTGACTTGGAAAAGGTTGAATTTGACTTGGAAAAGGTTGAATTTGACTTGGAAAAGGTTAAATTTGACTTGGAAATGCTATAATAATAAGCATAACCGATACTTTAATTTTTAGACATTTTCGATACTAGGTCTGGTAGTCGTTGGTTACTGGATTATTGGATACAAGGCTCAGTACCTGCGTTCCCAACGGTTCGTTACCGATTATACTATTAATTTTAATCGCACTCGCTCAAATATGGGTTTATTATAACTTTTTCGTATTTATTGGATACAAGGCTCAGTAGCTGCGTTCCCAAAGGTTCTTTACCGATTACACTATTAATTTTAATCGCGCTCGCTCAAATATGGTTTTATTTTAACTTTATCGTATTTATTGGCTACTAGGCTCATTCGCTGCGTAACCAAAGACTCGTTATAGATTATACTATTAATTTTAATTGCGCTCAATTCGAGGTCAATGAAATAAAAATTGACGTATAAAAGTGTTCTGTTTAGCTGATTATAATCAAACTCTAAAACATTAGCCAAAAAGAAAACTTACTATCCTGATAAAAAGGATTAGCGGTAACCCAATAGATGAAAAGTTACAAAAAACACGAAATAAACTAGAATAATTAGACCAACTGACTAAAAAATAAACCAATAAACCCACATTTGAGCGATCGCGATTAAAATTAATATTATATTCGGTAACGAACCTTATGGAACGCAGCTACTGAGCCTTGTATCCAATAAATACGAAAAAGTTATGATAAACCTATATTTGAGTGAGCACGATTATAATTAATAGTGTAATCGGTAACGAACCTTTGGGAACGCAGCTACTGAGCCTAGTATCCAATAAATACAAAAAAAGTTATAATAAACCTCTATTGATAATATTTTCGCCAGCGATTTTAAAACTTAAATAAAACGAACCCCTGCTAATCCGACTACCAGACCTTGTATCGAAAATGTCTAAAAATTAAAGTATCGGTTATGCTTATTTTTATAATCGTGACTAATTATATGTGTAATTAAAATAACCATGAAAACATAAAATCATGTTAATTTAATTTTTATTATTTTATTGAAATGGAAAAAGGTTCAATTTGACTTGGAAAAGGTTGAATTTGACTTGAAAAAGATTGAATTTGACTTGGAAAAGGTGGAATTTGACTTGGAAAAGGTTGAATTTGACTTGGAAAAGGTGGAATTTGACTTGGAAAAGGTTGAATTTGACTTGGAAAAGGTTGAATTTGACTTGGAAAAGGTTGAATTTGACTTGGAAAAGGTTGAATTTGACTTGGAAAGGTGGAATTTGACTTGGAAAAGGTTGAATTTGACTTGGAAAAGGTTGAATTTGACTTGGAAAAGGTTGAATTTGACTTGGAAAAGGTTGAATTTGACTTGGAAAAGGTTGAATTTGCCATGGAAAAGGTTGAATTTGACTTGGAATAGGTAGAATTTGACTTGGAAATGCTATATATACAAATATATTTAGCCTCTCTTGCAGAAGCGTCACCTGATAATCTGGCAAGTGTCAGAACTCCTTGCGTTAAAATGAGTTTTTTACTCATTATATTTAATATTATATTGCATTTGCTATTACTTATTTTAATTTTCATCTACATAAAGTTTTAATAATGTTTTAAAGGATCGGGATATTAGATATTTTTTATTTATTTTAATGTGTATACAGAGTATTATTTGACTATAATAAATACTCATCGTTCTTATAGGTGACAGTTTGTTAAATTTCTTAATAAAATAAGAAGTTTTAAAATAAATAATACACTTTATGTTATTATTGTTTAAAGTCTTATTCTTTAAAGCGTGATTTCACTAAAACACCTCCTGATAAACTATATTGGAGTGGCCAGTCTCTCTCCAAAGAAATAAACTATTTGATCTAATGATCCTTGAGCAGACCACGTACGCTCATCGATTTAGAAAAAAAAAAAAAACTGGACTTCTCATTGAATGCTCTTGATGTTCTAAAAACTGTTCCAGCGGATCTATTTTATCCCTCCTGAATTTAAATCTAACGTGGGTAGAAAGAAAAAAAAAACGCGATTTATTTGAGGAATTCTCAATAGAATCGCTTAAAAAAAACTTCAACATTTACAATTGTTTCGAACTTGCAATGTGAGGCCAGCTCATCAAAGAGATTGGTATAATCAGCTGTATGAAATTACTGAAACGAAATTTCCAAAATAAAGCTCTTCAACAAAATTGATAGGCGTTCGTGCCTTAATTTAAAAAAATGCAAGACAAATAAGATAAGTGAAAATATTATAAATCAGTGTGTATAGTGATTATTAAAACATATTTATGAAAAGCGTAAATGACAACTAAAAAATAAATCTGGTGCGGGCAACACAAGACATTCACATACATCAATTGTTTGAATAAATTTAAGAACTATTATAAATTTAAAGTTAAAAAACGTTTTAAGGTAATTTAAATAAAAAGTTACTGGATCAACTGTAGCAGGGTCGCTATCATACACGTAACAGCCATCTATTCCAAAGGCCAAGGGTTCAAACCCGCAGGTGGTTCTAGGTTATTTAGTTATGCCGTCCTTCGGAGGGAACGTAAAAAGGTGGTCCCGAGCCTGTGCGATGTCAGGTACTCGTAAAAGATCCCAAATTAAACCTGGATAGGCAAAATTTCGGACTCCCATTGTAGCATCGTCCGATTAGCAACAGTAGCATAGAGTGACGTTAAATAAAGAAACAATTAAAAAGTGTATTTAATTTCGCTAGAAACATATTATTTAGATTAAAAAACATAACAATACTAAATTAACGTTTAATAATCAGTTTATTCAATATTTGTCACTCTCCAGCACCTTTTACAATTATGTATCTAAATAATATATATTTTTTCTAAAATCTTTTTTTTTTCAACGGTTTATTACTTTCACTTACTACATATAGTAAGGCAAAGTATTGAAATTGTGAAAATACACATTTAAGTCCAAATAACCAAGTCCCGTAATAGGTCTGTGTGTGTGTGTGGTAACTCCCGGGCGGAAATGGCATTCCTATGAAACTGAAATTTCATATTTAAGACAAATATACACCGAGACGTTACAAAACCTTTTTCATCAAAATTAGCTTACCAGAAGAGCCACTTTATACCATGCATATTGCCATTTTTTATGAATTTACTCAAAAACGGTTCCGACGATTTTGCTTAAACTCGCTTTATCGATGTAAAGTTTAACGGGCTTTGATATCATCTAGGTTACATTCGGATTGAAATGGTGTAACAGGGCTTAAATGCCGATATTTTAAATTTTCTTTCCCTAAAGTACCTTTAATTTTGTTGATTATATAAAAATAACTATATTATCTTCTTACCACTGATGAAAAGCAGGTAAATATATAAATTGAATGAATTCTATACCCAACTAAAGGAGAAAACAGAAAACATATATTTTTAATGCAATTTTTCGTTTTTAAACATAAGAACAGTAATATACATTTATGATATACATGTATGATATACCGTTGGAAAGCTAAAGATTTAAAAAAAAATATTATCTCATACAAAGCATTTAAAAGTTAATAGAGAGATAAAACTATGTGATTATTTTAGATAATAATATAATAGATTTTTTAATAAAACACATGTTCTATAGAAATTCAATTTGATCAATTCTTTAATAGTTTCCCTAATTTTTATCTCTAACTGTCATGAAATACATGTAGGGACACTACCCAGTGACAGCACTCTAAAAACACTCTAAACTAGAAGGTCCCGTGGCCATCTTCTTTTCAGACGCCTCGGAGGATTATCAGGGATTGAATAGGAAGCAATGATTGAAACTAATGGATTGTAGTGGGAATGGAGTTTTTCATGGAAGGAATGGTACCTGGTTCGGGCTAAGTCAGCAACATATGGAATATTAAGGTCTTTATGAATGAGTGTGTTGGTGACAAAATAAGGATCATATAGGATTTTCCGAAGGATTTTGGATTGCAAGAGATTGGATACGAGAGGAAATCGATAGCTTAGTAGAGCCCCATAGCTCTACTCCGTAAGTCCATATCGGTCTTATGATGGACCATATAAATGGGTCTTTTGTAATTAAGTGGAAGGTTGGAGCGTTTGTCCAGTAAGTGTTGAAGTAGTCGAAAACGTCGGGCAGTTTCTTGTCGTTTAAGTCTTGTATGGGGATTCCAAGTTTGACGTTTGTCAAGGTGGAGTCCTAGTTATCGAATCTCTTCAACAGGGGCTAGTGGAGTGTCATTAAAGGATACTGTAGGGCAGGAAGTCATTGGTTTACGACGAAGGGTAAAGGTTATCTGGTGGGATTTGTTAGAATTAATTTTAATCCTCCAATTCTGGCACCATACTTACAGGTCTCGGATGTGGGATTGAAGAGTGTGGGAGGCAGTAACTGGATCTTATCTACTGATAGCACACACATGTCATCAGCATAGGTAGAAAGGAATGTTTTAGGATGGGTTGCGATATCAGCTGTATAAACTGTATAAAGAACGGGTCCTAGGATGCTGCCTTGAGGAACACCAGCAGATTGAGAAAACAGGGAGGAATAGGAACTATTGTGATTTATTTTGAAAGATCTATCAGCGAGGTAGGACTGGATAATAATAAAATAGGTAGGAGGGAGGAATAGGCGGAGCTTGTAAATCAATGCCGGGTGCAATACGAATTTAAATAATAATATTTATGTTCAAGTGGACTTCGTTCAGTTTCAAGTAAATTTTTATCAGAATTTTCCTTTGACTGTTTATAATCACGAAGAATACTTTCGATTTTTTTCTTCATCATAAGTGTGGTAGTCACTAGTAGTCACTTAGCTGTATTATTGAAGTTTGAAGTATTATTGACTTTTATTATTCTTATTCATAGTTTTATATTCATCATTTATTGATAAGTTAAAATTTAAAATATAACTTAGCATTTCTTTAATTGTTTATTGAAATTCTCAGGTACTTATCTCAAACATTTTTATAAATCCGTCGTTTTAATAATAAAAAAGATTATTTCGGTTTGGAAATGTAAAACAAAGGAAGTGCCTTTGATGAGGTTATAAGTTACTCAATAGTTAACAGAAAATTGCCACAGTCTTGAATTAAGTCTGGTTTAATAGATTTTATTCGTTTAAAAAAATTATAATTTTCTCTAATTCTGTTTTTTGTTCTAAAAGAGAGTTGAGATAATGCAATAAACTGCTTTATGTTAATTTTAACCCGTAACCAATAGAGCGGTAGTATCATTGCAGGAAAATGGAATTTAGATAGAAAAAAAAATAGAATCAATATATTATTTTATGGTTAAACAATAAATTCATAGGAATGTTTCCAACTTAAAGATTCCTGCTGATCGATGACATTCTATTGCTAGGGAGGTAAATTACCGAATCCGATTTTTTTAAATTTCTTATATTGCCTACTAGAATCAATTCTTTATTGAGTAATATTACAATCTGTCCAAATCAGGACAACCAAATCCTAAAGCCAACATCTTAACCAAAGAGAAGAGATTAAAAACAAAGGTTTATTATAGTTATACAGTTTTGTACTATTTAGTTATATAGTTTTGTACTATGTAGTTATATAGTTTTGTACTATGTAGTTATATATTTTTGTACTATTTAGTTATATAGTTTTGTACTAAGTAGTTATTTAGTTTTGTACTATGTAGTTATATAGTTTTGTACTATGTAGTTATATAGTTTTGTACTATCTAGTTACGTATTTTTGTACTGTGTAGTTATATAGTTTTGTACTATGTAGTTATATAGTTTTGTACTATGTAGTTATATAGTTTTGTACTATGTAGTTATATAGTTTTGTACTATGTAGTTATATAGTTTTGTACTATGTAGTTATATAGTTTTGTACTATGTAGTTATATAGTAGTATACGGTGTAGTTATATAGTTTTGTACTATGTAGTTATATAGTTTTGTACTATGTAGTTATATAGTAGTATACGGTGTAGTTATATAGTTTTGTACTATGTAGTTATATAGTTTTGTACTATGTAGTTATATAGTAGTGTACGGTGTAGTTATATTGTTTTGTACTATGTAGTTATATAGTTTTGTACTATGTAGTTATATAGTTTTGTACTATGTAGTTATATAGTTTTGTACTTTGTAGTTATATAGTTTTGTACTATGTAGTTATATAGTAGTGTACGGTGTAGTTATATAGTTTTGTACTATGTAGTTATATAGTTTTGTACTATGTAGTTATATAGTTTTGTACTATGTAGTTATATAGATTTGTACTTTGTAGTTATATAGTTTTGTACTATGTAGTTATTAGTAGTGTACGGTGTAGTTATATAGTTTTGTACTATGTAGTTATATAGTTTTGTACTATGTAGTTATATAGTTTTGTGCTTTGTAGTTATATAGTTTTGTACTATGTAGTTATATAGTAGTGTACGGTGTAGTTATATAGTTTTGTACTATGTAGTTATATAGTTTTGTACTTTGTAGTTATATAGTTTTGTACTATGTAGTTATATAGTAGTGTACGGTGTAGTTATATAGTTTTGTACTATGTAGTTATATAGTTTTGTACTTTGTAGTTATATAGTAGTGTACGGTGTAGTTATATAGTTTTGTACTATGTAGTTATATAGTTTTGTACTTTGTAGTTATATAGTTTTGTACTATGTAGTTATATAGTAGTGTACGGTGTAGTTATATAGTTCATGCACCAGTATGAATGGTTCGTGCCAAGAATGTTTGTGAAATATAATGTTTCTAATATAGTCAATAATTGAAATGAATCACTATTTTTGATGATTTTTCATTTACTCATGTCTTAATTTAAATGTTTAATATTTTGTAATTTTTATATTTTCGCCTGTTGGTAAATATACAGTTTTATAAAATAAAAATTAACATTGGTTGTGTTCGTTCTCATTTAGATGAATGTAAATAGGGTGTTTTTTGTTTTGTTTTCTATGTTGTTTTATTTGAAAATTAACACCGAACATTTTGAATGAACAGAAAATGTGGTCCCGGTGATCCTACGGTTTTGTAACAAATTATGGAATTAACTAGTTACGGGTAAATTTGCGTCCATTTAATACCTAATAACAAAACAGGCATAAGTTAATTTATTATAGAAACTATACTATATGCGACAAAAATGCTTTTTCCTAACAGCCTAATGCTCAAACCGTCTTTTATGTATTTCTAATGATTTTTAATAATATATTTAGATAAAGAAAAACGAAAATGAAAAGTGAACTTGGTTTCAGAGAAGAAGATACCATTGCTTAGGAAAAGGTAAAAAGAGATGAATAATTGATTTTGAAATACCTGCTTATCTCTTCAAGACTGTGGAGGAAATCCAATGCCTCGGATACGTTCTGTATCCTTTTAACCATTTCCACCTGGAAGGAGTCTGATCCCGGCTTTAGGCTCTGGTAAATCTGCTGCAATCTCAGTAATCCTGGAATAAATTTCAATAGCAATTAGATAGATTAATGTTTCATGGAATTTAAGCTCCAATAAATTTATTTCTTCATTACTTTCAATTATTGAAGAAGCGCAATTCGTTATATTGTATGAATAATATTTTTTATGTTTATAATATAAATTGTATTATTGAGAAATAATACAATTTTTAATACTAGACAATTAGTATTAGAGCTAAAATGAATCATTCATTCAATATGTACAGAGTAGTGAACCTAAATAACAAGTGGAACACATCCGTTAGCTGTGAACCAATACAAATCTCTGTAAGTACTAAAAATAATACCGTTCATTTTGTCAGTCGTAGATATACAGGTTTAAAAACCAATAATAATAATAACTTAATTGTGATATATCAGATATATTATAAATAAACTAAATATAATTATAAAAAATTATTAATCATTAATAAAAATGCATAAATCAACGAACATTTTAAAACACTTATGTTTATACATGTCCTTCAGTTTTTTTAGTGCACATAAAAAAATCGGGTTGATTACTTTAAATCATCTATTTATTTATTACTTCATTGATTTTTGTCACAGCTTTTTAACAAATTATCTGAAAGAGAACGAGTAAAAAAAGTATTAACTTGTATTGTGGTTAGATTTATATGGCAATAACCATTAAAATCTATTCATGAATAAAAAAATTAAAAACAGCTGTAGGTGAATATGGGTAGAGCATAAATCGAAATCAATCAAATCAAGTCAAATCGATCACTTTAATTTTTCATGTCTTTTAAAACATTCTGATAAAGGAATTTCTTGAAACTGCAAATGTCCTATAAAGGAACTCTTTTTAAAATTAAACCATTGCTAATCATTTCAAAGAATTAATTAATTCCTTATTCTCTTTTTTCATTTGCAGTCTCATATTATATTAGCAACTTCTAGGTATTGAGCGCTTGATGATAAATTCAGAACTTTCTTTCTGAAGAAGTTTTTTTTAAATTCACTTCTTGAATCTCATTAACTAAAACTTCTCACTAAATTTACAAGAGGCTAATCTACACTACTCTGCTCAGAACTATTTGAAATACGATATACGGGCAAAATTACTCGATGACATAAACATTTCATTGGTAAACTCTTTTATTCATCGATTAATATAAAATTTCCACACAAATCAACTTTTTCATGAAGTTCCTCTTGTCACTGGACACAATGTTTTCAATTTCAATTTTAAATATTTGGCCTGTACCAGGTATTACTCCTTCCATGAAAAACTCCACTCCCACTCTAATCCACTAGTTTCAATCCTTGCTTCCACTTCAATTCCTGACAATCCTCCATGGCGTGTGAAAAGAAGATGGCCTCGAGACCTTCTTGTGTAGATTTACTACTAGAGTGCTGCCGATGGGCAGTTTCTCTTCATATTTTTTTTTCATGTGTTTTATCATTGTAGCATATTTACTTGATGTATGGACATACAGTTGTAAATTTCAATAAATAAATTGCCTAGCATTTAATAAAGCTGCTATGATAGCCACTATACCAAAGATGGCCCTAAAAATATTTAAGTTATTTTATAAGTTTTTTTTTTTTCGTCAAGTTGCTTAGAGTTTAATTATCATTATTTTTTTTCAACTCGTTTTTAGAGCACATTAATAGTGCTATAGTGGCTATCATAGCAGCTTTCTAAGCCCAAGGTAGCGGTTTCAAATCTGTGACTCTCGGATTGTTTAATAAGAGAATAAATCTTTGGTTAACGCATCCTTCGGAGGGAACGTAAAATGGTGGTCCCACAAAATTAAATATTTCCACGAAAAAAGAAAGAAAATTAAGTAATAATTAAAATCTAAATATAAATAAATCTTCATTTTTTATTTATTCAATACTATTATATACATTCGAAACAGAATCTAGCCTCGAAAGAGAATACAAGATTTCACTACTTGTTCCTCTATATATATTCTTCAATCCAAAGCCACGTGCCTTGGACGTTGAAGTATCCAGAATCCCACCGTAGACGGTCAACTAAATATTTGAATAGGACTATATAAATACACTCAATCTCATAGTACACTCATACTCAATATCAACACGAGGTATTTGAGAGGGATCACAGTCTTTGACAGTTTCTCCGATTCCTTCTATATTTACAATATTAAATAGGATATGGCATAAGATATATCAACATATGTATTGTATATTTCATTGAATTCAACAACTGTATATAAAATGAATACAAGCGAAAGTGTTGAATTATAATAAACTTGTGAAGAAACTAACCCAATGGTAGAACTTCGATGTTTATTTAAGTTAGTAGATCCCGAGGCCATCTTCCTCTCAACCACTTCGGAGGGTTATCATGAATATGTGAGATTGATAGGTTGCAGACAAAGGGGTTTATGTGGGTTGGGAGTTAGAAATTGAAAGTGGTATATCTGGTACGAGAAAGATCGACAACAAATCTGATTTAAGGCCGTTATAGATGATTTCATTTGTGACGAAGTAAGGAGTATTTAGGATTTTGCGAAGGATTTTGGATTGTAAGGATTGGATGCGGGACGAATTAGATGGTTTAGTAGAGCCCTAAAACTCAATTCCATATGCCCATATGGGCCTAATAATGGTAACGTATATGTGCTTTTTGTAATAGAGATGAATTTTTGAATGTTTATGATGTGCTGTAGTAATTGGCATCTACGAGCAGTTTCTAGTCGCTTAAGTTTTGTATGAGGATTCCAAATAAAAAGTTTGTCAAGATAGAATCCTAGGTATCGGATTCGTTTTACAGGAGTGAGTGGGTTGTTATTAAAGGAAACAATGGGACAGGAGGTAATCGGTTTGCGACGGGGGTTAATGATAATTTGGTGGTACATAGTATTCTTGAATATGAAATTTCAGGACATTCCACTTTCGTCCTAGACTCCACACACACACAGAGAACATTTTGCGTGGCTTGGTTATTTAGACTTAGGGGTTCCTACGTGTATTTCCGTTGAAAACAGGAATTCAATAATTTTATATAGTTCCCCTTACATATTTCATACATAGGCAAGTGAAAGTAAAAATGCTTTAATTCTATATAAGCTTTATCTATATTTTTAGTCGGTAAACGACAAGGTTTATATATATACATTTTATTAACACCTAGAAGATCCCACAACACAGCCTGTACAGTGCCTTTTATGTAAGGAACCTGAAATTATCGTGATAATGTAAAAACGACACGACTGGTGGCAAACAGGAGAACTACACGCGTTTCTGCTAATTTACGTCATCCAAAGCATTCAGATACCCCGTTACCTTACCTAAAGATTTTTTACTTAAACAATTATTTTTCTGGTATAATGCAATTTTACAGATGGTTTGCATTTCGAATTCTAGTTTCATTATTAACAATCTAAAGTTGAAATTAGTGAAGAAGTTTTAATAATTGCCATTACAATCTTTTTGCCCTAAGTAGCCCTCGATATTAACTTCGACACAAGCTATCCTCTCTCACAACTAATCATAATTATCTCCGCCCTTGTTGAAACAGCGTTAGGTAATTTTACCCCCTCAGCGGAAACAAGAATGTTGGGCGAGCAGAACACAAGTGAGAGGGTCCCGGCAATAGCTTCTGTCTCGAGTGTTTTATGTACTAACTTATCCAAGTGCTATGATAGCCTCTGCCTTATATCATCCGCTCAACTGCACCACGGGCCACTTCTCTCCAACACGAGAACATGTGCCTTCTGCTCTACGATCTAAACTTCCTAGTCTCAAGTAATCTGGAAACTAACAATGTATAAACTCTCACAAAAACACATTATGTCAAGTATTATATTATAGTAAGAAATTACATATTAGAGAATATTTTATTTTATTTGGTTTGATTGTATTGAAATATACATTTTATTTATTTTATTATTATTACTTGTATATTTAACTACACTTCATATGAAGGAATATTACTAGAAAGGGAGAGATGAACAACAACCATATCAGTTGATTGTATTAAAATATTATTGTATATTTAGAAACTTCCTAACGATTTTATTTGGTATATTTACGATCGTAAAATAAGTTTGTACCCTTTCTTTACAAGTCATTTCAATGTAAACTTCAGATTATTGTAATTAGTTTAAATTAATTATACCATATATGACCCATTTTCATCTATTACATGTTGCCATGGTTTTTTTCTTTTAATTCGGTCATCATCAACAGTCTAAGAACGACCCGAACGCTTTGCGCCTTCCAAATTAAAATTAGCGGTTCTGAATGGATCAAACCACTAACGGACGGTTCTTTCTCCTAAGGCATCATCTTCATACACATTGCAAATTTATTTCACCTTCTGTGCTAAGGATTTTCCTTTTCGGAAATAAAAAATCTTTTTTTTTTTTTTTTTTTTTTTTTTTTTTTTTTTTTTTTATTGAGATATATTACAATTTGTTACAAAATGAACAATAATAATATTGATAAGAGACCACATTCATACTATATATACAGAAAATAATAATAATGGTCAAATTTCATAAAATATAACATAAATTCAAATATATACAATAAAATAATAATAATAAATAAAAAACAAAACAAATCGAAACATAAACCTATTATTGAGATAAATAAAAAGATGGCAAATAAATATACATCTTACACACAATCATAACTATATACAATATATACAATTGCTAAAGGGACCCCAGCAAGCGCTTTTCCCTCCACTTGTGGAGGAAAAAGCGGAATCCAAGAGATCCCAGCACCTCTATCTCAGCCGCATCACTGGTCTGAGCCAGTGGAGGCTGAGTTAGGGCGCTGTAGCCACTGAGTGGAGGATCTGACCATTGTCAGAACTCCAGTTTAAATGTTTACAATAGGTCTCGTGGCCACTGCCGTTTCAATCTTCGAGGAGGATTGTAGGGATGGGTGGTGCTGGATAGGGATTGTGCTAGAGGGTTAGGATGATGACTAAGGTTCTGATGAAATTTGGAAAATTTGGATGGTACCAGGTCTAAAACAAACGGAATATTAAGGTCATGGTGTAGGGTACAGTTGGTAACGTAATAAGGAGCATTAACTATTGTTCGGAGGACTTTGGATTGGAAGGATTGGATGCGTTTAATGTTAGAATGTTTAGCTGTCCCCCACAGTTCAAGTCCGTAGGTCCATATAGGTTTCAGTACTGTCTTGTATATTAGTAATTTGTTGTCAACTGTAAGATGAGATTTTCTGTTTAGTAGCCTGTATAACTGGCCGAATCTGCGGTTGAGTTCTTTTCTTTTTAGTCTTGTATGTGGGTTCCACGTCAGTCTTTTGTCTAGTAAAAAGCCGAGATACCGGACTGTGTCTGAGGAAGGAAGCGGTATAGAATTTAAATTAACCGTTGGACAGGATTTGCGTCGAAGGGTGAATGTGACGTGAGTGCATTTGCTTTCGTTCACCTTAATGCGCCAAGCATTGCACCAGTCTTCGACAAGGGAAAGGTGCTTTTGGAGATTTAGCGATGCTGCTTCAGGATCGGAATTGGATGATAAAATGGCTGTGTCATCAGCAAATGTTGCCAGAAAGGTATTGGGGTCGGTAGGGATATCGGCGGTGTAGAGGATGTAGAGGACGGGTCCTAAGACGCTGCCTTGAGGAACACCGGCCTCAACAGTATATTGTTCGGAAAATTCGGAACCACAGCGAACTCGGAAGGAGCGGTTGGATAAATAGGATCGGAGGATTAGGTATAAGGATTGAGGTAAATGGGTTTTGAGCTTAAAGAGCAGTCCCGGGTGCCACACCGGTCAAAAGCTTGAGCTATGTCCAGAAAGGCACCCGAACAATACTCCTTGCACTCAAGGGCGGAGGAAATGTGGTCTACAACTCGGAGTCCTTGCTGAACCGTGGAATGTTGAGGACGAAATCCGAACTGATGTGAAGGAAAATTTTGAAATTTGGCTAGGATTCGTTTTAGTAGGAGCTTTTCGAAAATTTTTGAGAGGATCGGAAGTAGGCTGATAGGTCTGTAAGATGACGTGTTGTTAGAAGGTTTGCCTGGTTTTAGGAAAAGGATCATAGTTGAATGTTTCCATAAGAGAGGAAAATAGGTAGTGCGTAGGATACAGTTATAGAGATATGTAAGGAATGTAATGGCTTTAGGTGGAAGTTGTCTTAAGATTTGGGGAGTAAGGAGATCGTATCCAGGAGATTTGCGGAGAGGAAGCTTTTTAAGAAGATATCTGACCTCAGAGGGATTAACTGCTTTAGGTGGTAAGGATAGTGGTATTGGTGACGTGAGGAACTCTTCAACTGCTGCAGTATGGGTTGGATTAAGCTTTGGATGAGGAATAAAAACTTTGGAAAGGTGCTGTGCGAATTCCTCGGCCTTATGCTTGTCAGAAGCAGCCCAGGAACCATCACAGCGCCGGAGAGGATGGGAAATGGTGTGGGATTTTAGGATTCTCTTCGTGACATTCCACAGGGAATTGTCACGAGTCGAGAGAGAGGAGAGGTAGGTATTGTAGGATTGGGAACGGAAGATCGCCAACTCCCGCTTTAATTTTCTACAAAAAAAATTATAGGAGCGGCGATCTTCTGGGTGGCGGGTGCGTTGCCATAATGTTCTAGATCGACGTTTGCTGTTGATGAGGTCTGTCAGGTGTTGTGATAAATGGCTTTTGTAAGGAATTATTTGGGATTGTTTGGGAGAGGAGGCAGTCCAGGTGGCTTGTTGAATAGCGGTTGTAAAGGAATATACGGCGTCGTCAAGGTCAGTTGGGGTTTTGAGAATCACTCTGAGGTCAATATCATTAGTGAGAATTTCGCGGAAGAGGTTCCAGTTGACAGGGCCCCTAATGAATGACGGTGGGATAGGTTTAGGAATAGGTGTTATGGATACATTTAGAATCAATGGACTATGATCAGAGGATAGTTCATCAAGGCGAGCTATGGAAAAATTCAGAGAGCCTAATCCGCTGTGGATGAAGAAGTCGAGGATGTCAGGATTACGGTTAGGATTTGTTGGCCAGTAGGTAGGAGAATCGGGAGGTAGGAGATGAAAGCGTCAGGAGTTGAGTGCAGACTGCAATGTCCGTCCACGAGAATTGGTGGTTCTAGAACCCCACTGTTGGTTCTTAGCGTTTAAGTCTGCACCCAAAATGAAGTGATTACCCAAGGAGTTGAGGAAGGATCCAAATTGGGCAGAGGAAATGGGATGTTTAGGAGGGCAGTATGCTGATGCGATGATAAGCGGAAAGGAAAAGGTTTTGATAACGATGGAAGTTGCTTGTAGGTAATCGTGGGCAGAAATTGGGTGTAAGTGATGGGTGAGGGATCGGCGGACTATGACAGCAGTACCGGCATGGGCTTTGCCGTCTGGATGGTCTGTCCGGTATGTCGTGTATCCTGGTATTTTAAAGTACTGTTTAGTGGTTAGTCTAGTTTCAGTAATGAGTGCAACATCAATGTTTTTGTCCTGCAGTACGGCTGTAAGTTCGTCAGTGTGAGTTCTAACACCATTCGCATTCCAAAGGAGAAGGGATAAGGAATTAGGTGAGGTCATTTATGGTTTTTTTAAGGCAGGAATGAGATTTGTTACGAGATTCGTAAGGAGTGATATTAGGGGCATAACAAGGGATTTAATTTCGGAAATAAAGGATGTCATCAAACTGGTAAGGTCTGTGGCGTTTGAAGGAGGAGGAATATGAGAGATTTGTGGTGGATTAGGATTCTTAGGATTGGTTACATTTTGAGAAAGAGGTATATGTGGAATGGATTGAGGTACATTTTGTAGTTCCGGCAGGGCCACGGCTTAAGTACTTTGATTCCCACCTCCAAGTAAGTAGGCAAATGATAAATTGGCATCAATAAGTTTTGAGGGTTCTCTTCTGTTTCTTACTTGTCTTGCTGTTTCATCCAGTACTTGAGGTTTTTGAAACCTGGTCCTCAGCTGCTTATAGATTTGGCATCCTTTATAGTTGGCCGGGTGGTCCTTCAGGCAATGAGCACATACAGCTGGTGTTGATTTTGGTTTTGTACACTCCACAGACTTGTGCTGTTCACCGCATTTCACGCATCGAGGTATGTGATGACAATAACTTTTAGTATGACCATATGCTTGACAATTATGGCACTGAATTATCTCTCTCTTTGTGTAAGGTTTTTCAACTCTTACACTGGAATAGTACAATCTATTGAGGTCATAGATTTTTTCAACTCCTTCAGCTGGTTCCAAATCCACAAAAAAGAGAGGTAGAGGAATTTTATCCTTTAGGACGTTAGTGACTTGCCGCACTTTATAGCCCATCCCCGTTAGTTCTTCTTTAATAGCTTCAACTGGTGTCGAGGGGTGTAAGTTTCTGATTACAACCCTTAAAGCTCTCTCTTGGCGTAGCTGATAGGTATGGAAATCTGCTTTGGTTTCAGTTAGGTATTTCACTATTTTTCTATATGTCTCGGCAGTAGTAGGAGATATTTTGGTATCATTGATTCTACTCATACAGTAGTAGCTGGTAGATTCGGTAATTTTGTTCAATTGCGCACACAACAACTGGAAATTTCTAATATTTTTGACAAATATTGGAGGAGGCCGTGGTTCACTAGGTATAGGAGTAGATTCCATGTTTTCTTTTTCATTGTGTAAAATCTGAAAAGGATTTGGGGTGAAAAACGGCGATTCGTCAGTCATCCCTTGTGACGATTCAGGTTGTGGTTCAGATTCTGAATTAGTACCGGAAGGGGTTGCTTGTAGATTTAATCTTTTATTAGTATCACGGCGGGGTCTTTGTTTTGTAGGTGACGGGATTGAACCACTAGATCTAGATCTTTTAGTTGAAGCTTTGGAGGACATTACTTAATGATAATATCGCATTTCATGTATTGAAAGTAATTAAATAATAACCAGATGTGGGAAAAAAACAATAACTTAAAAAAAGTTAAGCAAGACCAGCCTTGCCGGGCTATTGGCAATCAGCTGATATGAAGAGGTGACTCAGCATTCACTTTACACTGTAAATTATATCACAACTTACCGCTGTTTGCTCCAATAATAACTGTTGTTGTTATCCTGAAGTCTGATGATGTTTTCAAGACTGTGCTGAAGTGAAATCCAACTGTAAAAGCAAGAAATCCGAGAGCCGACTTGAAATATGACTGCTATACTCACGCGCATGCGCAGAACGAAATTACGAAAATGAATTATTTTTTCTCTTCCATTTCGAGCAAGCAAAAGACCACTTAGAGACCATTTAGAAAATCTTGGATTAAATTGATGCTTAAAAGCGCATATAACTAATCATATTTTGGAATAAGTAAACATTATTGACCAAGTAAACATGATTTTATAAAATTTATAAACACAGATAGGATCAAATTGAAATTAGAAAAAAAAACACGAACTTATTTCACAACAAAATAGTAGTATTTAATTTGTACTAGTACGCGGTAGTTAGTACTGCTTTCAGAGCTTCATTTATAACAGGTGTAGATAAATCCTTTAGCTCAGCTGCTAGAGCTTCATATTTGCGAATTTTATCTGCACATACTGAACTAGAGTTGCCATCTTTCCGGACTATATCATTTAGCTCAGTATTTTTCTTGTTAGAGTCAATATTACTACTCAATTATTAGTTATCTAAAAAAAGCTTAAACCTTATATAAGGCTTAAGAAATGTGAAAGATAAATTAAAATACGTTACTTATATTGGATTGTGTCACATGAAATGTCCGTTTTTATAGTTTCTGAAATACATAAAGGATTTTGCAGGTCTCGGTTGTTTTCTTCCAAATGTTTACATATTTAAAGTAAACAGTTACTAATCCTCTACCTTTGTATTATAAACATTAGCTTCCCAATCAATTACCCAATTTTTAGTATACCCTTAAATATGAACATGCCAACACGCGATTTTCGAGTAATATTTTTGTACGAGTTTAAACTCGGCCATCAGCAGCTGAGGCCGCTGGAAATATTTGCAAGGCGTTTCGGGAAGGGAGTGTTAATGAACGGACCATTCGCCGTTGGTTCGCTAAGTTTTCAGCTGGAGATACCGACTTGGAAAACTTGCCCCGAGGAAGACTTCCGTCCGTAATAGACAACGATGTCCTCAAACATACAGTAGAAGGAAACCCCTACCAAACAGTTAAAGGACTCTCAGCACAACTAAATGCAAGTGCATCTATCGTTTCCAGACATATAAAGTTTATTGGGAATGTAAAAAAGCAGGATACATGGGTACCTCATGATCTCACTGAGCGGCAGCAAGATCCCATGTTTCAAAACATACCGTGCGAAAACTGAAAGAACTGGGCTACGAAGTTCTTCCGCACCCACCATATTATCTGACTCCAACAGATTACCGCCTGTTCAGGAATTTAGACATCTTCGTCAAAGGTAAACTTTTTGTGAAAGTGTGTTTCCAAATTTTGTTTTACTTCAAAGCTCAAAGTTTTTCTGTTCGGGGATAAAAAAAGTTGGTGTCACGTTGGGAAAAATGTGTAGAAAAAGAAGGTAAATACTTCGAATTAAATTATCTTGTTTTCATATCGTATTTTTAATAAATATCCTTTACCTTTAAAACGAACATTTCATGTGACACAACCCAATATAATATATATATATATATATATATATATATATATATATATATATATATATTATATATATATATATATATATATATATATAATATAATTTTGCTGAAATATGTGCTCCAGTAATTTAGACCATCAGGTTCGTTATATTTTTGAAAAAAAAAATACAGAAGCTATTATTTTTTTTATCCTGTGCGTGTAGTTAAGTAAATTCGCTGTTAAATATATTGAATTTAGGCACATAGCTTATGATGTTATGGTAACTTGGAACAGGTTGTATCTAGTAGACCTTCGAAATATATAAGGAGTTAAAAATAACAATAACCAATTTATAATTTCGAATTAATAGTTTTACTTTGAAGATATTTTAAAATAAAATAAAATCAATAAATTTAAAGGAAATATTTCAAAAATATTTTAATTTTTTTTTAATATAGAGTAGCCTGAGAAGTTGCAAGAAGGGTGTGGGGTGGAAATGAATATTAGCTTCTCCTTTCTGGAATTCGTTTTTGGCCGTGGCGCTTGCGCTGCCTTTGAGAAGGAGATAAAAGCTAAGAATACATTCTGCAGGTCTCTCAGAGCTCCTCTTAAAAATATAAAATCCCTAAAAAGGTCAGCATCTTCTAGGAAAATTAGTGTATTTTATTTTCTCAACCTTATTAATGATAAATATTGGCTGTGAGTCGTATCAATGTGACGTAAAAAAAAAATCTGGTGCGCGCAACTTACGACTTTCACTTACCTTCGTTGTTAAAATAAATTTAGGAATTTTCAAATATATTTAAAGATACAAAATAAATTGTTAAAGAATTAATTATTTTGAATTTCAATAGAAACGTGTGTTTTATTAAATAATTTATTATATTTTTATCTACAACAATCAGTTAGTTTTATCGGCTTTTCATCACTCTTCATTAAACTTTAAAATTCCGTACATTAGATAATATTTTTTCTAAAATCTCTAGCTATCCAACGGTATATTATATTACTATATTTGTGTTCAAAAGCACGAAAATTGTATTAAAAAATATGTTTGCACTTTTCTCCTTTAGCTGCTTATCAAATTTGCAACTTGCATATTTACCCGATATTTACTAATGCTGATAAGATTACGTTTCTATTTTTTTAAATCTATAAAATTTAAGGTACTTTAGAGAATGAAAATTTAAAATATCGGCATTTAAGCCCTGTCTCCCAATTTCAATCATAATGAAACCTATCATATTAAAGCCTATCAAATTTTACATCGATATATGAAGTTTAATCAAAATCGTAGGAACCGTTTTCAAGAAAATCGAAAAAAGGTGCAAAATGCATGGTATAAAGTGGCTCTTCTGGTAAGCTCATTTTGATGAAAATGGTTTTATAACGTCTCGGCCATATATTTGTTTTAAACGGCTCTAACGTTTTTGAGTAAATCGTAAAAAGGTGAAAAACGCATGGTATAAAGTGGCTCTTCTGGTCAGCTATAGTCCTAAATATGAAATTTCAGTTTTGCAGGGCTTTTCGTTTACGACCAGGAGTTACCACACACAGACACAGACATTTTTGAGGGACTTGGTTATTTGGACTCAGGGGACCCTAAAACGTGTATTTCCCTTGAAAGCTGGAATTCGTAGATTTTTACGATCGCAATACATTCCCTTACTATTGGGTTGATGCAAAATTAATGCAGGTTTCCTCTATTGCAATATCGTAATTCCAATTGTGTAAACAAAGCTAATCCTAACATTGATCATTATTATACCAAAACAAACCTTATCTAATACCCTCTCTTTCACCATGAATTTGTTTAGTAAAATCGTTTTGTTCAGTGTGTTCAAAGGTCTTGAATCGAAAATGTCAAAGTGCGATTTTCGTCAAATTTATTTTTACGAATTTAAATTAGGGCGCAGCACTGCGCAAACGGCTCGTAATATTAATGAAGTGTGGGGTCAGGGGGCTATTAATGAGTGCACGGTGCAGCGTGGGTTCCAGAAGTTTCGCAGAGGAGATTGCGACCTCGAAGACAAGGAAGGTCGGGGCCGTCATCTTGCTCTGGACAACGACCAGCTGAGGTCAAAAGTGGAAGAAGACCTAACCAAAACCACACGAGAAATGGCGGCGGAACTCGGAACTCAAAAATTGCAACGTCTTTGCCCAGCATTGATGAATCGGAAGGGGCCGATCCTGCTCCACGATAACGCCAGACCACACGTTGCACAACCAACGCTTCGACGACTGCACGAGTTGGGCTACGAAGTTCTCCAACATCCGCCTCATTCACCTGACCTCTCTCCTACAGACTTCCACTTTTTCAGGCATCTGGACAACTTTTTGAGGGAGAAAAATTTTCAAAACCAGGACGACATTGAAAATTCTTTTCGTGATTTCATTGAGTCCAGGGATTCGGATTTTTTTTTCTGGTGGAATAAGAAAGCTTGTTGAACGTTGGCAAAAGTGCATTGATTCAGATGGAAATTATTTTGATTAAATATATATGGTTAAAGTAAAGATATGGCGTATTTACAATACCTACTAAAAACCTGCATTAATTTTGCATCAACCCAATATATATTTCATATATAGGTAAGTGAAAGTAAAATGGTATACTTAAAATATAAATTTTTAAAATAAAAAAAAAACTATACAGTTTAATAATAAACGAAAGAGAGAGAGAGAAAAAAAAGGAATAATACAATTTATAAAATCATTAAAATAATAATGGAAATAAACCACTGTATAAGAAATGAGAGTGAAACTAACTCCAGATAAAGATAAGGACTTCGAAAACTTTAATAAAATTTTGAATTTCAAATATATCTATAAAAAAACAACAACAAAGAAATTGTTATTTCAGAAAAAAATAGGAGCGAATATTTTGAATTCGAATATAACAAACAATCAGTAATTTGAGAATATTCAAGAATTAAAAAAAAAATATATTATTAATAAATAATACCATCAACTAAAAGCAAGGGCGTTAAGTATTAATGATAACAGAAACTATTAACTCCATATCAACAGTTATTTAAGAATCGGAAATTGTGAAAACAAATAGGAAAAGATTTATCTTTGCCTTGTTAAATATTCAATATATATATTACTTTTTTTAATTTAAACACCCTCCAAAAACTCAAAATAAATATATTTCAAAAGTTCAGATAATGAATATCAAATCATGTAAATACTAATTCAATTCGTGAGAGAATTTTATCAATTAGAAATAACAAACAGTGTTTTTAGGTTTTTAGCTATAAGATGTTTTTCAAGATGTAAAAATCATAAAAATTGAACGTGGCCATGGTTAACTGCTTTAAAAATGTAAATAAAATAAGTTAAAGTTAAATGTATTTGTTATATATTAAATATCTTTGCTACCACCGGTCAGGTCAAGATAGGTTTGTTCTTATAATTTTGAAAATTTGAAATAATTTCAAATGAGTCATTTTAATACATCGGAAAATGTTTAGATTTTCTAAAAATTAATCTATTTTTTATTTATAATACTTCATTTTTACCACTTAGAGGACAAATTGTCCCAAAAGCAGTCTTATTCGACATCTAGACGGTAAAGACAACCATATATAAATTGCAGCTTCACAAACACCGTCATTCTTTAAGTACTGCGATCACTACGTTATTCAGTTTGTGTTAACTTTTCTATATAAATATAGATTTCAAATCTCAGAATGGGGATCAAGAACAAATAAAGACTATTTTTCTGTATTGTATCTTCCAACATATCTTTCTCATTTGTTTATAATTCATTAAATATTAATTATGTAAAATGTACTAATAAGCTGGGAAAAAAAACAGTGTGGAGAACGAGCCAATCATTATACTGTTCGGTATAAAATAAAATAAAAGATACCTAAATCTGGGCCAATAGCACGAGTATTTCTAGAAACGAGGAGATAATTTTCTGCCAATGGACACTGCCAATTAATTTAGACATTTTGATGCACCCACCTGTGATTATTGTGGTAACGTTTATCAAACGATCGAACATCAATGCCCCAAATTCGAACCAACAAGGCGAAAAATTAAATTAGCAGGAACCTTAAAAGATGCTTTGCATGATAATGAAGTTATTTTATAAAAACTATTTAAATATTTCAAAGACATTAACTATAATGACAGAATCTAATAAGCCTCAGCTGCCAATGACTCTCCAGAGTAGAGGCAAAATAAAGTACTAATAATAACAGAGTATTTGTCTGCGACTAGTGCATATTATATTAATGAAAAATTGGTGGCTGATCCTTTTGTAACTAATATATTTTTTTGTATATGTAAATATTTTAATTTTGCCGACGTTTCGGCATCATCAGGGCTACAAACATTAGAACAAATAATATTAATGTGACAATCAATTTTTATTAATGTAGTGACAATAATAACATTCCAAATAAAACTGAAAATATTCCAGCGTACATAAATATTATAGATACAAAAATTGGTAATATTATAAAAATATGATGATGATAACCATAAAAACAAAACTTTAGACTTTAATATTGAAGTGAAAAATTATATATAAACGTGCCATTACTGAGCCTTGTCAAAGTATAAATTGAGAAAGACCGAAAACAAAGGTGGTATGGAGTTAGGGGGTTAATGTAAAACCACTGACGGTTTTCCCCTCTAAATATAAATACCACAGCTTGTCTTTTTTAATAGTTTTACAAAATTATACAAAGGAAAAATAAAACTAAATATGTACAATATCCTCACACAAGACTGAAACGACAAGAAACTGCTCGAAGATATCGATTACTACAACACTTACTAGACAAACGTTCATAACGTCCAGTATAATACAAAAGACTCATTTACATAACTATTATCAGACCTATTTGGACGTATGGGATCGAGCTTTGGGGCTCTACGAAACCATCTAATTCCTCCCGCATCCAGTCCTTAAAATCCAAAATCCTTCGCAAAATCCTGAATGCTGCTTATTTTGTTACAAATCAACTCATTCATAATGACCTTAACATCCCATTTGTTGCAGACTTAGCCCGTGATAGATACTCTTCTTTTCATTCTAAACTCCCTGCCCATACAAATACATTTGTCCGTAATTTATCTTCCTTAGATATTCCTGATAACCCTCCAAGGCGACTGAAAAGAAGGTGGCCTCGGGACCTACTGAGTTAAAATAGTTAGTGAAGTACTACCACTGGGTAGTTCTTTCTCAAGACATTTTCATGACGTTTTTTCTTTCATTCCTCATATTTACTTATTGTGTTGTTTAATACAGTTGTAAATAAATAAAAAAAATATGTACAATATGGTTCAAAATGTTTTACAGAAAATTATAAAAACTAGAGTCTGAGGTATGTAAAAGAACCATGAGGTATATAAAAAAACAAACAAGAAGTTTTATGAACGAAAAGAAAAATATACAGTAAATAAAATATAAATTATACAAGCAAATTTTACAATAAAGTAAGGAAGTTATAGCTTATAGTAGTTTCTATAGTCGACTTTACATCTTCAATATTTTTCGATTTTAATTTCAAAATAAACCATTCGCCGTAATAGTATCAGATCTGATCTCCGAGGATAAATATAAATACCCCCTCCCCTCCACTGGGTCACAAATAACAGCAAAGCTTTATTGAGGGTTTATCCTGAACCGAGATGTTTATCTCAGCTCAATTCTCAAGCTCTTTCCTTTACCTTTTTATCTTCCTCACTGTTATTCCGAATCTAAACCCGGATTTGGACCTACTGGGACGTGATATTGACTGGGAAAAAATTCAGCTTAAATTAAAACTGCCGACGATAGGGATAGGTCGCTAAGAAGACGGGAATAAGGAGGGTCTAAGATAAATAAAAAAAAAAGGTGGAAGAAGAGCAGAGAGCTAATCCCTGAGGGATGAAAGTTTGATAAACGAGGATAATTAAGGCCCACATCGCCGGCAACGGCTATCGATTACCGTTCTCGGGGATTTTTCAAGAACAGTTGGAGCCAATCTAGAAGTTTGCTGAGCTGACCTCACATTTAGCTCTCTCTTAATCTACTATCGGACACTCCGCTTCGTATGGCTTCTTCATCGCATCGTCCGGATCTAATAACCTTCCCGCTGTAATTACTGGCTTAGTCGGTTATTATTAGATTTTTTATTTTGTATTAATAATAATTAAAAATAATAATAATAATAAAGAATAAGAATCCTTTCAGGAAAAAAAAAAAAAAAAAAAATTAGAACATATTTAAAAATATTAAAATAGGGCATATCCTTGGAAATAGTCCATTATGGGCAGTTTTTTTTTTTCATATTCTCAATTCACGGCATGGAATTTAATACTTATAATTATTGTAGTTAAATATCTTGTGCTGTAACTATGTTAACTGTGGATATAATTAGTTGACCGTTAAGAATTACTGGAAGGAATTAATCCGGGTGGAGGTCATTAAATAAAACAACTAAATAGTTTCAATTATTTTATTAATTGCCAACGTTTCGACAACTATTGTGAGTCATTATCAGGGCTAAAAAGATACAAAAAGGATACATTTAAAACAAGATTAAAAATACTATTCTAAAAAACTATTGCGCTAGAGAATGTCAATATTATAACATAAAAGGAACTAGATGTGTAAAGAAATCAGTTAATTAAATTACAATGATAAAGGTATACTAATGAGAGCTATACAGAGCAGATAATGTACAAATATATAAGAAAAAATTACATGAAATAAAAAACATTTAAAAGTGGAGTAGAGTGGAGATACGTACCGTGTTGTAGGCGAATGGAAACTAAGTACAATTTGGTAATATGGAATATAGGCAGGTAGATAGGAAAGTACGTACGAAAGGTTGGTAAAATGGAAAATACGTACCGCATTTTTTGACGGGATCTAACAACAATGAGTGAAGTTGTAATATTAAATAAACAGAAGTAATCAGATTAAACCTATAATAGTAATAACATCATAATGGTATTAGAAAATGTTTTAACATGATTGTTAAAGTAATAGTTCTTAAAATAGTATATTTAAGCTTATTTTAAATGATAGCTTATTTTGTATCCTTTTTGTATTTTTTTAGCCCTGATGATGACCCACAATGGGGGTCGAAACAGTTGAAACTATTTAGTTGTTTCATTTAATGACCGCCACCCGGACTAATTCCTTCCAGTAACTATGTTACATTTTAAGATTGTGTAATGAAATGATAGCACTGTGTTGTTTACAATATAGTAGTTCAACGAGTTAAACACTATTGTTTAACTCAGTGCTCTATAGCTGATGGGGCTCACCCATTTTTTTGTTAATGAAAGGCTTATGTCTAACTTATTACTAACATAATGTCTAATTTATTTCTAACTTATTCCATAATCTAATGTAACATTTATGTGGTGTTTTCCATCGTACTGGAGCCGGTGCTGGAGTCATCGTGTACAATAGTGGGTTTGTTAATAACTTTAAAGAACCAAGAAATTTGGTAGTTTAAGATAAACCAAATAAGATTTGGTTCTAACAAACCTTGTTTTATGATACAGATTAGCAGAGAAATTCATGTACCGTTCCATCTTGATCCCTAGATAGATAATAGCGTGAGAGGGTCGCTGAACTGTGCTGCCGACTCAAAACACTTTTGGTAGTCGAGATATTGTACCTTTTTAGATAAAAAAAAGTCAATTTTTTTATGGATTCACTCTGATGTTCAACTGCTCTCATTTCTGAACAATGGTTTGACACACCAATTCAGCCTGAGTAGGTTAAGTTGGGCACATACTAGAACATAAGACGGTTATATCATCGGGGAAAGCGAGGATTGTAGCGGTTCTATAATTATAGCCATTAGGTCTTGAACGATACGGGAGATAGGGCTGCGCCCTGTGGAACACCGCAAGTGACGAGAACAGTGCGAGAATGTTTGTGCAAATAGTGAAAAAAAAAATTAAAATTATATTAATATTTTATGCATGGGAATGGACCAAGTTTTCTACATTAAAGTGATCAATTATAATTTTTTATATTGGCAACTCTATTGTAAATAATTTACGAGTAAAAACTGTTTTTTTAAATATTTTATTCCTATTCTCTGAATAGTGATTGTTTCTTTTTCAGTGTTAATATTTATGTTAAACCATCATACAAGACTAAAACGTGGAGCACCTGCAGAACATCTTGGGACGTTTCAACACTTACTAGATAGACGTTCAAAACTTCCACTTAACTAAAAAATACTCATTGACATAACTATTATTAGGCCGATATGTAATTACATTGAAGTGCTCTGTGGCTCTGCTAGACCATCGAATTATTTTCGTATTCAATCATTACAACTAGAAATCATAATCTGTAACGAACAACCTGATCCAGATAGACCCGAATGCTGTATTTGCTTTTGATTCGGCACTACAAGGTACCATTCCAATTATGAAGAAAACTAAATTACATATCGAACAGCCTTTAATAAAGTCTGGCTCCCAGGACTGTTGTTCAAACTCCGTAAATTCCTTTCTCCCACATATATCCTAATTCTACAATCCTACCTCTCTGATAGATCCTTCAAAATAGATTTCATTAGTTCCTATTCATCCCTTTTTACACAGACTAATGGTGTTCCTCAAGGCAGTATCCTAGGACCCATTCTATACACATAATATATACAGCTGATATCCCAACCCATCCTAAAACCTTCATTTCTACCTATGCTGATGACACCTGCGTGTTATCAGTTCATAAAGATCCTCACACTTGTTGCCTCACATACCCTTTAAGTCCACATCAAAGACCTAGAAGTATGGTGTCAGAACTGGAGAATAAAAATCAATTCCAACAAATCCCATCAAATAACATTTACCCTTCGTCGTAAACCTTGACTTCCTGCCCTACAGTATCCTTTCATAACACTCAACTAGCTCCTGTTGAACAGATCCGATACCTAGGACTTCTTCTTGACAATCGCCTAACTTGGAATCTACATACACGACTAAAACGACAAGATACTGCTCGCCGCTTTAGGCTACTTCAACACTTACTAGACAAACGATCAAACCTTCCTCTGAACTACAAAAGACTCATCTACATGACTATTATAAGACCAATCTGGACTTATGGAGTAGAGCTTAAGGGCTCTACTAAACCATCAAATTCTTCCCGCATCCAATCCTTACAATCCAAAATCCTTCGTAAATTCCTCAACGCTCCTTAAACTTATCCATAAAGACCTTAATGTTCCATTTGTTACTGATTGGCCCGGACCAGGTATCAATCCTTTCACGACAAACTCCATTCGCACTCTAAACCACTAGTTTCAATCCTTTCTTCCTCTACAATTCCGGATAATCCACCGAGGCGCCTGAAAAGGAAATGGTCCCGGGACCTTTGAGTTTAGAATATTTTTAGAGTGCTTCCAATGGGAAGCTTCTCTGCATGTATATCATGTCATTGTATTATATAACACATCACATTTACTTAATGTATTTTTTGTTAATACAGTTGTAAATACCAATAAGAAGATTAAAAAAAACAAAAAAAAAAACATACCGAACCCACTAGTTTCAATCCTTGCTTCCCCTTTAATTATTGATAATCCTCTGAGACGTTTGAAAAAAACATGGCACCGAAACCTTCAAGAAAATTTTTGAAGTGCTTGCAATGAGTAGTTCCTCTACGCGTGTATCCTAACGCGCGTATTCTGTACGCCTTTTATAGCTATACCGATATTTACTTGTTGTATTCTATAATACAGTTTTATATATATATATATATATATATATATATATATATATATATATATATATAGTTATTTGTAGCAGGCATAGCGTCTTCTTAGAAATATGAATCATCTCATGGCTTCTCCTATTTAGTAGTCCAGCGAGCAATCAGCTCGAGCTCAGTCACGTAGTCATTGTTAGCCAGTAATTATGTTAGTTTAGATCCATAGTATTATTTTACCGTGTAAATGTTTGTCATCCATAATAAATCTTTTTAAAAAGTCTTGCGTGCGTTGAAGATCTTTAACTATATATATATATATATATATATATATAACTTTTTTATAATTATGTAAACGAAATCATGTTAATCTATAGGAAATTAATGTAATTAGCAGTATATCGCCTGATACTACAGGGAGAAACACATTGCATGGTTATTGCTACAAACCGGTTCCCTGGGTAATCTTTATTAGAAGGGGTTATCTGAGCAGGACTGGGGCTTGGGGTTTTCGCGTGGGGATTCTCAATTATGCCGCACCTCCTTTAATCTTTTCTCTTCTCCGATTACAATAATATTTCAGGCAGTAAATTAAGATAGAATATAAGCAAAAGCATCCCTGGACATTAAATTTGGCTTGAGATTAATAAAATAATAAAGAAAAAAGAAATATTCCATACTTTATCTGAAAATATAATTTCAATAAACCAATATGGCATAAAATTATAATTGTAAGTAATAGATTACATATTTTATTTTTACTTTCACTTAATATATATATAGTAAAATATGTATAGAAAATACACGTTTTAGAGTCCCCTGAGTCCAAATAACCAAGTCCCGCAAAAAGGTCTGTGTTTGTGTGTGGTAACTCCCGGGCGGAAACGGTAAGTCCTATGAAACTGAAATTTCATATTTAAGACTGATATACGCCCGAGACGTTACAAAACGTCACTTTAAACTTTAAAGTGTGGTTAAACTTGCTACATCGATGTAAAATTTAATGCGCTTTAGTATCATGTAGGTTTCATTCGGATTGAAATGGTCTGGCAGGTCTTAAATGCCGATATTTTAAATTTTCTTCTCCTAAATTACTTTTAATTTTGTAGATTCTATAAAAATAACTGAATTATCTCGTTAGCATTGATAAATAACAGCTAAGTATGCACATTGCGCGAATTTAACGAACAACTAAAGAAGAAAACTGAAAACAAAAAAATTTAAATCAATTTTTGTTTTTGAACATAAGGGCAGTAATATACATGTATGATATACCGTTTGAATGCTATTGATTTTAGAAAAAAAATATTATCTAATACACATCAGCTTCTAATAGTTAATAAAGAGTGATGAAAAGCCGATAAAACTAACTGATTATTTTAGATTAAAAAAATGTGGTGCGGCAACACACGACTTTCACTTACCTCAGTTTTCAAAATCGATTAAAGAACTTTCAAGTACAGTAGAGATAAAAATCTGGTGCGGGCAACACACGACTTTCACTTACCACCATTTTTAAACTCAATGAAAGAATTTTCAAATACACTTAAAGATAAAAATACGTGAAACTATTAAAGAATTAATTAAATTGAATTTATATAGAAACATGTGTTTTATTAAAAAATCTATTGCATTATTATCTAAAATAATCAATTAGTTTTATGTTCATTTCATCACTCTCTATTAACTTTTAAAAGCTTGTGTATGAGATGATAATTTTTCTAAAATCTTTAGCTTTCCAACGGTATACCATACATGTATATTACTGCTCTTATGTTCAAAAACGAAAAATTGCATTAAAAAAATATTTTTTCTGTTTTCTCCTTTAGTTGGGTATCGAGTTTATTCAATTTATATATTTACCAGTTTTTCATCAGCGTTTACAAGATAATCTAGTTATTATTATTGAATCTACAAAATTAAAGGTACTTTAGAAGAAGAAAATTTAAAATATCGGCATTTAAGCCCTGTCAGACCATTTTTATCTAAATAAAACCTACATGATATTAAAGCCCAATAAATTTTACATCGATATAGCGAGTTTCATCAAATTCGTCGGAACCGTTTTTGAGAAAATCTAAAAAAGGTGCTAAATGCATGTTATAAAGTGCCTCTTCTGGTAGGCTCATTTTGATGAAAACAGTTTTGTCACGTCTCGGGCGTATAGTTGTATTAAATATGAAATTTCAGTTTCATAGGACTTATTGTTTTCGCCCGGGAGCTACCACACACACACACACACACACACACACACACACAGACACACACACAACAAACACACACACACACACACACACACACACACACACACACACAGACCTTTTTGCGGGACTTGGTTACTTGGACTCAGGGGACCCTAAAACGTGTATTTCCGTTGAAAACTGGAATTCGAAAATTTTCACGATCGCAATACTTCCCCTTACTATATATAGTAAGTGAAAGTAAAAAATCTGGTGCGGGCAACACACGACTTTCACTTACCACCATTTTTAAACTCAATGAAAGAATTTTCAAATACACTTAAAGATAAAAATACGTGAAACTATTAAAGAATTAATTAAATTGAATTTATATAGAAACATGTGTTTTATTAAAAAATCTATTGCATTATTATCTAAAATAATCAATTAGTTTTATGTTCATTTCATCACTCTCTATTAACTTTTAAAAGCTTGTGTATGAGATGATAATTTTTCTAAAATCTTTAGCTTTCCAACGGTATATCATACATGTATATTACTGCTCTTATGTTCAAAAACGAAAAATTGCATTAAAAAAATATTTTTTCTGTTTTCTCCTTTAGTTGGGTATCGAGTTTATTCAATTTATATATTTACCAGTTTTTCATCAGCGTTAACAAGATAATCTAGTTATTATTATTGAATCTACAAAATTAAAGGTACTTTAGAAGAAGAAAATTTAAAATATCGGCATTTAAGCCCTGTCAGACCATTTTTATCTAAATAAAACCTACATGATATTAAAGCCTAATAAATTTTACATCGATATAGTGAGTTTCATCAAATTCGTCGGAACCGTATTTGAGAAAATCTAAAAAAGGTGCTAAATGCATGGTATAAAGTGCCTCTTCTGGTAGGCTCATTTTGATGTAAAAAGTTTTATAGTTGTCTTAAATATGAAATTTCAGTTTCATAGGACTTACCGTTTCCGCCCGGGAGCTACCACACACACACACACACACAGACACACACACACAGACCTTTTTGCGGGACTTGGTTATTTGAACTCAGGGGACCCTAAAACGTGTATTTCCGTTGAAAACTGGAATTCGAAAATTTTCACGATCGCAATACTTCCCCTTACTATATATAGTAAGTGAAAGTAAAATGAGTGAAACCATTAAAGAATTCATTAAATGGTATTTCTATAGAAACATGTGATTTATTAAAAAATCTAATATATTATTATCTAAAATAATCAGTTAGTTTTGGCTGCTTTTAATTACTATCTATTAAATTTTAAAAGCTTGTGTATAAGATAATTTTTTTTCTAAAATCTTTGTCTTTCCAATGGTATATCATACATGTATATTACTGTTCTTAGGTCCAAAAACAAAAAATTGCGTTAAAAAAATATTTTTCAGTTTTCTCCTTTAGTTGGGTATCGAATTCATTCAATTTATATATTTACCTGTTTTTCATCAGTAGTAACAAGATAATATAGTTATTTTTATAGAATCAACAAAATTAAAGGTACTTTAGAGACAGAAAATTAAAAATATCGGTATTTAAGCCCTGTCAGACCATTTTAATCAGAATGGAACCTACATGATATTAAAGCCCATTAAATTTTACATCGATATAGCGAGTTTAATCAAAATCGTCGGAACCGTAACTAAGGGTGACAGTGTAACACATTTACGGTACCATTATCAGGCTTACAAGGATTAATCTTCTTACTAACCTATTTAATTCCTATGGTATCCTTTAATTACAATTAAAAAAGGACATGGAACCTTATTACTTTTTTAGTCATTTTTGTTGTTTTTGTTTTAAGGGCAAAAAATGCGAGTGGTTATTATTGCCCAAAACATCTTCAGAAGACGATTCTTACCTATGAATAATAAAAAAAAAAAAATTAAATTAATAAATAAAAAGTGTGAGTAAAATATCAAAAATGCTTAAAATAGCCTGAATGTGTTAATAAGGTGATATAAAGAATGTTCTTCACCAATTGAATGACACCGTCGACGGCCCGACACTATCGCTCAATGCCTCCGAGACTTTACGTGGTACGCAACATTTTACAAATTCCCTACTATAACGAGGACACTCTTCAAAAATATGACTTACTGTGAGAGTCACTTTACACATTTGACATCGAGGTGGATCCCTTCGTGCCATGAGGTGGTCATGAGTGAAACAGCAGTGTCCTAACCTCAGGTGAGTCATTTTAGTTCTATCAATTAGTATTCCATTTCAGGCCATTTATTTATTTATTTGATACATTATATTCAATGTTTATTTATTTTTTGGAATCAAGTCATTTATTATTCTGAAACATCATATTATATTAGACAAAAATTTCTTTATGAAACCTTGATTTAAAAAAAAATGACAGTACATTCAAATTGCACTCGTGCGACACAGAGATGACTCGTCAGTAATTAATATACTCGTTATCGATTTTTATTTTTTTATTTTTTTTAGAATTCAACGTGCATCAGATTTAGTTAACCATTTTATTTTCGTGTTGAAAAACGTTTAATATCGTTTCTTATTAAAATATTTGTAATGCTTAAGAAATATTAGTTTTTACTTCACTTACCTATATATGAAATATATAGTAAGGAAAAGTATTGCGATCGTGAAAATTTTTGAATTACAGTTTTCGACGTTTTATGTTTTAGGGTTTCCTGAGTCCAAATGAAGTCCCGAAAAAAAGTCTGTGTGCGTGTCTCCGCGCGTGTGTGGTAGGTTTAGCCCAAAACCCATAAGTCAAACGAAACAAAAAATTCATATTTAAGGCAACATACTTGACAACATTACAAAATCTGCAAACTAGAAGAGCAACTTTATACCATGACTATTGATCCTTTTTATGATTTTCTCAAAAACGGCTTCAACGATTTTGATTGAACTCTCTACCTTTAAGTACCTTTAATTTTGTAGATTCTATAAAAATAACCAAATTATCTTGTTATCATTGATAAATAAAGCTAAGTATGTAAGTTGTGCGAATTTAAAAAAAACAACTAAAGGAGAAAACTGAAGAAAAAAAAATGTTTAATGCAATTTTTTGTTTTTGAACATAAGAGCAGTAATAACATGTAGCATGTATTATATACCGCTAGAAAGCTAAAGATTTTAGAAAAAAATATTATCTAATACACAATAGCTTCCAATAGTTAATAAAGAGTGATGAAAAGCCAATAAAACTAATGATTATTTTAGATAAAAAATTAAATAGATTTTTTTAATAAAACACATGTTTCTATAAAAATTTCATTTAATTAATTCCTTAATAGTTTTAATAATTTTTATCTCTAACTGTAGATTTCTACATTCCAAAAGATTAACCATATCATCTTAATGACATTGTTGTAGGACGGCTAAATATAAAAGTTGGACGGATTTGATGACCAACTAAAGGAATAAAAGAGCAAAACTATTTTTTAACGTAATTTTTGGTTTGCTGATATAAGAATAGTAATATAGACGTTAATATACCGTTGGAAAGAAATGATTTCAGAAAAATATTATCTGATTCACTGAGTTGTAAGAGGTAATATAAAGAGACGAATGGGGAATACTAAAACTTTTAATTTAATTATTAACATATAAATTTAAATTATATATATTTATATACAGTGAGTTCAAAAGTATTCGGAATGATTCGTCATTTAATAAGTATATTTCACTGCTATGAATTTATATAATTCTTTTTCACTCATAAATCTTAAAAGAGACTCCCATAAAGGAAAATCAGTTACGAGATAACAAAAAGTTTATGTTTTCTAAAATATCCGATTAATACTGTAAAATTACAAGATCGTTCAATGTCAAAAGTATTCGGAAATCGTAATATCCTTTTTGTTTAATGGTTTCAAATTTCAATGTTCTCACTAATCTTCGACATAATTTTATGTTCTAACAATTTTTCCTCTCTCGTGTAATATATACCCAACCATTGAAAGATTTTTTTTTTTTAAATAAGGCCCTAAAATAAAACCGCAAAGATCTTACAACGCCCTCGAATAATTTTTAACACGTTCACACGTTAAAACTAAAGAGAATAGTTAGATTGAAAAAAATTGATGAGAATATATAGATGGCTATGTACAGTATAGATAATACAATAATAAAGTATAAAAGCAAAAAATTGAGCGTCCAAAAAATATTAAATGTTAAAACTAAAAGCTGATTATTCATCTAATAAGAAAACAATGCCTCAAATGAATAAACCTTAGCTTATTTCTGAATTTTTCAGAACTTATGGATACACAATAAGTGTTTCAATTGTTCTCCGCGTTCTAAAAAAATACGACGAAAAGAAAAACATGGTAGAAGAAGTACGAAAAACGTCTTTCAGTAGGCAAGGCATTAAGAGAATGAGCTGAATGTTAGTAACATTTTTCTAAGAGAAGGTTGATGAATTAAAATGTTTACAGATGACTCCCATGCTAAAATACATGGTTCTTGTGTAAAATTTATGGTTTGAAGGAAATCAAATGAAGAATTTTAGTATGCCATAATAAAAACCTTGAGCGGTCAGTGATAGTTAGGTATTTTTTTTTTTTGAAAAAGTTTAATAGTATTGGATTCATGGACAGGATTATTAATAGGTTTGTGTATTTTATTAGTTTGAAAAGTCAGAATTAAAAGTAGAAGAATAATTACGTATAAATTAAATTTTTTACATACGCGCGACCATGACTCTGGACATATATACGTTATCTATTCAGATTTAGTTGCTGCAAAATTACTTAAAAGTTCTCGAAATCTCTCCTCGATTATTTATTTCACATTTAATTAAGTACTTATGGGTCCTAATAAAAATGAAAATCAAGAAATACTATATTGAAAATGAAAATGCCTCAAGAAACAATAAGTGCTTGAGTGGAATATTATTTCACACCAAACAATCAACTAATTACTAATATAAATTCCCAGTAGGCTAAAATGTATAATTATACAAAACGTTTTACCAACTGGATGTTTATTTATAATCACTTGCATTAATATAATTAGGAAACCACGTAATTCCGAATACTTTTGACACCTTTGACATACACAACTTTTTAATATTTTCGTAAATGAACGTCAAAACGTTAAAAATAAAATTATTTTTGTCGTAATTTTTGGTATGGGCTATTGTGTACCTTCCTTCTAACATTATAAAGTGGATAAGAACTCATTAAAAACGTATAAAATAAGTTAAAAGCAAGCAAATTACGGACTGGTAGTAAATTCCGAATACTTTTGAAACTCACTGTATATATATAACAATACACTCATGAATGAAAACTGACTAGTACTTAAACTTTTTGAATGTCAGCAAGGATATTTTCTTCGGTAATAAGGACTGTTTAAACTTTATGAAAATTAGAATGATGAATAATATTTTATTTCGACACAAATTTAAAAAAAATGTTATTGTTTTATAAAACGCTTTTAAAATTAAATAAGAGAACCTTTAGTCCTTCGGCTGTCCCTCGCTTTTTTTCCTCGAAAATAGGGCAAACAAAATACAAACGACAAGGTCTAGAGAAGTTGTTAAATTAAATATTTCTATTATGATGATTTAATAAAAACATTTTGATCGAGCAAGATACGATAGCTCTTAGTTTGATTACTGTTTGGTAATTTGATAAAGTTCTAACAATATGATTCTTAATATTCAAATTGGACCTTTAGCCTCCATTCCAACTTACCTATCTGGTGCGAAAGAAACAACGCTCTTCTCATAGAAGGCAAACATAGTTAATTGGTCTACATCATTTCCAATGGAGAAACTCTTACAATGAAATGTTTTTAGACCAACAGTAAAAAAAAAAAAAATTTTATCCAGTAGATTCATTTTCAAAGTCATTATATTGAATGACATATATTGTAACTTATTGTCAATAGAATATTTCAATACAACCTGAGTTCTTTCAATTATTCTTGACCATAAATAGGGAAAAACTATAAAAATCTTTTAGATTGGCAGAACAGGACATCATAGCTTTGAAAAAAAGCTGTGCGGTTCACTGAAGTTTTGCGGGCGGATGTTAATATGAGTAGATGTAGCTACGGCGGAGGTAGGGTACACAGCAGCGAATATTTTGAACGAGCGATCGTTATTGGTCCCTTTGTGTGTTCGAGACCGCGTCCTGTGCCCTTTTGTTTACACCCCTCTTATTTGGAGTGAGTTTTTCCCACCCGGCGAAAAACACACTGTTCGGAAATCATACTACTGGATTTCTTTTTTTGTGTGTTTTTTTTTGTTTTGTGGTCTGAAAAATGTCATTGCAAGAGTTTATTTATTGAAAATTAAGAGAATATAATAAATAGTTTGCCTTCTGTCAGTAGAACGTTACTTCTCCTGCACCGGTAGGTAACATAGAGCGGGACTTAAAGATCCATTTTGACTATTAAGAGTTAAATCTTGAGTACGGAATCTAATAAATCAAAATAACTAACGTTAAATTGAACTAAGGGTTGTCGTAACATGATTTATCACAATTTTTGATTAAATCATCATAATCGAAAGTTGTTTTTTAAAAATTTTTCTAGACCTTGACCTCAGTCTGTTTTTTTTAATTTTTTATTCACGGATAACACAAATGTGTAATCAGGGTGAGTATTAGGATAGATTGGGAGATCAGTGGTATACACCGTGTAAACGATTGGGCCTAGCATAATTACTATCTTGAAGTACACAGGCTGACTGAATGAATACTTTGTTTTAATATACTCCTATCACCGGAAGAACTATCAAAATGTTTAAACAATTTATTTATTATTTTTCCATCAAATCGACGTTTCGGGATCTCACTCCCATTATCAGAAATCTCACAAGTAAAAATCAACAATTACAAATTTCATAAAAAAAAAAAAAAATTCTAGTGAAGTAAATTTATTTTTAAAAAATTATTACAAGTCAGGTGTCCATTTTAACAAAATCTAAATCATTGCATATTTATTTTTTTGTTATTTAATAAATTTTTATTGAAATTTACAACTGCATACGATACAACAAGTAAATATGCTGAAATGATAAAACAAATGAAATAAACATGATAGAAACTGCCCATTGGCAGCACTCTTAGTAGCGACTCAAACGAGGTCTCGAGGCCATCTTCTTTTCAGACGCCTCGAAGGATTATCAGGAATTGCAGAGGGAGCACTATATTGCACTTAAAAACGTTTAGTAAAGATGTCAGCAATTAAAAAAAACACATCGAAATCTGTTGCGTTGAATTAAAGTAGCTGAAACAAGAATCGCGAAATAATTTGATATATATAGAGATAAAGTTTTTTTTTTATTTTGTTCAGAGCAATCGCGTAAAGGTGTTTTTACAGGTTACAAAAAAGATCTAGTGAGCGCAACAGACGGCTTACTTACCTCTGCTCTTAAAATCAATTAAAGAAATTTTAAATAAAAGTAGGAATAATTAAATGATTTTTATAGACAAAAAAGTAAATCAATTAAATCAAATTTGATAGAAACATGAGTTTTACTGAATTACCTATAATATTATTATCAACACTATCATTTTTTTCAGCTTTCAAATCTCAATTAATTTTACGATTTTTTTGTATAATATTTTTTCTTAAATCATTAGCTTTCCAACAGTATATCATAGATCTATATTAATGTTATTATGTTCAAAAGTAAAACATTCATAAAAATAACTTTGTTGTTCATATCTCCTTTAGTTGGATATCGAATTTGTTCAATTTTCACATTTTACCGTTATTCATCAATGCTAACATAAGGGAAGATACTTTAGAGGAAGAAAATTTCAAGTATGGGTATTTAAGCACTGTCAGACGGTTCCATGGTGTAATAACTGGCGTGTAAAGGTGAATGAAGCCAAATGTAAACACATAACCTTTACTCTTAGACGAAAATCCTGTCCGCCAGTTTATTTCAACTCATTACCAATTCCTCACTCAGATACAGTCCGGTTTCTGGCTTACTATTAGATATAAGATTGACTTGGAACCCACATACAAGACTTAAAAGACAAGAACTCAACCGACGATTCGGACAGTTATACCGACTACTCAACAGAAAATCTGAACTTACAGTTGACAACAAATTATTAATCTACAAGACAATACTGAAGCCCATCTGGACCTACGGACTTGAACTGTGGGGGACAGCTAAACGTACTAACATCAAACGCATTCAATCCTTTCAATCCAAAGTCCTCCGTACAATAGTAAATGCTCCTTATTATGTCTCCAACTATACCTTGCACCACGACCTTAATGTTCTATTTATTTCAGACCTAATTCCATCCAAATTTTCCAAATTCCACCAGAACCTATTTCATCATCCTAATCCTCTAGCTCAATCCCTATCCAGCTCCACTCATCCATACAACCCACCTAGAAGGTTGAAACGGCAGTGGCCCCGCGACTTTTGTAAATATATTGGAGTTCTCTACTCAATGTGATGTATGTATGAGTGGGTGTATGTGTATATAGGTATAAGTGAATTCTTGACTATTGTATTGATTCATTATTGTGTATATATTTTATTGTATTTTTATGCCGTGTAAATATTGTATGAATGTAGTATGTATGATATCTTTCAGCACTACTATTAATGTCCAAATTGGGACAAATTGTAATTTTACTCAATAAAAATTGTTGTTGAAAAAAAAAAAAAAAGAGACGGTTCCAAATAGAAAGAAACCTACATAATATCTTAGTTTTTAAGGAAATCGTAAAAAATATGCAAAGTTCATGTTACACGGTGGTCCTTCTGGTTGACAGATTTTGATAAAAATATTGCTCGGGAGTTTAGATGTTTCAAATATGAAATTTCAGCTTTGTGCGAATTTTCGTTTTTGTGCCACGGTTACTACACACCCATACAGACATACACACGGACACACAGACCTTTTTTTTTGATACTTGGTTATTCGTTTCCAGGGCATAAATAACATTTAATAATAAACGACGTTTAGGCATGGTAAACAAAACGTATAAAGTGGTAGCGTCCTCGATCAACTGTCAAAGGTGCCTCATCACGATGCCCGTCACACATTCTTTCCGCTCGAATACTTAGCAGAAATGATAGGTTATTAGTTTTTCTATATATATGGTGGACCTTATTATCCCGGATTTTTAAGTCCTGCTATACTTTTCTGTTGTCACATTCCTCAATGACCACTTATTAAATACAGAGTGTTCAATACCACACCTTATAGAACCTCTACCCCAATAGAAGATAACATTTGTATGATGAAGCTAACCGCATATCCCAGCCAGGGGCAATACCGATTATGTATTCTATCCGCCTGATGGGAGTGTCGTTTGCATACAGGATAACCGCATTACTGCGGTGGCAACGCTTAGTAAGAGGACTATAATTGTTTCCATAATTACCTTTATAGTTATGTATATAAATTTATTTATCTGCATATATCACAAATAAAAATCGGCGCGAGAAACACACGGCTTTCTCTAACATCTGTTGTTAAAATCATTGGAAGAACTTTTAAATAAAGTCAGAGTTGAGAAAATAATAAAGAAAATATCAAACAGGTACGAATTGTAACAATTAAAATTCTCTGTTTGTGGGACTGTATGATAAAAATAATAATAAAAAAATTAAATTTAGATTCTGCCCATAATAAGGGATCTCAAAGTTGTTTTACAAGTAAAGTTAAGATAGACAGCAGCTTACCTAAGCGCCTTCTTCGTGTCTTCTCGAACGGGCCCGCTCCGGCTCGGCAGTCTCCTCCAGCTGCTCCCAGATTTTATATTATAAAACTTAGGAGAACCTAAATTCTTAAAATCGAGTCCCTCTATCGTGACCGAGAACCGTATATCACCACATATATCGTCACGAACTACAAAATCAACTCGCAGTGCCACTGCAGCCAACCAACTTGAACCAACGGCGCCATCTACTTCGGCAGCCCCGTCACCTACTAATCTACCGCCTTCATCTATCGCTAGCCATGCCGCTACAGCCAGCACTGCAAACCAAGTTCCGGGACCTCAAGGATTTTCTGATCCCGAGCCACCTCCTGTATTTGTAACAAATATTAATAATTTTCTTTCGTTCGGTAAAGAGATTGCCAATCTAATCGGACAAACAAACTTTCAATGTTTCTCCAGATTAAACGACATAAAAATAAATACATACACAAAGGAAACCTACAAGAAACTCGTGAGTTATTTGAGCTCTAAAAACTATAATTTCCATTGTTACCCAGCTCAAACAAGATAAATCATACCGAGTGGTTTTACGTGGACTTCACTCGTCCACTCCCACTGAAGCCATTAAAGAAGGCCTTGAGGAATTGGTCATCACGTCAGGAACATTTCTTCAGTGATCCATCATACCGAAAAATACGCCTTGCCTTTATTCTTCGTAGACCTCGAACCAGCCAGAAACAATCCAGAAATATTTGAAGTCAGAAGACTGGTGTATTCATCCGTACGATTCGAAGAGCCTAGGCTAAAGACAACGATTGTACAGTGCACCAAATGCCAAACATTGGGACACACTAAGACGTACTGTTATCACCCGCCTAGGTGTGTTAAGTGCGCCGGCCCACATGCATCCGAAACTTGCCCGAAACCTCGAGATGAACCAGCCCAGTGTGCTCTTTGCGGTGAAGGTCACCCCGCCAGCTACCGGGGTTGTATAGTCTACAAAACCCACCTTCGACAAAGAACACAGAATTATATTTCAAAAAGAGTGGACCAGGAGAAACGGACCCGGGGACCGGAGTTGGACAATTTGTCTACCTTTCCTCAACTCCCGAATCCTACACCTACCTTCGCTCAACAGCAGCCTACCACTTCTGCAGTCAGGAATTCTACTGCAGAAAACAGAAATCCTTTATCCGACATCACCTCAATGAAGCAGAAACAGACAACATCAGCCAAATCCCAAATCAAGCCACCGGCCTCCCAACCTAAACCACAAGCTTCCCGTCAACCGATCCTTCCCCATAATCCAAACTTACGGGTCAAACTTCCCCCAGAGAAACCTAATAAAATTCCACAACGTGCTCCTCTTCCTCCTAATCAACCAAAGCCTCAACCTCCCAGTGACCCAGAGGACTGAACCCCCTCCTACCCAGCGGCGGGATTCAGCATCCAGCCTACATTCCTGATCAAATAAGTTATCCTCCTCATGACTCTTATCCACATCAGTCTCCTAACCCAGATCTAACCAACATATACTCCATTCTAAATTCCTTTCTCTCAGATCTTAGAGAAACCATCCAACCGCTAATCACCCTTCTCACCAGAGTCCTTTCTCAAGTTCCGTTTTCTCTCCCACGATGAGTGTAAAGCCCCTAGCGATTATCTTGTGGAATGCTAATGGCCTGCATAACCATCGTGACGAACTGGACATACTTCTACATGACAAACACATAGATATTGCACTACTGACAGAAACACACTTCACAAAAAGATCACATTTTTACACACGTGACTACATCACTTACAGAACAGACCACCCTGATAACACTGCCCATGCCGGGTCATGCATCCTTATTCATAAATCCCTACCTCATTCCCTTATTCCTACTACTCCAACTGACGCCATACAATCAACCTCAGTGATTATTTCAACTCGTCCTTTCCATCTCACTCTCTCAGCTGTATACTGTCCTCCTGGTAATTCCCTTTCCTGCAACCAGCTTGAAACCCTGTTTCGATCCCTCGGGCCGCGCTTCATTGCAGGAGGAGACTATAATGCTAAACACCAACGGTGGAGTTGTCCAACTTCCAACTCCCGTGGTAATATCCTTTCTAGTGTCATTGACTTCCAATAGCTTCCATGTCCTTTCACCCCTGAACCCCACCTATTGGCCTACTTCCCTCAAAAAAAGACCTGATATCCTGGATATATTTATCACCTCTCAAATTTCCACCTTACAAACCAAACAGTCGAAACCTTGAATAACCTCTCATCAGACCACAGTCCAGTTCTGCTTTCCTTGCATTCGAGCTTTATTCCTTTCCCAACCCCTCCTAAACTGATCTTTGGACGAGTGAACTGGGACGGATTTCGGACAGACTTGGAAACCAAATTGGACTTAACTGTTCCACTAAAGACTAAAATAGACGTTGACAGTGCCGTAGAAATACTTACAGACTCAATACGTACCAGTATATTCGATAACAGTAGAAACACTAACACCAACAACCGTCAACAAACTAACCTGCCACAGCATATTCGTAACTTATTAAGGGAAAAAAGAGAAGCAAGATCTAAGTGGCACAGGACTAGATATCCAGTAGACAAAACATATTATACAAAACTGACAAACCAACTAAAATCAGAAATCAAGAAACTCAAAACTCAACACTTACTGAGTGTGACTGAAAAACTCACAACTACTGACAAATCCCTATGGACTACCACTAAGAAACTACTGAACTTCAAAGATTTTAATCATCCTCTCATTAATGAATCTCAATCCTGGACCAGATCAGATGAAGAAAAATCCCAAACATTCGCTCAGCATCTTTTTAAAACTTACAATCCGCATCCTGAGATCCTTAATCCGCAGCACCTTGAATTCATTGAAGCAGAACTGGGCATTCCACTCCAGTTGGCCCTTCCTCCTAAAGCATTTCATCCTTCAGAAATTTTGAACTTAATCCAAAAGCTACCTTCCCGGAAAGCTCCCGGACACGACCTAATCACAGCCCAAATCCTTAAGCAACTTCCTAGAAAAGCCATCCTATTTCTCACCTATATTTACAATTCCATACTCCGCACTACATATTTTCCCCAATCCTGGAAATTAGCTATTGTTAAAATGATCCCCAAACCCAAAAAGGCACTGGAGTTCCCTTCTTACCGTCCTATATCTCTTCTACCCATCATGGGTAAAATCCTAAAACGGCTCCTCCTTAAACGACTATACCCTATCCTAGAATCATATCATATAATCCCAGACCACCAGTTCGGATTCCGAACTTCCCACTCCACCATCCAGCAATGTCACCGTGTGGTGGATGTTGTCTCTTCTGCATTGGAGCGCGGATTGTACTGCACTGGGGCCTTTCTCGACGTTGAACAAGCCTTTGACCGAGTCTGGCACCCGGGACTGTTGTACAAACTCCGTAAATTCCTTCCTCCTACATACTTCCTAATCATCCAGTCCTACCTCTCTGAAAGATCCTTCAAAATAAATCACCATAGTTCCTATTCATCTCTCTTCACCCAGTCTGCTGGGGTTCCTCAAGGCAGTATACTAGGACCCATTCTTTACACAGTATATACAGCTGATATCCCAACCCATCCTAACACATTCCTTTCTACCTATGCCGATGACACTTGCGTGTTATCGGTTAATAACGATCCTACAATAGCCTCTCAAACTCTCCAATCCCACATCAGAGACCTTGAGGTATGGTGTCAGAATTGGAGAATTAAAATCAATTCCAATAAATCCCAACAAATTACCTTTACCCTTCGTCGGAAACCTATGACATCCTGCCCTACAGTGTCCTTTAATGATATTCCGCTTGTCCCGGTTAAACAGATCCGATATTTAGGACTCCTGCTTGACAAACGACTTACATGGAATCCGCATACAAGACTGAAGAGACAAGAAACTGCACGAAGATTTCGGCTACTCCAACACTTACTAGACAGACGCTCTAACCTTTCACTTAACTACAAAAGACTTATTTACATGACCATCATAAGGCCTATCTGGACCTACGGAGTAGAACATTGGGGCTCTACTAAACCATCAAACTCTTCCCGTATCCAATCCTTACAATCCAAAATCCTTCGCAAAATCCTTAACGCTCCTTATTTTGTCACGAATAAAATCATCCACAATGATCTTAATGTTCCATATGTTGCTGATTTGGCCCGTACCAGGTATCACACCTTCCATGAAAAACTCCACTCCCACTCTAATCCATTAGTTTCAATCCTTACTTCCTCTTCCATTCCTGATAATCCTCCGAGGCGTCTGAAAAGAAGATGGCCTCGAGACCTTCTTGTTTAGACTCACTACCAAAGAGTGCTGTCAATGGGCAGTTTCTCTTCATGTTCATTCCATGTGTTATAACATTACAGCATATTTACTTGATGTATTTTTTGTACAGTTGTAAATTTCAATAAATAAAAAAAAAACAAAAAAAAAAAACTACTAAATCATACAATCGGGACACAATCTCAATTCACAATCACGCTATAGCAAAAACAAAAGACAGTCGAAAATAAACATCTGTGCCGTATCCAAGGCTCAATATATTTAAATTTAAATCAAAATAAATATTATTATTTTTAATTCGCGAACGCGCGAACAACTAAATCGTTATCTTGAACAATCAGATAGTTTTATCTTTCAACATTCTCCATTACCTAAAACAAAGTTGTGTATCAGATAATATTTTTTTCTAAAACTATCATCTTCCCAAAGATATATTATACATTTTTATTACTATACTTACGTTTAAAAAAAAAATATTATATAAAATATGTTTGTTTTTTCCTATTTCAGTTAGGTTAGATAGGGTTATAGGATTCATAGATACCCAACAGGTCATTAGTGACCTATTTTAAGATAATTGTTTTTTTAATATGTTCATTAGTCGGTCATCAAATTCCTTCAACTTGTATATTTACCCGGTTTTTTTTTTCAATGCTAACAATATGATTTAGAATTTTTTGTTAGGATCAACATAATTAAATGTACTTTAGAGAAGGAGAGAGAGAGAGAAAAAATCAGTATGAAATTTACATTATAATAAAGTCAAGTAAATTTCATTGATATGGCTAGTTTAATCAAAATCGTTTTCAAAAGTTGTTATTCTGATTTGCCGATTTTTTTTAAAAATATGCTGTAATATCTGAGGCATATAATAGGTAGGATCACAATACTTTCTGTTACTATATATTTCATATGAAATAAAAAAAAAACGTGTACCACTACAACCTATGAAGAGGCCGTGCAATGAGGTGATTTGGCCGAGATCACACACAGCCGCCAGGTTTTTTCTCCATTTTGGGTACCCACTGTATAGAGGCTGGGTCTGCCCCAGGAGCGTCCGGCTCCTTTACGATGTATGAAGGTAGATATATTATTTTACAGAGTATTTCATGGTTGTGTGTGAACTGAAAATATGAGAAACAGATTTCAAAGCAAGACAAAATTCCTTACATAGTATGTCTGATTACACTTTCTTTGGAAATATTCACGTTAAAATATTTTTATTTATATAATTGTATTGATCATAAAAAAACAAATGTGTAATTAATCATGAAGCTAATTCATTAATATAATGAAAGGTATTTCAATTTAACTATTTTCTTCTGATGTAACTAACATTTAAAATATTACATTTAATTATTCTCTGTCCATATTCGATAGATTCGTGGGAATAAAGAAAGTTATTTTAGCCACTCTGTTTTGAAATCCATGCTATTCATTTTTAAAATCTTTACATCTCTTCAAACCAATTTGATAAACGAATTACAATTCTTACAGCTATGTTTTGGTCCGGTAAAAATTTAAATATCGTAAATTTCCGAATGTAATTTCCCAAAAAACATTTTAATTCCAAAGACTTTTGCATTGTGTAAATATAAAAGTAAAAAAAAAAATTCAGTTTTGTACAATATCTTGAGATAATGGAGTGTTTATATTAAATTTATATATTATGTAATAAGAAGCAAGAAGTGTCGTAGGTTGGGTTTTAGATGAGTGAAGTTCGAATGTATATGAGCATTATTCGTTATTAAGTTATTTATAGAGAGGAAAAGAATTAAGTTGTCAATATTTCACAAACTAAAATATTTGTGACAATCACCATTTCAACATTCTGATCTAGCTCAGTTTACTGTCATATCTTAAAGACGTTTGCCTCGAAGATTGGTAAATGATGTATATTATTAAGCGCCACGAAATGGGTAAATGATATTAATAGAAATCTTTGGTTTTCTGAAGAATAGAAATAATTATTAAAAAAAAAGTTATTTTAAATATATTAAAGTATTTCTCAAATTAATATTTACCACGGATCCGTATAACTTCAGTCTTTATTAAATATTACTCCGATATCAGAGCTCCAGATAACCTGTTTAATATTCAACGAGTGCTAATTCATTATTCGATAAGAAAGTCAAATCAATTTATTTCCCATCGATACTGACTTTTCAGAAAATATTGGTTTAGATAAAATATTAATCTGTATCCTAATACGGGGCATGAACTTTCTTTTAATAGTCTTTATAATTAATGTCATTATTAATTAATGGTTTAAACGATAATATTTTTGTTAATTGATAGCCATACTTGTTAATGTCTTCTTACTTTTGTAATATAAAATTCGTAATGGATTCAGCTCGATGTTGCTCAAGACTTTTTAAGATTAGTTTGTGTTCATAAAATCTTTTCAATAATTATAGTAATAATATTCTAGCCCGTAAAATAAAAGCGCTTGTGATTACTGCGACGTAAGACTGGCTAAAGATTCCTTAAGTTCAATGATTAACGGATATAATTAATTTATATTACACGTCTTGGTTCTAGAAATGATGATAGTGAATCTCATGTTGAAGGACTGAGTTTCTGAATTTTACACCTACTCTTGGCTGGAAAGTTTTTTTAAGAGCGCTTGACGGAACCTAAGTCTTTGTAGATTTTTTTTTTTTTTTTTCAATAAAACGATATATTGATGTGTTAAGTATACACAAAGATAGAGCATTAATACTTTAAAATATTTAAATCACGCTTGTTTGAATTGAAATTTATACTAATCAAACCTCTCTACTATCACAGTGTAGAATTTTAATTGTACACGGCGCACAGTGGTTCAAAACCTTCGTAATTCGTAAAAAAAAATACTTCAGATTGTGCAAGTTCGGCTTAAAAATTTTGAAAAACGTATCCTTTGGATCAAACTGTATTTCTGGGTCACCGGACGATTTCATTGGGTCATAAAATTGGGTTAATTTGGCCAACGAAAATCCGGTGGTTTACTCTATCTCGGCCCTATAATGCAACTTGTTTTTTAGGGTCACCCTGAACTTGAATGAAGTTTTTTTTATCTTGTTTCTGTTATGGTTAATCCGGCAGAGTTATATTATAAAAATTTATTTTCAAAACCATTTATTTACTTATTAAAGACCATACTGATTTTATTTTTGAAACATTTCAATAATTTTAGTTGATTTTTGGGTCTCTACGAAACCATCAAATTCTTCCCTTATTCAATCCTTACAATCCGAAATCCTTCGAAAAATCCTCAATACACATTACTTTGTTACTAATAAACTCACCCATAATGACCTTAACATCCCATATGTTGCGGATTTGGCACGTACCAGGTATCAATCCTTCCAAGACAAACTCCATTCCCCCTCTAACCCACTAGTTTCAATCCTTGCTTCTTCTTCTCAATTCCTGACAATCCTCTGAGGCGTCTGAAAAGAAGATGGCCTCAAGACCTTCTAGTTTACATTACCTTGTGGAGTGATACGAATGGGCATTTTCTCTTCATGTATTTTATCATTACCAGCATATTTAGTTGTTGTATTATGAAATACAGTTGTAAATTTCAATAAAAAAAAATGGAATAATAATTTTAGATTTTTTTTCTTTTACAAAATATAACCTAAAAAAACCCTCAAAATTAAATATTCTTTATTCTAGCTTTCTTGGGTCTCTTTGGAAATAGCATCATGTGTAAAGCAGCAACCTTAATTGTTTGTTTCCCATAGAAGAGGATTCGGTGCACCGTTGTCGGTTAGTAGTGCTAAAAATACATGGATATTGTTGATTCCGCTGTTTATCTGTCAAATACGTCAAATTATAAAATAGACAAATAAATAACTGAAAATAATTATAATTAAATATCAAATTATTTAACTAAAATAGCTTATACTCAATGATAAGCAGGTATGAGCAAATGATTTTTTCCTGATAGTTATATTATGATACCTACTGTGGAGAGGTATAAGTACTATGTCGTAGCTAAGTGTAGGTAGCTTGATATTTCCATCGAAAGCTACAACCACATCGGAAATGAACATTGAATTTAGATCTACAAAGCTAAAACCTTTAAAAAAATTACGGTGATACTGCAAAGGTTCGTGGAAAAAAATGTATCTAAAATTTACATTGGAAACTGTTCCCTAAGTAGGCACTCGATTTGTAATATTTATAGATAGATAGAAATACTGGATTTATTAGGAGCACCCTTTTTAAATACATATTGCCAACTTCTAACGATATTTTTGATTAAAGTTGAGGTAGAATTTTAGTTTGGGAGGTAGTCTGTTAAAAAATTTAAAAAAAAGTTCCCCGTTCGCGGCTTTTTTCCGCTTGGCACACAAATACCACTCTATGTGACGATTGTAAATAAGCACCGATCCAGATCGTATCAGCCAATTATTTTAGAAATACCAGACGATTAAAAATGTTTACTTAACTAACAAATAATTTTTTTAAGATAGAAAATAAGTTTTATAGCGTTTTCTAATCAGTCCACCATAGTTAATAAAAAAAAAAAAAAATGTTAAGCCACAACATATCAGAGATTTAATTCACATATAGCTCGCTTATTATTGATGATAGGGAAAAAATAAAGTGTTCTGGAACACGGAAAGTTATTATTTAAAATTACCCCTTCCCCTCCTCAAAGTTTGAGGGGTTATGTTATGTATGGTTATAGTTATGATGCGTAGAACCCGAACCTATATATCTAAAAATGAATCACCTTTTCCCTTGTTCATGGTATCACTTTCTTTTTTTGTTAAGTTTATATCTTTGTTAATAAAAAGGATCTTATAAAAGAAAAAAAGATAAAACTCACTTTGGTAGATATGCTTTTTGTTTTTTTTAATTTTGCAAGCTACCAATAATCTCTATATCTTTATACATAAAATTGAAATATATATTTTTTTCACGAACCTTTGCAGTATCACCTTAAATGTTTTATGAAGGTTGTAGCTTTGTTAATCTAAATTCAATGCTCATTTCAGATGTGGTTGTTGCTATCGATGTATACATAAAACTAGCTCCACTTAGCTATATAAATATATATTACAGCTAAAAATCATTCCCTTTTTTTCTTTCATAAGATCCTTCCTTTATCCAGGAGAAGGATCTTATGAAAAAAAAGAAGAGAAAAGTCAATTCGGTAGGTAGGTTTCTTTTAGTTTATTTGGCAAGGTAACAATAATCTGTATATCTTCATAATTTTATCTTTATTTATAACCTTTATCTTTGAAATCAGGAGAAGGATCTTAAGGAACAAAAAAAAAAAAAGTTACTTTGGGCAACAGTATTTTTTTTTTTTTTAATATTCCAAGTCAATAATAATCTCTCTATCTATATAGATAAATGTATTGCCTCTTTCCTTGGTCATCGCATTAACATTACCAATTCGAATGTTGGAAGTTTAACGCCTTTCAAGGTCCGCCTGATTCCGTATACTGCACAGCTTCTTGTTTCTTTTAAATTTATAGTAGAGAGGCTGATTTAAGGGAATACATTCATGGACTTTACTTGATCAGATTATTTGTACAAGATAATTATTATAGGGTCAAAATAGTAAAAAATTCATCCAATTTTTTAAAATAAAAATTATATTTTTTCGGACAATAAAAATTGATGAATGTCATCTATCAACTGACTGCATTCAGGCCTTATTAATTTTTTTTTTCTTCTGATATACATTTTTTTTTCATGTGGTCAGCTAAATGGAAATTTTGTGTTGATTCAGGTGCGTATAACTTTTTGTTTTGATGTGCTGATCATCCAGGCAATGAACCCCTCCTTAGCCATTATCATCCACACCGTTTGACTCTTCGGTTGGGGCTGGCCGACATGATCAGCTTAGTGCAGGTAGCTGGGAGGGACGAGCCTCGATCCAGCAGACTGTAAATAGATAAAAGAAGGTATATGGGGCGAGAGATATGCAGGTCAGCCTATTCTGGATCCATAATTTAGCAGAGGACACTAGGCTATCAGGAGTGTGTAATCTCTTTAAGAGTTGGCTAAACTCTGAGAAGTTAGCATCCTATGGGACCCCGGAGAGAGGCGAGATAAACTGCCCCCACCAAGGCCAGCTGGCTCCCTGCCCAGCCTTTAATATTGATTACACCATTACACTTGTTTATATCTCCATCTATTTGACCTTTCGATTTTTAGCAATCCCCTCTGTCCACAATCTCTGGGTGAAATCGTTCTACCCATTAATTTGGTTAGGCCTAGAATTGATATCCAACTCTTTTTTAAAAATGTAAATCCCTCCCTTCTCTCAAACATTACCAGGTGACTTTTATTATTTTCAGAAAGAAACTCACATAGAATTTTTCAAAAAGTGTAAAAAAAAACACCATTAGAAATCTGTAAAACATACTATTTTACTAATATCGGTCTGTAGGACCACTACAATGCACTTGAACAACGATGAAGTTGTCGGAGGTGTAGTGACCAGCATAAAAGCCTTCTCTATCCTAGGTCGTGGATTTATAATTGGCAGATGGCGCTAAGATATATATATATATATATATATATATATATATATATTTTTTTTTTTTTTTAACATATCCTCGGTAATCTAATTCTTTGGAGGAGAAGTGAGACGGTGGTCCCGAGACTTTGCGATATCAGGCACTCGTTAAATTTATGAACAGTTTAGGATTTTCTTATTAGCCCTCTCCAATCCGGCTAGTTTATTCTACGCAATCCACTCACTTTAAAAAACGCATAACCTCCAATCCGTCATTGAGCTCGAACAATTAACAATCCTTATTCTGCTTCTCGCTAAACTACGAACTCTTTCATTATCTAATACTTCATCAAACAACAGCTCTGCACTGGTCCGAGTCATTCCACTACGATCGCTTATGGTGTGTGGTGGTCCCCGGCCAACCACCTTCCATTACTCGACCTCTTCATGTGCTGTTCCTTGGGGTTCATCATTATCTCCCACCCTATTTGCCATTTACATCAATGACCTTCCCCTCCATATCCATCAACCAAAATACCATATCTCTATACATACCATACAGCGGTTTTCAAACCTGTATATGGCGCATTACCGAACCTCAACATTCCACAGTTCTTTCCGAATCCGATCCTCAACCCTTAGAAATTCTATCCCTTCTTATATTTTTCCCTCAAATGGGACCAATTCGTGTCTATCCGATTCCCAAAGAACCCTAAATAGATTAAATTAATCTAGTAAAATAAATCAGTAAATAAAACAGAGGGAACCCATAATATGTTAAATATTTTATTTATTTTAAATTATAATTAGAAGCCTCCATTAGCCTCACTTTTGGCTTTGGTCCAGGCAGGTGCTAATCCAAGGGAAAAAGAAGATCTCTTTAGAAAAAGAAAATGTTATCATTGTTATTATAGTATTGTCCGATTAACCTAAGAAGCCCAAAAGTGAAGTTAAATTAATAAGGAAACAAACGATAAGTTGACTGAGCATCCACTAACTTGGGAAAAACATCCACGCCTGGACCACTTTTGCAGTTTTACGATATTTTAATTTAAATTCAACAGTCCTTGGTCTGACAGACAGCTGTTCACGAAGGTGTTCATTCTAATGACGTTTTGGAGGCAAATATTTCATTACACCCTGCGATGATATTATTTTTTTTTAATGTTAGTATATTATTAAATTTAAGTATAATCAAAGAGTGGAGAATAAAACCAACTTTTGAATCAACGTATCAGGGCATACTTTTGAACACGTAGAAATTCAAGTATTTAGGTTTAATGATAACAAGAAAAAATGAAATCCAGGAAGAAATAAAGTCCCGGTTAAAGCTGGGAAATGCGTATTACTATTCAGTTGCTAAATTACTTTGTTGGCGGCTTCTATCTAAAAACTTAAAGGTTAGAATTTATAAAACTATTATTCTTCCGACTGTTCTTTGCGGATGTGAAACGTGGCCGCTTACTTTGAAGGACGAACAACGGCATAAGGTTTTCGAAAATAAGGTATTGCGTATAATATTTGGTCCGAAGAGAGATGAGGCCACTGGGGAGTTTAGAAGGTTGCACAGCGCGGAATTGTGGAGTTTGTACCCTGTGAATATAATTGAGTTGATAGCATCACGGAGACTCAAAAGTTGTTGGGCTCGGTGAGGAACGGATTCCGAGAAAGTTGGTATTCGCTGAACCGACTGGTAGGCGTCCGAAAGGTAGGCTGAAGCGTCGATGGGAGTGTTGCATTAGGGCTGATCTCGGGGGCTTGGTGGTATAGGCATCGAACCTTCGGGTTCGGTAAACCTATTATTATTATTCGAATCAACGTAAGAAACCTGGAATTCTCGTACCTGTATGATATGATGTTTCGAAAACTAATTGTATGGATTTTTTTGGAATATCATTATTTTTAGTTCGTATTATTTTTTCAAGAGCGTCGTTGTCTATTGGACCCAACCTATAAAATCCAAAGAAACTTCATGGGTTGAACAGGTAAACGTTAGATATTATTCGCATTTTATTGCGAAATTTTTTATTTTATTACATAGTACAAACAACAACATAGTTGAAATAAAGGAAAAGGAAATTAAAAAAAAAAAAAGTAATATTGCCTTGGGAAGGCGATAAACAAACATTTATGTTTCATTTGCAAAAGATAAATAAATCTAACGATTTAGGGATTTACTTCCCTATGTTGTTACATAATTAACAAGTTAAACAATTGAAAAAAAAAATCGAACATTAACTTTCCTTTAATTGAAATGACAATTTAATTAGTTAGCTCGGTGACGAGATATTCCGACTGGAATAAAGTCATGAAACCTAATCATCCGGAATCTCAGAGTGAATAATCGCTGTTATTACAATGACATTAATGATGAAAAGGAAAGAAATAAGTTACCGATTTCTAAGAAACTTACATTTATTTATTTATTTTTTTTTATACAAGTGAAACCAAATCCTCTATGGTCAATACATTTTTGGCATAATTTAATAAAAGATTAAGTGACGTAACCAAAAAATATAAAATAACTTAATTGACAAGTTTTAAGTTTCCAAACGATTCTAAAACTACTTTGACATACGGAATTGAGGTTTAGGGGTGGGCATAATAATCATTCGAATTATTCGATTATCGGATTAATCGGCTTGAGAAATGAATGATCATTCGAAATGAATTGTTTAACGGTAAGTCTAGGGATCATAAGGGGTATGGATAATCAAATGACATTTTTTTTTTCTCATCACATAAATTTTAAGCATATTTGCAGGTAGGCTCAGCCAGCTCAGCAATCAGAGAGGGGAATTGTGCCATATTGTCTTTCAGAATGGATATTAATTATTCGATCATTCGATTATTTAAATCATCAAAGTCCGATCAATCGATTATGCCCACCCCTAGTTTAGGGCTCTACTAAACAATCACATGCCTCTCGCATTTAATCCTATTTTGCCATGAGCCGTTACAAACTACAATAAAATCTTTCCTAAGTGCCCGGTATATGATAGTGAAGGATTCAGAAAAGATGTGAAGTCCCGTCCATCTCACATGTGGTGTTCCACAAGGTGCGGTACTATCACCAATACTGTTTTCTATTTATACTTGAAAAATTGTTGGAACCAAGTTCGAGCATGCTTCAATATCACCTTTTGCTGATGATTTTACTGTCACCAGTAGCAGCTCAAATACCAGCAAGGCTGTTATGCATTCAGAAAAGGTTTGTCAAATCATAGCAAACGAGCTAAAATGTTGAAAATTGATGTGAATGCACAAAAACTAAAGGAATAGTGTTCTCATTTCAAAACGGAAAGAAAAACAACTGCCAAATTAAACTATCTAAACATATAAGATATCTCGGAGTCACCTATGATAGACATTTATAGTTTTCGGTTCACTTCAGTAAAAAAATTAAGACAGTGAGGCAAAAATTAAGGCAGCTTAGTCACTTAATTAATTCTTCGAGTATAGCTCTTTAGCTGAAGATATTAAGATATAAGGTCATTATACGTCCAACTCTATTATATGGTGCTCCACTCTTTTCGCATGTTGCAAAGTCGACCGAAAAACGCTTACCATCTTTCAAAATGGAGTACTACAGAAAATTTTAAAAGGAACGTCATTCCAGGTCTAAAACCTCTAGAATTCACGAGAGATTAAAAATTGACAAACTTTCCGAATTTATAACTACGAGGAATAATAAGGTCTATGAAACGTTCAAAGTTATGAACAATCCCATTTATGGTAAGCTTACACCTTCTGCATTACCTCAACGGTGGCAGAATCTTAAAATTTATGTTTTAGTATCAGATTAAGGTTCTACATAAAAAAAAAGGTGAGCCCCATCACCTCATTATAGATTATTAGAAGATAATTATATATTACAGGTATTATAGAGATATCTGACATCCTTAAAATGCATAAATGCAGAAAAAGGAGAAAATTCCGAAAACTAAGATTTTAAGAAGAGCTAACGGAATTTTTTTTTTAATGAAATTAATAATAAATTATGGTTTTCTACGTTACATTTAATATTCCACGATTAGCTGCACATCACAAGACCAACTGAGTAACTTAAAAAATACTTAATATTTTAAATATAATAAAAAATAATCATTAACTAATAGACATAGTGAATCAGAGAAATCAAAATAAATTATTACATTCATAAAAATCACTCGATTATTTCTCTACCAACACTTTCTATAAATGTTACTCAAGAAATATTCTGTCAAGTTCTATTCATGTGAACTAAAAACTCTACTGGGTCCATTATAACTAAAACTTTGTTTTATAAACTTAAGTTTTAGTTGAAACATGTCTTGAAGAACTTTACAACATCTTTTATATTAAAAATATAAAAACTAAAGCAGGTTGCGAACTCAGTTCTTCGCAAAGTTACTTAGTTAATAAGGTCAAACTTTCTGCTAAGAAGAGTAAGTTTTTTTCCCGGAAATTTCAAGCTCCAATGTTCGGTAGGTACCAATTCCTGAAACAACCGAATGCTGTAAAGTTATATAATTTATTTATCTTATGATGTTTTACAGTGGAAATAATTTAGGATTTTTTATATTATTCCGAATTGAATATATATATATATATATATCTATATATACAATTTTTTTTCCATTCTACTAGAATATTTGTAATAATTATTTCAGGTACAAGATTGATCGCATTTTCTTCAAACTCTTAAGAATTTGTCACTTTTATCATATTTTTGTTTGTATTTTTTTTTTTTTGTAGCCCCTTTTGTTAGCTCCTCTAAGACCATAGTTTTTGAATATTCTCCTTTTTCTGCATCTACGCATTTAAAGAATGTCAGAAATCTATATTATTCCTGTAATATATAACTATCTTCTATGAATTAATAATGAGGTGATGGGGTTCACCTTTTGGTTTAAGTAGAACCTTAATCTAATACTAAAAGCTAAATCTCAATATTCTGCCATCGTTGAGGTAATCCAGAAGGTGTCAACTTAGTATATATCGGATTGTTAATAAGTTAGACGGTTTCATAGACCTTATTATTCCTCGTAGTTATGAATTCGGAAAGTTTGTCAATGTTTAATTCCTCGTGAATTCTAGAGGGTTTAGATCGTAAGAATGACGTTCCTTTCACAATTTTCCTTAGTACGCCATTTTGGAAGGATTTTAAACGATTTTCGGTCAACTTAGCAATATGGGAAAAGAGTGGAGCGCCATACAACAGAGTTGGACGTATAATGGCCTTATATATTGATATCTTCAGTCGAAGAGACATACTCGAACAATTAATACAGTGAATAAGTTGCCTTAATTTTTGCTTCACTGTCTTAATTTTAAAATAATGTAATATTAAACCAAGAATTATATGTAACGGAGAAAGATATGAGCATGGAAAGAGGGAGAAAGAAATGGGCGATGAAAAGATATCCTAATCAATAAAAAAAAGATACATACTTGACTCTGAGACGGTGTCTAAAGGAGTGATGTTTTCCAGTTCAAAAAACGCTCATTGCGTGGAACGGAAAATATGAGAACTAGAATATGCGTTAGAGCTTTTCCAAGAAGCTAAGTTATGTTTACTGATTCTATTGTTTGTTGAAGAAAACAGTAGGCCGAAACGTCGGCACATAATTAAAATAGCACTTATTTTAAATGTGTGTTTCTAATTTATGACCGCACCCACAACCATCTTCCTCATCTAAAAAAAAATATAGTTTAAAAGAATATTGAAATTACGAAATAGAAATTTTCTCAAAGCATTGACTTTCGATTAAGATAATAACTTTTCAAATAACGTAATATCTATTTGATATCTTGTCCAGGAATCGTATAAAAGTTGCTGAGACGAAGTTATCCTTGAACGCGGGAAGTTTAAAAAGTAGTTAGCATAATATTTATGATCCGCTTTTATGCCTTTTTATGTTTTAGCTCTTACAATCAAGTTACTTTTTATCATAAGAGGCCATCTCACGGCTCCATAAAAAGCGATATGAAACTATATTAACAGCGGGGAAAGTATCATTTTTCTTTTCTCGCAAAGAAGATTATTCGAGATGACTAACAACGATAAAGCGATGGTGTTGTAAATGTGAAGTAAGCTATAAAGTTCAGATAATGCTAGTTCGCAACACCTAATTACTTAGCTAACAGAATGTTTGCTTCTTTAAAAATAATTATTTTTGAAGGGTGGCGATTATTATAAGGAAATATGCTTAGATTGTTTTAAACCCGTTGTTTTAATACCCTTCCCACATGCTAATAACTGCTATTTAACGATTTTTTATTCATTCCAAATAACATAGACTTCATATGATGAGTTTGTAATTCCTGTTATTGAGGATGAGAGAGAAGCTCTGGCATTTTCCGGGTTCGGTTTTCCACCTGATGTGGTATCGTTTCATCATTCATTCATTTTCAATTGCATGCAACTGATATAACAGAATATATTTTAGAATTTATTTCATTATATTCTAGTTTCTAGGTTATTAGTATTCTGCTAAATGAAATGCAGCACAGTATCATTGCACAAAATCTATTTTATAGAGAATTAAATTTTGGACCAAATGAAAAAAGAATCATTTGATTTGGTTAAGAACATTAGCTTAGATATTGCGTTTTGAAATCAGTGGTAGATAATATTATTTTTTGAATTAGTGCTTTTCATATTACTTAATTGCTTCATAGTTGCAATTATTTAGCAGTAAAATGTTAAAACAATTATTATGTGATATTGAAGTAGAGATTATTTTAACAATAATCAATTGACAAAATAATTCGTATATAGGGGCTGTGTATGAATAATAGTACATTATTGTATAACTAATATTATGATATAATATGGAAATATATATGATTTTTAATAAACTCAAGATGAGGCATAGAATGTACCTCGAAACGTTATGTTGTTATATTCAAGTTTTATATATGTTATAATTGATAAAAAGAAGAGATTGTTCCAAATAATACATTCATAATTAAAATTACTCTTCTATAATATTAATTGATATAAAGTTATACCCTTATATTGTTATATGGAAATAATAAACCATTGTGTAATAATATGCAGCGTTTTTAGATACATTATTGACCAAGTAAAGATGAATTTTCAAACACAGAATAAAATTGAAATATTGAAAAACACTACGATCTTATTTGACTGCTCAATATACCTATTATCAATTCAACATTCCTTCTAACTGCCCTCTTACCCATAATGAAGTTACTGATCTAGAAATTGTCTGTTGATTAGATCTAAATCACAAACATGAAACAAATATGTCTCAGAACATTTGGTAAAATATCTAGAAAATGAAGTAATGAAGGTAAGTGTCGTTAAGGTGTTAGAGAAAAGAAAGACCTTTGAAACGACACTCGTTGGGATCGGTATTAGAACCGATGAGAGGAAGCGATCTAACCCAAACAACTTCCATTGTGGTCGGAAGTTACTGGAAAGGAGTGACGAAGGGACGCAGTAAAGGCCACTGATGGTTTTAGTAGCTGGGGAAAACACTGTTAAGAAAATGGCAGTATTATACAGGAAAGTTCGATAATTGCCCAGGAGATCTATACAGCGATATCCGACCGTTACTGCGGTATAGGCCAGCAATTAAATATAAAAATGTCAAAAGTATGATAAGGAAATCCCAACTTGTTTTTACCTTCTATAAGCCTTTATCAGACTTTTGCAGAGGTTAGCTCAATTAATTTTTTTTTTTTTTTTCAAACTGCTCACCTTTTTAATACGGTTTCCTTTCGAAAGCGTATCGCATCCAAAATATTTAGCAGTTAACAATATCACATTTTATGTATGTGACCAATGGCGAATGACGATTATTGGATCATTCGATTATTTCAATCATCCGTATTAATCGATTATCGGATTAATCGGTTTGGAGAATCGAATGATCATTCGAAGTGAATTGTTTAACGATAATCGAGGGATTATAAGAAGCTCCGATAATCAAACGACAATTATATGCAGCTCAGGCACTATGGAGATTGTGGCATATCGTCTCTCAAAATGCATATTAATCATTCGATTATTTAAATCATCGAAGTCCGATCATCCGATTATGACAATCATTCGATTATGCCCACCTCTAGTGACCAACCTGTATTTGCATTTAAACTGAAAAGTATTAGAATATAGTATATAATAATGTATTACAGAGATGTCGGCGTTGGAAACATTCGAAATATTGTGTGTATGGATCTCATTTTTTTTTTTAATTTTATATATACATTAATCATTGTATTTGTAATTATTAGATCATGTGATTATCGGACCTAAATACTCAATACATGTTCATTAGTTATTGGTCATCCGAAAAATTGGAACATTTAGCATAGAAGCCGGGCGTAAGAATTTCATTTTATTGGAAGGAATTAGTCCGGGTGACGGTCAGATAATGAAACAACTAAATAGTTTCAACTATTCATTGCTTGCTAACGTTTCGACCCATTTTTGCGGGTCATCATCAGGGCTCATGGAGGGCGAATGGAATCTAGCAATAGAATTTTATTTTACTTTTAATCATAGAAACTCCGAAAATTCTTCCCTCTTACATACTACCTCATCATCCAGTCCTACCTATCTAAAAGATCCTTCAAAATAAACCACAATAGTTCCTATTCATATCTTTTTACTCAGTTTGCTGGTGTCTCTCAAGGCAGTATCCTAGGACCCATCCTGTGTCTATACAGCTGATATCCCAACCCATCCTAACACCTTCCTTTCTACATATGCTGATGACACTTGTGTGTTATCAGTCAATAACGACCTAATATTGCCTCTCCAACTCTTCAATCCCACATCAGAGACCTTGAGGTAGTATTACACACTATAATGAGAGATTCAGATAAATATAAGCTATGCAATACAATACAATTACAAATAATTCTCTGTTGTCATAGCCATTATTTTTACATTCATTAGTTTCTTTGTCATACTGTATTTACATGTACTTCTTTTGTTTTATAATCGCTTGCCTTCCCGATGATGGTTCACTTGTTTGTTCCTTAAATGTTGGTAAAATTAAAATGTTGTATATCAAACTAACCCCTGATTATTTCTACATATTATAATTTGATTCATCGCTTAAACTCACCGAGGCGATGATAAACATTAATGTGTTTTTAAATCATTACTTGAGAAAAGTGTAAAGTGAACATCCGTGGAGGTTAGAAATATCCCCACATACAAAAAGAAGAAATAACCTTTGCACAATTGTCTTGTTTTATCAAATTATGAAAATGTTACAATCAATACTACTTCTTCAAATCGTAGTGAAAAACTCGAAGAAAAAAAACCAATTACAAAAATAAATAAACAAACAGGCTCAATAAATGTTTAATATATTTGTGTTACGGAACTATATTTAAACTATAAATAAAGAGAAAATCTCTAAGCGGTGAATTTCATCCTCTGATTAGTACAATACTTATTTGCTCAATTGTATATATATTTTTAATGTAAAGTTATCTGATACTGTGAAATTAGGTGCTGGAATGTAATATAATTTTAGAAGTGTAAGGCGCATAGCCAGCAGTTGAATAAAATGCAAGTATCCCTACTCCTTACCTTAGTAGGACCCTCTTAAACTGTCGGCAGTAAAGATAAACGTACTTAACAGAGGAAGGAGAGCGACTCTAAAGACGACTGGGATGACACTTTACAACATTTTTATTTGTTTCAAACTATCAATCCGCCTAGTGAACATGTTGAAATTCTTGAAGAATTAAAAGATCAAGCTACTTTCATGTTGTGTACTTCCTATTACATTTTTAGGTTCAAATTAATAAATTTGGTTAAAAATGAATCTAGTAAATTGTAAAAATATTAAGAACTGTATTTCCATTTAAATAGTAACAAGCAGCTTAATTTTTTCACAAAGGAATAGAATAAAAGAGAATCCAACTTTATTTGAAAAATACCAGCTCTGGTAAAAATTAGGTACATCAAAGTAAAAACGCGGCAAACTATTACACAATATTTTATCATTTCCCTTTAACTATATTAGAGTATAACTGTTTATATAGCTGTTAAAATGCATTTAACTAATATGGAAAGCAATAAATAATTCCAAGACAAATAGTCTATAACCTCAAAAAATAACTCAGCTATACGCGTGTATATAAGAAACATTTTGTCTTTCTTTTCCTTTATAATCTTTCGCGGTTTCTTGGTAAAAAAATTCTAGAAATTTTTTATTGAGTTATTATTTGAATCATTTTTAATCGACCACCATTTCAAAACTAATGGGCGGATATCAACGCCTCGGTATAGAATCATCGTTGAATAGTAAATGGTAGTTTTGTGCCGAATTCCAAAACAAAAATGGTCCCGTAATTTCGGAAGAATGCTACGGACGGCGTACGAGGAACAAACGATTTTCTTTAATTCCTTATTCAGATTCTACGTATCTAGAAACGCACGCACTCAAATTTTGAGTTTTGAGGGTCAATTACCAAGGTTCATTATTTTTATTAATAAACCAAAGATAATCTCAATTCTAAGAACAATAATTTGAGTGTAGTAAATTTACATGAAGCATTTAAACCAAAAAGACGCGATAACGAAGAGAATCATAAGATATATATTGCTAAAATATCACAAACAATTGAGAACTTGGATGTTGAGATTTCGGAAGATTGATTGTTTGTTTGTTTATTCGTTCAAAGTAACTTTTATGCTACTGCTAATCGGACGATTCCTAATCACTGACTACACTGGGATTCCTAAATTTTGCCTATCCAGGTTTTATTAGAATAGGGATCTTTAACGAGTACCTGACATCGCACAGGCTCGGGACCAAATTTTAACCTCCCCTCCAAAGGACGGCTAACTAAGGATTTTTTACTCGCATTAAAAAATCCTAGGGCCACCCGCGGGTTTGAATCCGCAACCTTTGGCATAGGAAGCTGTTATGCTAACCACTACGCTTTGGTGGCCCCACATCCACTTATATTGTTGACTGTTAAAAGAATCAAAATGGATCAATGAAACAGAAGAGGATGTTATAAGAGGTGTTAATTACAAAAGATGACATTGACAATAGAGAATGTTTTAGGAAAGTCATTAAAGATCACAAACTAGTAGATTCTTCATTGACAAGAGCTGATTATAAACGGTCGTAATAACAAAAGTGAACGTATGAAAAGAATTTGGAAAGAACGAAAAAAGAAGAAGAAAACATCATAAAGTGTCAAGTTCAAACACTCTCTCTTTCAATATTTTCCTTTTTTTTTCTTTTTTTTTGTTTATCGCGCTTTACTGATTCTAAAGCACTATTCATACTTTTCTCTAACGATTATCCGAAGATAATGGTTCTTGATGATTATCTTAACACCTTCATTTCTATGTATGCTGATGATACTTATGATTATTGCCTCCTAAACTCTTTATAGCCACATCAGAGGAGTACGGTTTCAGAATTGGAATATAAAAGTCCCACCAAATAACCTTTACCCTTTGTCGCAAAGCTATCGCTTCCTGCCCAACAGCATCCTTTCATAAAAAATCCTTTTGTTCCAGTTGAACTGATCCTTACCTTTGACTCCATCTTGATAAGGGTCTCACTTTTAACCCTCATACCAGTAACGACTAGAAACATTTTGACGTTTACAGCTACTTCAACACTTTACTTGACAAAAGTTCTAACTTCCACTTAAGTACACATGGCTCAGGTACATGGCTATCATAAGGCCGATATAGACTTACGGAGTAGAGCTTTAGGGCTCAACAAACCATCGTATTATTCCCATATCCAATCACAAATCCTTCGTAAAATCCTCAATTTGAGAAGCATTTATAACGAATAAACTGATTCATTAAGATATTATTGTTCTATATGTTTTTTATTTGGTCTGAGCCAGGTACCATTCCTTTCATGACAAAGTTTCAATTGTTTCTTGCTTTCTAATACCTGATGATTCATATAGGCGTATATAAAGAAGATGGCCTTATATAAAGAATAGGCCTTCTAGTCTAGATTATTATTAGTGCTTCCAATGTGTAGTTGTATTATGTATTTTACAGTTATATTAGTATTTGTATTCACTAATACAGTTGTAAATTGCAATACATATTTTTTTAAATATATTTTTTAAAATGCTGTAAAAAATATATTGTAGTACTAGCTGTATCCCGCGGCTTTGCTCGCGAATATTTATTTTTGTCTTTATTTAAATTTGCATCAATGTTTTTATGAGTAGTAACTATAAAACACATATGATGGAGCAGTTGTTTGGGGATGTGGTAACAAAAATACACGCTTATTTTATTTTTTTCTTACTGGTGTGTTTTCTTTTTGGCTGCACCCTCACCCAACTTCTTTACCATATATTCAAAACGGTCAACAACTACTCCATTATTATAAGACGTATACATTTTCAAGAAATATAAATATTATATTTTTAACAATTACATTTATAAAAGTTCTTTTCAAGTGAAAATACTCCTATTCGTTGGATCAATGTATATCAATCATATTATATACCACGATTACGTTACAGCTAAAACATATTGAGTAATTTTTAGTATGCCTATTTCTGCTGGATCGCTATTGTATATTTAACAGAATAACATGGCAAATTATTAGACAAAAGTTGGAATTATGGTTAATGAGGAAAGTGATTTTAAAGCAACTTAGCCTATTACTATAATTAATCTAATATAACTATGAATGTCTTGTTTCCAATATCGAGACACATTGAAAAAATCTGGTGCCGGCAACACATGGCTATCACTTACCTCGGCTGTTAAAATTTAAAAACTATTAAATATACTTCAATTTGACAAATATTTTATGTTGATTTTAATAGAACGTGTATCCATTTTCGTTGGGAACATAGATTAAATCATATAACTATATTAAATTTTTAATCAGTAATAGGTATATTCCCTATTCGTCTCTTTACATCACCTTTTACAACTTTGTGTATCAGATAATGTTGCTTGTAAAATCTTTCTCTTTCTAACGGTATATTATACATTTAAGCGCTGTCAGACTATTTCTATCAGAATGAAACCTATATGATATCAAAGCCAATTAAATTTTACATCAATATAGCGAGTTTAATCAAAATTGTTAAAGCCGTTTTTGAGAAAATCGTAAAAAGGTGCAAAAGGCATAGTATAAAGGGGCTCTTCTGGTTAGCCGATCTTGATAAAAAAGTTGCTTTAGGATTTCGGGTGTATAGTTGTCTTAAATAGGAAATTCCAGTTTCGTACGACTTATCGTTTTTGCGCTAGACTTACCACACACACACAGGTAGAGAGACACACAGACCTTTTTTCGGGACCCTAAAAAGTGGACTGAGGAGACCCTAAAAGGTGTATTTCCGTCGAAAACAGAAATTCGAAAATTTTCACGATCGCTATACTTTTTCTTATTATATATTTTATATATAGGTAAGTGAAAGTAAAAATAGAACAAAAACAACACTTCATTATCTTTGTTTGCGGTTTGCGAATTCAATTCGATAAAAAAATAATTTTATATATTTATATATTTATTTATTGGAATTTACAACTGTATAACAAGTAAATTTGAATGAAATATAAAAAGGCATGAAACACATGTAGAGAAGCTTCCCAATGGAAGAACTCTAAAAAAAATAATTTAAATTAAAATTGCTACAAACTACGAAAGATGTTGATAGTGACTATGTTGAATGAGGTTATATAAAAGAAATACAGGTGAATAGCAATGAGCTACTCATGTATGATAAATAAAATGTTATTATTTCATGTCAGATAATTTTATTTACTTTATGTTACAATAACATACCAGTACCAAGTAGCCACATCCAAATTATTCAATAACATCGTTTTATCTTTTAAACATAACCCTTGTAAATATATCACCATAACTCCTTTGCAAGTTAGATGTGAATTTTCTTCAATTGTGGGTGAAGCCTTGCTCCAGAAAAAAGTGATTTTTCAGGATTCAGAAATAAGGTCTTTATGTTTTGTTTTTTTAACGATGGATTAACACTTTGAATTATTTTTAAAACTAAAATTAATTGAACAGCATTATTATTTTTTATAATTACTGGAAACTATGCGGTGAATGTATATTTTGTCCCATCTAGTGATGGGCAAATACTCAAAAAATTTGAGTACTGATTACTGTAATCAAATGATGCTCGCTGCTGATTACAAAATCTACTCAGCTTTCCTCCTGATTACTTTCTATTTTCCTCTGTAATCAAAATTTTCGTACTTTTGAGTACTTGATTACTTGAGTACTTGATTACTTTTTTATATGAGGTAGCCAGAATAGAGTATATTACATACATCTATTAAGTTAATTTATATTAATAATTTCTTTAAGCCATCTTTTTTTTCATATTGTCGATTATTTTAAAATTTTCGTTAAAAAATTGATAAGGGTAATTTATTATTATTAAGATGGTGGGTTTATAGATTATTGTAAACTCTTTAGATAAAATCGATATCGGGGCCTATTATTATGTTTTTTTACACTTGGAATTTCATTTTAACTTTTTCGTATTTATTGGATACCAGGCTCGGTAGCTGGGTTCCCAAAGGTTCGTTACCGATTATACCATTAATTTTAATCGCGCTCGCTCAAGTATGGGTTTATTATAACTTTTTCGTAATTTAATGGATACAAGGCTAAGTAGCTGCGTTCCCAAAGGTTCGTTACCGATTACACTATAAATTTTAATAGCGCTCCCTCAAATATCGGTTTATTATAACTTTTTCGTATTTATTGGATACCAGGCTCGGTAGCTGGGTTCCCAAAGGTTCGTTACCGATTATGCTATTAATTTTAATCGCGCTCGCTCAAGTATGGGTTTATTATAACTTTTTCGTAATTTAATGGATACAAGGCTAAGTAGCTGCGTTCCCAAATGTTCGTTACCGATTATACTATTAATTTTAATCGCGCTCGCTCAAGTATGGGTTTATTAAAACTTTTTCGTAATTTAATGGATACAAGGCTAAGTAGCTGCGTTCCCAAAGGTTCGTTACCGATTATACTATTAATTGTAATCGCGCTCGCTCAAATATGGGTTTATTATAACTTTTTCGTATTTATTGGATACTAGGCTCAGTAGCTGCGTTCCCTAAGGTTCGTTACTGATTATACTATTAATTTTAATCGCGCTCACTCAAATATGGGTTTATTATAACTTTTTCGTATTTATTGGATACTAGGCTCAGTAGCTGCGTTCCCTAAGGTTCGTTACCGATTATACTATTAATTTTAATCGCGTTTACTCAAATATGGGTTTATTATAACTTTTTCGTATTTATTGGATACAATTCTAAGTAGCTGCGTTCCCAAAGGTTCGTTACCGATTATACCATTAATTTTAATCGCCCTCGCTCAAATATGGGTTTATTATAACTTTTTCGTATTTATTGGATACTAGGCTCAGTAGCTGCGTTCCCTAAGGTTTGTTACCGATTACACTATTAATTTTAATCGCGCTCGCTGAAATATGGGTTCATTATAACTTTTTCGTATTTATTGGATACTAGGCTCAGTAGCTGCGTTCCCTAAGGTTTGTTACCGATTACACTATTAATTTTAATCGCGCTCGCTCAAATATCGGTTTATTATAACTTTTTCGTATTTATTCGCTGTTTGGCTCAGCTGCTGCGTTATGGGGGATTCTAACCCGACCATTCTATTAATTATTCGTGTGCCCGCTCCAATATGGGTTTATTACAACTTTTTCGTATTTATTCGCTATTAGGCTCAGTCGCTGCGTAACCAAGGGCTCGTTACAGATTATACTTTTAATTTTAATTGTGCTAACTCATGCAGAGGTTTATTTTGACATGTTCGTATTATTTTTATACTTGAAAATATATTTACTTTTTAAAGGATTTTGTTAATGGTATTAATTATTTCAGTCGGTTGCTTTATAGTAGATTTTGTTAGAATTTTTTTCATCAAATAAAAATAGGCGTATATATTCGTTCTGTTCAGCTGATTTTTATTAAACTCCAAAATATTAACCAAATAAATAAATTTCTATCCTGATGAAAAGGATTAGCGGTAACCCAATAGATCAAAAGTTACAAAAAACACGAAATAAACATACATTAGACCAACTGACTAAAAAAACATTTACACATTCACTAACTAAACTCCCCAAAACCCAATACAGAAATTAGCATAGAAAAGAAACACGAAGAAGTTAAAACAAATCAATTTTTATCCGAACGCACTTAAAACCAATAAAACTTTTAGCAGCCAAACCGAAAACAAAATACAGAAATTAGTACTAAAATCAATCTATTCTGGAAGGAGAAATGTTAAAATTAAGTGTGATAATTATAAGAACCGTTGGTAACGCTTTTAATTAACCGTTTTAGTCTGGTATTAGATAAATACGAAAAAGTTATAATAAACCCATATTGGAGCAAGCACACGAATAATTAATAGAATGGTCGGGTTAGAACCCCCCATAACGCAGCAGCTGAGCCTAACAGCGAATAAATACGAAAAAGTAATAATAAACCAATATTTGAGCGAGCGCGATTAAAATTAATAGTATAATCGGTAACGAACCTTTAAGAAGCAGCTACTGATCCTTGTATCCAATAAATACGAAAAAGTTATAATAAACCCATATTTGAGCGAGCGCGATTAAAATTAATGGTATAATCGGTAACGAACCTTTGAGAAGCAGCTACTGATCCTAGTATCCAATAAATACGAAAAAGTAATAATAAACCAATATTTGAGCGAGCGCGATTAAAATTAATAGTATAATCGGTAACGAACCTTTGAGAAGCAGCTACTGATCCTAGTATCCAATAAATACGAAAAAGTAATAATAAACCAATTTTTGAGCGAGCGCGATTAAAATTAATAGTATAATCGGTAACGAACCTTTGAGAAGCAGCTACTGATCCTAGTATCCAATAAATACGAAAAAGTTATAATAAACCAATATTTGAGCGAGCGCGATTAAAATTAATGGTATAATCGGTAACGAACCTTTGAGAAGCAGCTACTGATCCTAGTATCCAATAAATACGAAAAAGTAATAATAAACCAATATTTGAGCGAGCGCGATTAAAATTAATGGTATAATCGGTAACGAACCTTTGAGAAGCAGCTACTGATCCTAGTATCCAATAAATACGAAAAAGTAATAATAAACCAATATTTGAGCGAGCGCGATTAAAATTAATGGTATAATCGGTAACGAACCTTTGGGAACGCAGCTACTTAGCCTTGTATCCAATAAATACGAATAAGTTATAATAAACCCATATTTGAGCGAGCGCGATTACAATTAATAGTATAATCGGTAACGAACCTTAGGGAACGCAGCTACTGAGCCTAGTATCCAATAAATACGAAAAAGTTATAATAAGCCCATATTTGAGCGAGCGCGATTAAAATTAATGGTATAATCGGTAACGAACCTTTGGGAACGCAGCTACTTAGCCTTGTATCCAATAAATACGAACAAGTTATAATAAACCCATATTTGAGCGAGCGCGATTACAATTAATAGTATAATCGGTAACGAACCTTAGGGAACGCAGCTACTGAGCCTAGTATCCAATAAATACGAAAAAGTTATAATAAGCCCATATTTGAGCGAGCGCGATTAAAATTAATGGTATAATCGGTAACGAACCTTTGGGAACGCAGCTACATAGCCTTGTATCCAATAAATACGAACAAGTTAAAATGAAATTCCAAGTGTAAAAAAACATAATAATAGGCCCCGATATCGATTTTATCTAAAGAGTTTACAATAATCTATAAACCACCATCTTAATAATAATAAATTACCCTTATCAATTTTTTAACGAAAAGTTTAAAATAATCGACAATATGAAAAAAAAGATGGCTCAAAGAAATTATTAATATAAATTAACTTAATAGATGTATGTAATATACTCTATTCTGTCCACCTCATATAAAAAAGTAATCAAGTACTCAAGTAATCAAGTACTCAAAAGTACGAAAATTTTGATTACAGAGGAAAATAGAATGTAATCAGGAGAAAGGCTGAGTAGATTTTGTAATCACCAGCGAGCATCATTTGATTACAGTAATCAGTACTCAAATTTTTTGAGTATTTGCCCATCACTAGTCCTAAATTTTGCCCAGGTTTTATTAGGATAGGGATTTTTAAGTAAGTGGGATTACCTAACATCGCACAGGCTCGGGATCACCTTTTAACGTCCCCTCCGAAGGACTCTAGGATTTTTTACTCCGATTAAATAGGCGTATATATTCGTTCTGTTCAGCTGATTTTTATTAAACTCCAAAATATTAACCAAATAGATAAATTTCTATCCTGATGAAAAGGATTAGCGGTAACCCAATAGATCAAAAGTTACAAAAAACACGAAATAAACATACATTAGACCAACTGACTAAAAAAACATTTACACATTCACTAACTAAACTCCCCAAAACCCAATACAGAAATTAGCATAGAAAAGAAACACGAAGAAGTTAAAACAAATCAATTTTTATCCGAACGCACTTAAAACCAATAAAACTTTTAGCAGCCAAACCGAAAACAAAATACAGAAACTAGTACTAAAATCAATCTATTCTGGAAGGAGAAATGTTAAAATTAAGTGTGATAATTATAAGAACCGTTGGTAACGCTTTTAATTAACCGTTTTAGTCTGGTATTAGATAAATACGAAAAAGTTATAATAAACCCATATTGGAGCAAGCACACGAATAATTAATAGAATGGTCGGGTTAGAACCCCCCATAACGCAGCAGCTGAGCCTAACAGCGAATAAATACGAAAAAGTAATAATAAACCAATATTTGAGCGAGCGCGATTAAAATTAATAGTATAATCGGTAACGAACCTTTAAGAAGCAGCTACTGATCCTAGTATCCAATAAATACGAAAAAGTTATAATAAACCCATATTTGAGCGAGCGCGATTAAAATTAATGGTATAATCGGTAACGAACCTTTGGGAACGCAGCTACTTAGCCTTGTATCCAATAAATACGAACAAGTTATAATAAACCCATATTTGAGCGAGCGCGATTACAATTAATAGTATAATCGGTAACGAACCTTAGGGAACGCAGCTACTGAGCCTAGTATCCAATAAATACGAAAAAGTTATAATAAACCCATATTTGAGCGAGCGCGATTAAAATTAATGGTATAATCGGTAACGAACCTTTGGGAACGCAGCTACTTAGCCTTGTATCCAATAAATACGAACAAGTTATAATAAACCCATATTTGAGCGAGCGCGATTACAATTAATAGTATAATCGGTAACGAACCTTAGGGAACGCAGCTACTGAGCCTAGTATCCAATAAATACGAAAAAGTTATAATAAGCCCATATTTGAGCGAGCGCGATTAAAATTAATGGTATAATCGGTAACGAACCTTTGGGAACGCAGCTACTTAGCCTTGTATCCAATAAATACGAACAAGTTATGATAAACCCATATTTGAGCGAGCGCGATTAAAATTAATGGTATAATCGGTAACGAACCTTTGGGAACGCAGCTACTTAGCCTTGTATCCAATAAATACGAACAAGTTATGATAAACCCATATTTGAGCGAGCGCGATTAAAATTAATGGTATAATCGGTAACGAACCTTTGGGAACCCAGCTACCGAGCCTGGTATCCAATAAATACGAAAAAGTTAAAATGAAATTCCAAGTGTAAAAAAACATAATAATAGGCCCCGATATCGATTTTATCTAAAGAGTTTACAATAATCTATAAACCACCATCTTAATAATAATAAATTACCCTTATCAATTTTTTAACGAAAAGTTTAAAATAATCGACAATATGAAAAAAAAGATGGCTCAAAGAAATTATTAATATAAATTAACTTAATAGATGTATGTAATATACTCTATTCTGGCCACCTCATATAAAAAAGTAATCAAGTACTCAAGTAATCAAGTACTCAAAAGTACGAAAATTTTGATTACAGAGGAAAATAGAATGTAATCAGGAGAAAGGCTGAGTAGATTTTGTAATCACCAGCGAGCATCATTTGATTACAGTAATCAGTACTCAAATTTTTTGAGTATTTGCCCATCACTAGTCCCATCCTCGTCGCCAACTAATATGTATTTTATTATAACTGGAAACTATGGAGTGAATCTGCATTTTATAAATCAGAACATATTGAAACTATCAACACACACTTATATTAATAATCACATGTGTTAATATATGGGTAGGTTACTGTTGTTTAACCAATGTTGCCACAGTTAAACAAATTTTGTTTTACGTTTTAGAAAAATATATTTTTTAACCATATAGAATAGTAATAAAAACTAGTAATTTCAGAGTTTATCGCGAACAAACATTGTGACACGAGATTTTTATATATATAGATGTACCAGGTGGCGTTAGTTAAAATCAGAACATTAATTTTATCTCAACTGTAATTTTAGTATGTTAGCTACTTTAGGTTTATTACTTTCAACAGTGAACCTTTTGACAAAAAAAAAAAAAAATAAATTAGAACCTTCAAAATTTGAGGTCTTGCATTTCAAGAAACCTAGAATCCGAATGATAAATGTCAAAAATTATATCCTTTTCTTCAAAACTTCTGAACCGATTGAGAAAAACACTAAGGCATTCGAAATTTATATTAAAAAGTGAACGTTGATATAGGCCAATTAGTTTTTAAATGTTGGCCGAGTAAAAATAATTTAAATAGGGAAACTCAAGTCTTTCTTTTGATAACGAATCAAATTACCTACAAAACAAAAGAAGAATATTGAAATTGGTTCAGAAATAGCAGAGTTTTTAAACTTAGTAGCAGTGACTTGCTAGTTTCCTTAATTATAAATTTGGGATTTCAGATAGTGAAAAGAATGGTTCCTCTCCATTCGAAAATTGTAACAACTATGGGCAAATGGTGGAATTCTAAACACATAGAAAAAACACATACAGTGCTCCTTGTATATAATACACTTAAGTAAAGATTCCCGTTATTATCTATAATTTTATATATTTCATATTTTGTTTGATAAATAAAAGTAGGATTTGGAAAAAAAAAATATTTCAAATAATCAACCATTATGTAATAATTTCCTGTGTTTTTTAAACTATAGTCTACCATAATTTGTTGCTTGTTCACCTCATATCTCTGACTTAAGTATTACATGTTTTAAAGTCAATATATTTAAGAAATGATTTTTTTATTTCAAACCGCAGCCTTTGAACATATATAGAGGTAGGTCTAACCACTTACATAGAAGACAGTTTTCATAAAATCAAGAGTGCGGAGGATGGCATGGAAGGAAATATTGGAAAAGCGGTGGGTTATTACAGGGCCCATATGTGCATGTATAGGCCATAGGAGTATATATATGTGCATGTATAGAGGACAGCGGTGGCAGAGTGCACCTCAGAGATTTATTGGCTGGCCCCTCGCCCGATCTCCTCCCGCAATTTTTCCACAGAGGCCGTCATAATGAAAAGGGCATTATTTTTAATATTCCTGGGACTTGGGCCCTATATCTCCTCCGCTAGACATATTACCTCCTAGGGGCTTTCTTCTTTACAGGCCAGCATTTTTCATAGCCGCCGTTCGACTCCGTGAAAAACCTTAGGGAGCTTCCAGCCAGCAACTGAAAATAGATGAATAAATGATGGCCTCCGCTGGGAGAGTAAAAAATACAACTTGTCCTATCTGGCAGCTATCTTAACCCGATAGTTAAAAATGTTTACGATCTTGTCCCGCTTTGATACGCGATAAGGGTTTTATTTCCCTATCCGACCGAGCAGTGGAAAAATCTTTTCTTTTTTTTTCTCGTCAACATTCTCTCGAAAGATTGTCTTCTCGTATTATAAATTTCAAAAAATGAATATTATGTTTTTTTAAAATAATATTTTATTATCCATAACAACACTATCATATCCAAAGTTTTGAGGCTTTGCCTCTGATTGACCTGATGATTCAGGCAGAGTCCGATCACAAATAATTTCGAAAAATTCCTGACACCGTTTACTTTTATAATATTTTGTAAATATGATTAATTGGACAACACTAAATCATTCTTAGCGAAAGTTAGATATCGAAATGGGGATCACTTGTAGCTGGGTGGCTAGCATAACAGCCTCCTATGCCAAAAGTCATGGGTTCAAACCCGCAGGTGGTCCTAGGATTTTTTAATGGGAGTAAAAACTCCTTACTTGTGCCGTCCTTTGGAGGGGACGTTGAAAGGTGGTCTCGAGCCTGTGCAATGTCAGGTATTAGTTAAAGATTCCTATCCTTATAAAAGCTGGATAGGCAAACTTTAGGACTCCCACTGTAGCATCGTCTGATTAGCCATAGTAGCAAGATGTGACGTTAAATAAATAAACAAACAAACGATATCGAAATGATCAACATGTGTTTTTTAAAAACAAATATAACTATTTTTTTTTCTAAATATAATATCCTAAATAATTTTTAACATCATGCAATTATTATTTAAATTGCTTCTATTGACAAAATAAAATTAGGTTGTAAAATTATGTGACGAATTATAAGTATTATTATAGACAATAAAATAACATTGTAAGAGGAGAAGCAACATATTTAACTCAATTTTTTAAAATTCTGTCAAATCAACTCTTCTGAATAGAAAATAAGGTATAATGATAATGTTATGTAATAATTATATTTTAGGCGTACCGTCGACTGTGGATTATTTGATCCGATACATATTTTTATTGAAGCTTAATTTAATTCTTTAGCTTTTTTCAACTCTTAACTTCAATTAAAAGTTCTTAAATTGCTTTTAACAATGGAGATGAGTAAATGTCGTGTGTTGTATGTTCCAGACATTTCTTTTTGGTTTATATAATTTTCTAGTTATGAATAATTTTATATTGATCTAATTTTCTATTTATTTTTGATTAGTCGAATAAATCAATCTGGTTACTTCTGCATTACTCTAGCAATGCATTATATCTTAAAGGCGGCGATACACGCTGAGAAATATGGTATGTGTAGGTGAGGTAAAACGGCGATATTCACATCGTTGAGCTTGCTAGAAGTTGGTGGATGTAAATATCGTGATAGCTGATGTACTATATCACGCTTTTATCTACTTTTCATTACGATAATTAATAACCATATCTTTTGTTATATTAGTTTGGTAAACCATTAACTAAAAATAGTTTATTTAAAGAAAGAAAGAAAGTAAACTTTATTCTGGGACCTTCAGTCCCCTAAGAATAACAGAAAAGTACGAAACTGTGACTTTTGTCAGGCACAGAAACAAAAACATAAAAGAAATACAAACTTAGGATATAATATTATTAAAAAAAAAAAAAAAAGTTAAATAAATTCTTCTTGCTCTTCCAGTGGCGCGACAGGCCGTGTAGGCCTCGTGGTGTAATTTTCTGGGATCTTCTCGATGCATTTTGTAGGGCAGGGTTATCACTCCCTACGCCTAATTTTGTGAGTAGCCACCATTTGACTGACGGGTCTCACATACCCGGGGAGAGGCTGTGAGTGAATCCCCATGTAATTATATACTTATAAAAGCCCCACTGGGACTGGAATTCGAACTCACAACCTATAGCATGAGAGACTAGCGCGCTAGCTACTCAGCCAAGGACTCCCCTTTACTTAGTATGCATATATGTTTATAATTATATAATCATAAATGTGTATCTGAAGATATATTATTATTGTGCTTCTTATGGTATAATAAGGTCACCGAGAAAACCAGAAGAAAGAAAGAGAAAGATGAATATATATCTATAAAATTGTTTACATATTTGTTGTGGGCTTCATTTTAAAAAGTAACATGACCACTATTTTAGCGTTTTGTTTACAATCAATTGGAAGATGGATGGTTGAGAAGATGAAGGAACAGTTTGCTTTTAAATTAATAAATTTAAAGAAATGGTTTGATAGGACTTAAATGCCGATATTTTCTTTCCCTAAAGTAACTTTAATTTTGTCGATTCTATAAAAACAACTATATTATCTTGTTACCACTGATGAAAAACAGGTAAATATATAAATTGAATAAATTCGATACCCAACTAAAGGAGAAAACAGAAGAAATATTTTTTTAATGCAATTTTTCGTTTTTGAACATAAGAACAGTAATATACTTGTATGATATACCGTTGGAAAGCTAAAGATTTTAGAAAAAAAAATTATCTCATACACAAGCTTTTTAAAAGTAAATAGAGAGTGATAAAAACTAATGGATTGTTTTAGATAATAATATAATAGATTTTTTAATAAAACACATGTTTCTATAGAAATTCCATATAATTAATTCTCTACTGGTTTCACGTAGTTTGATCTCTAACTGTATATTGGAAAATTCTTTCATTGATTTTAAAAATGGAGGTAAGTGAAAGTCGTGTGTTGCCCGCACCAGATTTTTTATTTCTCTCTTTCATATTCGGTTCTAGTATATACAATTCATGTTCAAAATGATGCAAAATAGGATGAAGCGTTAAGCAAAGATTAAAATGAATCCTAGATAAGTTTTACAGAGAAAGTCCAACTTATTTTAGCATACTTTAAAATGCTACAGATTTCATTCCTTTTGTGAATAATTTGCATACCCTTGTCATCTCAGTAAGGAGCTTGGCATAATAACTAAATCCCATTGAGTCGACATCTGAGAAATCTGGACCAATAAAGAAACCACTCAGCGCCTAAGGTTAAAATCCCAAATGCTTGAGGAGGTTGGCAAGAAAAGATTCCGACTGTACAGACAAAGGAAGTAATAAAAGAATCGGCTATTAATGAGAACTTTGCTCGGACCTTTCTTTTGTAGCCGGTAATTAGCCCGTGCCCATGAATAACTCATGACGGCGCCCATGAATCTTGGATGAAGCCGATAACTGTTCCTTTTGTTCCCACCCAGCCGCCGGATCTATGCCATCTCCTTTCTCTATTCCGTCAATATGTTCCCACTCCGCCCTTTCCGTCCAATTTTCTGAAATTTAATCAATGCTTTGCCCTCCGGAGGTTCTCGGAATCGGCTCACTCCCTCTGGAAAATAATCAAGAGCCGAAACTTTCTGATTAACAATAGAGTTATTCATAAACCAAAGGCCCAAATAACGTTGACCAAAGTTCTGAATCTGGGTGGAAAATTCATCTTTATTAAAACCAAAGGTAAGAACTGAGAGCATCCTGTTCCATGTGACACCTCGTTGGTTCTACAAAAAGAAATTCGTCAAAAGGAAAATTAATGTATATGGGAATAACCTACCTGCTCCATTATAAAATCTACTTTGACAAGTCTCTTAAAGGTCTGACACGCTGTAGATATATCTGTATTACATGGACCGAAAATGTGGCCACAGTTTCCAGATTATAAATAATTTGTTCATTTTTATTTTTAGTTGAGTATGACTTGAGGAAGTTCTTCATATTTATCCATATTAAAACAAGCACAATTTGTTTTCATCCATATTCTCTTTCTTATTGTGTTGTCTCACATGAAATGTCCGTTTTCAAGGTAAAGGATTTTTATTAAAAATACGATATGAAAATGAAAAAAGTTTATTTGAAGTATTTACCTTCTTTTTCTACACATTTTTCCCAACGTGACACAAACTTTTCTATCCCCGAACTGAAAACTCTAGGCTTTGGTGGGTGCTCTAGGGAATATGGTGGGTGCGGAAGAACTTCTTTAAACGTAGACCAGTTCTTTAAATATTTGCACGGTATATTTTGAAACATGTCGCTCAGTGGGATCATGAAGTACCCATGTATCGAGCTTTTTTTACTTTCCCAATACACTTCAAATGTCTGGAAACGGTAGATGCACTTGCATTTAGTTGAGCTGAGAGTCCTTTAACTGTTTGGTAGGGGTTTCCTTCTACTGTATGTTTGAGGACATCGTTGTCTATTACGGACGGATGTCTTCCTCGGGGCAAGTTTTCCAAATCGGTATCCCTAGCTGAAAACTTAGCAACCAACGGCGAATGGTCCGTTCATTAACACTCCCTTCCCCAAACATATTACGTACAAAAATAAGTACAAAAATATTACTCGAAAATCGCGTGTTTCCTTGTTCATATTTGGAGGTATACTAAAAAGTGGGTAATTGATTGGGAAGCTGATATTTATAATACAAAGGTAGAGGATTAGTAACTGTTTACTTCAAATATGTAAACATTCGGAAGAAAACAACAGAGACCTGCAAAATCCTTTATGTATTTCAGAAACTATAAAAACGGACATTTCATGTGAAACAACCCAATATATTCATTATTATATAATTCGTCAATTTCAGTCAACGTTTCGGAGCTTGGTCCCTATTATTAAGATTTTTTTATTGATACATGTTATTTTTGGCTAATTGCTACATCCACTTATATTGTTTCTTTATTTATTGGGTTGATGCAAAATTAATGCAGGTTTTTAGTAGGTATTGTAAATACGCCATATCTTTACTTTAACCATATATATTTAATTAAAATAATTTCCATCTGAATCAATGCACTTTTGCCAACGTTCAACAAGCTTTCTTATTCCACCAGAAAAAAAAAATCCGAATCCCTGGACTCAATGAAATCACGAAAAGAATTTTCAATGTCGTCCTGGTTTTGAAAATTTTTCTCCCTCAAAAAGTTGTCCAGATGCCTGAAAAAGTGGAAGTCTGTAGGAGAGAGGTCAGGTGAATAAGGCGGATGTTGGAGAACTTGGTAGCCCAACTCGTGCAGTCGTCGAAGCGTTGGTTGTGCAACGTGTGGTCTGGCGTTATGGTGGAGCAGGATCGGCCCCTTCCGATTCATCAATGCTGGGCAAAGACGTTGCAATTTTTGAGTTCCGAGTTCCGCCGCCATTTCTCGTGTGGTTTTGGTTGGGTCTTCTTCCACTTTTGACCTCAGCTGGTCGTTGTCCAGAGCAAGATGACGGCCCCGACCTTCCTTGTCTTCGAGGTCGAAATCTCCTCTGCGAAACTTCTGGAACCAACGCTGCACCGTGCACTCATTAATAGCCCCCTGACCCCACACTTCATTAATATTACGAGCCGTTTGCGCAGCGCTGCGCCCTAATTTAAATTCGTAAAAATAAATTTGACGAAAATCGCACTTTGACATTTTCGATTCAAGACCTTTGAACACACTGAACAAAACGATTTTACTAAACAAATTCATGGTGAAAGAGAGGGTATTAGATAAGGTTTGTTTTGGTATAATAATGATCAATGTTAGGATTAGCTTTGTTTACACAATTGGAATTAAGATATTGCAATAGAGGAAACCTGCATTAATTTTGCATCAACCCAATATTTAACGTCACTTTATGCTACTATGGCTAATCGGACGATGCTACAGTGGGAGTCCTAAATTTTGCCTATCCAGGTTATATTAGGATAGGGGTCTTTAACGAGTACCTGACATCGCACAGGCTCGGGACCACCTTTTAACGTCCCCTTCGAAGGACGGCATAATCAAGGATTTTTTACTCCCATTAAAAAATCCTAGTGCCACCCGCGGGTTTGAACCCGCGACCTTTGGCATAGAAAGCTGTTATGCCCCACATTGTTATGGGTAGCCCCACATTCACTTATAAATGTTGAGTGTTTAAAAATCAAAATGGATCAATGAAACAGAAGAGGATGTTTAAGAGGTGTTAATTACAAAAGATGACATCAACAATAGAGAAAGTTTTAGGAAAGTCAAGGAGACCATATTGCATTCCTGAACATTGGCACAGAGTGGAGACTTTTGTATACCTAGGATCCGAAATTAATTCCAGGAACGATGTATCTCAGGATATCAGCAGACGAATAAATAGTGCAAACAGATGCTTCCACGGCCTATCCAAGCATTTTAGGAGCAAAAACCTTTCCTCCAGTACAAAAATTAATCTTTACAAGACCCTGGTACGTCCAGTGCTCACCTATGGATCAGAGGCATGGGCAACTACTAAGGCGGACGAGAACAGGCTGTTAATATTCGAAAGACAGGTGCTACAGGTGAATATTCGGAGCAGTAAGAGAAGGAGAGGTCTGGAGGAAAAGAAAAAACAGGGAGCTCTTCAACATCTTTAAGGATGCTGATGTCGTTAAGGTTATAAAGCTAGGACGACTCCGAGGGGCCGGCCATGTGGCTCGAATGAGTGATTCTGAGATTCCAAAGAAGATACTGACAGAAGAGGTGCACCGAGCAAGGAGAGTAGGGCGACCCAAAACAAGATGGCTGGATGGTGTAGGGATGGATGCAAGGAGCCTGCTCAACATCAGGAACAGGACTGCTGCAGCACAAGACAGAGCCGTCTGGTGGAGGCTGCTAGAGGAGGCCTAGGCTCGATAACGGGTTGTTGCGCCGAGTATGTATGTATGTAAAAAATAACTGAGTTATGAGCGTATAAAATTTCAATTTTTTTTCTTTTCTTTTTTCACTTTTACATAATTCTTCGCGGTTTTTTGGTTAAAAACACTAATAAATTTGTTCTCTATTTTCAAAAATAACTGAGTTATAGAATAAAATCACTTTTAATCAGCTACCATTTTAAAACTAACCAGCTGATATCAACTTCTAGAAGAAAGACCTAAATGTAAAATTTAATGGGCTTTAATATGATGTAGGTTTCAATCTGATTGAAATACTCTGACAGGGCTCTAATGCCGATATTTTAAATTTTCTTTCTCCATATCTCTGTACATTCCAAAAGTTTAACCACATCATCTTAATGACATTGATGAAGGACAGCTAAATATACAAGTTGGATAAATTTGATGACCAACTAAAGGATAAAAGAGTAAAACTATTTTTTAAATATTATTTTTGGTTTTTTTATCTCATAAGAACAGTAATATAAACGTATATAATATACCTTTGAAAAGAGAAAGATTTTAGAAAAAAACTATTATTTGATACATAAAGTAGTTAAATGTAATATATAGTGACAAATTTGGAATGAACTTATTACTGATTAACAATTTAATATAGTTATGTTATTCAATCTAAATCACATGTTTACAACGAAAATGAGTATCCATTTTATTAAAATCAACTATTATTCAAATTTAAGTATATTTAATAGTTTTTAAATTAATTTTAGCAGTCGAGATAAGGGAAAGTCATGTGTTGCCGGCACTAAATTTTTAGCATACAGTCCACTATTAGATACCACTTGGTGTAAGCCATGTCATTCTTCACAATGAAGCACTTACTGTTCTAATAGAGAATTGAGATTGAATCAGTCAGAGAAATTTTTTTTATATACTCAATTTTCGTGCACTGTTTTCTTCTTCCCCAACGAACCACATCGTTATAAAAATATCTCTTAATAAATTAAATACCCGTTTCATGCCCGTATTAAATGATGTGAGTATTGATGGTTTTTATGAAATTCTTGCGAAACCCCACGTAATAGACATGAAATCATTATTTATTTTTGTCACAGAAAATCTTAAAATAAGATTTCAACATCTTTCTTCTCAGAATGTTAATCACTCTTAAATGTTTCGAGACTTGTTAGCATTTTGTAGGGATTAATTTTAATTAGTTTGTTTGTTTATTTATTTAACGTCCCTTTATGCTGCTATGGCTAATCGGACGATGCTACATTCCTAAATTTTGCCTATCCAGGATTTATTAGGATAGGGATCTTTAACGAGTACCTGAAATCGCACAGGCTCGGGACCACCTTTTAACGTCCCCTCCGAAGGACGGCATAACTAAGGGTTTTTTACTCCCATTAAAAAATCCTAGGGCTACCTGCGGGACCTTTGGCACAGGAGGCTATTATGCTAACCACCCTGCTACAGGTAACCCCGAAGGGATTAAGTATTTGCTATAGTACTATTATTATTACATTATTTATAAATATTCTTATATTTAATTTATGTTATTTATGTATATGTTGGATGAAATTAATCATAGCAGCACCTTTATGCTTATTGCTGTATATGTGTTTTGTTGTCTTTACTTTAATTATTTATTCAATTTGTAATTAATAATGTAAATTTGCTGGTGATAAATTAATTATATTGTGCTGTGCCAGCCAGCTCTATTTGTATGGGGATTGCCCTAAAGACAAATAAATACAATTATTATTATAATTTAAAAAAAGAAAACTAACTCTGACCATTTTATTAATTTTTTCCTGAGTTTTGAAAGCTTTTCGCCTACAATCGTAACAATGACTTCGGGGGACTTGAAGGACTAGAGTTGTTTTTTTGGAACAGCCATGAAGGAGACCAATCCTTCTCCTAGCTTTAATTCACAGTTGTTTATCAGCTTAGTCATAGTTCTGGTTGTTGTGAAAATTCCGATCTTGAGAAATTACATTAGTTTTGGCTATATTTAAAGGAAAATATCTCAAAATGGACCGAGTGTAACATTATATTGTAAAACTAATACAGTTTACTCGTCTAATTTAAGAGTTAAATTCATATAAAACAGGTGAATCGTTGGCTCTTGAGTTATAAAATTATCACTTACGTTAAAAAAAAAATTAATTACATCTTTAAAAATTACGAAATCTGAAAATTTCGCACATTTTGGAACAAAAACACATGTTTCTTATACTTATTACAAATAGTTCTATAGTCACATTGTTCTCTAGTAATTGTAGAGAATTAGATCTTGTAAGCTCTGTTATTTCTACTTCCTCATATATGAAATATACATAGTAAGGGAATGTATTGCGATCCTGAAAATTCTCGAATTCCAGTTTTCAACGGAAATACACGTTTTAGGTACTCCTGAGTCTGAATAACCAAGTGCCGCAAAAGATCTTTGTGTGTGTGTGTGTTTGTGTGTGGAAAGCCTAGCAATAAAACTCGCACCTAACTGAAATTTCATATTTGAGACAAATATACGCCTTAGATATGACAGCAACTTTCTTACTAAAATCGGCTAACCAGAAGTGCTACTTTATACCATGCATTTAGTACCTTTTCACTATTTTCTCAAAAATAGCTCTAACAATTTTGATTAAACTCCTCATATCAATACAAAATTTAATGGGATTGCATATCCTGTTGGTTTCATTCTGATTAAAATAGTACGACAGGGTTTTAATGCCAATATTCTAATAGTTTATTAATTTAAAAATAAATTCCCTTACTATATATAGTAAGTGAAAATAATAAGAAACAAAAGTTAGGGCGATAATAACCATAAGCAGCTTTTTACCAATAAAATTAAAACAACGACTATAATAGAAAAGATAAAAAAAATCTTTTAATGCTATTTCTGTGTTTTTGAAAGCTGTGTTGGAAAGCTAAAGATTGTGAAGAAAAAATATTATCTCATCATATTTAATCTAAATTATTTCTTTTAAACGAAACTAAATGAAATTTTTATTTAAATTAATTTTAAAATTTAAGTTTATATGGAAGCTCTTAAATTTATTTGTTTTTCTTTCTACGGAGAAAAACTGTCATATATTAAATAAAACATATGTTTAATTGTAAAATATTAGATATTGATTGAAACAGCATTTCGCATTAACAGAATAATTAAGAGTGCTAATTTATGGTTCCTTAACCAAATAATTAATAATTATTTAATATCATTAAGCAGATATAATACACAGTTTAACAATAATTATAGAGGAACGTCTCAACGATGATTATTATACACTTATCTAAGGTTTCTAATTCAGGAAAAGAGAGAGAGAGAGAATAACAGGTAAAAATATCAAGAAAAAAAATAGCAATAAAATTGATTAAAATTGTAAGATTTCAAATATATTGACCCAAATTTTCGAAATGTTTATGAAATGATGTAATTTGTGACAAGGCTAATATCTATCTGTAACATTTAATGAATGCTACAGCTCATCTCTACTTACATATTTCCCTAATTAAATTCAAAAGCTTTCTGCCACTTTCATTTTTGGTGTTTTGCTAGGAAACTTTTAATCATCTGTGTTAAAGACAAAAATCAAGAAAATTTGAGGTTTCATTTTCTATAAATAAATCTTAGAATGATTTTACTCTCTAATCCTTTCAGAATGCGTTAAACTTTAGCCCAAAATTCTGTAAAAAAATATTTGGAGGTATATTTTATTATGCAATGAGGAGCAGAAGGAGGGCTTGGAGACACGAAGGACGAACAAGGGCCATTTGTCACAATACTCTGTTATTGAGGCTAGGATTAATGTTAGGCCGGCTTCTGATTGAGATAAACGTTGCTGTCATGGCTCTCTCTCGATAAATGGTCCAGTTCTTTCTTCTTTCTTTCATACATGCCTTTGCAGTTTTTTCGGTTTTTTTTTCAGACCTACCGTACTGTTCAACATAAGGGCTCCTTCTGGTTTTAAAAGATTTTCTGAATACTCATTTATTTTATATAGAATCCTTTTGTTATTGTCGTTCTTTTTTTTTATTGTTGTCTTTATACTTACGAAATATATCAGGTTGATAAGACTGAACATAAGTATGGGTAATTAAATAATGAAATGTCTAAAAACTATTAGAATGTTTATACTAAACTATTTAGGACTTTGGTTTATTGTTAACCTGACCTATTCAAGGTTAAATCAAGAATAAAATATGAGTCGTAATTTATTTCTGTACTATTTCTGTTTTTGGTACGAAAATAATCTGGTGCGGGCAACACACGACTTTCACTTACCTCCGTTTCTAAAAGTGATTAGAGAATTTTCAAGTACAGTAAGAGATGAAAATTAGTAAAACCATTAAATAATTAATTAAATGGAATTTGTATAGAAACATGTGTTTTTAAAAAAAATCTATTATTAATTTTTATTACAATTAAGATTAGTTTGAATGAATAATTGTATTATTAGGTTCCTTTAATTAAAATGGTCCTTTTCATTCAACTTATTTTATTTTCTTATTTTTTGTCCCTACGTTTCGGCTCTTTGCCATTCTCAAGGGATCTACAAAAAACATTTATTTTAAAATTAACATACACAACATTATTTTTTAAAATTCTTATAAATCAATTTACATACCTCTTTATACTCCTTTATACACTCTATACAATATATAGATATATATTTTGTCATAATTGAGTAAAATAAAAATTAAAACTATTATAGGCTGACCAGCCCTGTCCTGGTTGTTATCATCTACTGGATTAAAGAAATCTATTCCCTCACTCTTAACTATTGATATCAAAACTAATATACACACATATATTGTTTTATTATCTCCTCCTCAGTCAAGTCTACATTTATTTTCACAGCCAAAATTGTTTTCTTTTAAAATTCTTTAATAAATTATTACCATACATAAACATATACATAACACACACACACACACACACACACACACACACACACACACACACACACACACACACACACACACACATACACATACACACCCACATACACATACATATATATATATATATATATATATATATATATATATATATATATATATATATATATATACATAAACACATAAACAAATATATTAATATCCAATTAAAAACAAGATAATTTACCTAACCATAAAATTCCAAATATTATTCTATTATATTGTTATTTAAACTTTATTCCAGAAATTCCATTTATTTAAATTATACTACTTATTAATTTTGCTCAAAATCTCAGCATAATGGTCATTCAAATTCTTTGTGTCTGTTTTGTAATTTATACTGTAGTTAATGTTTTCTGATATATATATTGCCTCTAAAATTTTTCTTCTAAAATCATTACTTTCTTTATGTACTACCATAGTATTTTCAAAGTCAAATTGGTGTTTTTTATTTATTACATGTTGTACTAAAGCAGTCTTATTACTATCTTTTTCTTTATTTTTAACATCATTTTGGTGTTGATACATCCTATCCTTCAAGAACTGTTTTGTTTCACCAATATATACTGCAGGACAATTTATACATGGTATTTTATATACCATTCCAGATTGGGAGTTTTTTTCTATTTTATCTTTTAGCTCACTATAATAATTTTTTATTTTGTTTCTTGGTTTGAAGGCAAAAGTATATTCTTCCATATCATATAATTTGAAGGATTTTTTAATTTCTTCAGAAAGTCCCTTTATATAATTGCAGCTTTGGAATTTTTGGGTTGTCTTTAATTTGTTTATTTTTTCACCATTGCTATTATTTTTATTTTTAGTTCTAATATTCAATTCCCATATGGTTTTTACTATTTTTTTGGGGTAAAAATTTTCTGAAAAAATTTGAAAAACCTTTTCTTTGACCTTATTTAATCTTTCATTATCTGTAATTGTGATAACTTTTTTGCAAAAATTGTTTACTATATTGTACTTCATATGATACGGATGACATGAAAAATAGTTAAGAATTGTGTTACTACAAGTTTCTTTTTTGGCCCATTCTGTGCTGATTATTTCCTTTTTTCTAATCAACATCATATCTAGAAATCTTAATTTGCCTTCTTTTTCTATTTCCATAGTAAACTTCAATCTTTCATGGTAATTATTAAGAGCTTTTAGGAAATCCCCTACTACATTCTTTTTTATTATGCAAAATATGTCATCAACATATTTTACTAATAACTTTACTTTTATACCTGAATTTTTTAAAGCATTATTAATTAATTCATTCAATACCATACCTGACAAATATACTGATAAAACCCCACCCATTGGTAAACCAAATAATTGCCTATATATTTCACCTTTATATTTGAAAATTCCATTTTCGCAGCAAAGTTTTATCCCTTCCAGAAATATTTTTTTGTTTTTTATATCAGTATCCAATTTTATTTCTTCCCATTTATCTTCTATTATTTTATACATTAATTTTAATGGAATACTTTATTTGGAATAAAGAAAATAAAGTATTTAAAAAGTGGAAAGAGGATTTAGAAGCATTGATAAAATTTAAAAAAAAAAAAAAAATTCTGATCTATTAATAATAAAATCTGATAAAACTAAAAGAGTGGCAATAATAAAACATGAAGATTATGATAATAAAATGAAACATATTCTCCATGAAGAAAACACATATAGAAGGATTAGAACAGATCCACTACCCGAAATTGGTAAACAAATAAAGCAATATGTAGAAAAATTAAAAAAGAATAAGTTCATAGAAGACAATCAAACAAAAAAGTTAATAAATAAACATTGTTACCATCCCAGAATGTTTGGATTGTTAAAACTTCATAAAGAGGACAGAGCATTAAGACCAATAGTAAATGGAATAAATGGACCAATTTACAATTTATCAAAGTATTTTAAAAATAGTTTCAAAAATTCTTACAAAAGTAAAGAGTATGATGTAGCAAACGCTATGGAGGTAAAAAGCAAAATTAATAATATAAAAATTGATAATGATGAAATTATGGTCAGCTATGATGTAATATCTTTGTTTACAAATATTCCATTAAAATTAATGTATAAAATAATAGAAGATAAATGGGAAGAAATAAAATTGGATACTGATATAAAAAACAAAAAAATATTTCTGGAAGGGATAAAACTTTGCTGCGAAAAAGGAATTTTCAAATATAAAGGTGAAATATATAGGCAATTATTTGGTTTACCAATGGGTGGGGTTTTATCAGTATATTTGTCAGGTATGGTATTGAATGAATTAATTAATAATGCTTTAAAAAATTCAGGTATAAAAGTAAAGTTATTAGTAAAATATGTTGATGACATATTTTGCATAATAAAAAAGAATGTAGTAGGGGATTTCCTAAAAGCTCTTAATAATTACCATGAAAGATTGAAGTTTACTATGGAAATAGAAAAAGAAGGCAAATTAAGATTTCTAGATATGATGTTGATTAGAAAAAAGGAAATAATCAGCACAGAATGGGCCAAAAAAGAAACTTGTAGTAACACAATTCTTAACTATTTTTCATGTCATCCGTATCATATGAAGTACAATATAGTAAACAATTTTTGCAAAAAAGTTATCACAATTACAGATAATGAAAGATTAAATAAGGTCAAAGAAAAGGTTTTTCAAATTTTTTCAGAAAATTTTTACCCCAAAAAAATAGTAAAAACCATATGGGAATTGAATATTAGAACTAAAAATAAAAATAATAGCAATGGTGAAAAAATAAACAAATTAAAGACAACCCAAAAATTCCAAAGCTGCAATTATATAAAGGGACTTTCTGAAGAAATTAAAAAATCCTTCAAATTATATGATATGGAAGAATATACTTTTGCCTTCAAACCAAGAAACAAAATAAAAAATTATTATAGTGAGCTAAAAGATAAAATAGAAAAAAACTCCCAATCTGGAATGGTATATAAAATACCATGTATAAATTGTCCTGCAGTATATATTGGTGAAACAAAACAGTTCTTGAAGGATAGGATGTATCAACACCAAAATGATGTTAAAAATAAAGAAAAAGATAGTAATAAGACTGCTTTAGTACAACATGTAATAAATAAAAAACACCAATTTGACTTTGAAAATACTATGGTAGTACATAAAGAAAGTAATGATTTTAGAAGAAAAATTTTAGAGGCAATATATATATCAGAAAACATTAACTACAGTATAAATTACAAAACAGACACAAAGAATTTGAATGACCATTATGCTGAGATTTTGAGCAAAATTAATAAGTAGTATAATTTAAATAAATGGAATTTCTGGAATAAAGTTTAAATAACAATATAATAGAATAATATTTGGAATTTTATGGTTAGGTAAATTATCTTGTTTTTAATTGGATATTAATATATTTGTTTATGTATATATATATATATATATATATATATATATATATATGTATGTGTATGTGGGTGTGTATGTGTATGTGTGTGTGTGTGTGTGTGTGTGTGTGTGTGTGTGTGTGTGTGTGTGTGTGTGTATATGTTTATGTATGGTAATAATTTATTAAAGAATTTTAAAAGAAAACAATTTTGGCTGTGAAAATAAATGTAGACTTGACTGAGGAGGAGATAATAAAACAATATATGTGTGTATATTAGTTTTGATATCAATAGTTAAGAGTGAGGGAATAGATTTCTTTAATCCAGTAGATGATAACAACCAGGACAGGGCTGGTCAGCCTATAATAGTTTTAATTTTTATTTTACTCAATTATGACAAAATATATATCTATATATTGTATAGAGTGTATAAAGGAGTATAAAGAGGTATGTAAATTGATTTATAAGAATTTTAAAAAATAATGTTGTGTATCTTTTAATTTTAAAATAAATGTTTTTTGTAGATCCCTTGAGAATGGCAAAGAGCCGAAACGTAGGGACAAAAAATAAGAAAATAAAATAAGTTGAATGAAAAGGATCATTTTAATTAAAGGAACCTAATAAAAAAATCTATTATATTATTATCTAAAATAATAAGTTAGTTTTATCGGCTTTTCATCAATCTCTCTTAATTTTTAAAAGCTTGTGTATAAGATAATATTTGTTCTAAAATCTTTAGCTTTCAAACGGTATATCATACTGTTGTTCTGTTCAAAAACAAAAAATTGCATTAAAAAATGTATTTTAGTTTTTTCCTTTAGTTGGGTATCGAATTCATTAAATTTATATATTTACCTGTTTTTCATCAGTGGTAACAAGATAATATAGTTATTTTTATAGAATCAACAAAATTAAAGGTACTTTAGAAGTAGAAAATTTAAAATATCGACATTTAGGCCCTGTCAGAGTATTTTGATCAGAATAAAACCTACATGATATTAAAGCCCATTAAATTTTACATCGATTAAGCGGCTTCAATCAAGCGGTTAGCTGATTTTGATGAAAAACTTTTTGTAACATTTCGGGCATATAGTTGTCTTAAATATGAATTTTCAGTTTCATAGTACTTTTCATTTCCGTCCGGGAGTTCCCACACACACACACCCACACACCTTTTTTGCGGGACTAGGTTATTTGGACTCAGGGGACCCCTAAAAGTTGTATTTCTATTGAAAACTGGAATCCGAAAATTTTCACGATCGCAATACTTTCCCTTACTATATATAGTAAGTGAAAGTAAAAAGTTTTAAGAAACAGCCGAAACGTTGGCAGCAATAGCAAATATTTTATACACTTTGTAACTTAACATCGACAATAAATAAGTAAAACTGAAACTCTTGACCTAAATCAAAACGCTGACCGAAAAAAAAAAAAAAAAAAAAAAAAAAAAAAAAAAAAAAAAAAAAAAAAAAAAAAAAAAAAAAAAAAAAAAAAAAAAAAACATTCATATTACTGAAGAGTGAGCACATCCGATAAGAAGTTTTAAAAAATAGATTTTTTTTCTTTTTAAGCTAATGAGTTTTTTACAAACTATACCCATTAGAGCTTAATTGTTTGATAATTTCAATACAAACTAGGTATTTTTATTTTAATGTATAGTTTTCTTAATTTTTAAATTAACGTATTTATTTAATTATGCTAGGAAGAAATCATAAGATAAATATATTAAAATTTTATTATGATACATCCAAAGATTATATAAATTTAAATTGATTCCATAAATAATGTATTAATCCCTGATAAATTAATAATATTTAAACTGAACTAATCTTTCTTGATGAATATTCTTGAATGCTATGAAAGATGTACGATAACCAATCTAATTACATTTAAGGCTAATGAATATTAAAGTACATCCAATTAAATTATATAAGATGATTTCAGAATAAATATAGATTTTATATCAAGGGTACATCTAATTTAAACCAGGAAAATATTTTAAAAAATCAGTTTATAGTATGATTTATCTAAAAAATAAGTAAATAAAATTACTTTCTAATTATGTATTGAAAAAACAAACCACATATTTAAAAATAATAAATCTATGTTTCACTGATTACATGTTTAAATATTATAAGATTTTAAAAATAACGCTGATGTTGGATCGGATTGAATATTTGTATTGAAGAAACTGACGAGAGTTTAAAGGGTGTTCATTAATATATCTGAAGAAGAGTAGCAAATTATTTTTTAAACAGTATCAATTGAACTTCCAAAGTGAAAAAATATCTGTGTCAAAAATCTTAATAAATTGATTGGCATAAAGTTCTCTTAAGTCACATACCCATATTTTTTGCTGAAATAATATACTACCAATTGACAATAAAACAAAATATTCATCATAAAAAAGACATCTAAAAACAACCTTTATCATTATTAACGTAATAATAATAATAATAATAATTCTTTATTTATTCTGGGACAAGTCCCTTCAGAATAACATAACAGGAAATAAAAAGGTGGACTTAAGACTAGTGTTTTTGAGTAAAATGACTGAAAAAAAGAAAAGAATTAAACTAATAACATGAACTAATAAAATAAATTGTAATACTTAAAAGCTAAATTGTAATACAAATGTACAAACCAGAAAAATAAAAGTATGTTAACATGAGAACAAAAAATTATATAAAAAATAATCAGATAAAAGAAATATATATACATATATATATATATATATATATATATATATATATATATATATATATATATATATATATATATATATATACATACATACACACACATATACACACACCAACATATGCATGTATGTATATAGTTTTTAAAAACAAAGGAAATTACTATTCTTCTTTAAACATATATATAAATTTGATCTTGCATCTTTGAAAAGATAATAATTTCGAATATTTGCTGTTGAATTTACCGTCGAAAATGATAATTAAATAAGTAAATCTGTTCTATTATTTATTAGTTGATTATTTTTGAAATTACTATCTACTTGGGATTATTTGGAAATTGGATTAATAGGTAATGGCTACATAGACGGGATTTGAATGTGGAGAGAGTTTGGGAGTCACGGATTTTAGGGGGAATGGAGTTCCATAGGGAGGCGGATCGGATTAAGAAAGATCTATCGAAAGCTGCGGATCGATGGGACGTTATATACAGATCTGAAGGCCGCGAACGAATGTAACGGGAACGAACGGAGGATTTGAATATAAGGAGATTCGAGATATAAAACGGACACCGGCATTGGATAACTTAGTAGTAAAAGGTTCCCAGGAAGTACATACGGCGGTAGGAAGGGAAAAGCCACTTCAACTCTTCATAAAAACGAGTTTTCAGAGGTGTCTCTTGATATCCCAAAGATGAAACGTATAAAGCAGTTAAACATTCGTTTTAGTTTTGCCTCGAGATCCCCAGAGACACCTCCATACACCGCACAGCAGTAGTCGAAGTAGGGAAATATTAAGGAGCTTACCAAAAGCTTACGGGGTTCTATATGAAGAAGGGAACGGAGGTAATTCAGAAGTTTTAAGGTGGAGAATGTACGACGGGATAGGTATATTATTATTATATTATTAACACATGTAAAAAAAATCTGGTGTGGGCTACACACGATTTTCACTTAACTCCATTTTTAAAATCGATTAAAGAATTTTCAAATACAGTTAGAGATAAAAATAAATGAAACCATTAAAGAATTAATTACTTTAATTGAATTTCTATAAAAAACATGTGTTTTATTTAAAAAAATATCAGCTTTTAATCACTCTTTATAAACTTTTACAAGCTTGTGTATAAGATTTTTTTTCTAAAATGATTGGTTTTCAAATGGTATAATATTCATGTATATGACTCTTCTTATGTTAAAAAACAAAAAATTTAATTTTCTTCTATAGTTGTTGATCAAATTTGCTTAACTTGCATATTTAGCTGTTAATTATCAATGCTAACAAGATAATATAGTTATTTTTATAGAATCTACAGAATTTACGGTACTTTAGAGGATGAAAATATCGCCATTTAAGCCATCTTATGCTATTTCAGTCAAAATGAAACCTACATCATATTAAAGCCCATTAAATTTTACATCAATATAGGGAGTTTAATCAAAATCGTTAGAGCCGTTTTTGTAAAAATCGTAAAAAGGTGCAAAATGTAAGGTATAAAGTACATCTTGCGGTCAGCTGAAAAATATTTTGTACTATCTCGGCCGTATAGTTGTCTTAAATATGAAATTTCACTTAATAGGACAAAGACTTTTTTTGAGGACTTTGTTATTTGGAATCTGGAGGCCCTAAAACGTGTATTTTCGTTGAAAACTGAAATTCGAAAACTTTCACGATCGCAATACTTTCCCTTACTATATACAGTAAGTGAAAATAAAAAGTGTATAAGAGGGTCATTATGAAATAAACTGTCATTTCGACCGTCGCACACACGGCAAAATCACAAATTTAGGAGGAAAAAAGTCAAGTCATAAATTCAGAATTTCTGAGCGCATGACCTTTTTATTATTAGTTGGCAAGACCCTTAATACTAATATTTCCCGCCATACCGTGTTTACAAATAAATAGTAAATGAGTGAATCATTCCTGTTTGCACAAGTGCCTAATTACCGGAGTAGGATTATCTATGTATATGTTCAAGGTGTGTGCAGCGCAATGTACTTTTGCTTTTATTTTACATCGGACATTGCTGAGACAGGAAAGACATTATATTTCCACACTCGTTATTGAATATATATAGCAATCTGTAGAGTTAATTTAGCAATTTGTAAATGTATGCCCCTATTCAATAACGAAAAATTATAAAAAACCCCAAATTACCCCAAGGTTTGTTTCTTCAATCCTTCTTGTCTTTAAATGTTGAAAGCATTTTTTCGATGTTTTACGTTTTGGGTGAAACCTACATGTCCAAACACAACACTCCCAATCAGAAGTTTTACAATCTATAATTTAAAGATTTTCCTAAATTATTTAAAATACGTCTATTTCGCCATTCCTGAGATTAGATTTGCTGTATTATTTTTGCCGTATTTTGGGACTTTAAACGTTAAATGTAGGAAAGTGTAAGAATTTAGGAAATACATTTTATTTTTTACCCCCAAAAAAAAAAAATAATAATAAAAAAATTAAGAAATCTTTTTGGCGCAATGGACTGACCCTAAGTGATATTTCACATAATTGATTTTAGGTATTTACACTATTGTCTAAAAATCAAAAAACAAACTCTTATAATAGTTCTTTTTCTCCAAAAAATAATTAGATTTCTTTACATAATCTGTGACTCCAAAGGATAAATATGGACACGTTTCAGAATTGTGTTCTCTTAAATCCATCATATTTTTCACTGTGCCGTCGGATTTCAAGAAGATTTATCTTTTATTTTCTTAATCATTATTTCCACCCACAATTAGTATTTTTTTTTTTTGTCTCAAAACTAGTATTTATTTTTTAAATATCTTTAATGATTTCAAAAGTCGTGGAATTTTAAGAAATGTTTAAGAATTTAACTTATTATTTTAGATCTAAAAAGCATACTATTATTAATCTGAGTTTTTCATAGAGCGCTAAGTAGTCCTAATTGATAGTTGAAAAGAAATAGCTATGATAAAATAAGGTTTTGTCAAGTCTTTTAGATTACTTTTGAATAGTTAATGTTCCATTCCACAAAAAAAAAAATCTTCTGATTCAGTCTTCTTTGAAGTGTATTTTAAGTGGGTCACAGGGAAATAGCATTTTAATCTTCTTCAAATAAAAGTTATATCTCCTTTAAACTCTGTAGGAGCTGGTTAGAAGATATTTAAAAGGGGAAAATTCGGTATTCAAAAGCGTCCCGAACTTCAGTAAAAATAAATAAAACTTTTCACTAAATTACTGCATCATCATGATTATGTCTTCTTACAGATATTTAGTTTCTGTTGAGGGCAGTTTACCACATTTAGGTAATCTAGCTCATAGAAAAAGAAGAAGAGAGAAATGATTTATTTTATCAAAAGTAGAACAAAACAAAACAGTGCAGCCCAACTGCATTAGGTTGCCATCACACACAGACTAGTTAAATTTACAATACATTTATTTCTTTATCAATAGCTTATTATGTTATACCTTATAATATGTAATATAGCATACAATTTAATGTAAAATCCATGCAAAAAAGGGAAAAAAGAAAAAAAAAACACACCTAAAGGACCAACAGTGTCAAAGAATTAATAACAAAATTTAAGCACAAAGATAAGAAAAACTAAAGAAAAACATATATATATGTATATATATATATATATATATATATATATATATATATATATATATATATATAAGGAAATAAAAATCTTTATTTTATCGCCTTTTCATCCCCATTATCAACTTTTACAATTATCTGTATAAAATAATATTTGGTCTAAAATCTTTAGCTTTCTAACGGTATATTATACATGTATATTACCGCACTTATGTTCAAAAATAAAAAACTTGCAAACTTATCGTTGATGACAAGATTATATTGTTAATCGTTTTATTATGTACAAAATTAAAGGTACTTTAGAGGAAGAAAATTAAAAATTTTGTCATTTAAGCCCTGTCAGACTATTTTAATCAGAATTAAACCAGTACGATGTTAAAGCCTGTTAAATTTTACATCGATATAGCGAGTTTAATCAAAATCGTTGGAAGCGTTTATGAGAAAATCATAAAAAGGTGCAGTAAAGTACATCTTCTGATTTTGCTGAGAAAGATCTTGTAACATCTCGGGCGTATAGTTGCCTTTAAGACGAAATTTCAGTTTCACGGGACTTATCGTTACCATACGGTAGTTACCACACACACACGCACAGACCTTTTTGCGAGATTTGGTTATTTGGACACAAGAGATCCTAAAAAGTGTGTTTCCGTTGAAAACCGGAATTCGGAAATTTTTAAGATGGCAATACTTCTCCTTACTATATATAGTAAGTGAAAGTAAGATGGCAATACTTCCCCTTACTATATATAGTAAGTGAAAGTAAGATGGCAATACTTTCCCTTACTATAAATCTCATATATAGGTAAATAAAAGTAAAAAAGGAATCTTAACCCAACTAATTCCCATATAGGTGATGATCAATAATCCCAGAAAGAAAATAGTTTTGACATAGGTACGTATTCATGAGGAAATATAAACATGTTATATAAAATGTAAAGAGTGTGCTGCACTAAGGACATGGTTAGTTTCATGAATGATTAGGTCTCATTGGTCTAATTCGCACTATATTTTTTTCCGCCTTGAAATTGCAGAGAGCACCAATATTTTTATTATTGATTATTTCATCCACAAACAAACATAGAAAGAATCAGCCTTCTTCTCATTTGCAGACATTGATCATGCATCTCAAATATCTAATTATTATTTCAATGATAACATATTGCGAATATAATTACCTTACACAAATTGTAATATCGTAAAATAAAGCTAAAAGCGATAAGAAATTTGATGTCACTGAAAAAACAACTAATAATTTGTAAATATATATTTTTTTTATGCTAGCCACTACTCCACAGGTGACCCTGGGCGCATTCAGCAAGGTGTTAAAGATTAATATGTCCAAGGTCATGGGTTCAAACCTGGCATATTCAAACACCTTGTTGAATGCATCGAGGATCGACTATCGAGTAGTGGCTAGCATAACAGCCTTCTATGCTTAAGGTCGCAAGTCCAAAAGCAGCAGATCGCCCTATATTTGTGCCCCACAGGTGTCTCTTAAAAGATTTAAAAAGCGGGACTAGGCAAAACTTAGGACTCCAACTGCACCGTCGGATTAAGCACAGTAACATGAAGTGACGTTAAATGGATTTAATAAAAATTAAGAACAAAATTTAATAAAAATGTTAAGTTCTTGGTAGCAAAACCACATTAAATTAACCGCATTAAATGGGTACAAGAAATTATGAAATTTACTAAAAAATGCTATATATTATTTATTATGTCCGCGTGATGAGTACCTAGATTTTTGGTGTGTGTCTTAAAATTAACTATTTTATTGTTATTTTTGGTTAGGTATATTGCTTCTAGTATTTTTCTATTTTTATTCTTTTTTGATGTATCTAGTATTTTTATATTTTAAAATTAAATTTATGTTGATAATTTGCGCTACGTGTAATACTGATCTAAAAAACAAATTTAAGTATGTCTATGTATTCAGTTTTTGTCTATCAAATCAGTCCCTAAATTTGATTAGGATAAACCACTGTGTAAGAATTTACAGTGTTTTTACTCGTAATAAATCACACAAATGAAGTACCTCTCTTTCGATAATCATTCGCGGAATTTTCGAAATATTTGAAAACCACTTGTGAGGAGAGATGATGTGATGATTGATTTCGCAGCGGCCGTTTTATGAAGCCATCATCTACTCTATTGTTTGTGGTCTACGTTTCTCGGAAAGCAAATAATTTGCATTTCGTGTTTGCGTCATTCCATGTCTCTTTACCTTGTTCCACATGATCAATTAGCAAACCCAATTTGTTTCTAAATCAAAATTTTAATTGGTTTTCAATCATTGCAAAAATTTGCTTCATTGTAAGAAACCTAACGATTCACGATGCAATATCAGGTTTGTATGCAATTAGTATTGAACATTCGTAGCATTTCATTTAACTGTGCAATGGTAAAAAACACAAATGAAAGAATATTGATTTTTTTTTTTTTATAAACGTAAATTTAGTTTTTTTCACGTATAAGGCAGTTAATAAACTTTCATCTTATAGATGATGTATCTGTGATATAATTACTAATATTATATGATATATGTCCATTGCCTTGAAATCGATCAATTCTTTTACTAGCTGAGATCACAATGAATTCACTTTATCGAAATCCATCCGTTTTTCGGAAGACCTACCGTCACCTAAGAAAATTAGCTCACATAATAAAGTCCAGAAACGTAAATTTGTAAATAAAATCCCGGAATTTTATTTTGTCCACGCTTACCGGGCGAAATTTTCACTGTGAATAATAGTAAAATAATCGACAAATCGCTTATTTTGTTAGCATTTAAAAGAAAATATAAACATATATTATCGGTGTTTAGTTAAATTACAGTTATACATGCAAATTCTCAACGCCCAACATAAAAAAACAAAGTCTGACAATCATATATTTGCATGATTAAAATATGTTTCACGGTATAAACCTGCTGTTATTTTTTTGGCTAGCGTATCCGCATTTAATGCAAGAGAAACAATGAAATGTGAAAATTTGAAACAAATGCCCCTTTTAAATTTTATTTTGTGTCCCTCCTATCATTTAATTGATTTATTTTTTTAAAGATAATTTTATATTGGGTTGTTTCACATGAAATGTCCGTTTTCATAGTTTCAGAAATACATAAAGGATTTTACAGGTCTCTGTTTTCTTCCGAATGTTTACATATTTAAAGTAAACAGTTACTAATCATTTACCTTTGTATTATAAACATTAGCTTCCCAATCAATTACCCACTTTTTAGTATACCTCCAAATATGAACATAGAAAACACGCGATTTCCGAGTAATATTTTTGTACGAGTTTAAACCTCGGTCATTAAGCAGCTGAGGCCGCTAGAAATATTCGCAAGGCGTTTGGGAAAGGAAGTGTTAATGAACGACCATTCGCCGTTGTTTTCAGCTGGGGATACCGACTTGGAAAACTTGCCCCGAGGAAGACCTCCGTCCGTAATAGACAACGATGTCCTCAAACATACAGTAGAAGGAAACCGCTACCAAACAGCTAAAGGACTCTCAGCACAACTTAATGCAAGTGCATCTACCGTTTCCAGACATTTAAAGTGTATCGGGGAAGTAAAAAAGCTCGATACATGGATACCTCATGATCTTATTGAGCAGCAGCAAGACCCCATGTTCAGGCAACTTCGTCAAAGGAAAACTTTTTAAAAATGATGATGAAGTGAAAAGTGCGTTTTCAGATTTTGTTTCACTTCAAAGCTCAGAGTTTTCAGTTCGGGGATAAAAAATTTGGTGTCACGTTGGGAAAAATGTGTAGAAAAAGAAGGTAAATATTTCGAATAAAATTATCTTGTTTTCATATCGTATTTTTAATAAAAATCCTTTACCTTGAAAATGGACATTTCATGTGACACTAAAAGGAAGCTACGTATTTTAGTGGATAAACTAGAGCCTAATGCTCTCGGAGTACTGGTTACGAACCGAGGCTTAGGCAGAATGCTTTAATCTGTTGTTGTGGGACTATCATATTTTTCCTTGGTCATCGCATAACGCGGGAACAGCTTCAGTGACCGGCCCAATACAGTTGTAAATAAATAAATAAATACAAATTGGTATATCTCATTTAAAACACCTGTGTTATTTAATATAGCTTTAGAATATCTCATAAAAAGGTTTAAATATGGGTAACAAGATTCCTGTTTTGGGGTATGCCGATGATTTGGTACTGCTAGGTGAAGACACGGAAACCATACACCTTAATGCAAGTGTGTTAATAAAAACAGGTAAAGAATTAGGACTCGAATTAAATACCGATAAGACGAAATACATGATTAGTAGCAGAAACGGTGGCGATCTTGGTGATATTAATGTATCAGGGCATACTTTTGAACACGTAGAGAAATTCAAGTATTTAGGTTCAATGATAACAAGAAAAAATGAAGTCCAGGAAGAAATAAAGTCCCGGCTAAAGGTGGGAAATGCGTGTTATTATTCATTTGCTAAGTTACTTAGTTCGCGGCTTCTATCTAAAAACCTAAAGGTTAGAATTTATAAAACTATTATTCTTCCGACGGTTCTTTACGGATTTGAAACGTAGCCGCTTACTTTGAAGGATGAACAACGGCTTGAGGTTTTCGAAAATAAGGTACTGCGTAAAATATTTGGTCCGAAGAGAGATGAGGCTACTGGGGAGTTTAGAAGGTTGCACAACGCGGAATTGTCGAACATGTAAATATAATTGAGTTGATAGCATCGCAGAGACTCAAATGGGCGAGAAAGTTGGTGTTCGCTGATCCGGCTGGTAGGCGTCCGAAAGGTTGGCCGAAGCGTCGATGGGAGTACTGCGTTAAGGCTGATCTCGGGGGCTTGGGCTTGAACGGTGAACATTTGACGATTCTGTGTAGGCGGAATTTGGTGGTATCGGCATCGAACCTTTGGGTTCGCTAAGCCTATTATTATTATATCTCTTTTAAAATGATAAGGAAAAAGAGAGAGACGAAAACAACCTGAATTTTCAAAAATCAACATATGTGATAATAATGCTAATATCAATCAAGTGTAGTTTTTTTTTTTACTTTATGCGATATAAATAGCAATATATCCTTCTCTCTTTCTTTTTTTTATTATTATTATGATTTTTTTTTTTTTTTTGTGCATATACTAATATAACATCTTGCTCATGAGTAGTGTAAGTAGCCTCCAGTAGTCTGAGCTTACATAGCCATTGTGAATTATTAGGTTTGTGAACAGAGATTTTCTCGGCACATTAATCGCACATGTTCAATTCCTGCTTACAGTAATTTTAAGTCGCTCAATCAATGCGTTGTTATAACATATTTTCAATTATTTAATACAATAAGGCGTGTTTCTAAAGTTCTTAAAGTTTTCAGTTATGTTTTAAAGTAAATAAAAGAGCTATTCAAACAACAGTAAATTTTATTAGTTGATAAAACTTACCGTCATGGGAGTCGTAGAGGTAAATTATCCTCCTCCAGCCGTAATACTTGACAGTGTCGATGATGGCCTGATGGTAGTCCGGTCTCATGCTGATGGCGTGGTCCAGGAATCCGGAGGACGGTGCGGATACCTGAAATGGAAAACAAAAAAACAGTTTTAATATGGAAAATGATAAGTTAAATGTGGAAGATACGAACAGATTAGATGATAAAATGGAGCTAGTTTAAAGCTATATGATTGTTAAAATTGATAAAAATATTTTGTAATGTATTGAGGATACTGAGGGGAGCTCATAATTAAATAATTTTAATATTAAACAATTAATGATAACGAACCTTTGTCGGCAAAACATCAAAGGGTGTTTACCTAGCCCCCTAGATTTCCCATCGGTATGGACCCCCCCAGCGGTACCAGAGACCCCTGGTAGTTTCCTACAGCGGCAGCCTACAAGAATATTAAGGGTGGTCAAAAGATAAGAATAAGATCACAAGTGCTGTACCGCCAACCGGGGTATTTCCCATGTCAGCCTACCCGAGGTGACGAGGATGGGAGAGAAGATTCGTAGGGCAGTCTTATTCGAACCGGGAGGGCAGTCATGTTTGATCCTCAAGAGGAGTGAGTCGGGTTCCACCTACAAGAAGAGGAGGTGGCCGTCGGGGTTCTGAGAGCAGCTGGAGGATGATGCCAAGAAAGGGGACCTAAGATGATTCCACCTTCGCCAGCCGGTTAAGTGTTTCAAAGGTATTTCGTTATTTGTAATATTGTATGGCAAAGGTAGTAAAATGTCCCTCAGTATTCTCAATCAGAGTTCTAGGCAATGTGTTAATATAATGATATGTGTAAATTAATAATTATAGTAATGTATTAATTGAATCTTGTTTACTTTAATCTTACCCTGCATGCCACCTATTGGATTGGTAAACACGATACCTTTGGAAAGGAGATCCATGGTATCATTAAATATAGTTTATATATTGACTAAATATAGTAAGTAAGCTAGTTTTCGAAGCTACCGCTGCCTTAGAAAAGCAGCCGGTCAAAAACATAGCAATTTATAGTTATCGGGCTGATGCGAAATTAATGCAGGTTTCCTCTATTGCAATATCTTAATTCCAATTGTGTAAACAAAGCTAATCCTAACATTGATCATTATTATACCAAAACAAACCTTATCTAATACCCTCTCTTTCACCATGAATTTGTTTAGTAAAATCGTTTTGTTCAGTGTGTTCAAAGGTCTTGAATCGAAAATGTCAAAGTGCGACAATTACTGCCAAGACAATGATATAGGAGTTACGCCCAAATGCAGCCACAGCCTGCCCTAAATGTCTGAAACCCCAAATTCAGATGACGGCCTCCACGGAAGATAAAGAAGAAATTAATAACGCTGAACCTAGTGAAGTGCTCAAGACAGAAAATCAACCTCGTATTAGAATAAGTGAAGAGGTAGAAATAGAAACGAAGCCTGAAGTCAGAGAGAGTGAAAATCCTACCTTATCAATGACGCCAACCGTCAATTTTTTGAACAATGAAGAAACCCAAGACAGGCCCCGAATAATCTTCAATTTAGATGTAGAAGAAAGTATCAACATCAAAGAAGATGAGGTCGAATATAGGAAGCCTAATGAAGAAAAAGATGCATCTTTCAGAAATCTACTCAGTTTCATAAGTTCCCAAATGAGGCCCCAGCCGGTAACTTGTAGGTTAGCCACTTTAAATAATGTTCAAAGGAGTTTTCCCGTCGTCTATAATTGTTCATTAATGATAATAGGCAAAGTTCATTATTACAGAGATGTGCAAAGCCAACAGTTTATCATTAAATTGATAGTATATGTATTTTATAAGGGTTATATGGTCCTGGACCATGTTAGAAGAGAGCGCATACCATATTATGGTAGTGCATGGCAGTCTTTATCCTTTTCCAGGGGATAAAAAGGGGTAATTAGCGTTCCCTCCGTCAGACGAGCTATAACCGGGAAGCTTTGAACTATGTTCAGGTCGAACCGGACTGGAAGTTGTAAATAATTTGTACATATTTTGTAAATAGTTAGATTTTTGTATAGGTTGAATTTAAATTGTTGTAAATAGCTAAGTTAGTACTTTATTGTTTAGATGATTAGGATTAGGCATACATTTTATAGACAAATATGGGTGGATCTCAGGGTGAATTATTGGTTTATACTCCTCTTATCATTAAGGAAATAATTTAACATAGGTAGAGCATTCAATGACCTAATTTTGAATGAAAAGTACTCTGTTTTTATCCTATTTTTTCACAGTAGTAATCGATGCTGCCTGGTTTGAGCATAAAAAACATTTCTTTCATTAGTAATAAGTTGATAACTTAGTAATAATGAGCTCTCTTAAGTAATATTATAAAGCGTTGGATCTAATATTTATTTTTTTTCTCAACCCAAATATGGATGTGTTCGTCTTAAACAGGGAATAATTACCCTCTAAGGTGGAGTAGACATGGGTCCTCCATTCATTCCTACTAAAGGATTATTACCTTATAATTTGTTTCGTTAAAGGGAAGAACCCTTAGTGTGGAGTTGCTGTATTGCCTCCCTATACCCCGAAAGCGGGATTGATATTTTTAATTATTGTGAAGATTAAGAAATCTTCTTTGTACGCCCAGAGTTCTGAGGTTGTATTTATATTGATCCATAATGTGAACGCTAAAAGTTATATTAATTCAATGGGGCTCAAAATTTTTTTATTTTTACTGAATTTGCGCTCGTAAATCCTTTTAATTTTGTCACAGACATAAATAAAATAAAAATGATAATTAGGAAATAGTATAAACAATTTTAATTAGAGACTAACAATATCTTCTAGAGTATGAAAAAAAAATATTAATTAACTATTTTCAAGAACAAGTTAAAGAAAGTTAGTAATATAATTTTCTAGGCATGCCATGAGATCCATTCCATTTGTTTACCTCCTGGTAACAATAAATCTTTTCAATATTCTGAATTTTTATTTAACACGATTGTACCTTATTGATTATTGACTAGACCAAATGGCAGAAGAAAGAAAATATTTATAACTTTAAATATATTGAGAATACTGAGTGTATGTAATATGTTGTAATTTTTTGTTTTTATAAAAGGTATAGAAACCTAATAGTAGAGTCAATTTTGTTGATTTTAATAGCTTGCCACACAATAGAAAGTCTTGGTGGACTTTATTTCTTGTTTTTCGTTAATTTTATATCTAGACAGAGCACCACAAAAGGTGTTGAATAGAATTCTCGAAGATGAGATGTTGTTTTTGTAAATATGTATTTTGTAAATTGTAAAAAAAATTAGAATACATAATGAAAATTGTTTTTGTAAATATTAATTTTGTAGCTTTGGTAACGAATAAAAATACTTAACGAAAAGTAAGCTTAACAAAGCCAATATTCATAAAAAGAAAAAATAATTTGTATTTTGTTAAAAATCTTGTAGATAACTAGATATGTTAATTGATATAGTTAAATACCATTTTGATATGTTGTCCTTGTAAAGTATTTTAACATAAACTAGAATTAAACGATACTCTAATTGTATAATTATAACATACAATTATATCTGTTAAAGTAACGATTACAAATATGTGAATTGTATTGTAGTGTGTTGGTTATTTGTTGCAGCTTCTGTAAGAGAATGTCATTGTATAGTAGTAGTTATTAGTTCTTGGTGTTTATTGTAAGTTTATGTTTTGATGATATAATAATAAAAGAAAAATCAAAAACCCTAGGGTTTTTAATTTTTCTTTCCTCGCAGACTAGGGGAAATGTAATGTATTGAGGATACTGAGGGGAGCTCATAATTAAATAATTTTAATATTAAACAATTAATGATAACGAACCTTTGTCGGCAAGACATCAAAGGGTGTTTACCTAGCCCCCTAGATTTCCCATCGGTATGGACCCCCCCAGCGGTACCAGAGACCCCTGGTAGTTTCCTACAGCGGCAGCCTACAAGAATATTAAGGGTGGTCAAAAGATAAGAATAAGATCACAAGTGCTGTACCGCCAACCGGGGTATTTCCCATGTCAGCCTACCCGAGGTGACGAGGATGGGAGAGAAGATTCGTAGGGCAGTCTTATTCGAACCGGGAGGGCAGTCATGTTTGATCCTCAAGAGGAGTGAGTCGGGTTCCACCTACAAGAAGAGGAGGTGGCCGTCGGGGTTCTGAGAGCAGCTGGAGGATGATGCCAAGAAAGGGGACCTAAGATGATTCCACCTTCGCCAGCCGGTTAAGTGTTTCAAAGGTATTTCGTTATTTGTAATATTGTATGGCAAAGGTAGTAAAATGTCCCTCAGTATTCTCAATCAGAGTTCTAGGCAATGTGTTAATATAATGATATGTGTAAATTAATAATTATAGTAATGTATTAATTGAATCTTGTTTACTTTAATCTTACCCTGCATGCCACCTATTGGATTGGTAAACACGATACCTTTGGAAAGGAGATCCATGGTATTATTAAATATAGTTTATATATTGACTAAATATAGTAAGTAAGCTAGTTTTCGAAGCTACCGCTGCCTTAGAAAAGCAGCCGGTCAAAAACATAGCAATTTATAGTTATCAGGCTGATGCGAAATTAATGCAGGTTTCCTCTATTGCAATATCTTAATTCCAATTGTGTAAACAAAGCTAATCCTAACATTGATCATTATTATACCAAAACAAACCTTATCTAATACCCTCTCTTTCACCATGAATTTGTTTAGTAAAATCGTTTTGTTCAGTGTGTTCAAAGGTCTTGAATCGAAAATGTCAAAGTGCGATTTTCGTCAAATTTATTTTTACGAATTTAAATTAGGGCGCAGCGCTGCGCAAACGGCTCGTAATATTAATGAAGTGTGGGGTCAGGGGGCTATTAATGAGTGCACGGTGCAGCGTTGGTTCCAGAAGTTTCGCAGAGGAGATTTCGACCTCGAAGACAAGGAAGGTCGGGGCCGTCATCTTGCTCTGGACAACGACCAGCTGAGGTCAAAAGTGGAAGAAGACCCAACCAAAACCACACGAGAAATGGCGGTGGAACTCGGTGTGAACCAATCCACAGTTGTACGCCACTTGGAAGCAATTGGTAAGGTAAAAAAGTTGGCCAAGTGGGTGCCACACCAATTAAACGACCACCAAAAAAATCGCCGCTTTGAAATCTGCTCCATGCTTGTGACACGCAATAAAAATGATCCATTTCTCGATCGCATTGTGACGTGCGATGAAAAATGGATCTTATACGACAACAGAAGGCGTTCTAGCCAATGGCTGGGCAAAGATGAACAACCAAAACCTTTCCCGAAGCCCAACCTGCACCCAAAAAAGGTTATGGTCACAGTTTGGTGGTATAATGCTGGTGTTATTCACTACAGCTTTCTCAATCGAGGTGAGACTATAACTGCAGACAAGTACTGTCAAGAAATTGACAGCATGAATCAAAAATTGCAACGTCTTTGCCCAGCATTGATGAATCGGAAGGGGCCGATCCTGCTCCACGATAACGCCAGACCACACGTTGCACAACCAACGCTTCGACGACTGCACGAGTTGGGCTACGAAGTTCTCCAACATCCGCCTTATTCATCTGACCTCTCTCCTACAGACTTTCACTTTTTCAGGCATCTGGACAACTTTTTGAGGGAGAAAAATTTTCAAAACCAGGACGACATTGAAAATTCTTTTCGTGATTTCATTGAGTCCAGGGATTCGGATTTTTTTTCTGGCGGAATAAGAAAGCTTGTTGAACGTTGGCAAAAGTGCATTGATTCAGATGGAAATGATTTTGATTAAATATATATGGTTAAAGTAAAGATATGGCGTATTTACAATACCTACTAAAAACCTGCATTAATTTTGCATCAACCCAATAAATGAAACAAATGTAAAAACAACAGTTCAATACTTTTTTTTTTAATTCGTCATTTATAGAGATATTTCTTATATAATGCTAAGGCTCTGTACACAATTTATTTCATCTGCTGAATCTGTTAAACACATGTTAAAACTTAAAAAATATTTCTCTTTCACGTTTAAATGGGAGAGAAGTAATTTTTTGTTTTAGTCGATTAAAAAGGTTTATTATTGAATATAATAAACCCGAAGAATTTTTACTAGACTCTGTTACTATTAGACTACCTTATCTTCTCTTTCGATTCTTATTCAAATGAATCAAATAAAATTTCCTGGTTCCAGAAAACCTTACATTTCTTCTTTAGCATCAATAATAACCGAGTTATCAGGGAATCTCTTTTAAGTGCTGGTTTGACCTTCTAAGAATATTTTTTTTATTTTTCTCTTTGTTTTGATCTCGAAAATCTTTTCGATTTTTCTCTATCTTCAATAATAATTTTTGGTGGAATTACATCTATTATAATTTTAGAATCGAATATATAAATCAGTTTTTTATTTATTTATTGCGCTTTACTGATTCTAAAACTCTTTACCATTATTTTTCGGTGTCTTAAAAATAACTGAGTTATAGCGGTATTTATGAATAAAATTTCTTTTTATAATTATTCGCGGTTTTTGGTTAACAAACACTAATAAATTGTTTCTCTATCTTCGAAAATAACGGATTTGCAAGCGTATTCAAAGGCAAGATTTCAACTATTTTGTTTTTCATTTTTTGTCTTTCGCATTTTACTGATTCCAAAACACTATACGTAGTTTTCTCTATAGTCAAAATGTTAAAATGAGTTATGAGGATATTTATGTGTGAAATTACAAAAATTTTTTTCTTTTATATAATCATTTGCGTTTTTACTTTCACTTACTATATATAGTAAGTCCTATGAAACTGAAATTTCATATTTAAGACAACTATACGCCCGAGACGTGACAAAACTTTTTTCATCAAAATGAGCCTACCAGTAGAGGCACTTTATACCATGCATTTTGCACCTTTTTTCGATTTTCTCAAAAACGGTTCCGTCGATTTTGATTAAACTCGCTATATCGATGTAAAATTTAATGGGCTTTAATATCATGTAGGTTTTATTTAGATAAAAATGGTCTGACAGGGCTTACATGCCGATATTTTAAATTTTCTTCTTCTAAATTACCTTTAATTTTTTAGATTCAATAATAATAACTAGATTATTATTATTGAATCTTGTTAACGCTGATGAAAAACTGGTAAATATATAAATTGAATAAATTCGATACCCAACTAGAGGAGAAAACAGAAAAAATATTTTTTTAATGCAATTTTTCGTTTTTGAACATAAGAGCAGTAATATACATGGATGATATACCGTTGGAAAGCTAAAGATTTTAGAAATATTATCATCTCATACACAAGCTTTTAAAAGTTAATAGAGAGTGATGAAATGAACATAAAAATAACTGATTATTTTAGATAATAATATAATAGATTTTTGAATCAAACACATGTTTCTATAGAAATTTAATTTAATTAATTCCTTATAATTTCACGTATTTTTATCTCTAACTGTATATGAAAATTCATTCATTGATTTTAAAAATGGAGGTAAGTGAAAGTCGTGTGTTGCCCGCACCAGATTTTTTTTTGTATTATTTTTGTTAAAAAAGACTTTTCGCTTATCTTCAAAAATATCTGAATTGATGAATTAAATTACTTTTAATCGGCTGCAATTTTAAGTAACCAGTTGATATCAACGTCTAGGTGTTGGGATCATCGTTGCATGTCCTAGTCTTCTTTTTCCAGTTATTCGGGTTCTACGCATCTTGAAACGTTAACTCTCAAATATTCAGGGTTGGAGGTAATTTTTTTTTTCTTTTTGTTCGATTACAAAGGTTCATTATTGAAAATTATGAACCAATATAATATATAGTAACATATTATGATTTATTCTTATTAAGAGTTTTCCAAGCACATTATGGGGAGGAGAGTAAACTGCAGGAGTAAGAAGCGATCAATTAGTTGTTATTTAAATGCGTGTAGTATAGAAGACCGGTGTATGAGATAACTTCTCCCGACTCGGCCTCTGCTATGAAGCTGGGATAATGTAGTTCTGGCGTTCCCGTTCCTGTGTGTAGAAGAGAAACATTTGAACAGGAGGCGGTTCGTAGTTAGCCAACTCAACTCATCACTGGGTGCCAATATCAGCTACGGCTGCTCATTATTGTTGTTTCTCAGTGTTATTATTATTGCTTTTATTTATTTAATTAAAATTTATTATTTTATAATATGTACAAGTATACAATACATTATACATAAAACATATATTATAAGAATAAATTATCCAATTATATTTCAAGTACAAATACACAATCATACTGTAATATTAATTATATAATAAGTTTATCCCAACAAACGTTTTTCTATCATATAAACTAATTCTAGGGAATATTTATTTAGGTTGTTATATATAAAATAACGAATGTATTGTAAGTGTGCTAGGTTGGAACATATATAATATACAAGTTAAATGAATCTTATGACCAATTAAAGGATAAAAGAGTAGATTTTTTTTTTTTTTTTTTTTTGCGATTTTCTCATGAAAGGGTCTAATAGTATATATAAAACTTGCTTTATCGACGTAAAACCTAATTGACTTTGATATCTTGTAAGATTTATTCTGATTGGAATAGTCTGATATGGCTTAACTGCCGACATTTTAAATTTTTCTTTAAAGTATCTTATATTTGGTAGATTGGAAAAAAATAACCGGAAATAAATAAAAAATAATACTAACTGATTGAATTTGACAACTGACTATAGGAGAAAATAACAAACATATTTTTCACGTGTAACTTTTGGTTTTTTGAACATAGAAAAAGTAATATAGATACATTAAATGTCGTTAAAGCAGAAGATGTTTGAAAAAAAAAAATTGTCTTATATACACATTTTTAAAAGGTAATGTAAAGTTACGAATAGGGTTTAAGCATATAACATGATTACACATAACAATTATGTATTGCTATATTATTTAATTTATCATATGTTCCTACGAAACTGAATATACTTTTTATTTAAATTAACTTTAAACGTTGTTCAACTTTAAGTTGTTTTACTAGTTCTTATATTGATTTTAATAGCCGAAGTAAGTGAAAGTGTTGTGGTTCGCGCACAATATTTTGCGATACCAACGACATTGAATTATTTAGATAATGATCATACAATACTACTGAAATCGTGATTAGAAATTCTAGTGTGGGTGAAAGGAGGGAGAAAATTTGGGATTATATCCATTTTCTCTTCCCCTCAAAAATGAAAAAAAAAGACTATATATATATATCAGTATAGATATACCGGAATCATCAAGCGGTATAAAATATACCTAAAAACCGATTCCCATACCTATTAAATATACATAAAAAATTTCATAAAAATCCGTTGAACAGTTTTGGAGTAGTACAACCACAAACATCGTGACACGAGATTTTTATATATAGATTACATCACAAGTATAATTATATAATTAATTTTTTGTTTTATACATAGCAGCCCACTCTATATTTGGGCAACGCAATGTATAATAAACATACTTATCTTACATTTAAATTTCTAGCTCAAACCCTTCAATCCCACATCACAGCCATTGAATAATGGTGTCAAAATTGGTGGATTAAAATAATCTCTAACAAATTCCACCAAATCACCTTTACCCTACGTCACAAACCGATGAGTTCCTGTCCCCCAGTATCCTTTAATAACATTACCCTTACTTCTGTAGAACAAATCCGATTCCTTGGTCACCATCTTGACAAGCGCCTTACTTGGAACCCTCACACAAGAATGAAACGACAAGAAACTGCTCTAAGATACCGATTATTACAACACTTACTAGATAAACGTTCAAAACCTCCAGTATATTACAAAAGGCTCATTTACATCACTATTATCAAACCTATTTGGACATACAGAATCGAGCTATAGGGCTCTAAGAAACCGTCTAATTCCTCCCGCATCCAGTCCTCACAATCCAAAATCCTTCGCAAAATCCTGAATGCCCCTTATTTTTTCACAAATCAGCTCCTCCATAATGACCTAAATATCCCATTTGTTGCAGACATAGCCCGTGATAGATACTCCTCTTTTCATTCTAAACTCTCTGCCCATACAAACCCACTTGTCCGTAACTTATCTTCCTTTGATATCCCTGATAACCCTCCAAGGCGACTGAAAAGGTGGCCTCGGGACCTACTGAGTTAAAATAGTTAGTGAAGTGCTACTACTGGGTAGTTCTTTCTCAAGACATTTTCACGACTTATTTTTCTCATTCCTCATATTTACTTATTGTGTTCTTTAATACAGTTGTAAATTACTATAAATAAATTTAAAAAATGTCTAACTTTACTTGTAATAAATTTCTTTCTTTAGTTAAATTCGTTAAGATAGGACCATAGATGTTTGTTAATGATTTAATCAGAACCAATTTCGTGAATCATAATATTGTCTTTGTAAGTACTGCTAAACAATAATCAAATAAAATCGTTGTTCTAGGATATGAAGATCACTGTTCAGTTTATATTAAAAAAAAAAGAAAAAGTTATTGACTGAGAATGGCAGATTGCATTATCACTGAATATATTAACAAATTTTCAAGAGAGAAGAAGGGAATAAAAACATTATGATTTATTTACTTTCTACAACTATGAGAACACAACAGATATTATCTATAAAAATCCCGAATAAATGATCCCATCTTACTGAGAGCGCCTGACAACTGCGGTCGTATACTGAGTGACTTTACAACAGAAAAATAACAAGCATTTTCTGATATTTCCAATGATTCTATTATCTCTTGAAAAATAGTATTGAGATACTAATTTGACAAATGTGACAAAAATAAATTTTAAGCAGGAATAAAAAGCTCATCCATCAAAAAGCGTATTGAATTTTTTCTAACATATAAAAAAAAATTGTAACTATTTAAAAATCGACTGCGTACAACACTCGACTTTCACATAAATCCGTTCTTAAAATCAATTTTAGAATTTTAAAAATACAGTTAGAGATAAATATATACACGTAAGTAAAAATAAATGTTGATGAATGAATTACATTGATTTTGGATAGAAATTTGTTAAATATAATATAATTATTATTATATTATCTTTAACAATCAGTGAGTTATATCTGCTTTTAATTACTTTTGTGTATGAGATAATATTTTTTCTAAAATCTCTAGCTTTCCAAATTGTATATTATACATCTTCATTGCTGTTATTATGTTGAAAAACAAAAAAGGGATTTAAAAAAATATTTTTGCACTTTTCTCCTTTACTTAGATGTCGAATTCACTAATTTATATATTTACCCGTTTTTTCAATCAAATTTAACAGTATAATATAGATAGTTTTTCGGAAATCAGTAAATAAAGGAACATCTAAAGGATGATAATTCGAAATCTCAGTCAGCGAGTTAAATCAAAATCTTTATAGCCTTTTTTGATAAAATCGTAAAGAAATGCAAATGCATAGTAAAAAGATGTGGTGCGGGCAACACACGACTTTCACTTACCTCCATTTTTAAAATCAGTGAAAGAATTTTCAAAAACAGAGATAAAAATACGTGAAACTATTAAGGAATTAGAAACTGAGTTTCCACTCACCTACCAGACGCCCTGATGATGACCCACAATGGGGATCGAAACGTTGGCAAACAATAAAATAGTTGAAACTATTCAGTTGTTTCATTTAATGACCGCCACCCGGACTAATTCCTTCAGTATTAAGGAATTAATTAAATTGAATTTATATAGAAACATGTGTTTTATAAAAAACTCTATTATATTATTATCTAAAATAATCAGTTAGTTTTATGTTCATTTCATCCCTCTCTATTAACTTTTAAAAGCTTGTGTATGAGATAATATTTTTTTCTAAAATCATTAGCTTTCCAACGGTATATCATACATGTATATTACTGCTCTTAAGTTCAAAAATGAAAAATTGCATTAAAAAAAATATGTTTTCTGTTTTCTCCTTTTTCAAAAAAAGTGTTGTCACGTCTCGGGGGTATAGTTGTCTTAAATATGAAATTTAATAGGCCTCTTGGTTTTCACCTGTGAGTTATCACACACAGTCCTTTTTGCGGGACTTGGTTATTTGTACTCAGGGGACCCTAAAACGTCTATTTCTGTTGAAAACTGGAATTCGGAAATTTTCACGATCGCAATACTTCCCCTTACTATATATAGTAAGTGAAAGTAAAATTAAATTTTCCTGTTAGCCGATTCGGTAAACAAGTTGCTGTAACACCGAGGACGTATAGTTGTCTTAAATATGAAATTTCAGTTTCGTAGGACTTTTCGTTATCGGGCTAGACTTACCACCCACACACACACGCAGGTCTTCTTGCGGGACTTGGTTATTTGGACTTGAAGGAATCTTAAACACGTATTTCTGTTGAAAACTATAATTAGAAAATATTCACGATCGCAATATTTTCCCTTACTATATATATGGGTATATTCCATATATAGGTAAGGAAAAGTAAAAAGAATTCATAAAATCATTCAAAAATACCATCATTCCTAATATAATTTTTATGTAACTGGGAATTATCGTATCGTCAAATTCATAAAATAACTGAGAACTAGAAACCCGCCAAGAATGCAAAATTAGATCTCAATAATTTATCGATGAGCAATAATTATAAAAATTCGGGTGCGGGCAACACTAAAGTCTGTTTAGAATTTTTTTTTTTTTTTTAATTTATTTATTGAAATTTACAACTGTATGTTCATACATCAAGTAAATATGCGACAATGATAATAAACATGAAGAGAAACTGCCTATTGGCAGCACTCTAGTAGTGAATCTACATAAGAAGGTCTCGAGGCCATCTCCTTTTCAGACGCCTCAGCGGATTGTCAGGAATTAAAGTGGTAGCAAGGATTGAAACTAGTGGATTAGAGTGTGAGTGGAGTTTTTCATGGAAGATGTGATACCTGGTACAGGCCAAATCAGCAACATATGGAACATAAAGGTCTTTGTGGATGATTTTATTGGTGACAAAGTAAGGAGCGTTAAGGATTTTGGATTGTAAGTATTGGACATGATAAGAGTTTGATGGTTTAGTAGAGCCCCAAAGCTCAACTCCCCAAGTCCAGATAGGCCTTATGATTGTAAGTAAATTAGTATTTTGTAGTAAAGAGAAAGGTTAGAGCGTCTGTCGAAAAAT